>CM038679.1:564985299-565585299 GCA_021605205.1 Aegilops longissima
ACCCGGTCAAGGGTGGTGCTTCAAGTCACCGGAAGTCGGCCCACTAGGCCGGACCGAGACCTCCTAGGTCGCTACACGACCCTGATCATCAATCCGGCATGTGGGCCCTCTATAAGGAAGGAAACAACATCCTTGGCATGCAAGACAAGCTCGGAACTCTGTGAGGACTCTCCAAACACCCTAGCCGACTAGGATTCATGTAACCCTAGGCCTCAACATCCTTTATAAGCCGAGGTCGGGCTAGTCTTTAGGGCACCTTATCATCTTCCCTCGGTATACCTAAGATCCTTAGATCAACCTTGTACTACGTACAGTGTACACCCCATCAAATCAATACAAGAGCAAGAGTAGGGTTTACCTCCAAAGGGGAGGGCTTGACCCCGGGTAATTTCACTCCTTGTTTCCCCATTGAGCTTTCTGGCTAGTCACAGCAGCCTACCGAGGGATCTACCGAATTTCACACCGACAAAGGGCATAGTGTTGTGGAGCGCCTACCATGCCAAGGGGTGCTACGTCATGTGCCTCACAGACAAAAACTTCAAGAACCTTCCTGTAGGGGATGTTGTTGACAAGCTCATCGCCGAGTGGAAGGTTGTGCCCAAGGACGCCAAGACCGATGACAATGGCGTCACTGAGGCTGAGCTCTTCCACGGTGAATACAATACAGTGAAGCACAAATTGCTCAAGGACCCCCTTGTGCATATGGTAGACCTCGACTCGAAGTCAGAGGCCACCATCAAGGCCAAGGAATAAACCACTAGCTGATGTGGCTAGAGGTACCAATTTTTTATTTTTGCTACGTCATGTGCAGTGGTAAAGCTGCTGCCTTGTGACCTTGGTCACAGGTTCAAGTCCTGGAAACAGCCTCTTACAGAAATGTAGGGAAAGGCTGCGTACAATAGACCCAAAGTGGTCGGACCCTTCCCCGGACCTTGTGCAAGCGGGAGCTACATGCACCGGGCTGCCCTTTATGTTATTTTGTGATATAGTTTTACACTACCTTGGGATGTTACAGTATGACGGCCTTGTTCAATAAACAGTAATATGTTTTGGTTTGGGGGCTGGTATTGCTTATGTTACAGTAATCAGTAATATGTGTTGGTTTGGGGGCTTGGAATTGCTTATGTTGCTTGGTGGCAGGTGAAATTTTTGTGAGGCATGCGTCATTTTGCTACATCCAAATTAATTTTACTATATCATTTGAACATGTCAGTTGTCAGATGTTAATTTCTATTAGTTGAAATACATTTTGGTGTTTCTCTTTAGAGAATTAGATGGACACTTTTACTAACAATTTGAAACAGTGCAAACAAATTGAAGAACGTGTCAACAGCTTCCTCAGTGGGCCATCTGTGGTTCTAGGGCCAAATAGTGCCAACTCCTAAGATGAAATACATAGACATGGACTAGCCATGACCCGATTTGGTCTCCACTATGCTCCGCCACTGGGAGTGTGGGTAATATTCTTTTGATATTCCAGAACAGCGAGCTTTCTTTTGTGAGAAAAAGTAGCTTCTATGAAAACAACAACAGAAGACTTACTCCCTCACTCTAGCACTGTGAACGCTAAACATCTGTGATCAGCATAAGCAATAAGGAATGGAGAAGACCAATAACAACAAAAGACCGCAATTCTCGGTAAGTGTTACCTTTGATTTGATAGCTGCCCACTAAGATAAACAGAGCTCATATTGTGGCTAAATATCCAAATCATCATCGGGGTCTTCATCCGAGTCAGGTCGCTCATCATCAGAATCACGAAGGTAATGAATTTCACCCTTCGGGTTTGCAGATTTAAGAGCTTCTGTTTCATCCAGGAGAGCTGCCGTAGTTAAATTGGGATCTTGATGAGCCTCCGGGAGAGATCGCCGTCCATCGTATATACGGATTGGCTCGCCCTTTCCTGAAATTAAGGTAAGAGCAAGCAGCAATCAGTTACTGATTCTTCATCAATTCAGCTCAGGTAGCCAAATGTGACATATAAAACTTAAGACTGACACTAACTTTTGGTCAATAACTCCATTTTATGAGAGTACCTTGATGTTCGAAAGGAAGAACAACATTTGCCCTGTCACTGCGTTCCTTTTCTGACAACTCAAGATTGAACTGAACCTGTTCGCCAACATATCACAATTCATACCAATATTTTTTACAGAAACCAAACCAAGTAATAAGGCAAATATGCTAATATTATTCAAATAGAGGTTGGGATGTATGAACAAACCTTAGGTAGTAGACTTTGGTTCACTTCGATACTTACAGAAGTAGCAGAAATAAATTTTACATCATATCCCTCGACATATAACTCCTCATACTGCATAGGTAGGGATAGTTTCAATCAAATATTATTCACAGTGTGGTATATTTAGAATAACTTGAAGTTTTGCCCAGCAAATGACCAAGAGCTTTACCAGATGCTTCACTCGTCCATTCCTTCGTTTCAGGCGCACATGGAACTTTGCTTTCGAATAGTTATGCTCAAGGAAAGACATGTCCCCCCTACGTTCTTCTCCATATACAGAATCTACAACTTCTGGCTCTACACAAGCAACCATGGTAGAAAGACATTCAAAAGCTCGGGAAAACTTGGTTTCATGGAGATCTGAATGCATTAGCCAGAAGATCGACGATATCTGATCTGAAATACAGAGGATAGTACACATTAATACTGTAAGCATCACATGAAGAATGGTATATCGACCTTTTAGACCATATGAATGCTTCATATTGATAGTACAGTCCATTTAGTTGGTGTGTTGCTCAAAATATCCTCAAGTGTGGTCCTTTAGTTGATGTGCAATTGCGCAGCGTATATCCGTGTAGATTACAAGATATATACAGCATGCATTTTGTACAATATATGCTGCATCATTAATGTAAATGCTGAATTTCAATTGCATCTACTTTTTACCATGAGCACAAATGGAAAATATAAAAGAAATAATACCATGGCTTCGAAGATTACTAAGAAGGCCTGAAATTGATTGCACTGAAGCATGCCTTAACATAGAGCTGATCTGAAATATCATGAAGGACTTTGTTGTTAAACATCAAAGAATTTAAATAATATTGTAGTAGTGTGATGAACTTTTTTCGATCACAAAGAATGCAAAGACGGGTTTGCTTTACACAATATAAACAGTGTCAAGTTATAATCGTAAAATGCAAATGGTAGAATACTTGTAGGTGACATGTTGGTGTTATCCATATGTGGGTACAGTGAGATATTGGTTTGATACCTTTGATTGATTGTTCCGGATGACCCAAAGCTACTGAAGTTCAATACACAAACTGCTAACTACAAGATTAAGGTGTACTGTTCAATTTTCACACTAACTTCCGGAATTCGCATTTTAATGCAGCCAGTTCCATAAGCATCAAGAGTACTAAATTATAGCAGAAGAACATATATATGGTAATATGTGGTGCAAAGCATGCCAGAGTTGCAATTAACACAATACAACCGAGTTTCATCTTTAGGGAGAACATACTTGGTACTGTATTAAAATCTGCCCTAAGTAAGCTTTCCATAGAAGAAAAAAAGTTTCCATCAAGATACATACTGAATCAACAGCAACAGAAAAATAGGTCTTGCCTTCTCCTTCAAACCCTGATATGCATAGCATACAGTGTGGCATTAGCTTCATGATGATAAATAAGGAAATTAACAAGTCAAAAAGGTTATATGGTGGATTGTACCTCTTCCAAGATCAATTATGGAGCACGACAACTTATCAACATCCTTCACACTTCTGAAAATTCTGATTGTGTCTTTGTTTGTTGAGCATGGTGTTCCACTGTCCTCGTGTTGCTGCTGATTCCGAATATTTTGCTTCCACCCCAGTGGGTCTGAGTAGCAATCCAATATCCGAACACTGTTGGAACAATGCAAAAAATCTAAAACAGGGTATTGCACATTCATGTAAACTCTACCATCACGAACATTTAAACTATGACCTGCATTGCGCCAACTTTGGCCTACATTAAGGAGATGCTATGTGAGGTTCACAGTAGAACATTTTAACAGAAAATAATCTCTGATTTCACAATCTAGCTCACACTTTAAAATGTCAACTCTACAAATTGTCTGTTATGCTAAAGCTCTGAATATCTTTTCCAATTTAAATTACTCTGCAAAGTCTTACCATCGACTCAGTGCATTTGAATCAAGGCCGTGCCGAAGCATGACATCCAGGTAAACTTCCGGGCTCCGATCAAACGCCACAACCACAAGTCCCCTGCACCACCACAATTTGCCAGCCAAACCAGCAACTCGCGTTATTATCCAGACGAGGCCAAGCTAAAGCAGCATACCACAGAGAATCCCGGCAGTACCTGGCCTGCGCCTTCCCCGCGGCCGCGTTGGAGGCGACGGCGGCTGCGACGTGGAGCATGGCGCGCGCCGCGAGGGGGCAGCACTGGAGGGAGCCCTCCACGGCCAGCGCCGGCGCGTGCTCGCCGTCAAGGCGGCCGTCCCGGAGGCACCTCACCGCCGCGTCCGCCATCTCAGCTCCCCGTCGTAGTCGTCGTCGTCGCCGGCGGCGCCTCCCGACTCAAAGCCTTAAACCCTAGCGCGAGGGGATGGAGCTTTTGCACAAGGGCCCCTCCCTCCTAGCGCCTCTTCGCGGAACGCCCTCCCAGCTCGGACCTCGCAGAGCTCCCGGAAGCCAGGAGCGGCACGGGCCCACCTGTCAGAAGACTCGGAGTGCCTTCCCCTGCTCATGTCGGATACGTTTGACTCCTCCCTTTGTTCTAAATAAAAGCTCAGGTTCTCCTGTTCCTCTGCTCGTTTCCTGCGAGGCGGCGGCGGCGAGAGGAGGGAAGAAGAGGAGAGCGGGTAAGATGCAGGCGTGCGCTAGAGCGGCGGGGGAGAGGCTCCCTCTGGTTCGCGCCCCCGCCAGGCAACCGCTGGCTCAGAGGTACAGTATCTCTCTTCGTCTCTGCGGTTCCTGTCCGTTTGCTCCCCTAATTGATGCCCCCGCTTGCCAAGAAATTTGCTAGGCAGCTTGTTGTTCCTATATGGTACTGAATTCGTATTGCTACTTGCAGTTGTATCTCTGCAATCAAATAATTCATTTGAATTAACATGATTACTGGGACTTGCTATATAAATTATCTGTTGTTTCTGCAAGCTCTTTTTTTAGCTTACTCGCGATATACTAGTATATTATCTGTTATTCACTGAAATCCCTTTTATTTAGCACATGAGAATTAGTATCTGTTAATTTGATTGAGCTGTTATGGAATCCTCATAAGGGCAACTACTTGCTCGTAATTGTCTTTTTTTTCAGCGCATTGGCAACATAAATTGTCTGTTGCTCTTTTTGTTTGGCATTTGTCTGTTGCTTATTGAAGTTCGTTTTGTGAGGACATGAAAAATGTGTGTTTATTTTATTGAGGTGTTGTGAAATCCTCATTCGGGTTAAAACCACTAACGCACTTTTTTCCAGCTTTGTTAAGGTCAGCAGACTACCTTCTTTGCATGAGACAAATCGTGTAGTGTCCTGCTCAGCGAGGGTGTCAGAAAGCATTTCACAAAAAATAGAAGCCAACACGGACCACATTCTTCCAGCATCGCAAGATCATGTCGTGAAAGCAATTGAAGCAATTAATGGGGGGCAAGTGATCGCGGTGCCCACCGATACAATATACGGGTTTGCTTGTGATGCATGGTTAGTGCTTTCTTAATTTCTATTTTGTGCTACAAGATTTAGTTTGTTTCTTTGCTTCTTGTAAATGCCGTTTTATGTTAATTCCAGATTAGCATTTGCTGCAGTGATGCGGTGTGGTTGTATAGCACACAAAATCCGAAATTGCTTTCATGAATCCTCCTGAATCAAGTTATGATAAATCTGTCCTGTGCCCATATCTAATTAGGCATATGATGTAAACATCCAGAATAAATTTCAGAAACCTTCATTAGTTACTTCTGAACCTTGCTTTCACCAAGAATTAAAAGTAGTCCATTGCATCCTTCTAAGCTAAGACTTCCATTTTGGAGTTTCTTTCACTGAATTTTAGTTGGTTGTGTTCATCCATGATTCGCTCTAAAAAGGCTCTTCATGACAGTTCTGCAGAAGCAGTTAACCGGATATATGAAATCAAAGGACGCATACATACACGCCCTCTGGCCATCTGCGTTGCTGATGTCCCAGAAATATCACGGTTTGCCATAGTGGATCACTTGCCCCATGGTTTGCTTCATAATCTTCTTCCTGGGCCTGTCACTGTTGTTTTAAAGCGAGGTGAGGATACTACACTACATTTCAGGTTTATCAAGCTTCTTTGTTAAACTGCATGAGGTGCTGAATATATTCTTTATTCATTACATAGGTGAGAACAGTATACTGGAGAGATCACTTAATCCTGGTCTGGACAGCATTGGTGTACGTGTGCCAAAATTGGATTTCATACGATCCATTGCTCGTGGTGCTGGAAGTGCACTTGCACTTACAAGCGCCAACTTAAGTGGTCGTCCTAGTAGCGTCAGTGTCAAAGATTTCGAGGATCTATGGCCACACTGTTCATATGTCTTTGATGGTGGTATACTTCCTTCTGGACGTGCTGGTTCAACAATTGTTGACCTAATAACACCAGGAGTCTACAAGATATTGAGAGATGGAAGGTAAGCTCAACAATAGTAATATCACTTATTATTATTTTGTGGGAAACATCAATTATTATTAATTTCTCTCATCAATTTGGGATATGTACTAATCTTAATTACAATTTTCAATTTGACTTGAATCTGCAACACGGGATACATTTGTGCAGTTCGAGGGAGGAAACAACGGCTGTGCTGGGAAAATTTGGCTTTGTTGAAGCTTCATAGCAGCTGGTGCCTTCATACTAATTTCCTGTTTAATTAGGTTGTAGCAGAGTATATGATGTTCTTTGTGATTTACTCTTGTGTCTCTGTAACTTTTTGGTTGAAGCATTAGTTTCTTTTCCTTGTAACAATATCCACGACAATGCCGTTACAGACTTGCAATCTACTGTAACCTTCAGTTGGTACAGTTCATTCAGATATACGAAGTAGATTACAGTGGCACTCGTATGCAAGCTACAGGAAAGTGATCTTGATTGAGAACCTGAGATGGATTATGTGTAGACAGTGAGGGACATGTTCACTAATTCGTGTAACATATTATAATGATGCGATGTCTTTAATAACAGTATAACAGCAGAGTTGATGTTATTTGTTTGGAACGCAACATGGACTTCATTTAAGTTTCTTATTTACCATGGTGGTAGGTTGATTGGTTAGCACCTGGTATCTAGTGCGTTCCAGACAAGAGAATTGCTCTAATATTTTTTGGTAGCTTTTGCCATGGAGTAAGTATGTGATGATTTGTTTCAGAACAATAGTTTACTACTTTTCCAACAAAAGTTTGGAATATGCAGCTATGTGTACAGATCGACCAAAGCCCATTGCCTGTAGTATTTACTAGTGATTTCCTTGTGAAATACAGTACATGTTGCATATGTTGGCTGCTCTCGTCCTGGTCTTATGGTTTTATATTAAGTTGTACTTATATGCTAGTATATCTGGGTGTATAATGAGTATGCTAGCACTACAATACACACTTTGTTGCAGGAAATAAAATTGATGGTTACATCGTATCACCTTATTTTAAACTGATTAAAGTGTTGAGAATGGCCATGGACAATTCCTCCTTGCTACAAGAATGCTTTCCAACAACTACAACGTCAGATGAGTGGATGACATTTTGCCAATCTTGGCTGTGCCAAAATTGTAGTTTGTGAATACTGTAATAAAAGAAATATATTCTACAGAATTTGTTCTTTCACTTGATAAACTTATTCACAGCTTCTAGTCCCGACGAAAATGATAAAATGTGGTCAGTAGCGACACAATAGATGCTGATTGCAGTCATGCTATAGAAGTGTGAATATAACCTTATGTGCATTCCTGAAGCCTAACTGTCAGTATTAGATGCGTATTACAGAACATCTAAGACTGGTCAATTTTACATTCAACGCCGTATGTACAATCTTTAAGCGCTGGAGCTTGTAAGGCTGGACTTGGATTCTGGTGCTTTTAGCTCATGTCAGCTTATGGTTTGTGTTATGAAACAAATTCCTTCTTTATTATCAGCCTGACTTTATTACGTCAATTGTAGACACCGTTTTAGAAGTTTCCCGTGTAGTACACTCTAAAAGTTTTTTTCTGTGTCGCAGTTACTCCCTGCGTTCCAAAATAGATGACCCAACTTTGTACTAAAGTTAGTAAATATATGTGTGCATTGGGTATCACCAGTCGGAAGATTCCAGCTCACAGTCCCGTCAACGAACCGTTAATTGCATCACCTTTGTATACATGTTTGCTCATGCCCAAAAATAGGAGTTAAAACTTTGTATGTGTTATATCAAGTTGGTCTAGACGTGTTTTGCCATCCAACGTGGTCCCTCACCCGCGCGCGCTTCCCGACCAGAACAGTCAGCGCCGCTCCAGAGCGCCAGTGCCGCATTCATGCCCAGCCACAGCGGACGCGATCTCTCACAGCTGCTGACATTGAAGCGGCATGCCAGCCGAGAGACCGCCACCCGCGCCGCTTCCCGTGCACGCGACTGCTCCGTGTTCAAACGACACCCCATAGGTCTGTCGCCCTACATTAATAATATGCGGTTGCCGAGGAACCTACTCTGGCGTCACCCGTCCGTCCATCTGTCGCCCACCATTAACCTCACCGTCGTGGCCCATTGCCATCCGCCCGCTATATACACTCCAGCCCTGGGCATAGCAACAGTCATCCTCCTCTGGTCCCTTTCTCCTTCCCGCACCACGCTCGCCATGGCCCCCTCGCGCTCCAAAGCCCTCTAGAACACCCTCTCGTCGGAGCAGAAGAAGGAGATGGCCGTCATTGCTGCCGGCCGGCAGACGGAGGCCGACGACGTCCATATTGAGGACGAGTTGGCACCACCCTCCTCGTCGATGCATGCCGGCATCACCATCGGCAAGGCCCGTGTTCATTACACGGACATGGTACCGGGGGGGGGGGGGGAGGCGCACTCGACCAGGACTACAACCTCGGCCTCCTCGACGAGCACCGACGTGCAGAGGAGCAACTCGTCGCCGGGACGACCATCGAGGCTGACGTGGACGTGGCGGACCAGGAGGCGCTGCTACTCCTAACGCTCCGCCGATGATATTCGCCGCGGCCGCTGGCAATACCGGCTCCATCAAGCGGAATTAGAGGCCGCCTACAAGGAGATGGATGATGCGGCGGATGAGGTGTTCGGCAAGAGCGACGATGAGGAGGACATCGCTAGCTCCGCCAAAGCCGCGCCCCGCCGCCACGACCACAAAGCTGGCACGTCCGCAGACACAGCCGACAGCGAGGAAGAGTAGTGCATGGTAGGTCACCGCCGCTCGGGTCCCAATAAGGCCACCACTCCTCCCCTCCCGTTGAAGTCAAGTTTGGTGGGCTCAACATCTTCGGTCGATTAGCCACTTTGGCGACGACGTGGAGGCGGACAACTTCACTTTCTGGGCTCATGGCTGCGGAGGCGGGGGCTATAGAGGCGGAGCTGGAGAGCGTCAAGGCGGAACTGGAGAAGGTGAAGGCAAGAGTCAGAGCGTCATATTCGGGGCTCGTGGCCGGACATGGGGAACGGGCGCCGACAATCATTTAGATTAGGTTTAGAGTAGGATTGAGTTAAAAAATTGTCCAAAATGTAATGAATTACGTCCGATTTATATGAAAATCCGTCGTGTTTGCGTGAATTTCGTCCAGTTAGTTCAAATAGTGGTTTAAATGTATACGGGTAGCGTTAGATGACTAGTCCACATATGGATGCGAGAGGAAATTTGCAGGTCAGCGTTGGAGATGCCCTAAGGTAGCCATTTTATGTTTAACGGCGTGCTTTGCCGTCTGCTGGCAGACGGCAAAGACCTTTGCATCTTTGTCGCCTGCCAGCAGGCGGCAAAGAGCCTGTACAGCCAGCAGACGGCAAAGAGCCTGTACAGCCCCTGTTTTTTTCTTAAATTCATTCAATTTCACAGATATATATATACACACACATTTGAAAATACTTTCAACAAGCATAACAACATATATATACCAAATCATATCCCTGCCATATGGATATGATCATCCAACACATATACATACCAAATCAAACGTCCATATGCAACATATATAGCTAGCCAACATATCCAACAACAAGCATACAATGGTTTCATCCATACATACATATATATAGGTAGCAAGTTTCACACTGTTCATCCTACAAAATCAAAACAAAAAGGAAGCACAAGGAGAAGAGTAGACTCCATCAACGCAAGCTTCCTCATATAAAGCAAATCTGCAAATTGGGAAAGAAGAAAGTTAGAAGAAGAAGAAGATCTTCTTCTTTATCTTCTTCTTCTTCTAACTAAGGTAGGTAAAAATGCCATTTTTAGCTAAGCTAGGTAAAAAGTGTAGGTCATTTTAGAGCTAAGCTAGGTAAATAGGTCATTTTGGAGCTTAGTAAGGTTATTATGTCATTTTCAAGGAAAATAAGCTAAGTCTATGTCATTTTGGAGGTAAAAACATTATCATGCCATTTTTTACCTAAGTATGCTAAGTATGTCATAAATGAACTGAAGAAGCTAAGTATAGATCATTTTTTAGCTAACCTAGGTAGTTATGCCATTTTTTACCTAAGTAAGCTAATTATGTCATAAATGAACTAGGTAAGCTAAGTATAGATCATTATTGAGCTATCCTAGGTAGTTATGCCATTTTTTTAGCTAACTAAGCATATTAAGTCATTTAGGCGGAAAAAATGCTAAGTATAGGTCATTTTATAGCTATCCTAGGTAAAGTATAGGTCAATTAAGCTTATTGTGTCAATTTGGAGAAAAATAAGGTAAGTATAGGTCATTTTTGTGCTAACCTAGGTGATGATGCCATTTTAGCCAACTTGCGTAAGTATAGCTCATTTTTTTATCTAACTTAGGTAATTATGCCATTTAGGAGGAAAATAAGCTAAGTACGCATTTGGTAAGCAAAACACTAGAGAAAACTTGCCCTCATCACAACAAATGCGATGAAGATTGCAACTAAGGTGACAATTGATCTAACGGCATAATGATACCAAGCCTCATTATCAATGGCATATTTTTTAATCTTCAAGCGCATTGCATTCATCTTCATCTTGTGATCCTCGACGACATCGGCAACATACAACTCCAATGTCATCTTCTCTTCTTCAATTCTTTTAATTTTTTCTTTCAAATACTCATTTTCTTTTTCAACTAAATTTAACTTCTCGACAAGAGGGTCGGTTGCAAATTCCAGTTCACATACCTCCTAGATTAAAATATCTCTATGTCAACTTGATGGCCATAATTGTCATAAATGCAAAATGCAACAAATAGTTATAAAAGAGAATTTACCACATCTGAATCGTAAAGCGGGCGAGGGCCGATGCGAACGGATATCAAGACCATGGCACTATGTATAAGAAACAATCATACAGAGTAAGAAAATTATACAAGTAACTATATAAATCATACAATCATACAAGTAACTATATAAATCAAGTACAACGTAAAAATTGAATACCTAATAATAATTTTGATCGTCAGGTTCAAAAAATGCTCCGGGATCAATAAATGCATCATCATCATCACTACAAGTAATGACATGCTCATCATCATCATTAATAAATGCATCATCATGTGGAAGACCACCTTTACGTAATCGGTCAAGCATTGACAGGTCATTCGCAACAATAACCTCTTCTAATTCAGGCTCTTCTTGTTCCGGCTCAGGGGTGAAGTCGGGTTCATTGTCGTTGTCTACTTCAATGTTCTGGGGTGAAGTAGAGCGGTTCTTGAAACGTTTTTTTGGAAAGACGTGTTTCTTGGAAGAATTCTCCTTCATATGTGACAGGGTTAATGTGAGGTTCATAATCCTCTTCATTGGGGGGAGGTGGTCTAACACATGGCGGCACTTCATATATGACATCCCAAACCATTGAGATTTGGATCACTTTGACAGGCCCATGGTAGATAGAAAAAATGGGTTGCCTGTTGAGCCATAATATAGACATCGGGAACATCCAAATGGGTGCTTTGTTTGACTTCCAGTAGCCCTATATGTTCATGAGTCCTTCTAGTCTCCTTCGGCTGGAACCAATAACATTTGAAGACTACGACGTTTGGTGAGTTTGCACCATAGAATTGAAGTTCATAAATTTCTTCAACTCTTCCATAATACTCGGTATATCCTTCGCCGATAGCAAAGACACAACAATTTGTTGACTTTCGGTCGGCTATAGATAGCTCTTTGCCATAGGTACGAAAGCGATACCTGTTGATGTCGTATTTGTCAAATGAACGGACCTTAAAGTCAAAACCATTAGCGACTTGTCTCAATTCGGCGTCCATAAACTCTGAATTAGCCTACAAGTTTAATACGAAAGGATTGTTGCATTAGCCACAAATTAGATGAAGAAATGAAATGGTCTAATGGAAATTACCGTTTGTTTGAACCAAGAGATGAAACCGGGATAGCCGCCTCCATGCTTTGCCAGAAGCTCATACTCTTCAATGGAATCCTTTTGGATCACCGCTCCATACAAGAATTTGGCGATGTATCGATTGTATCAAATTTATCCGGGAATAAGAGCAGTTCAAAGGAATTAGAAGTTGCGGAACAATGTACCGAGAACTTACTCGATGTACGGCCGCACTTCTATTAGGTTGGTGAAGATATACAATGAAATGATCTGCCATTCTTCAAAATCCAACGTTAAGGAATTAGAAGCACCGGCTGGTGCGAGATCCCCTTTGAATAGGCTAAAGTTGGATCCACCCTTTTTAGGGTCGTCAGCATTGTAGCGAGGCTTCGGATTATGCAAATGACGTTTTTTGGCTTCGTAGTGTGCTGTCACGAAGTTTGCCGCCTCCTCAGTAATGAATGCCTCAGCCATCGATGCTTCAGTTCTACGTTTATTTTCACATTTGCTCGTGGCGTCTTCTGCATCCTCTCAGTTGCTAGCACCAATGATTTTGCACCCCCCAATCTTGCCACGGTTGGGAGATGCAAAATCAAGTGCTGCATTGGATTAAAGGGGCCCGGTGGAAAGATCTTCTCTAACTTGCAGATCAACTCCGGCGCCAACTCTTCCATTTCTTCTAGCAGGCCAGGCGATAGTTCTTTCACACAAATAACACAGAAGAAATAGCTCAGCTCTGCCAGTACTAGCCATTCATCCTCAGGGATGAAGCCAGACAACATCACCGGCATTACCCGCTCAATCCATATGTGCCAATCATGACTCTTGAGACCAAATATCTTCAATTAAAGACCCGCTCCCCTCTTCAGATTCACTGCATACCCATCGGGGAACATCAACTGCATTTTCACCCACAAGATAATTTCCCTCATAACTGGCCTTCCAAGATTGAACCATGCCTTTGGCTTCGTCCAGTTCTGCTTTCCTTTCGGTTCTTTCATGTTTTGTATACGGTCTATCACATAGCGCCTCCAGATCGACTCTAGCCTTAGTATTATCCTTTGACTTCCCCTCTATGCCGAACAATGTACCAAAAATTGCCTCAGTGATATTCTTTTCAGTGTGCATCACATCGATGTTGTGTGGGCAAAGGAGGTCTTTAAAGTAAGGCAGATCCCACAAGCATGTCTTGTGAGTCCAAGTGTGTTTCGAATTATACCCCTTGAAATACCCTGGACGCTCTGGATCTGGCTCGAGAGCATTTAGCTGATCCAGGGTCTCTTGGCCTGTCAACGCAGGTGGTGCAGAGTTTTTGACAACTCTACCTTTGATGAAGTTCTTCTTGTCTTTCCTGAACTTATGGCGAGGATCCAGGAACTGTCTATGCATGTCGAAGCAACAAAACTTGCGACCGTCCTGAAGCCAACGAAACTCAAGAGCTCCCTTGCATGTGGGGCACGGGAACCTTCCATGCACACACCAGCCAACGAATAGCGCATAAGTCGGCAAGTCATGCATCGAGTACATGTACCAGACACGCATTATGCAGTTTTGTTTGCTAAAGGCGTCGTATGTCTTGAACCCATTATCCCAGGCTTCTTCCAATTCGTCCTTCAGCGGCTGCATGTACACATTCATATTCTTTCCTGGATAGTTGGGCCCTGGAATTATCAACGTCGGGAAAATGTTCTTTCTTTGCATAATCTGTCCCGGGGGGAGATTGAGTGGAATGATAAATACATGCCAACAACTGTATTGGGCTGCCGTTGAAAGTCGTTATATCGACTAGAGGGGGTGAATAGAGCGATTTTATGAATTTTACAAATTCTTCACGTGAGGAATTTGCGGTTGGTGAGAAATTCCTTAGCGAAGAAATACATGCAGCGGAATAAGTACTCGAAGTAAGCATAGCAGATTACAAGCATAGTCATCATGATGAAATGAAGACAATCACTGGTGAGTCTAGCGAAGAAAAAGCGTAATCACAGGATAACACAAGATGAAGACAAAGCGGTGAAGAAATTGAAGCGAGGAAATTGAGAAAGTCTTGATCAAAGTCTTCAAACACAGATATGACAAACACTCAACACGTAATGAGGAAATGAAAGGGTTGAGGAAATAGAACCGATTAGGTTGGTGAAGACAATGATTTGGTAGACCAGTTCAACTGCTGTCTCGGTTATGCGTCTGGTTGGGCGGTGAGTATTTAAACTCGAGGACACGCAGATCCGGACACCCGATCCTTGAGCACGCAGCTCGGGACACCAAGTCCTCACCGTATTCTCCTTGAACTAAGGTCACGCAGACCTCGTCCAATCACTCGTGGTAAGTCTTGAGCGACTTCCAAACCTTCACATACTTGGTCACTCGGCGATCCACAATTCCTCTTGGATGCTCTAGACCGTGGCGCCTAACCGTCTGGAAGAAGCACAGTCTTCAAAGGTAAAAGCGTCGGATCCACGCGGGATCAATTTCTTGATGATGCTCAATCACTTTGGGTTTGTTGGGGTTTGGTTTTGGGTTTTCCTCACTTTGGGTTTTCCTCACTTGATGATTTTCGCTCAAAGTCCTCGGAGGATGGGTTGCTCTCAAATGACAAGTGTCAAGTTCTCTCGGGCAGCCAACCAACTAGTGGTTGTGAGGCGGCTATTTATAGCCTAGGAGCAGCCCGACATGATAAGACATAAATGCCCTTCAATGATATGACCGTTAGGTGGATAAGATATTTTGGGACAGTGGCTTGCGACACGACAGCAGTCGGAATTTTGAACATCAAATTCCTCGGGGCTATCATGTTCCTCCTTTGTGTAGGCAATTCGCCTTTGGCGAATTCCTAACTCCTCGATCGAACAAATTCCTCGGTGACGGAAGAGCTTCGTCTCATCCTTTGAAGAAATTGTTGAAGCTGTATGAGATTTCAAAAGCTTCACTCGAAGGGATTGGTAGGTGTAGGATTTTGAGTTGAGCATCAAATGGAAATTTTTCCTTAGTATTTCCTCGACCCCTTTAACGATGCGGTGTTTCCTATGACTCAAGAAAGAAAATGAAACTACGAAAACAAAAGTCTTCACGCTTCATGTTCCTCAAAGCGAATACCAAGTCTTGAGGATCACACCAATTTCTTCACTTTCAAAGTCTTGAAAGTCTTGAATATCAAATTCTTGATTGAAGAAATTCATTTTAGAATTCGACTTTCTCTGTAAATATCAAACTCCTCATAGACTTATAGACCTGTGTACACTCACAAGCGCATTAGTTACTTAACCTATAAGTCTTCAATACACCAAAATCACTAAGGGCACTAGATGCACTTACAATCTCCCCTTTTGGTGATTGATGACAACATGAGTTAAGTTTTCAACGAGGATAAACATATGAAGTGTAAATACTGATAATGAGGATTTTGATTGCAAGATATAGAAGAACTCCCCACGAAGATGTGCATAGTGAGGAAATTGCTTTTGAGGCAATGCACATTTGAAGAATTGAATCATGGAGATCTCCCCTATATCTTGTAATTCATACGCATTTGACATATAATATGAGGAATTTGAAATGCATGATGAAATATGGTGCTTGATGATATGCGAGCATGCAAAATAATGCATAAAAAGTATCGAGCCCAATGCGTATGAGGAATTTGAAACTTTTCATGAGTATCGGATCCCAAATCGATTTGAAGATTTTCACGAGCTCATGAGGATCGAGCATAACAAGGATCAGCATATCAACACTACGTAATCGAGCATAGAGCAAAAGCATAATGCATCAAAAGTATCAAAGCACCATCGGGTTTAAGATTACAACTCGATCCAATAAAGGTTTGGAAGAGCGAGTTGTAACTTAATAAAATATTGTATATAGACAAAAGCGAGACCGGCTTGAAGACTAACTCAAATTTCTCCCCTTTGTCATCGAATGACCAAAAGGATCGGCGAGGACTAACGCTCTTGAAGAATTTCAAGTTGAAGGCGGGCCTTGACATTATCGGGGTTGTTCGTTGAAGTAGGACCAGCAGCGATGTCTTCCAAATCTTCATTTTCATCGATGTCGCGAGATGAAGAATAGGAGCTAGCCACCAAGGAAGGAACTTTGACCTTCTTGAATTTCTTGGAGGAGGTGCAGACCAGTCAAATTCTTCCTTGAGTCCCATTGATTGCAGTTCTTCTTCATTGTAGACATGTGAAAGAACAGCCAGTGCGCTTGAAGGTTTCATGAAGATAGTAGTGGTTTTCTTCACTTTGCATTGTGAGTTGAGGTCATGTTGTAAAGAAGAGTACCAAGCGGCGTTTGACCCACTTGTGATTGCGATCAACCTTGATGAAGGCGAGGAGTAACTCACGATCGATCATCACCACAGGTGCGATAGCTTGAGGACTATGCTTGGCGAGGTATTTCTTCTTTGAGTCATGTGTGGCGAGTCATCATTGGTGGAGTAGGATCTTTGCTTTGCGAAACTGTCCATCAATGGGCGAATGCCTTCATCTATCAGCATAGCCTTTCCCTTTTCATCGGTGAGGCAATTGGCGTTTGAGGACTTCAATCGAGGCAGGTAGCTGCGGTGGTTCAAAGTGTCGACCTTGTAATTGGTGAAGATCTTGACTGATGAATCTCATAATCCAAGGTGCATAAGGCTTCACTCAAAAGGTGACATGGCAATGTTAGCGAGTCCTCATGAAGAAATCATGGAAATTGGCGGGGAGCGCCATGGATGATGTTGAAAAGCATATTCTTCATGATGCCAGCGACTTCTTCATCATTGAGTCGTGGCCCTTGATAGGACTCATAGTCTTCGTCAAAATTCGATAGACTATTCGAGGCACATATAATAATTCCTTGACGAGAATTTGGTCCTTGGAGCTTGCCTTGGTTTCAAAGGCTTCATCGGCACTTGCATATAGTGATTTGAAAGTTCCTTTTCTTCATAGATCGGCGTGCACCATCAATCGGAGGACTGAGTGGAAGGCGCGAAGCAATTCACTTCTTTGGTGCCTTGTAGTGAGTGTTTTCGGTCATCAATCCAAGACCCATGAAGTCACATCTTGAGCGTCTCCGGTGATGTGAAGGGTTGCATAGAACTGAAGAATTAGCTCTTCATTCCAATCACAAATATCGGTGCAGAAGTTTAGAAGACCTGCGTCGTGAAGAACACTTAGGGCGGGCTCAAAGCGGCGGCGACTCCATATCCACATGAGGAATATGAGCATGATCGAAGATTTTGTCCTTGTTGAAAAGCGAGGAATAGAAGTTGGCTTGGTGGCAGTCGAGCGCCTCTTCCTAATCCGAGCAGAATCATAAGGATTATATTGATGAAGAACACATGCTCGGCAAAGAAATCTTCAGCCTTGAACTTTTGTTTGGTTGAGCGGATTCTTACTGCTTTGGCGAGAGGGTGTCGATCGAGTTGCATCACCACCTCGGGAATCGTAAGTTCAGGTTCTTGACTTGAGAATTTCTTGGTCCTCAACATGCGATCGAGGATTTTCAGCAGCAGCGGCAGTTTCATCGGCACTAGTGGCTGGAATTTCTTCATGCCTGAGAACTCGTGGGTTGATTTTCTTGAGTCTATTTGGACGATGCATGCGGGGAGTGAGGAACTTGTTGAAGCGGGGTGAAGAGAGGAGTATTGGGATGTTGACTTTCCCAAAAGTCATCATTGATCTTTGGAGTGGTGCATCAATATCCACATCTTCATTTTCAATTTCCTCGATACCATCTTGAGGAATTTCATGGTCGATGAGGAATGGCGGGGTTGAAGGATTGCTTCCACTTCAATTTCTTCATCAATTTTCTCTGACGAAGCGGAGATTGATGTTCTTCATCGAGATCCGGTTGGCACTTCATATTCTTCTCCAAAGGAACTACTTCCTTTGATGGTATGGAGAAATTGGAATAGCATCAATTGGGTTTTCAATGAGCTGGTCATTGGCTTCATTTTCTTCTTGATCGAAGAATCGGCTTGGTGATGCTTTCCTTTTCTTCAGCAGCTCGTTCGCAGCCTTGGTTTCTTCACATCGAAGCGGATGGAAGAATTGGAGTTGGAGTTAGGCGGGAGGAGGCTGAGGAATTTGGTGCAGTTTCTTGAGAACAAGCGATGCAGTTCCCTGTCTTGAGCAATTTCTTGAGCGCACCACTAGTGGGTGCCTGGCGATTTCTTCGGTGGCTGGAATTTCTTCATCAGCCCTGGAATCAGCATTTTCTTCAGAGGCTGAGCTTCAGCGTTCTTGGCATTTTCTTCATTAGGCTGAGCGGAGGCTTGACTGAGGATTTCATGTTGCAGGTGCAGCAACACTTGTGATTTTCTTCGTCGGATCGGCGAATCTGGTCTTGACTACTTGCCAATCAGCATAGTATGTGTCAAAGTTCTTCTTGAGGTTCTGAATTTCAGTTTGGATTTGAAGGAGTTCCTCGGTGTCATCTTGACAACATTTTCTTGAGAACCTCTCCTTCTGTATTGAGCCTTCTTGATTTCCTTCGCCTTCTCGAACTTCCATTTTCTTCAGCGATGAAGTGAGTCAACATATGACTTTGACCAGGTGTCAAAGGAAGATCGAGCGAGAGGGTATTGGGATCATTGTGCGAGGTCGATGAAATCGAGGACTTTCTTGGGTCCAAAAGCGATGCACAGATGTTCCCTTGGCTCTTGCGGCTCTAACTTGGCGGTCTCGATGATTTCTTCAAGTTCTTCATCGGATGCCTCATCATCGAGATGTACGTGGACTACAAGCTGTTTCTTCCTTGGGCTAGGCGAGGACCACGTCCATTGTTGCTTTTGTCTTCAGAGTCGGGCGGATGAAGAATTGAGAGCAGGTGAGGAACTTGCGAGAGATGCTGAGGCAATTGAAAACCAGCAGTCCTTTGACATGTAGCTAGGTGCACGGGGCGAAGGTTTGGGCGGAGCAGTTGAGGACTTTGATGGAGCGATGGCGGTGTGAGAATTTTTCTTGAGAATTTGCCTGGAGGAGCTCTTGAGGAACTTGGCCGTGAGGGCATAGATGATGAAACACTTGGCTTATTAGCAGACTTCTTTTGCATCGATTTCCTCGGTTTGACCGAGACCTCGATGTGCGGCAGTGGCAGAATCCTCATTGAATTTCTTCACGCTTCCTTTGCTTGCTTAGCCAACTTTGCTTGGCGTTTAGCCCATTCATCGGAAAGTCCTCACGCGTTTGGCGCTAGTGGGATCAGCTATTTGGCCTGGTGCCAAAGGGCTCTTGGGCATGGAGGATTTAGCGAATTTCTTCATGTACTTAGGTGTTACATATCGGTATTCCTTCCATTCCGTGCCCATCTCCGTTCAATCTTACGAATCGCACCTTGCGTTGATTTTGCTTTCCTCATCGGTGTGCAATAGTCAGCATATATTTCCTCGGGGATTTGAATCTGTCATGACCTCGGGTTTCTTTCCTCCCTTCTGCGGCTTCTTACCATCGCCATTTTCTTGGTGAGGAAATTGAACAATTGAGTTCTCTGAAGAAGTGTGCAGTTTTCTTGAGCGCTGCAAATGAGTTAAGTTGATGAGAACCTAGGGATTCAGCAGCGGACATTTGTACTGTGAGCAGAGTATAGGTGCGAGGAATTTGAAGAGGTCATATCGTTCTCGGAGGTTTTCAAAAGAACAAGTTTGAGGATTTTGACGGATGAGCCTTGAAGAATTTCAATAAGCGTTCTTTGTCTTAGGTTCGAGTTGTATAGATCGAAGATCCACACAATTGAGGAATCTTGAAGAAAATCATTGCTTAGAGAAATGAGTCAAGAGATTTGAGGTGTTCATATGTGTGAAGAATTTGAGAATAAACACCTTTGAAGAATTTGAAGAAAATTTGAGAATCAAAGCGAGTAATAAAAGTAACTTTTAATTTACGAAGTGAAGAACACGACGAACTGAGATGAACAGTTTAGAAGTTAAATCGTTCAGATCTTCTCCGCCCTAACTTGGCGAGAGAAATCAGCTCTGGCTGACGGCGGAGTGAAGAAATTCCACGGTCGGTAGCGATGCGTCGGCGAAGAGGTCAAAGCGGTGAAGCTTTTCCTCACCGGCTGACGATGGAGTAGCGGCGGCGCTAGGGTTTGAGGAGCTCGGCGGGAGAGAGGTCGGCGAGTAAAAAAGTGAGGAAGGGAGAGAGGGTATTTATAGCCACGGTGAAAAGCGGATCGTCGAAGATTTAGGACGAGCGTGCCTGACCGCTTCCTTCTCACGACATGTGTCACCCACGTCTTGTGTAGTGGAGATCGTGTGCGATCGTGGGTGAATATAATAATGCATCGTGGGATGCGGAGCAGTTTAATGGTAAAATCGAAGTTTGGATAAGATTCGTTTTAAAAGTTCCGTTCGCAATTTCTTCAGCTATCAAGGACACGTGAAGAATTTGAGCGAGTTTCAAAGTAGAACGCACATGAAGAATTTGTGAATGGATTGGGTTGAGTATAGCATAGAGGGAAGGGTCGATCACATTCACTTAGCGAAAAAGCGACTTGAAGAAATAGCCATAAGTGAATCTTGTAGAGGACATAAATCCATATATATATATAGCCAATGAAGAAAGGCAGCGGAAGCAGTGAAGATTTTGCAAAGTTGAAGAATTTGAAAAACTGAAGAATTTGAAAAACTGAAGAATTTCAAAAGCGAAGAATTTCAAAAGCGAGGAAAAACTCAAATTGAAGATTTTCAACTTTGGTGGTGGCGTGACCCACCGTATAAGAATGATGATTTCAGACACAGCGTACAATTGTCGTAGGGTTACGAGAATCAAATTCTTCATTAATTTCTTCACACTTAGAGTGTTATTCTTCATTGATTGAAGAAAACGTTTCTTCATGTGTTGCACATCTAAGTCATCAATTTTGCATAAGTGTTAGGATGTGTGTCCTTTTCAAAGAACATTCGAAGATTCTAAGATATTTAGCTCACACGCAACTTGCTAAATCTCTTCTCATCCAAGGGCTTAGTGAAGATATCAGCTAGCTGTTCTTGATCTTCACGTGCTTTCGATGGAGATGTAAGCCCTTCAACACATGATCACGAAGAAAATGATGGCGAATTTGAATGTGCTTTGTCTTGAGTGCTGAAGCTGGGTTGTGAGCAATCTTGATGGCACTCTCATTGTCACGATGAGAGGCACATTCTTCACGTTGATGCCGTAGTCCTTGAGGTTTGCTTCATCCATAGTAATTGAGCACAACACGAGCCAGCAGCAATGTATTCAGCTTCGCGATGGACGGTGATACGCAGTTCTGTTTCTTGAGGACCAACGGACCAAAGATCGTCAGAAATGACAAGTACCAGATGTTGACTTGCGATCCACGATCACCAGCATAGTCAGTCAGAATATCAATGAGATCAAAAGTAGAGCCCTTGGGGTACCATAATCCTAGTGTTGGTGTGTGAGCTAGATATCGAAGAATATGCTTCACAGCCTTATGGTGTGATTCCTTGGTGTAGCTTGAAATCGGGCACACATGCAAACACTAAGCATTATATCTGGCCTAGATGCACATAAGTACAATAAAGAACCAATCATGGGCGGTATACCTTGTGATCGAAGTCAATACCATTTTCATCGATTGCATAGATGGCCATTTGTGGGCATAGGAATTTTGACACCTTTGCAATCTTGCATGCGAATTTCTTGAGGACATCTTTGAGGTATTTCTCTGAGATATGAATATGCCATTGTGTTGTTGTGAATTTGAAGACCTAAGAAGAATTTCAACTCTCCATCATAGACATTTGATATTCTTCACTCATCATATAGGCAAATTCATCACTATAACGTTGGTCGATACAGCCAAAGATAATATCATCAACATATATTTGGCACACAAACAGTTCACCATCATAAGATTTAGTAAAGAGAGTAGGGTCGAGTGAACGGGTGTGAAGCCATTCTTCACGAAGAATTCCTTCAATGTATCATACCACGCTTGGGGGCTTGCTTGAGGCCATAGAGGGCCTTATTTAGTCTGAAGACTTTGTCGAGGATTCTTTGGATCTTCAAAACACAGGGGTTGAGCAACATATACTTCTTCCTCAAGCTTACCATTGAGGAATGCACTTTTCACATCCATTTGATATAAAGTGATATTGTGATGGTTAGCATAGGCGAGTAATATCTTGAATAGACTCAAGTCTAGCAGCAGTGCAAAAGTTTCATCGAAATCAATTCCTTCAACCTGCGTGTAGCCTTGAGCTACTAGTCGTGCCTTATTCCTCACCACAAGACCATTTTCATCTTGCTTGTTGCGGTAGATCCACTTTGTGCCAATGATATTATGCTTGCGAGGATCTGGGCGTTTGACCAGTTCCAGACGTTGTTGAGCTCGAACTGATGTAATTCTTCTTGCATGGCCTGAATCCCTCCGGCTCGAAATGCTTCATCTACCTTAGTGGGCTCTGTGATAGAGACAAAAGCATAGTGCCCACAAAAGTTAGATAAATGTGAAGCTTTTGGCGAGTGAGAGGACTGGCGCTTCAATGTCATCGATGATCTTGTCAACTTGCACTTCTTTTTGCAGCGAGGATGAGCTGGTTGTCTTGAGGAATTTGATCATTTTCCTCGGCACCATTTTCTTGACATTATCTTGGTGCATCAGCTCGGCGTTCTTGGCGTCTGAGGAATGAATTCTTGAGCAGTTTCTTGATGGGAATGACATCCTCGGTTGCCTTGAACTGATAGAATCCTCGGTGCTGGTTAAGTCTAACACAGAAGGTAGGTGCTCTCTTTGCGAGCCATTAGTTTCATCGAACCGCACATCTCTGATGTCAACAATCTTGTGAAGTGCGATGTTGAAGACTACTGTAGGTGTGCGAGTCCTTTCGTAACCAAGCATAAAACCTTCATGTGCTTTGGTGCAAATTTAGAGGTGTGGTGAGGATCTCTAATCCAGCATTTAGCACGAAGACTTTGAAATAACTTACATTGGGTTTCTTGTCGGTGAGGAGTTCATAGGCAGTCTTCTTGAAGAATTTGTGAAGATATACTCTGTTGATGATGTGGCACGCGGTGTCAATTGCTTCAATCGAAGCGACTAGGCGTTTTGTATTCATCAAGCATAGTCGAGCCATCTCAACAAGAGTTCTGTTCTTGCGCTCCACAGCGCCATTTCTTTGAGGAGTATAAGGGCAGATAACTCATGAGTAATACCAAGTTCATCAAGATAATCATCAAGACCGAATTCTTGAACTCAGTTCCATTGTCACTCTGATGTGCTTGATCTTCACACCAAAGTTGGTTGAAGCCCTCGAGGAAAATCGTTTGAAGATTTCCTGCACTTGATTTTGTAAGTAACAATGTGTACCCATGTGTAGCGAGTAATCATCAACAATAACAAAGCCATATAGTGATGCTTCATTAGTGACAGCTGAGTAATGATTGGGACCAAAGAGGTCCATGTGAAGCAATTCGAAGGGACGAGTAGTGGTCATGATAGTCTTATTTGGATGCTTGGCCTTGGTCATTTTCCAGCTTCACGGGCTCCGCATAAGTGATCCTTGAGAATTTGACATTCTCAATGCCAATGACATGCTTCTTCTTCCATGGCGTGTGCAAATTCCTCATGCTGCGTGACCAAGTCGTCGATGCCATAGCCAGCCTATACGAAGCTTTTGCAAGTAGACACACGGCTGGTTGTGGTCTGTGGAAAAATCAACAATATACAAGTCTCCTCTCCTAAAGCCTTGAAGACTTTGGAATTGTCGACTTCCATAATCACAACACAGCGATACTTGCCAAAGATAACAACCATATCAAGATCACAAAGCATTGAGGCTGACATGAGGTTATATCCTAAAGACTCAACAAGCATGACTTTGTCCATGTGCATGTCCTTAGAGATAGCAACCTTACCAAGTCCCAATACGACTTTTGCCTTTGTCGGCCAAAGATGATATGCTTGAGATGTGGCGGTGATAAGGAGCATCCATCAATAGATTCTTGTCACCGGTCATGTGATTTGTACATCCACTATCGAGAACCCACTCGGTGGCTTTGGGTTGATCATCCTGCGGATGAATTAGTACAACTTACGATCTCATATACTTCATCGGTGAAGAATATGATATCAAGTTCATCGGATGAATTTCATCGATCGATATATTTAGATAAGCGGTATGAGGGCGTGTGAAATGAAAGTTCATTTCATCATGATTAACTGCGTCCTTTCGAGCAATTTTGTCGGGCCCCGACAAATTCTTGAGCGTTAAGGCACGTCGGAGACTGACCCTGCGAGAAGAGATTAGTTCTTTTCTTCACCACCCACATCGAAGGGGTGGCAAAGAGTTCATCATTCTGCGAGCACCATATGAGAATGGTGGCATAGAGGCCAAACCATTTCGTTTCACATAAGAGGGTTAGGGTAAGCATATGAATAAGCGGAGAAATTCTTGAGGACTTATGAACATATTGGTTTGAAGAATAATGCACATATTCATAGCCCTTAGCTCTACCTGCGAAGCGAGTTATTATACGATGATAATCATATGAGGACTTTGATCCTTTTGAGAATTTGATCCACGTGAGAATTTGGTCCGTATGAGGACTTGGATCCATATGAAGAATTTTGTCCATATGAAGAATTTGATCTGGGGTTCCTTTTCTTCACGGTGGTGTCATGAGGACATTCACTGAAGACTTTCAAGGCACTTCTTGGGAACCAGATTTTCTTCATAGGGGACCGTTCTGCGATTAGTGCCAACATATCTAGCAAATACTTCACCATTCTGATTTTTGAACAGTTTATAGTTTGAGTCAAATGACTCATCATCGAATGAGGAAATTCACATGTAAAACCAGATAAGGTAGATGGATCAAGCTGGAGGTCCCTTTGCAGCAACCCATGAGGTTTTGGGATCTTGCTCGGGCTTCGATCGTTCCATCGACATTGAGTTTCCTCTCAAAGGCAATACCCTCTTTCCTAGGGTTCTGTTGAGGATCTGCTTTTAAGCACATCACAAAAGTCGATGCCCTTTGAGGCTTTTGTACATGCTGTCATGTACAATTCCTTCAACCTGCATCGTCGGTGATACTAGCAATGTCCTCGGTGAGGAATTAGTGATAGCGAGAGGCAGGTGAAGAATTTATAACAGTTGAAGCATTTGAACATTGGTGAAGAATTAGCGATTCACGTTCAATGCACTTTAAGCATGGAGGAACAAATTCTTCTTGAGAAGCGCTGATTTGTTGAGCAAGTAATGAATCGCGCTCCTTACGAAGATCTTCATAACTCGCTCTTAGCTTCTCAAGATCTTGCTTTCTTTGAAGAAATTCATAAGAAAGTTTCTCATGATCGAGATAAGAGAGTGTTATGATGACCTTGAAGGCTGTCAAGCCTAGGTGAACTTCTGAAGATTTTCGATCGGGGCTTGAGTGCGATCCATTTCTTCACCTAACATATCATCACTCTTATCTAGCATGTTTTGAACCTTTTCAAAAGCCCTTTGTTGTTTATAGCAATCTTAGCAAGTTTAGAGTAGCTGGGCTTGAGATCCTCATCGATTCATTTTCACTAGATTGGAGGAGGTGAAATTGAGTACCTTGGCACCTTTTGCCATGAAGCAATAGGTGGGGCGTAGTCATCATTTTCCTCATCGGGTTTGTCGGTGAGTCAGTTTCTTGATGTTGAAGATGGACTTGCTAACATAAGCGATAGCAAGAGCGGACTAGCCACACAGTTCGGATTCTTGAGACTCCTCCTCTTCCTCATTTTCCTCAGATTCAGCTTGAGTCCATTTCCTTGCCAATGAATGCAGAGCCTTTTGGAGCTGCTCTTCTTGTGAGAAGAAGGCTTTGAGGATTTTGATGATGAAGATTTTGATGATTTCTTCTTCTTCTTCACGTCATCAGGCTGTAATCCTTGTGTTTCTTCTTTCTTAATTCCTTTTCCCTTGAGGACAATCTTGGATATAGTGACCAGGTTTCTTGCATTTGTGGCAAAGTCTTAAGCTTATAGTCACTAGATGAGGAATCACTTTGCTTCTTGAGGATTTTCCAAAACGACCACGTCTTGTGAATTTCTGGAATTTCTTCACGGCGGTGCTAGCTCTGGCCAAATTCTTGAGGATCTCCAAGGCTACTACGAGTCTTCACTCTCGATTCAGATTCAGCCTTGGCCTTGAGGCACGTGTTTTTCCATAGCGAACCATAGAGATCTCTCTTTTGACAAGCTGGAACTTCGTGAGTATTTAGCCTTTCGAGGATATCGGCAGGATCAAGAGACTTGTAGTCAGCTCGTTCTTGTATCATCGGTGCGAGTGTCAAATGAGGAATCAAGCGATCTTAGCAATTTCTTCACCACCTCATGGTCGGTGATGTCGGTGGCACCAGTGCTTGAAGCTCATTTGAGATGTCGGTGAAGCGATCGAAGGTTTGTTGAACATTTTAGTTGTCGAGTCTTTTGAAGCGGTTGAAGAGATTCGAAGAACATCAACTCGAGAGTCACGCTGAGTTGAAACACCTTCATTACTTTGGACAGCCTGTCCCGGATGAGTTTAGCGATTCAAAGCACTCACTCTTCCATATTGACCTTTGCTCGGATGGCCACATATGATATTCTTAAGCTTGAGAATCGAGTTGCTTGAATCTCTTCACATCAGCATCATTCGGAGAGGGTGTGGTGAGGAAACACCTTTTGTCACAACATACGAGAGATCGTTGTCAATTGCTTCAAGATGCATTAGCATTTTGTTCTTCGATGAGGGTAGTCCGTCCCATCGAAGGTAGGACACCCTGCTGAGACCTTGATCATACTGCGGTCGACATAACTAAAACTCCGGTGGTTAAACCAAAATCACACAGAACAAGGAGTACCTTGCTCGATACCAATTGAAAGTCGTTATATCGACTAGAGGGGGTGAATAGGCGATTTTATGAATTTTACAAATTCTTCTTGAGGAATTTGCGGTGAGAAATTCCTTAGCGAAGAAATACATGCAGCGGAATAAGTACTCGAAGTAAGCATAGCAGATTACAAGCATAGTCATCATGATGAAATGAAGACAATCACGAGTCTGAAAGCGTAATCACGAGGATAACACAAGATGAAGACAAAGCGGTGAAGAAATTGGGCGAGGAAATTGAGAAAGTCTTGATCAAAGTCTTCAAACACAGATATGACAAACACTCAACACGATAATGAGGAAATGAAAGGGTTGAGGAAATAGAACCGATTAGGTTGGTGAAGACAATGATTTGGTAGACCAGTTCAAGCTGCTGTCTCGGTTATGCGTCTGGTTGGGCGGTGAGTATTTAAACTCGAGGACCATGATCCGGACACCCGATCCTTGAGCACGCAGCTCGGGACACCAAGTCCTCACCGTATTCTCCTTGAACTAAGGTCACGCAGACCTCGTCCAATCACTCGTGGTAAGTCTTGAGCGACTTCCAAACCTTCACATACTTGGTCACTCGGCGATCCACAATTCCTCTTGGATGCTCTAGACCGTGGCGCCTAACCGTCTGGAAGAAGCACAGTCTTCAAAGGTAAAAGCGTCGGATCACGCGGGATCAATTTCTTGATGATGCTCAATCACTTTGGGTTTGTTGGGGTTTGGTTTTGGGTTTTCCTCACTTTGGGTTTTCCTCACTTGATGATTTTCGCTCAAAGTCCTCGGAGGATGGGTTGCTCTCAAATGACAAGTGTCAAGTTCTCTCGGGCAGCCAACCAACTAGTGGTTGTGAGGCGGCTATTTATAGCCTAGGGAGCAGCCCGACATGATAAGACATAAATGCCCTTCAATGATATGACCGTTAGGTGGATAAGATATTTGGGACAGGTGGCGCGCTGCACTGACATGATCGGAAATTTGAACATCAAATTCCTCGGGGCTATCATGTTCCTCCTTGTGTAGGCAATTCGCCTTTGGCGAATTCCTAACTCCTCGATCGAGAACAAATTCCTCGGTGACGGAAGAGCTTCGTCTCATCCTTTGAAGAAATTGTTGAAGCTGTATGAGATTTCAAAAGCTTCACTCGAAGGGATTGGTAGGTGTAGGATTTTGAGTTGAGCATCAAATGGAAATTTTTCCTTAGTATTTCCTCGACCCCCTTTAACGATGCGGTGTTTCCTATGACTCAAGAAAGAAAATGAAACTACGAAAACAAAAGTCTTCACGCTTCATGTTCCTCAAGCGAATACCAAGTCTTGAGGATCACACCAATTTCTTCACTTTCAAAGTCTTGAAAGTCTTGAATATCAAATTCTTGATTGAAGAAATTCATTTTAGAATTCGACTTTCTCTGTAAATATCAAACTCCTCATAGACTTATAGACCTGTGTACACTCACAAGCGCATTAGTTACTTAACCTATAAGTCTTCAATACACCAAAATCACTAAGGGCACTAGATGCACTTACAATCTCCCCTTTTGGTGATTGATGACAATCTGAGTTAAGTTTTCAACGAGGATAAACATATGAAGTGTAAATACTGATAATGAGGATTTTGATTGCAAGATATAGAAGAACTCCCCACGAAGATGTGCATAGTGAGGAAATTGCTTTTGAGGCAATGCACATTTGAAGAATTGAATCATGGAGATCTCCCCTATATCTTGTAATTCATACGCATTTGACATATAATATGAGAATTTGAAATGCATGATGAAATATGGTGCTTGATGATATGCGAGCATGCAAAATAATGCATAAAAAGTATCGAGCCCAATGCGTATGAGGAATTTGAAACTTTTCATGAGTATCGGATCCCAAATCGATTTGAAGATTTTCACGAGCTCATGAGGATCGAGCATAACAAGGATCAGCATATCAACACTACGTAATCGAGCATAGAGCAAAAGCATAATGCATCAAAAGTATCAAAGCACCATCGGGTTTAAGATTACAACTCGATCCAATAAAGGTTTGGAAGAGAGAGTTGTAACTTAATAAAATATTGTATATAGACAAAAGCGAGACCGGCTTGAAGACTAACTCAAATTTCTCCCCTTTGTCATCGAATGACCAAAAGGATCGGCGAGGACTAACGCTCTTGAAGAATTTCAAGTTGAAGGCGGGCGCCTTGACATTATCGGGGTTGTTCGTTGAAGTAGGACCAGCAGCGATGTCTTCCAAATCTTCATTTTCATCGATGTCGCGAGATGAAGAATAGGAGCTAGCCACCAAGGAAGGAACTTTGACCTTCTTGAATTTCTTGGAGGAGGTGCAGACCAGTCAAATTCTTCCTTGAGTCCCATTGATTGCAGTTCTTCTTCATTGTAGACATGTGAAAGAACAGCCAGTGCGCTTGAAGGTTTCATGAAGATAGTAGTGGTTTTCTTCTTTGCATTGTGAGTTGAGGTCATGTTGTAAAGAAGAGTACCAAGCGGCGTTTGACCCACTTGTGATTGCGATCAACCTTGATGAAGGCGAGGAGTAACTCACGATCAGTCATCACCACAGGTGCGATAGCTTGAGGACTATGCTTAAGCGAGGTATTTCTTCTTTGAGTCATGTGTGGCGAGTCATCATTGGTGGAGTAGGATCTTTGCTTTGGCTGTCCATCAATGGGCGAATGCCTTCATCTATCAGCAGATAGCCTTTCCCTTTTCATCGGTGAGGCAATTGGCGTTTGAGGACTTCAATAGGGGCAGGTAGCTGCGGTGGTTCAAAGTGTCGACCTTGTAATTGGTGAAGATCTTGACTGATGAATCTCATAATCCAAGGTGCATAAGGCTTCAGCTCAAAAGGTGACATGGCAATGTTAGCGAGTCCTCATGAAGAAATCATGGAAATTGGCAGGAGCGCCATGGATGATGTTGAAAAGCATATTCTTCATGATGCCAGCGACTTCTTCATCATTGAGTCGTGGCCCTTGATAGGACTCATAGTCTTCGTCAAAATTCGATAGACTATTCGAGGCACATATAATAATTCCTTGACGAGAATTTGGTCCTTGGAGCTTGCCTTGGTTTCAAAGGCTTCATCAACACTTGCATATAGTGATTTGAAAGTTCCTTTTCTTCATAGATCGGCGTGCACCATCAATCGGAGGACTGAGTGGAAGGCGCGAAGCAATTCACTTCTTTGGTGCCTTGTAGTGGTGTTTTCGGTCATCAATCCAAGACCCATGAAGTCACATCTTGAGCGTCTCCGGTGATGTGAAGGGTTGCATAGAGCTGAAGAATTAGCTCTTCATTCCAATCACAAATATCGGTGCAAAAGTTTAGAAGACTGCATCGTGAAGAACACTTAGGGCGGGCTCAAAGCTGGCGGCGACTCCATATCCACATGAGGAATATGAGCATGATCGAAGATTTTGTCCTTGTTGAAAAAGCGAGGAATAGAAGTTGGCTTGGTGGCAGTCGAGCGCCTCTTCCTAATCCGAGCAGAATCATAAGGATTATATTGATGAAGAACACATGCTCGGCAAAGAAATCTTCAGCCTTGAACTTTTGTTTGGTTGAGAGCGGATTCTTACTGTTTTGGCGAGAGGGTGTCGATCGGTTGCATCACCACCTCGGGAATCGTAAGTTCAGGTTCTTGACTTGAGAATTTCTTGGTCCTCAACATGCGATCGAGGATTTTCAGCAGCGGCAGCAGTTTCATCGGCACTAGTGGCTGGAATTTCTTCATGCACAGAACTCGTGGGTTGATTTTCTTGAGTCTATCTGGGCGATGCATGCGGGGGTGAGGAACTTGTTGAAGCGGGGTGAAGAGAGGAGTATTGGGATGTTGACTTTCCCAAAAGTCATCATTGATTCTTTGGAGTGGTGCATCAATATCCACATCTTCATTTTCAATTTCCTCGGCACCATCTTGAGGAATTTCATGGTCGATGAGGAATGGCGGGGTTGAAGGATTGCTTCCACTTCAATTTCTTCATCAATTTTCTCGACGAAGCGGAGATTGATGTTCTTCATCAGATCCGGTTGGCACTTCATATTCTTCTCCAAAGGAACTACTTCCTTTGATGGTATGGAGAAATTGGAATAGCATCAATCGGGTTTTCAACGAGCTGGTCATTGGCTTCATTTTCTTGCGGCGAAGAATCTGCGCATGGTGATGCTTTCCTTTTCTTCACAGCAGCTCGTTCCAGCCTTGGTTTCTTCACATCGAAGCGGATGGAAGAATTGGAGTTGGAGTTAGCGCGGAGGAGGTGAGGAATTTGGTGCAGTTTCTTGAGAGCAAGCGATGCAGTTCCCTGTCTTGAGCAATTTCTTGAGCGCACCACTAGTGGGTGCCTGGCGATTTCTTCGGTGGCTGGAATTTCTTCATCAGCCACTGGAATCAGCATTTTCTTCAGCAGGTGAGCTTCAGCGTTCTTGGCATTTTCTTCATTAGGCTGGCGGAGGCTTGACTGAGGATTTCATGTTGCTGGTGCAGCAACACTTGTGAGATTCTTCGTCGGATCGGCGAATCTGGTCTTGACTACTTGCCAATCAGCATAGTATGTGTCAAAGTTCTTCTTGAGGTTCTGAATTTCAGTTTGGATTTGAAGGAGTTCCTCGGTGTCATCTTGACAACATTTTCTTGAGAACCTCTCCTTCTTGTATTGAGCCTTCTTGATTTCCTTCGCCTTCTCGAACTTCCATTTTCTTCAGCGATGAAGTGAGTCAACATATGACTTTGACCAGGTGTCAAAGGAAGATCGAGCGAGAGGGTATTGGGATCATTGTGCGGTCGATGAAATCGAGGACTTTCTTGGGTCCAAAAGCGATGCACAGATGTTCCCTTGGCTCTTGCGGCTCTAACTTGGCGGTCTCGATGATTTCTTCAAGTTCTTCATCGGATGCCTCATCATCGAGATGTACGTGGACTACAAGCTGTTTCTTCCTTGGGCTAGGCGAGGACCACGTCCATTGTTGCTTTTGTCTTGATGAGTCGGGCGGATGAAGAATGAAAGCGGTGAGAATTTGCGAGAGATGCTGAGGCAATTGAAAACCAGCAGTCCTTTGACAAGTAGCTAGGTGCACGAGGGCGAAGGTTTGGGCCGGAGCAGTTGAGGACTTTGATGGAGCGATGGCGGTGTGAGAATTTCTTCTTGAGAATTTGCTGGAGGAGCTGCTTGAGGAACTTGGCGTGAGGGCATAGATGATGAAACACTTGGCTTATTAGCAGACTTCTTTTGCATCGATTTCCTCGGTTTGGCGAGACCTCGATGGCGGCAATGGCAGAATCCTCATTGAATTTCTTCACGCTTCCTTTGCTTGCTTAGCCAACTTTGCTTGGCGTTTAGCCCATTCATCGGAAAGTCCTCACGCGTTTGGCGCTAGTGGGATCAGCTATTTGGCCTGGTGCCAAAGGGGCTCTTGGGCATGGAGGATTTAGCGAATTTCTTCATGTACTTAGGTGTTACATATCGGTATTCCTTCCATTCCGTGCCCATCTCCGTTCAATCTTACGAATCGCACCTTGCGTTGATTTTGCTTTCCTCATCGGTGTGCAATAGTCAGCATATATTTCCTCGGGGATTTGAATCTGTCATGACCTCGGGTTTCTTTCCTCCCTTCTGCGGCTTCTTACCATCGCCATTTTCTTGGTGAGAAATTGAACAATTGAGTTCTCTGAAGAAGTGTGCAGTTTTCTTGAGAGCGCTGCAAATGAGTTAAGTTGATGAGAACCTAGGGATTCAGCAGCGGACATTTGTACTGTGAGCAGAGTATAGGTGCGAGGAATTTGAAGAGGTCATATCGTTCTCGGAGGTTTTCAAAAGAACAAGTTTGAGGATTTTGACGGATGAGCCTTGAAGAATTTCAATAAGCGTTCTTTATCTTAGGTTCGAGTTGTATAGATCGAAGATCCACACAATTGAGGAATCTTGAAGAAAATCATTGCTTAGAGAAATGAGTCAAGAGATTTGAGGTGTTCATATGTGTGAAGAATTTGAAATAAACACCTTTGAAGAATTTGAAGAAAATTTGAGAATCAAAGCGAGTAATAAAAGTAACTTTTAATTTACGAAGTGAAGAACACGACGAACTGAGATGAACAGTTTAGAAGTTAAATCGTTCAGATCTTCTCCGCCCTAACTTGGCGAGAGAAATCAGCTACTGGCTGGCGGCGGAGTGAAGAAATTCCACAGTCGGTAGCGATCGTCGGCGAAGAGGTCAAAGCGGTGAAGCTTTTCCTCACGGCTGACGATGGAGTAGCGGCGGCGCTAGGGTTTGAGGAGCTCGGCGGGAGAGAGGTCGGCGAAGTAAAAGAGTGAGGAAGGAGAGAGGGTATTTATAGCCACGGTGAAAAGCGGCTCGTCCGAAGATTTAGGACGAGCGTGCCTGACCGCTTCCTTCTCACGACATGTGTCACCCACGTCTTGTGTAGTGGAGATCGTGTGCGATCGTGGGTGGATATAATAATGCATCGTGGGATGCGGAGCGGTTTAATGGTAAAATCGAAGTTTGGATAAGATTCGTTTTAAAAGTTCCGTTCGCAATTTCTTCATTTATCAAGGACACAGTGAAGAATTTGAGCGAGTTTCAAAGTAGAAGCGCACATGAAGAATTTGTGAATGGATTGGGTTGAGTATAGCATAGAGGGAAGGGTCGATCACATTCACTTAGCGAAAAAGCGACTTGAAGAAATAGCCATAAGTGAATCTTGTAGAGGACATAAATCCATATATATATATAGCCAATGAAGAAAGGCAGCGGAAAGCAGTGAAGAATTTGCAAAGTTGAAGAATTTGAAAAACTGAAGAATTTGAAAAACTGAAGAATTTCAAAAGCGAAGAATTTCAAAAGCGAGGAAAAACTCAAATTGAAGATTTTCAACTTTGGTGGTGGCGTGACCCACCGTATAAGAATGATGATTTCAGACACAGCGTACAATTGTCGTAGGGTTACGAGAATCAAATTCTTCATTAATTTCTTCACACTTAGAGTGTTATTCTTCATTGATTGAAGAAAACGTTTCTTCATGTGTTGCACATCTAAGTCATCAATTTTGCATAAGTGTTAGGATGTGTGTCCTTTTCAAAGAACATTCGAAGATTCTAAGATATTTAGCTCACACGCAACTTGCTAAATCTCTTCTCATCCAAGGGCTTAGTGAAGATATCAGCTAGCTGTTCTTGATCTTCACGTGCTTTCGATGGAGATGTAAGCCCTTCAACACATGATCACGAAGAAAATGATGGCGAATTTGAATGTGCTTTGTCTTGAGTGCTGAACTGGGTTGTGAGCAATCTTGATGGCACTCTCATTGTCACGATGAGAGGCACATTCTTCACGTTGATGCCGTAGTCCTTGAGGTTTGCTTCATCCATAGTAATTGAGCACAACACGAGCCAGCAGCAATGTATTCAGCTTCGCGATGGACGGTGATATACAGATTCTGTTTCTTGAGGACCAACGGACCAAAGATCGTCAGAAATGACAAGTACCAGATGTTGACTTGCGGTCCACGATCACCAGCATAGTCAGTCAGAATATCAATGAGATCAAAAGTAGAGCCCTTGGGGTACCATAATCCTAGTGTTGGTGTGTGAGCTAGATATCGAAGAATATGCTTCACAGACCTTATGGTGTGATTCCTTGGTGTAGCTTGAAATCGGGCACACATGCAAACACTAAGCATTATATCTGGCCTAGATGCACATAAGTACAATAAAGAACCAATCATGGGCGGTATACCTTGTGATCGAAGTCAATACCATTTTCATCGATTGCATAGATGGCCATTTGTGGGCATAGGAATTTTGACACCTTTGCAATCTTGCATGCGAATTTCTTGAGGACATCTTTGAGGTATTTCTCTGAGATATGAATATGCCATTGTGTTGTTGTGAATTTGAAGACCTAAGAAGAATTTCAACTCTCCATCATAGACATTTGATATTCTTCACTCATCATATAGGCAAATTCATCACTATAACGTTGGTCGATACAGCCAAAGATAATATCATCAACATATATTTGGCACACAAACAGTTCACCATCATAAGATTTAGTAAAGAGAGTAGGGTCGAGTGAACGGGTGTGAAGCCATTCTTCACGAAGAATTCCTTCAATGTATCATACCACGCTTGAGGGGCTTGCTTGAGGCCATAGAGGGCCTTATTTAGTCTGAAGACTTTGTCGAGGATTCTTTGGATCTTCAAAACACAGGGGTTGAGCAACATATACTTCTTCCTCAAGCTTACCATTGAGGAATGCACTTTTCACATCCATTTGATATAAAGTGATATTGTGATGGTTAGCATAGGCGAGTAATATCTTGAATAGACTCAAGTCTAGCAGCAGTGCAAAAGTTTCATCGAAATCAATTCCTTCAACTGCGTGTAGCCTTGAGCTACTAGTCGTGCCTTATTCCTCACCACAAGACCATTTTCATCTTGCTTGTTGCGGTAGATCCACTTTGTGCCAATGATATTATGCTTGCGAGGATCTGGGCGTTTGACCAGTTCCCAGACGTTGTTGAGCTCGGCTGATGTAATTCTTCTTGCATGGCCTGAATCCCTCCGGCTCGAAATGCTTCATCTACCTTAGTGGGCTCTGTGATAGAGACAAAAGCATAGTGCCCACAAAAGTTAGATAAATGTGAAGCTTTTGGCGAGTGAGAGGACTGGCGCTTCAATGTCATCGATGATCTTGTCAACTTGCACTTCTTTTGCAGCGAGGATGAGCTGGTTGTCTTGAGGAATTTGATCATTTTCCTCGGCACCATTTTCTTGACATTATCTTGGTGCATCAGCTCGGCGTTCTTGGCGTCTGAGGAATGAATTCTTGAGCAGTTTCTTGATGGGAATGACATCCTCGGTTGCCTTGAACTGATAGAATCCTCGGTGCTGGTTAAGTCTAACACAGAAGGTAGGTGCTCTCTTTGCGAGCCATTAGTTTCATCGAACCGCACATCTCTGATGTCAACAATCTTGTGAAGTCGATGTTGAAGACTACTGTAGGTGTGCGAGTCCTTTCGTAACCAAGCATAAAACCTTCATGTGCTTTGGTGCAAATTTAGAGTGTGGTGAGGATCTCTAATCCAGCATTTAGCACGAAGACTTTGAAATAACTTACATTGGGTTTCTTGTCGTGAGGAGTTCATAGGCAGTCTTCTTGAAGAATTTGTGAAGATATACTCTGTTGATGATGTGCGCGCGGTGTCAATTGCTTCAATCGAAGCGACTAGGCGTTTTGTATTCATCAAGCATAGTCGAGCCATCTCAACAAGAGTTACTGTTCTTGCGCTCCACAGCGCCATTTCTTTGAGGAGTATAAGGGCAGATAACTCATGAGTAATACCAAGTTCATCAAGATAATCATCAAGACCGAATTCTTGAACTCAGTTCCATTGTCACTCTGATGTGCTTGATCTTCACACCAAAGTTGGTTGAAGCCCTCGAGGAAAATCGTTTGAAGATTTCCTGCACTTGATTTTTGTAAGTAACAATGTGTACCCATGTGTAGCGAGTAATCATCAACAATAACAAAGCCATATAGTGATGCTTCATTAGTGACGGCTGAGTAATGATTGGGACCAAAGAGGTCCATGTGAAGCAATTCGAAGGGGCGAGTAGTGGTCATGATAGTCTTATTTGGATGCTTGGCCTTGGTCATTTTCCAGCTTCACGGGCTCGCATAAGTGATCCTTGAGAATTTGACATTCTCAATGCCAATGACATGCTTCTTCTTCCATGGCGTGTGCAAATTCCTCATGCTGCGTGACCAAGTAAATCGATGCCATAGCCAATATACGAAGCTTTTGCAAGTAGACACACGGCTGGTTGTGGTCTGTGGAAAAATCAACAATATACAAGTCTCCTCTCCTAAAGCCTTGAAGACTTTGGAATTGTCGACTTCCATAATCACAACACAGCGATACTTGCCAAAGATAACAACCATATCAAGATCACAAAGCATTGAGGCTGACATGAGGTTATATCCTAAAGACTCAACAAGCATGACTTTGTCCATGTGCATGTCCTTAGAGATAGCAACCTTACCAAGTCCCAATACGACTTTTGCCTTTGTCGGCAAAGATGATATGCTTGAGATGTGGCGGTGATAAGGAGCATCCATCAATAGATTCTTGTCACCGGTCATGTGATTTGTACATCCACTATCGAGAACCCACTCGGTGGCTTTGGGTTGATCATCCTGCGGATGAATTAGTACAACTTACGATCTCATATACTTCATCGGTGAAGAATATGATATCAAGTTCATCGGATGAATTTCATCGATCGGTATTTAGATAAGCGGTATGAGGGCGTGTGAAATGAAAGTTCATTTCATCATGATTAACTGCGTCCTTTCGAGCAATTTTGTCGGGCCCCGACAAATTCTTGAGGCGTTAAGGCACGTCGGAGACTGACCCTGAGAAGAGATTAGTTCTTTTCTTCACCACCCACATCGAAGGGGTGGCAAAGAGTTCATCATTCTGCGAGCACCATATGAGAATGGTGGCATAGAGGCCAAACCATTTCGTTTCACATAAGAGGGTTAGGGTAAGCATATGAATAAGCGGAGAAATTCTTGAGGACTTATGAACATATTGGTTTGAAGAATAATGCACATATTCATAGCCCTTAGCTCTACCTGCGAAAGCGAGTTATTATACGATGATAATCATATGAGGACTTTGATCCTTTTGAGAATTTGATCCACGTGAGAATTTGGTCCGTATGAGGACTTGGATCCATATGAAGAATTTTGTCCATATGAAGAATTTGATCTGGGGTTCCTTTTCTTCCTTTGGTGGTGTCATGAGGACATTCACTGAAGACTTTCAAGGCACTTCTTGGGAACCAGATTTTCTTCATAGGGGACCGTTCTGCGATTAGTGCCAACATATCTAGCAAATACTTCACCATTCTGATTTTTGAACAGTTTATAGTTTGAGTCAAATGACTCATCATCGAATGAGAAATTCACATGTAAAACCAGATAAGGTAGATGGATCAGCTGGAGGTCCCTTTGCAGCAACCCATGAGGTTTTGGGATCTTGCTCGGGCTTCGATCGTTCCATCGGCATTGAGTTTCCTCTCAAAGGCAATACCCTCTTTCCTAGGGTTCTGTTGAGGATCTGCTTTTAAGCACATCACAAAAGTCGATGCCCTTTGAGGCTTTTGTACATGCTGTCATGTACAATTCCTTCGAACCTGCATCGTCGGTGATACTAGCAATGTCCTCGGTGAGGAATTAGTGATAGTAGAGGCAGGTGAAGAATTTATAACAGTTGAAGCATTTGAACATTGGTGAAGAATTAGCGATTCACGTTCAATGCACTTTAAGCATGGAGGAACAAATTCTTCTTGAGAAGCGCTGATTTGTTGAGCAAGTAATGAATCGCGCTCCTTACGAAGATCTTCATAACTTCGCTCTTAGCTTCTCAAGATCTTGCTTTCTTTGAAGAAATTCATAAGAAAGTTTCTCATGATCGAGATAAGAGAGTGTTATGATGACCTTGAAAGGCTGTCAAGCCTAGGTGAACTCTCTGAAGATTTTCGATCGGGGCTTGAGTGCGATCCATTTCTTCACCTAACATATCATCACTCTTATCTAGCATGTTTTGAACCTTTTCAAAAGCCCTTTGTTGTTTATAGCAATCTTAGCAAGTTTAGAGTAGCTGGGCTTGAGATCCTCATCGATTCATTTTCACTAGATTAGGAGGAGGTGAAATTGAGTACCTTAGCACCTTTTGCCATGAAGCAATAGGTGGGGCGTAGTCATCATTTTCCTCATCGGGTTTGTCGGTGAGTCAGTTTCTTGATGTTGAAGATGGACTTGCTAACATAAGCGATAGCAAGAGCGGACTAGCCACACAGATTGATTCTTGAGACTCCTCCTCTTCCTCATTTTCCTCAGATTCAGCTTGAGTCCATTTCCTTGCCAATGAATGCAGAGCCTTTTGGAGCTGCTCTTCTTGTGAGAAGAAGGCTTTGAGGATTTTGATGATGAAGATTTTGATGATTTCTTCTTCTTCTTCCGTCATCGAGCTGTAATCCTTGTGTTTCTTCTTCTTAATTCCTTTTCCCCGAGGACAATCTTGGATATAGTGACCAGGTTTCTTGCATTTGTGGCAAAGTCTTCGCTTATAGTCACTAGATGAGGAATCACTTTGCTTCTTGAGGATTTTCCAAAGCGACCACGTCTTGTGAATTTCTGGAATTTCTTCACGGCGGTGCTAGCTCTGGCCAAATTCTTGAGGATCTCCAAGGCTACTACGAGTCTTCACTCTCGATTCAGATTCAGCCTTGGCCTTGAGGCGCGTGTTTTTCCATAGCGAGAACCATAGAGATCTCTCTTTTGACAAGCTGGAACTTCGTGAGTATTTAGCCTTTCGAGGATATCGGCAGGATCAAGAGACTTGTAGTCAGCTCGTTCTTGTATCATCGGTGCGAGTGTCAAATGAGGAATCAAGCGATCTTAGCAATTTCTTCACCACCTCATGGTCGGTGATGTCGGTGGCACCAGTGCTTGAAGCTCATTTGAGATGTCGGTGAAGCGATCGAAGGTTTGTTGAACATTTTAGTTGTCGAGTCTTTTGAAGCGGTTGAAGAGATTCGAAGAACATCAACTCGAGAGTCACGCTGAGTTGAAACACCTTCATTTACTTTGGACAGCCTGTCCCGGATGAGTTTAGCGATTCAAAGCACTCACTCTTCCATATTGACCTTTGCTCGGATGGCCACATATGATATTCTTAGCTTGAGAATCGAGTTGCTTGAATCTCTTCACATCAGCATCATTCGGAGAGGTGTGGTGAGGAAACACCTTTTGTCACAACATACGAGATCGTTGTCAATTGCTTCAAGATGCATTAGCATTTTGTTCTTCGATGGGGTAGTCCGTCCCATCGAAGGTAGGACACCCTGCTGAGACCTTGATCATACTGCGGTCGACATAACTAAAACTCCGGTGGTTAAACCAAAATCACAGAACAAGGGTACCTTGCTCGATACCAATTGAAAGTCGTTATATCGACTAGAGGGGGTGAATAGGCGATTTTATGAATTTTACAAATTCTTCTTGAGGAATTTGCGGTGAGAAATTCCTTAGCGAAGAAATACATGCAGCGGAATAAGTACTCGAAGTAAGCATAGCAGATTACAAGCATAGTCATCATGATGAAATGAAGACAATCACAGTCTGAAAGCGTAATCACGAGGATAACACAAGATGAAGACAAAGCGGTGAAGAAATTGGGCGAGGAAATTGAGAAAGTCTTGATCAAAGTCTTCAAACACAGATATGACAAACACTCAACACGATAATGAGGAAATGAAAGGGTTGAGGAAATAGAACCGATTAGGTTGGTGAAGACAATGATTTGGTAGACCAGTTCCAGCTGCTGTCTCGGTTATGCGTCTGGTTGGGCGGTGAGTATTTAAACTCGAGGACCATGATCCGGACACCCGATCCTTGAGCACGCAGCTCGGGACACCAAGTCCTCACCGTATTCTCCTTGAACTAAGGTCACGCAGACCTCGTCCAATCACTCGTGGTAAGTCTTGAGCGACTTCCAAACCTTCACATACTTGGTCACTCGGCGATCCACAATTCCTCTTGGATGCTCTAGACCGTGGCGCCTAACCGTCTGGAAGAAGCACAGTCTTCAAAGGTAAAAGCGTCGGATCCCACGGGATCAATTTCTTGATGATGCTCAATCACTTTGGGTTTGTTGGGGTTTGGTTTTGGGTTTTCCTCACTTTGGGTTTTCCTCACTTGATGATTTTCGCTCAAAGTCCTCGGAGGATGGGTTGCTCTCAAATGACAAGTGTCAAGTTCTCTCGGGCAGCCAACCAACTAGTGGTTGTGAGGCGGCTATTTATAGCCTAGGAGCAGCCCGACATGATAAGACATAAATGCCCTTCAATGATATGACCGTTAGGTGGATAAGATATTTTGGGACAGGTGGCGCGCCTTGACTGACAGCATCGGAAATTTGAACATCAAATTCCTCGGGGCTATCATGTTCCTCCTTTGTGTAGGCAATTCGCCTTTGGCGAATTCCTAACTCCTCGATCGAGAACAAATTCCTCGGTGACGGAAGAGCTTCGTCTCATCCTTTGAAGAAATTGTTGAAGCTGTATGAGATTTCAAAAGCTTCACTCGAAGGATTGGTAGGTGTAGGATTTTGAGTTGAGCATCAAATGGAAATTTTTCCTTAGTATTTCCTCGACCCCCTTTAACGATGCGGTGTTTCCTATGACTCAAGAAAGAAAATGAAACTACGAAAACAAAAGTCTTCACGCTTCATGTTCCTCAAAGCGAATACCAAGTCTTGAGGATCACACCAATTTCTTCACTTTCAAAGTCTTGAAAGTCTTGAATATCAAATTCTTGATTGAAGAAATTCATTTTTAAATTCGACTTTCTCTGTAAATATCAAACTCCTCATAGACTTATAGACCTGTGTACACTCACAAGCGCATTAGTTACTTAACCTATAAGTCTTCAATACACCAAAATCACTAAGGGCACTAGATGCACTTACAGTGATGTGCATTACCGAGAGGGCCTAGAGATACCTCTCCGATACACGGAGTGACAAATCCTAATCTCGATTTATGCCAACCCAACAAACACCTTTGGAGACACCTATAGAGCATCTTTATAATCACCCAGTTACGTTGTGACATTTGATAGCACACAAGGTGTTCCTCCGGTATTCGGGAGTTGCATAATCTCATAGTCTGAGGAACATGTATAAGTCATGAAGAAAGTAGTAGCAATGAACTGTAACGATCATAATGCTAAGCTAACGAATGGGTCTTGTCCATCACATCATTCTCTAATGATGTGATCCTGTTCATCAAATGACAACACATGTTTATGGTCAGTAAACATAACCATCTTTGATTAACGAGCTAGTCAAGTAGATGCATACTAGGGACACTCTGTTTTGTCTATGTATTCACACATGTACTAAGTTTCCGCTTAATACAATTCTAGCATGAATAATAAACATTTATCATGATATAAGGAAATATAAATAACAACTTTATTATTGCCTCTAGGGCATATTTCCTTCAGTCTCCCACTTGCACTGGAGTCAATAATCTAGTTCACATTACCATGTGATTTAACACTAATAGTTCACATCACCATGTGATTAGTTCACATCGCCATGTGACTAATACTCAAAGGGTTTTACTAGAGTCAATAATCTAGTTCACATCACTATGTGGTTAACACCCAAAGAGTACTAAGGTGTGATCATGTTTTGCTTGTGAGAGAAGCTTAGTCAATGGGTCTGTCACATTCAGAGCCGTATGTATTTTGCAAATTTCTATGTCTACAATGCTCTATTCGGAGCTACTCTAGCTAATTGCTCCCACTTTCAATATGTATCTAGATTGAGACTTAGAGTCATCCGAATCAGTGTCAAAGCTTGCATCAACGTAACTCTTTACGACGAACTCTTTATCACCTCCATAACCGAGAAATATCTCCTTATTCCACTTAAGGATAATTTTGACTGCTGTCCAGTGATCCATTCCTGAATCACTATTGTACCCTCTTGTCAAACTCATGGTGAGGTTCACAATAGGTCTGGTACACATCATAGCATACTTCATAGAACCTATGACTGAGGCATAGGGAATTAATTTTCATTCTCTTTCTATTTTCTGCCATGGTCGGGTTTTGAGTCTTTACTCAATTTTACACCTTGCACACAGGCAAGAACTCCTTCTTTGACTGTTCCATTTTGAACTACTTCAAAATCTTGTCAAGGTATGTACTCATTGAAAAAACTTATCAAGCGTATTGTTCTATCTCTATAGATATTTGATGCTCAATATGTAAGCAGCTTCACCGAGGTCTTTCTTTGAAAAACTCCTTTCAAACACTCCTTTATGCTTTTCAGAAAAATTCTACATTATTTCCGATCAACAATATGTCATTCACATATACTTATCAGAAATGTTGTAGTGCTCCCACTCACTTTCTTGTAAATACGGGCTTCTCAAAAGTCTCATATAAAACCATATGCTTTGATCACAAGTATCAAAGCGTATATTCAACTCGAGATGCTTGCACCAGTCCATAGATGGATCGCTGGAGCTTGCACACTTTGTTAGCACCTTTAGGATTGACAAAACCTTCTTGTTGCATCATATACAACTCTTCTTTAAGAAATCCATTAAGGAATGCAGTTTTGACATCCATTTGCCAGATTTCATAAAATGTGGCAATTGCTAACATGATTCGGACAGACTTAAGCATCGCTACGAGTGAGAAAATCTCATTGTAGTCAACACCTTGAACTCGTCAAAAACCTTTTGCGACAATTCGAGATTTGTAGATAGTAGCACTACTATCAACGTTCGTCTTCCTCTTGAAGATCCATTTATTCTCCATGGCTTGCCGATCATCGGGCAAGTCAACCAAAGTCCACACTTTGTTCTCATACATGGATCCCATCTCAGATTTTATGGCCTCAAGCCATTTCACAGAATTTGGGCTCATCATCGCTTCCTCATAGTTCGTAGGTTTGTCATAGTCTAGTAACATGATTTCCAGAATAGGATTACTGTACCACTCTGGTGCGGAACGTACTTTGGTTGAACTATGAGGTTCGGAAGTAACTTGATCTGAAGTTTCACGATCATCATTATTAGCTTCCTCACTAATTGGTGTAGGAATCACTAGAACTGATTTCTGTGATGAACTACTTTCCAATAAGGGAGTAGGTACAATTACCTCATAAAGTTCTACTTTCCTCCCACTCACTTCTTTCGAGACAAACTCCTTCTCTAGAAAGGATCCATTCTTAGCAACGAATATCTTGCCTTTCGGATCTGTGATAGAAGGTGTACCCAACAGTTTCTTTTGGGTATCCTATGAAGACGCACTTCTCCGATTTGGGTTTGAGCTTATCAGTTTGAAACTTTTTCACATAAGCATCGCAATCCCAAACTTTAAGAAACGACAACTTTGGTTTCTTGCAAACCATAGTTACAGTGTCATCTCAATGGATTAGATGGTGCCTTATATAACGTGAATGCAGCTGTCTCTAATGCATAACCCCAAAACGGTAGTGGTAAATCGGTAAGAGACATCATAGATCGCATCATATCTAATAAAGTACGGTCACGATGTTCGGACACACCATTACACTGTGGTGTTCCAGGTGGCGTGAGTTGTGAAACTATTCCACACTGTTTTAAATGAAGACCAAACTCGTAACTCGAATATTCGCCTCTGCGATCAGATCGTAGAAAATTTACTTTCTTGTCACGATGATTTCCACTTCACTCTGAAATTCTTTGAACTTTTCAAATGTTTCAGACTTATGTTTCATTAAGTAGATATACCCATATCTTCTCAAATCATCTGTGAAGGTCAGAAAATAATGATACCCGCCGCGAGCCTCAACACTCATCGGACCGCATACATCAGTATGTATTATTTCCAATAAGTCAGTTGCTCGCTCCATTGTTCCGGAGAACGGAGTTTTAGACATCTTGCCCATGAGGCATGGTTCGCAAGCATCAAGTTATTCATAATCAAGTGATTCCAAAAGCCCATCAGCATGGAGTTTCTTCATGCGCTTTACACCAATATGACCTAAACGGCAGTGCCACAAATAAGTTGCACTGTCATTATTAACTTTGCATCTTTTGGCTTCAATATTATGAATATGTGTATTACTACGATCGAGATTCAATAAACCATTCACCTTGGGTGTATGAACACAGAAGGTTTTATTCATGTAAACAGAATAACAACTATTCTTTGACTTAAATGAATAACCGTATTGCAATAAACATGATCCAATCATATTATGCTCAACGCAAACACCAAATAACATTTATTTTAGGTTCAACACTAATCCTGAAGGTAAAGGGAGTGTGCGCAACCTTGGAATCACTTCCAACACACATCGTCACCTCGCCCTCAACTAGTCTCTGTTCATTTTGTAACTCCTGTTTCAAGTTACTAATCATACCAACTAAACCAGTATCAAATACCCAGGGGCTACTATGAACACTAGTAAAGTACACATCAATAACATGTATATCATATATACTTTTGTTCACTTTGCCATCTGAAAGATAGTGGATGCCGCCTAGAGGGGGGGGGGGGGTGAATAGGCGCTTTAAAATAATTACGGTTTAGGCTTGAACAAATGCGGAATAAACCTAGCGGTTAATTTGACAAGCACAAAACCTACAACAACTAGGCTTACCTATGTGCACCAACAACTTATGCTAAGCAAGGTAAACAACTAAGTGATAGCAAGATATATGACAAGAAACAATATGGCTATCACGAAGTAAAGTGCATACGTAAAGGGCTCGGGTAAGAGATAACCGAGGCACGCGGAGACGACGATGTATCCCGAAGTTCACACCCTTGCGGATGCTAATCTCCGTTTGGAGCGGTGTGGAGGCACAATGCTCCCCAAGAAGCCACTAGGGCCACCGTAATCTCCTCACGCCCTCGCACAATGCAAGATGTCGTGATTCCACTAAGGGACCCTTGAGGGCGGTCACCGAAACCGTACAAATGGCAACCCTTGGGGGCGGTCACCGAACCCGTACACTTTGGCAACCCTTGGGGGCGGTCACCGGTACCCGTCAAATTGCTCGGGGCGATCTCCACAACCTAATTGGAGACCCCGACGCTTGCCCGGAGCTTTACACCACAATGATTGAGCTTCGAACACCACCAACCGTCTAGGGCGCCCAAGCACCCAAGAGGAACAAGCTCAAGGGTACCAAGCACCCAAGAGTAATAAGCTTCTCAACTTGTAACTTCCACGTATCACCGTGGAGAACTCAAACCGATGCACAAATGCAATGGCAAGGGCACACAGAGTGCCCAAGTCCTTCTCTCTCAAATCCCACCAAAGCAACTAATGCTAGGGAGGAAAGTGAGAGGAAGAACAAGAAGGAGAACACCAAGAACTCCAAGATCTAGATCCAAGGGGTTCCCCTCACATAGAGGAGAAAGTGATTGGTGGAAGTGTGGATCTAGATCTCCTCTCTCTTTTCCCTCAAAAACTAGCAAGAATCCATGGAGGGATTGAGAGTTAGCAAGCTCAAAGAAGGTCAACAATGGGGGCAAAAACGAGCTCAAGAGATTGGGAACCATTGGGGAAGAAGACCCCCTTAAATAGGTCCCCACGAATCTGCCCTTTTTGTGCAGAAAAACATAGGAGCGGTACAACCGCTACGAGCACCGGTACAACCGGTAACATGCAATAAGCGGTACAACCGGCCCACCACCGCCCAACAACCGCACCACAACAGAAACTAGTCCGGTGGTGGAGCGGTACATGGCCGGTACAACCTCCGGACCAATTCTGGAGCGGTACAACCGCTCGAAACACCGGTTGTACCGGTCAACCGGTACAGACTCTCTATGGGGCGGTACAACCTCTCTATGTAAAACAAGCAATATCAAAATAGCCACAACTTTCGCATACGAGCTCCGAATTCGGCGAAATCAAGTTTGTTGGAAAGCTAAGGACAAGAGCAAACACAATATTGATAGAAATATCAAGAATAAGAAAATGAGAAAAGTCTCATAAGAAAAAGGTGAGAACCCTTCCTCGGATAAGACCGGTAAAACCTCCAACACCGAAAACATCATAGAAGACGCATGCGAACTCCGTTTTCGATGAACTCAAGCTTGTCATCAAGATGACCATAAGCTCTAAGACTCACAAAGAGAATCAAACAAGAACCAAGAAAGATGATGCAAGGATGCAATGGTTTGAGATCTCTACGAATGATACGACCAAGCTACTCATCGAGAGCCCCCCTTGATAGTACGGCAATTGATCCTATAACCCGGTCTCCCAACTACCACCATGAGACCGGTAAAAGAGAAAACCTATCAAGGGCAAACCTTTGCCTTGCACATGGTCCACTTGAGCTAGATGATGACGATCTTGACTCCCTCAAGTTGGACCACCTTTCCTGATTGCAATGACTCGATGAAGACTAGATGATTGCTCCCCCATACTCCACTATGGGTGAGCCACTCTTCGGCACATCTTCACAAGTCCATTGACACCACAAAGGATGGCAAGCTTCAAGAACTTGATCTCTTCGTGATGCTCCACTTGAACTTGCACACGACAATCTTGATGAAGATCACCACTTGATGTCATCCTCTCCATGGGTTGAGTGATATCTTCCTCTTGACGCAAGCCCATGAACACGTACCTAACCCCACATAGAACTCTCACATAGACCATGGGTTAGTACACAAAGTGCAATGGAAAATGCTTACCATATCATGGGAACACTTGGTCCCTCTCGGTACAACTTGTGCGCTTTGTGTGTTGATCAACTTGAATCACTCTCTGTACTTAGTCTAGATCAACCTTGAATATTTCCAACTCTCTTCATTAGGATGATGTCTTGAAGGTAAACTTGAATGTTCACACAATCTTCTTCTTCAAGATATGCTTGCGATAAGCTCAACTCTCACATGACCAATCTTTGGATAATTTCTTGAAAAGCACTTTGGCCATCTCATACACTCCTTGAAACCAACACATGGGCTTCATTAGGATGATGTCTTGAAGGTAAACTTGAATGTTCACACAATCTTCTTCTTCAAGACATGCTTGCAATAAGCTCAACTCTCACATGACCAATCTTTGGATAATACCTTGAAAAGCACTTTGGCCATCTCATAAAATCCTTGAAACCAACACATGGACTTCAAGAAAATCCTATGGACAATCTTCTTCTTCAAGACATGCTTGCAATAAGCTCAACTCTCACATGACCAATCTTTGGATAATACCTTGAAAAGCACTTTGGCCATCTCATAAACTCCTTGAAACCAACACATGGACTTCAAGAAAATCCTATGGACAAATCCTTCAAATATAACTCAAGGCAACCGTTAGTCCATAGAGATTGTCATCAATTACCAAAACCACACATGGGGGCACCGCATGTCCTTTCACCATCCTTCTTATCCGCCAAGTATTTGGGGGCAGTTCTGCTTCTAGTGGCCATTTCCTTTGCAGTAGAAGCACTCAGTTTCAGGCTTGGGTCTAGCTTTGGGCTTCTTCATGGGAGTGGCAACTTGCTTGCCATTCTTCTCGAAGTTCCCTTTCTTTTCTTGCCCTTTTATTTGAAACTAGTGGTCTTGTCAACTATCAACACTTGATGCTTTTCTTGATTTCTACCTTCGCTGATTTCAACATCGCGAAGAGCTCGTGAATCGTTTTCATCATCCCTTACATATTATAGTTCATCATGATGTTCTAGTAACTTGGTGATAGTGACTAGAGAACTCTGTCAATCACTATCTTATCTGGAAGATTTAACTCCCACTTGATTCAAGCGATTGTAGTACTCAGATAATCTGAGCACATGCTCACTGGTTGAGCTATTCTCCTCCATATTGTAGGCAAAGTACTTGTCAGAGGTCTCATACCTCTCGACTCGGGTATGAGTTTGAAATACCAATTTCAGCTCTTGGAACATCTTATATGCTCCATGGCATTCAAAACGTTTTTGAAGTCCCGTTTCTAGGCCGTAAAGCATGGTGCACTAAACTATCAAGTAGTCATCATATCGAGCTTTGCCAAACATTCATAACGTTTGCATCTGCTCCTGCAATAGGTCCGTCACCTAGCGGTGCATCAAGGACATATTTCTTCTGTGCAGCAATGAGGATAATACTCAAATCACGGACCTAGTCTGCATCATTGCTACTATCATCTTTCAACATAGTTTTTCTCTAAGAACATAACAAAATAAACGGGGAGCTACATCGTGAACTATTGATCTACAACATAGACATGCAAAATACTATCAGGTACTAAGTTCATGACAAATTAAAGTTCAATTAATCATATTACTTAAGAACTCCCACTTAGATAGACATCCCTCTAATCATCTAAGTGATCACGTGATCCAAATCAACTAAACCATGTCCGATCATCACGTGAGATGGAGTAGTTTTCAATGGTGAACATCACTATGTTGATCATATCTACTATATGATTCACGCTTCGACCTTCGGTCTCGGTGTTTGAGGCCATATCTGCATATGCTAGGCTCGTCAAGTTTAACCCGAGTATTCGCATGTGCAAAACTGGCTTGCACCGTTGTATGTGAGCGAGAGCTTATCACACCCAATCATCACGTGGTGTCTCGGCACGACGAACTTTCATAGCAGTGCATACTCAGGGAGAACACTTGTACCTTGAAATTTAGTGAGAGATCATCTTATAATTCTACCCCCGAACTAAGCAAAATAAGATGCATAAAGGATAAACATCACATGCAATCAATATAAGTGACATGATATGGCCACCATCATCTTGTGCCTTTGATCTCCATCTCCAAAGCACCGTCATGATCACCATCGTCACCGGCGCGACACCTTGATCTCCATCGTAGCATCGTTGTCGTCTCGCCAATGCTTCTACAACTATCGCTACTGCTTAGTGATAAAGTAAAGCAATTACATGGCGATTGCATTTCATACAATAAAGCGACAACCATATGGCTCCTTCCAGTTGCCGATAACTGTGTTACAAAACATGATCATCTCATACAATAAAATTTTGCATCATGTCTTGACCATATCACATCACAACATGCCGTGCAAAAACAAGTTAGACGTCCTCTACTTTGTTGTTGCAAGTTTTACGTGGCTGCTATGGGCTGAGCAAGAACCGTTCTTACCTACGCATCAAAACCACAACGATTTTTTGTCAAGTGTGTTGTTTTAACCTTCAACGAGGACCGGGCGTAGTCACACTCGATTCAACTAAAGTTGGAGAAACTGACACCCGCCAGCCACCTGTGTGCAAAGCACGTCGGTAGAACCAGTCTCGCGTAAGCGTACGCATAATGTCGGTCCGGGCCGCTTCATCCAACAATACCGCCGAATCAAAGTATGACATGCTGGTAAGAAGTATGACTATTATCGCCCACAACTCTTAGTGTTCTACTCGTGCATATAACATCTACGCATAGACCTGGCTCGGATGCCACTGTTGGGGAACACGGTAATTTCAGAAAAAAATCTTACGCACATGCAAGATCCATCTAGGTGATGCATAGCAACGAGAGGGGAGAGTGTTGTCCACGTACCCTCGTAGACCGAAAGCAGAAGCGTTATGACAACGCGGTTGATGTAGTCGTACGTCTTCACGATCCGACCGATCCTAGTACCGAAAGTACGACACCTCCACGATCTGCACACGTTCAGCTCGGTGACGTCCCATGAACTCTAGATCCAGCTGAGTGTCGAGGGACAGCTTCGTCAGCACGACGGCGTGATGACTGTGATGGTGAAGTTACCGACGCAGGGCTTCGCTTAAGCACTGCAACGATATGACCGAGGTGGAATATGGTGGAGGGGGCACCGCACACAGCTAAACAATCAACTTGTGTGCTCTAGGGTTCCCCTTGCCACCGTATATAAAGGTGTAAGGGGGAGGCTGGTCGGCCCTCAAGGGGCGCGCCCCCAAGTAGTATTCCTACTAGGAATCCTATCCCTAGTAGGTTTCCAACAAGGGAAGGGATAGGGGGAAGGAAGGAGAGGGAGAGAGGGAGGTAAAGAGGGGGCATCACCCCCCTCCTTGTCCAATTCGGACTCCACAAGGGGGCGCGCGGCCAGCCCTAAGGGCCCCTCCTCTCTCTCACACAAGGCCCATGTTGGCCCATTAGTTCCCCCGGGGTTTTCGATAACTCCCCGGCACTCCTGTTTTATCCGAAACCTCCCGGAACACTTTCCGGTGTCCGAATATAGTCGTCCAATATATCAATCTTTATGTCTCGACCATTTCGAGACTCCTCGTCATGTCCGTGATCACATCTGGGACTCCGAACAACCTTCGGTACATCAAAACACATAAACTCATAATACCGATCGTCACCGAACGTTAAGCGTGCGGACTCTACGGGTTCGAGAACTATGTAGACATGACCGAAACTCATCTCCGGTCAATAACCAATAGTGGAACCTGGATGCTCATATTGGTTCCTACATATTCTACGAAGATCTTTATCGGTCAAACCGCATAACAACATGCGTTGTTCCCTTTGTCATCGGTATGTTACTTGCCCAAGATTCGATCATTGGTATCTCAATACCTAGTTCAATCTCGTTACCAGCAAGTCTCTTTACTCGTTCCGTAATGCATCATCCCGTAACTAACTCATTAGTCACATTGCTTGCAAGGCTTATAGTGATGTGCATTACCGAGAGGGCCTAGAGATACCTCCCCGATACACGGAGTGACAAATCCTAATCTCGATCTATGCCAACCCAACAAACACCTTTGGAGACACCTGTAGAGCACCTTTATAATCACCCAGTTACGTTGTGACGTTTGATAGCACACAAGGTGTTCCTCCAGTATTCGGGAGTTGCATAATCTCATAGTCTGAGGAACATGTATAAGTCATGAAGAAAGCAGTAGCAATGAAACTGTAACGATCATAATGCTAAGCTAAGGAATGGGTCTTGTCCATCAAATCATTCTCTAATGATGTGATCTCGTTCATCAAATGACAACACATGTTTATGGTCAGGAAACATAACCATCTTTGATTAACGAGCTAGTGAAGTAGAGGCATAGTAGGGACACTCTGTTTTGTCTATGTATTCACACATGTACTAAGTTTCTGCTTAATACAATTCTAGCATGAATAATAAACATTTATCATGATATAAGGAAATATAAATAACAACTCCATTATTGCCTCTAGGGCATATTTCCTTCAATGGCATCCAGCTGACAAAGCTCAGTGTGCTCGTGGAGAGGATGTTTTGAAGACTCCAACATTTCACTGAAGGCCTTTGCAGATTACTACATCTCATCGTCCGAGTCCCGAGCATCATCAAAGTCTTGCACCATGTCTTCCATCCCGGTACCATGCTCGTTGGTCGACGAAGCACCTCAGCTCTGGCACGTTGGGTAGACTCACCATGAAATGTCAACACCGTATAACCTGGCGTAAAACCCCTCTTCTGCAGGTGTTTGCCCATTTCATCCTCTGTCCTCTTGTGCCAATTGTTGCACCAGGCACTAGGGCACCAGGTTGTCCTCTGGCCATTTGCAAATGCGGCTCTCAGAAACCCCTTGGTTTTTGTTAACCATTCAATGGTCATGTCTTTCTGACTAGTGTGACCGGTGTACATCCACGCACGATCACTCATCTTGCCTAGCTACTGGACACATGAGAAATGTATATATAAATCAGCATGTATATATTCATCAGTTAATGGAGTTTGTCACTTCTATTACGTCCATGCAACCTAGACGCTAATAGGTAAAGATAGGTCCTAATCTCACCCAGTATGTGTAGGCGGGTTCATTTTCCCATGCTCTGCTCGGATCCGGCGCAACATTTGGCAACACCTCCTGTTGTTCTCCGATACGTCTCGGCAATAGCGAGAGGATGTGTACCCAGAGAACAACAGGGAGTCACTGACGAAATTCTGCATCGGATCCGGAGCAGAGCATATGGGAAAACGAACCCAATCTACACATACCCGGGCTCTCCATGGATAACGTTGGACAATTCGAAAGAATCACGGTTATAATTATGCAAATGCATGCATATTTTTAGATGTAACCCTTTCGAACGGGAGAGGCATAGTGGTCACGCATACTGATGATTGAAGACACCTATAGCTAGCAAGTTTCATCGACACGAAGACCGGAACAGAGCAAATGAAGGGGGAGGAGGAGATGTCATTTGTGCTCACCCACGAACGCAGGGGCGGAGCTCGTCGAACACTAGACCCTCGCAGGGACGAAAAAACTGCACATTTAAATCGAAAGATGAGTAACATAGCAATATTGTTTTTTCCGTCAACCTAACTAAATATTTCCAACAGGACGAGCGGGTTAGGGGATTCCTCGGCGTCGATGGAACCCTAAATAGCATGTATCATCAGTGCGAGATACATGTGGCGCTCAGCGTTGAACACTAGATCCACATCCCACAAGTGACGCCGGCGCCCGGCGTCCCGCGCGCAGCAATAGTTCTCGGGGCCGATGACGGTCGAACACCTTGGCAAATTTGTCTGGCAGCCTCTGCGATGAGGATTAAAGCCAACTTTTGAAACTTCAAACAACCTAACCGACTTGAGTCTGTTTGGGTGTTTCAAGTTTCAACACTTGGCTTTTAATCGTCATCATAGAGGCTGCAAGACAAATTCACATAGGTGTTCGACCGCCATCGACCCCGAGAACTGTTGCTGTGGGACGCCGGACGCCGGCGTCCCTTGTGGGACGTGGATGTAGTGTTCGACACCGACAACCACATGTATCTCGCACTGACGATACTTGCTATTTAGGGTTCCATCGACGTCGAGGAACCCCCTAACCCGCTCGTCCTCGGGCGCCCTCTGGTATGGCGACGCACGGTCGACGGGTCAGCACTCGGACCGGAGGATTCTCGGCATGGGCGATGGCATCGGGACCGGCGGGACCCACTGGCTCCACCATCTATCCCCTCGGCGACCGGCGATCCATGACCCTCTTCCTTTTTTCCTTTTTCCTCTTCTTCTACTTATTCTTCTTTTTTTCAACTTTCTTCTTCTTCTAATTATCTAAACCTAAACCTAGCACTAACCTAATCCTACCACTAACCTAAACCTATTAATAACACCTATACCTAAAGAGCAAACAACAATAGAAAAAAACAAAAAAAGTTCACCTTGGCTCCGGCGGTGGTGGAGGAGGCGGCGGGCGCCGGGCGGGTCGCTTCGAGGCGGCGGGCGGGCGTCGGGTGGCGGGCAGGGCGGGTGTCGGTGTCAAAACCGGCGGATCTCGGGTAGGGGGTCCCGAACTGTGCATCTAAGGTCGATGGTAATAGGAGACGGGGGACACGATGTTTACCCAGGTTCGGGCCCTCTCTACGGAGGTAATACCCTACTTCCTGATCTTGATGAATATGAGTGTTACAAGAGTTGATCTACCACGAGATCATAGAGGCTAAACCCTAGAAGCTAGCCCATGGTTGTGATGATGATTGTCCGCCTATCCGGACTCTGTCCGGTTTATATAGACACCACAGAGATCTAGGGTTACATGGAGTCGGTTACATAAAAAGGAATCTACACGATTGATCGCCAAGCTTGCCTTCCAAGCCAAGGAGAGTCCTATCTGGACAAGGGTGCAATCTTCGGCCTTCCCATCTTCATAGCCCATCAGTCCGGCCCATGGCTAACAGGTCAGACGCCCGAGGACCCCTTAGTCCAGGACTCCCTCAGCGGGGGCGGCTCAGGCCCGGGGGTGGCGGCGCGGGTGAGGCGAGGGCCGGGAGAGAGAGAGGGGAGAGAGAGAGCGGTGGGGCGCGGGCGCCGGCCCCTTTTCAGTTAGGTCACAGATCTTTGCCGTCTGCTAGCAGACGACAAAGAGCCTAGCTAGTGGGGTGGGGCCGGGGGGAAACGGCCACTTTCTTTGTCGTCTGCTAGCAAACGTCAAAGAAGCTTTGCCGTCCGCTAGCAGACGGCAAAGAAAGTGGCCGTTAGGTCATTCTCGTTACTGGGCCATCCACCCTCTTTGCCGTCTGCTAGCAGACGGCAAAGCTTCTATGCCGTCAGCTAGCTGATGGCAAAGAGCGGGCTGACGGCAAACACCCTCTTTGTCATCTGCTCTTTCTTTGTTGTCAGCTTTCTATAAGCTGATGGCAAAGACCTTCTTTGCCATCAGCTAGCGGACGACAAAGAGCTGGCTGATGGCAAAGATCCTGATTCCAGTAGTGTTACAACATGCCTCCAAATGTCTGCACCAAAGAATCAAACTACATGATGGCCTTGCTCATCCCAGGTCCAAAAAGTCCTGGAAAGGATTTTGATTTATTCATGGAGCCTCTCGTGGAGGAACTTCAACAACTATGGAGGGGTGTTCTCACTCGAGACCTATATAGCAGCCCACCAGCTGATTTCTTTCTGTGTGCTGTTATAATTTGGTGCATCCATGATTATCCGGCTTTGGGCACTATGTCAGGGCGAACGACACATGGTTACAATGCATGTGTTCACTGTGACAAGAATCCGCTGTCATACGCAATACTTATCAAGATCTGTTACATTGGACACCATTGTTTCCTTACCAAGGACAAGCCGTGTCCTACAAAATACCAAAGACATGTGTTCAATACAAAGCATGGAAACCGTGATGCGCCAAAGAGGCTCACCGGCGATGAGTTGCAAGTGGAATTAGAGAAGGTCAGGCATATTACACCAGGAAACCATCCTGATAATGGTAGCGGGAAAAGGAAGCATGGCAGGGTAGAAGAGAGATTATTGTTTACCCGTAGGTCCACTTTGTGGGACTTGGAGTATTGGAAAGATTTGGATCTACGACATAATCTTGATGTGATTCACATCGAGAAAAATATATGTGATAGCATTATCAGCACACTTCTTAATATTGAAGGCATGCCAAAAGATACCTTAAAATCTAGGATGATTTGACACACCTGGGTATCATAAAGGATTTGCAGGTGGAAGATGAAGGTAAACCACGGGATATGGCACTAGTTATGTATGTCTTGGACAAGGTAAAAAGAAAAGAATTCTGCAAGGTCTTTTCACGTGTGAGATTCCCACATGGATTTGCTTCCAACCCTGAAAGGAGAGTCGGTCTGAGATGGAAACAAGGTACAAGGGTTGAAAACTCATGACCGCCACGTCCTACTTCAAAGGGTTTTACTGTTATCCTTAGAGGATTGGCCCGACGACTTATCTGAGCAGTTGCAAAGTTGGGACAATTCTTGAGGAACTCTGCGGAGAGAAATATCGGGATAGATGCTTTGGAGTGTCTTAGAGACAAGATACCAACTATCCTGTGCGACCTTGAGAAGATATATCCTCCAGCCTTCTTTGATGTGATGGTGCATTTGGTTGTTCATCTACCTAATGAGGCACTACTTAGAGGTCCAGTACATTATGGCTGGATGTACCCTATTGAAAGGCGGCTAGGCACTTTCAAGGGCTATGTTAGGAACAGAGCTAGACCTGAGGGTCCCATTGCAGAGGCCTACATTGCTACAGAAGCGTTGGCATTCTGCTCAAAATACATTGAAACAGTTGATCGGCTTATCAAAGAGGTGGGTGAAGACAATCCCGAGCTAAATGTTTTCGATTTTTCTGGTCGATTTATAGGGAAGAGTCGACAAGACGACAAACCTAAAGACTTGGACAAAATGGTTTGGTATGTGTTGAATAACTGTCCTGAGATTCTACCTTATATCAAGTAAGTGCTAAGTATTGCAGCTTATACATCGTAATCTACTAAACTTGCAGCACATTCTTATATATTTAGATGTTTGACACGATCACTATGTTGTGCAGCATCTACAAAAAGGAGTTACTGCCGCAAAATCCATGAAACATTGACAAACTGGTTGTGGCAGGATTTGTGTCGTGGAATTGTCACAGCAGATGTCCTAGCAAAAGGACTTAGTCGTGGAGCCATCACACTAGATTATCTTAAAGGGGTTAAGCGGGACAAAGGACACGGGAGTTTATACTGGTTCGGCCCCTTGCGGTGAAGGTAAAGGCCTAATCCAGTTTGAGGTGGTATTGCTTATGTTTCGATTACCAGGGAGCAAATACGCTTGACCTAGCTTTCAATCTCTTGTTTCTTGTCCCTAAACCGCCGGCGGGTCGCCCTTTATATACACAGGTTGACGCCCAGCGGCTCATGGAGTCCTGGTCGGCTTATACAACGTGTCCGGCTCAATGACTAACTACTCCTGCCTTATAATACAAGTCATACATATATGGTGGTTTACACTTTATGGGCCTTAAGTCGCCTTTGGGCTTCGGTCCCTTAGCAAGGCTGTTTCATGAACCGCCATCTTCAACATCTTCATGGGCTTCATCTTGATGAACCGCTATTGGTATAACCCGGCCCCTCCTGGGCGGGTCATACCCAATAGTTATATCCCCAACATTAGGCCCCAGGTTGATTTGAACTTGTTCATGTCAATCTTCGACACTTAGAAAAAATCCTTCTTCATTTATTCTTGCGAAGCCCTCTAACCCGCCGTGGACGTCATCTTCTAAGATCATGGAAACCCGCCGTGACGTCACCTGTCATCAATGTCACATAGATCCCAAATATTAAATATATCTTCTCTTTTAATGGATCTCCAAAAATCGAGGCATCCGCACCGTCATATATCCATTTTTAACCTCCTCGATTCCCGCGCCTGTAATTTATCTTTCCAGCCTTATAAATAGGGCCAGGGGTCCCTTTCACTTCCCCCCTTGCCTCTTCATCTCTTTCTTCTTCCTCGCGTCGTCTCAGCACCTGAGCTCCTCCGCCGCCGTCGACCTTCGCCACTGCTTCAACAACAGCCGCTGCATCAACCTGAATCGATCAGAATTCATCCGCGCTCCTTCGCTGTTCAACAGCTCTGGTAAGTTCTCCTCTTTCCTTTTCCTGCAGATCTCATTAGGGTTTCAAACGAGTTCGTCGGAGTTCATCTCCGCTCTTGTGATCTTGTGATTTTGATCAACTTGAAACTTCTCATGTACTGCGATGGTAATTGTAGCACTTATTTTTGCTACTAGGGCATCTCCTTTCACATAAAAAACCCGATCTGAATATATGAACTGCTCAAACATCATAATTTAGGTCTAGATATTTTTCCATTTTCTGAAGCGCCGTAGATCCAAAATTATAGCACCAATCTGTGAAACCTGTTTTTCAACACTTAGCAATTTTTCCCTTTCTCGAATCTGTACTTTAATAATTGTGTGGGTGGCTTAACTCAAAAACTATAACCCGCCAGGTACCATTAGTCCCCTCTTAAGCCGCCAATAACTCATGTTTATAACTTCAATGCTGTCCTCCGGCTTAAGACTTATGCATGCTTCATTGCTATTCACCAATTAACTCGCCAGCCGGTTTTAATCATATAATCTTGAGCCAGCATAATCTTTCTTTCAGTTCATCAAAAATGGCCAAGACATATAGTGCTTGCAATTGGGTCCCATCCCGGGTCACTGAGGAGGAATTGAACAACTATGTTGCAACCGGTGCCTTAGCCAAAAAGGAATTCATTCACTGGAGGGTCCGTGACAAAAAATGTCCTCCCAAACCCAGGGATAGAGAAGTGATTGTTTTTGTTGATCACCTGAGTCGGGGGTTCAGCCCGCCTGGCTCAAAATTCTTCCGTGACGTGCTTTATTTCCTCCAACTTCACCCTCAAGATATTGGACCCAACTCCGTGTCCAACATTTGCAATTTTCAAGTGTTCTCGAAGCCTATCTTCAAGAGGAGCCCACAGTTGACTTATTCAGGGAGTTCTACTATTTAAACCGCCAGACTGAGTTTGTTGATGGACCCAACACCAAACTTGGTGGGGTTTCAATTCAAAAGAGGAAAGACGTCAGCTTTCCCTATGCTAAGCCACCAAGCCACCCTAAAGACTGGAACCAGACTTGGTTCTACTGTCAAGACACATCTCCAGCTGACAAAAATCCCTTACTGGGTTATCGCAATCACCGGCTTAGCAACACGCATCCACTCCCCACACTACTTAGTGCCAAGGACCGGGCCAATGGTTTAACCAGTGTCGACCTTGTCCGATGGTGGTTGTCCTGGAGCATCCCGTCGCCCCGGCTTAATGTGTTATTATACTGGCAATGTGAAAGATCCCCGGCGCCACTGTGACATCCAATTGTCTGATGCGGAAATCAATGAAGCCACCAAGAAATTGTTGAACGAACCTATGAAGGAATGCAGCAAAACAGGGCTTAGTCCTTTTAGCACCTTCAATAAGCCGCCAACTGTAAGTTTGCACATCTTTCGGTTCATCAATATTTTCAATAATTATGCTCGCTCATGATCTTTTTGACCTTAACACGCTGATTCTCTATTTTGGAAGAAGAAACCGCAAGATAAGCCGGCCAAGCAGGCTCGTAGCAAGACTAAAGCAATCAAGAAGCCTGCCAAGAAGAAGACCATTGACCCCGTGGGTTCAAATATTGGTGATGACCATGATGATGATGAGTCAGAGGTAGAACTTGACTCTCTTGGCTCATTTTTTGTACATCTCATTGACAATGATTGTTATAAGGGTGACGCTGAAGCCAGCCGTGCAGGCGACGCAGAGGTAATTATTCTTTCCTCCGGCTCAGAACCTCTGCCAACACAGAAAACCCGACAAGCAAGCCGGAAAGTAAGCTTTTCTCACCCTCTAGCTCACTTGGATCCCAACTTTCTTTTGAAGAAACAACAACACGAAGCTCGCCGCACCACCCGCCATAGTGGTGGTGTAATTACTTCTTCCGGCTTACCCGACGCTTCAACTCGCAAACGCCGCCCAGAGGTCTTATATATTTCTGATATACTTTATCCCAAGGCGGGTGTAACATCCCAAATTTCCTATTTGGAATGTTTTACAATTATAGCTAAGCATCCTATGCATCCTGTTTGAATTTGAATGCCATTTGGAGTTTCAGAAGAGATTTGAGTTTTGAATTTGAATTCAAACTTTGGCAAGTGGGAAACATTTCAAAAACTAAGCCCGATAAATACTTGATCAAAAGTATGAGAGGAGTAAACATGACACTCCAAAAATATCAGAGGAAAACATTGCCAAAAGTTTTGGATTCAAATCTGAATTTTATTTGAATTTGAAAAAAATGGATTTTTATAAAGTTTGGATTTTGCCTTTGGAAAAATGTTCAAATGATAGGGAATATTCCCCTGATCATTTTGGTATATATATACCCTATATAAAATATTTATATTTTAAAAGATATACTCTGTTTTGTTTTATTTTAAAAACTAAATTCAAAAAAGAAAACCCCCAGCGCCAGCCAGCCCCTGCCCAGCCAGGGCCGGCCATCATGGCGCCAGGCGCAGCCAGTGCCCACAGGCCAGCCGAGCCGCCCAAAGACTGCCTCACCTCGCCCGCCCGAACCCCCTCCGCGATCGGTCGCCGCGCCGCCCCACCCCCCTCCCTCTCTCTCGGCAGGTGGCCCCCCGTCTTCAACCCCGCCCACGTCTTGCGCGCGCCGCCTCGATCGCGGATCTCGAGATCCGGATCCCGATCCTCTTCCGATCGCCCCGAAGCAAGGCCGAGTCCCCGCCTATTTAAGCCCTCGCCCCACCCCATTCCCCCTAGCCCTCGCGGACCCCTATTCCTCTCACCCGAGCTCACGGAGCCCGAGCCATCCGCCGCCATTTTTCCGCCTGCCGCCCTACACCTCCCGATCTCCCCGACTCCACCGAAAGCCCCACTCGTCGCCTCAAGCCGCCCGGCTACTCCGTCGACCTCCCGACGCCGGAGCCATCAACCTTTTCGTCGCCCGCCGCCGCCGCCGCCGCCGAGCTCCGGTAAGTCACCGGAGAACGCCTCCGTCGTCCGATCCCCAACCAACGGCTAGGATTAGATCACCCCCGAAGGGGTATTTCTTTTAAAATAAACCGGACCGGCCCGGTTCGTTTACGGTTTATTTTCATTAGGGTTTTTTTATTTTAGCCGGCCCGACTAGTTTAACCCTAGGCCCGTTTAGCTTATTTTACGCACAGTGCGTAGTTTAGGCCCATTAGGCCCTTTTTCTTTTATTTCTGTTTTCTGTTTTAACAGAATAGTTCCTGTTTTGAAAAATTCATATCTTTTATTCTGTTTAATATTTTTTGGTGATTCTTTTTTTGTTGGTTTGCGAATTTTCTATGGTTTCTGTAGAATATATAATTAGCTATGTTAAAATTATTTTAAATTGCTTTAATTTAGTTTTAGTCAGAATAGTAAATCTGCGATAACTTGAGTTAGAAAAATTATTTTTGGATGATTCTTTTGTCCCAACTTTATTTTGACATTGCCAAACCATAGAAATTAATTTGGGTATTTTAGGATTAATAAATAAATAGTTTTAAGCAGAATCTTATTAATCCTAATTAATTAACTAGCTCTGTTTTCCTATTATTTTAATTAGTAAATAAATTTATTTTTAACATGTGATTGATTATTCTAGGATAGTTTCTGTCACTTTATAGGATGAACTTTTATTTATAATAAATAAAAGTTTTATTTTATTTTCTTAATAGAAATTGAATTAGGCCTAATAGGAGTTTTATAATAGATTTTTAATTAATTCTTTTTGCTCCTAGTTGCTTAATGAAATATTTTCTGTTTAGTTAACATAAAACCATGATTAGGTTATGTTAAGAAATTTTTGTTATATAAAACTATCCTAGTTATTGTTTGAAGTAGGAAAAACTTTGAGTTGGTTTTCTTTGAGTTTTCCCTTTTGGTTTTGCTTTGTTGGTTTTGGTGTGTTACTTTTGTTATGTTATTGTGTTATGTGATCCTATGCTATATGCTTATTGTGATTATTGTTTGTCTCGGTAGAGTTTCCGGAGTGCGAAGCTTGCTACTACGAATCTTTAGCTTACGAGGATCATCAGCAAGGCAAGTTTTGATCATGTTATTTTCTATACCTATGTTTTTGTGCATTAGAATTGTCACCACCCCACCATGCATGCAGTAGTTGAAATTTTTGAAGTTATTAAACTTGAGTAGTATCATGTGGTAGGATGAACCAATCCCTTGTTACCATGACCCCGGAATAAGTAGTTACTTTGCTATGCTCGTGAGCGGGTTTTGGTTGAGTGAAATTCATAAGCAAGATGTGAGAGTCAATGATGATGACAACCCCATGAACTACAATGATCAAGATGGACTTGAAATTCACTCTTTGGGTGGAGGGCGGTTGACGGGCACCTGGAGAACCCGGTGGTTGGCGGGATGCATGGAGAAGTGCCATGACATCTTGGAAAGCTTCACCCAGCCACGAAGAGAAGGATGGATGCCCCATGACGGAAGCTTACCTATGCAGCCGCAAGCCATTATGGGCTCTGGCTGGGTTAACCCTAGTAGTGACGCTGGCTGGGCGGTACTACAAGATGTAGAAGAACGGTAGGATTGGATGGGTACCGCAAGAGCGGAAGAACTCTTTGGAAGACCTGTTTCATTCGTCCCGTCTTCAAACACCATGAAGTGCGAAGACTTTAAAGGAGGGAATGATTCTTGCGGGTAAAGTGCACAAACCTCTGCAGAGTTTAAAGATCTAATCGATTAGCCGTGTCCCCGGTTACGGACAATTTGAGCCTCTGGAACTTGGAAGTATTCGGAAATCTCAACACTAAAACTAATGAATTAATTTGAGGGGTTTATGACTTAATAATTTGGGAATGAGATATTGGTTGGCGGAACCATCTCAATAACTACCAACAATTTGTAGTAATTTGCAAGCAAGTCCACTGTAGTAGGGAAAAATTTGCTTTTCGCAAAATGATGAAACTTAGAGCTCCACAGCCAAAATGCATATAGTGTTAGTAATTTTATTATTGTTATTCTTCATGACTTGCCGACTTATTCAAAAGCTGACCTACATGGCTGCAACGTCTTATGTTGCGTAGGTATATTCGATCGGGGTGAGGCTACGCTCGCGCTTGGCGATTGCCCTTTGAGTCGGATGGACTCGCTTTACTTGACGCTTCGCAGCATTAGTAGTTTATTTCTCATGAGTTGGCCTTGAGCGAATTTATTCTCTTGTAATAAAGACTCTATATGAGAATCGTGTAATAAAATTCAGGTGTGATTGAACTTTGATTACTTTATCGATGTCTTGTGAGTACCATCATGATCTTGGGATGGTATGGAACACGTAGATTTGGTGATTTTGGGTCAGGTCGCTCTGAGAGATGGTATCGAGCACACAATGACCGTAGGATCGTAACCCCTAGGATCGGAAAGCCATAGGAAGAGATCATTTACTTTTATCCTTATCATTCCGTAATTCTCCCTGTTCATTTCTAACTCCTCTCCGATTTTCAACATTCTAGATGGCGTCGAGTTCACCCCAGTTTGCTACGGAGTTTTGCGGCCCGATGAGGCGATGCCCTTGGCAGAAGCTGGTCCAGATGGTGAAGAAGCTGAAGATTGCTCTACCCTCGATCACCGGAAGCCAACCAATGCACTTCCGCGGATACCGCTCTGAGATTGAAGTGCATATCCTGGGAGAACCTTCAGAGGACACACGGAGCCGATTGACTTGAGTTCACGAGTTCAACTGGATCATCGGAAGGGCGTGGCGATCTATCGAGCACTTGGACATCTCGAGAGGAGTACAGGGCGAGCTCGATCCTCGGACCTCGCCATGGTTTCATGCAGGGCAAGGAATGGAGATATCATCCGCACCGTGGAGGGCGACTCCATTCTCTCGTACATCCGGGACTTGGAGTGTCTTCTCGAGAAGCGGAGATTCAGACTCGCCGTAACTCGAAGACACACGAAGCTTTGTTCCGTGAACTGGGCTGGAGGAGAAGGCACGCAGACTTCCTTAACCATGAGGAAGAAGTCGCGGACTTCATGGAGACGATCGGCGACACGAAGATGAAGCTTGCGCGATAGAGGAAAAGATGGACTTGGGAGAGGACCTTTTTCGAGTGGAGATGAAGGACCCCTCGTGAGTAATGATCGGGACTATGAAGGAGTTCCACTGGAGGAAGTCACAAGAGGAGGCGCCACAACAGAGGACGCAAGGATTATTGGTGAAGACTTTTTAGTTGACCACCATGTTATCTTTTTACCTTTTCGTCGATCAGTTAGGCCGATATTTCATTTAGTCGTGAGCTTTTGTAATCGAGTTTGAACCATGTTTGAGTGGAATGAATAAATGATTGGTGTGTTTATGTTTGTGCATTCATATGGGTAGTGTTATTTCTCATAGACCATTGTTCTATTCTAATTTTCTCATCCACTCCAAAACACGGATGCCTCAGAGGCGTGACCTTTGGTTTTCCGCGGAGCTCACCCAGCTGCTCAAAGCGAGAATGCACTCATGCAGCTACTCATCCGTAATCGAACAACAACGCCAACAATCCACCGCCACCACCCCCGTGGACAACTTGACTCGATTTACGAGACTGAATCTGCGGTGTTCTCTAGTAGCACCGAGGCGATTGTGGCTGATGATTGGCTCCGCAAAGTCGGAAGAGAGCTAATCACTATGGGATGCTGCGATGCGAGAGAAGGTGCGCTTTGCAGCGCATCAACTTGATGGACCTGCAGCTTCTTGGTGGGAGAACTACACGCCACTTATCCCATTGGTGCCATCACATGGGATCAGTTCCAGAGCCTTCCGCACCGCTCATGTCTCATTTGGAGCCATGAGTGCGAAGAAGCGTGAGTTCCGCAACTTGCGCCAGGGAACCGTCTTGTGGCTGTCGTGGATGAATTCAGCAAGCTCGCTTCGCTATGCCCCGGATGATGTGGCCACAGATGCATAAGCAGGAGAAGTTCCTTGTGGGACTCAACGGCGAGCTGAGTATGCAACTTATTGTGGCTACCTTCAACAACTACCGGGAGCTGGTAGACAAGGCCACCATACTTGAAGGCAAGCAGCAGCAGATAGAAAGCCGCAAGCGAAGTACAGCCGGGGAAGCACAACTCGGGAGCTCAGCAGAAGCCCGTTATGCACCATACTCGGAGGGCACACCCATCATAACCATGGAGGTCATAACCATGGAGGAAATGGGAACAAGCGCAGCCGGGACAACAAGTCGGGCCATGGCAATGGCAATGGAAGCAGTAATGGCAATCAGCATCGTTCTGCCCGGCTCGAAGGATCTGAGCCACATCACCGCTTCAAGTGCGGAAGGCGGGGCACTATGCCACCGACTGCCGGAGGCCAAGCGGAGGAATGGAAATGGCAATGGAGGCTCGTGAAGAAGCCCAATCCGTTCCCTCGTGCTCGGGTGAACCACATCGGCGTGGAGGGCGTCTATGATCAGCCGGACACTATGGTTGGTAAGTTTTATTGAATTCACGTTCAGATATTGGTACTCTTTGATTACGGTGCAGCGCATTCATTCATATCAAGGGTAGTTGTGGAAAAGTATGGGTTGCCCACTAAAACCCTTAGAAGCCCCCTTGGCGTCGATTCGCGAGGAGGAGAAATGATGGCAGGTTTAGGCTGTCATGCAACCCTCAACATCGGGAACCATAAATTTCCCGCAGACCTCATAGTGTTGAAACCCGGACCTTGGATGTAATCCTAGGCATGGATTGGTTGACGAAGTTCAAAGGAAACATAGATCGTGCCCAGAAGTCTATTCGCTCACCACCGGGCGAAAAGGATCAAGTATGTAGCCGAGCACAGCCGGATGAAGAATCGGTGAATTCCCTCACGGGAGTTGTTCGGGAGGAAGTGCCGATGGTGCAAGATTTTCCGATGTGTTTAGGAGGAATTACGAGAATGCCACCGGACGGGGACATTGAATTTCTGATCGAGTTATTGCGGCACAGCCCCAATATCCAAGAGACCTTATCGGATGCCACGAATGAGTTGAAGGAGATCAAGGATCAAATTAATGAGTTATTGGAGAAATGATATATTCGGCCAAGCTCATCACCTTGGGGAGCCCCAGTTCTTTTGGTAGAGAAGAAGGATGGAAGCTTGAGGATGGTTGTGGATTATCGTGCGTTGAACGAAGTGACCATCAAGAACAAGTACCCTCTGCCAATGATTAATGACTTGTTTGATCAGCTAGTAGGAGCCAAGGTATTCTCTAAGATCGATCTTCGATCAGCTTGAAGATCCGTGAAAAGGATATACCCAAAACAGCATTCACTACCAGGTATGGTTTATATGAGTATACCGTCATGTCATTTGGATTGACTAATGCTCCTGCATACTTCATGAATTTGATGAACAAGGTGTTTATGGAATATCTGGACAAGTTTGTCGTGGTGTTCATCGATGATATATTGATTTTCTCCAAGAGCGAGGAAGAGCATAAGGAACATTTGCGTCTAGTTCGGAGAAACTTGAGAACATCAGTTGTATGCCAAGTTCAGCAAATGTGAATTTTGGCTGAAGGAAGTTGGATTCCTCGGACATGTTATTTCAGGAGAAGGAATAGCAGTTGATCCCGCCAAGGTTGAATCAGTCACCGATTGGCAGTCACCCACCTCAGTCAAGGAGATCCGCAGTTTTCTCGGACTCGCGAGGATATTATCGGAGGTTCATTGAGAACTTCTCGAAGATTGCGGCGCCCATGGTGAGCTGTTGAAGAAGGAAGCCAAGTATGTTTGGACCGAGGAATGTGAAGCCGTTTTCAGGAATTGAAGAAACGGTTGGTTACAGCCCCAGTGTTGATTTTGCCGGACATACACAAGGAATACCAGGTCTATTGTGACGCTTCTCGTCAAGGACTCGAAGGAGTATTAATGTAGGAAGGTAAAGTTGTAGCTTATGCCTCCAGACAACTACGACCTCATGAGATGAATTATGCCACACATGATTTGGAGTTAGCAGCCGTAGTGCATGCACTCAAGACCTGGAGACATTTCCTCATCGGAAACCGTTGTGATGTTTACACAGATCACAAGAGCTTGAAGTATATTTTCACGCAGAAGGAATTGAACCTCAGGCAGAGGAGATGGCTAGAGTTGATAAAGGACTATGACATGAGATTGCATTACCACCCAGGTAAAGCTAATGTTGTAGCAGATGCTTTGAGCCGTAAGAGTTATGTGAATACTCTTACGGCAGGAGGATTACCCAGGAGTTAGTCGATGACCTCGAGATCTCCGGTGGAGATAGTTCGAGAGGATTTGTTGCAACTCTGGAAGTACAGTCCACTTTGGCGAAAGGATTCGTGAAGCCCAGCGATCGGACAAGGAAATTGATGAGATAAAGCAAAAGATGAATGAAGGAAAAGCTAAAGGATTCCGTAAGGATGAGCACGGAACTATATGGTTCGAGGATCGTATTTATGTGCCCAATGATCCCAAACTCAGGAAGCTAATTCTTCAGAGGCTCATGATTCACCGTACTCGATTCACCCGGCAACACCAAGATGTACCGGATTTGAAGGAAAGTTTACGGTGGGCGGTATGAAGAAGGATATTGCCGATTACGTGGCCGTATCGATGTTTGCCAGCGTGTAAAGGCGAGAACATCGAAGCCAGCAGGTTACTTCAACCTTTGCGATTCCCGATTGGAAATGGGAGAAACTTGGAATGGATTTCATCACAGGATTACCGGGACCCGTTCAGGTTATGATTCTATCTGGGTAGTGGTTGATCGTTTGACCAAGGTAGCTCACTTCATTCCGTGAAGACTACCTATACCGGTGCTAAGTTGGCCAAGATATACATGACCAGGATCGTATATGCGCATGGAGTTCGAGGAAAATCGTGTCGATAGAGGCACGATTTACCTCAAAGTTTTGGAAGCGAGTTGCATGAAACTTTGGAGTGCGAGGCTGGAATTCAGACAACTTTTCATCCATGAGACGGATGGACGGACCGAGGCGTCAACCAGATTACGGAGGACATGTTGAGAGCTTGTGTGCTAGACTATGGGTCTAGCTGGGATGATAATTTGCCATCGCGAGTTCTCATACAACAACGATTAGCAATCCGATCGAAGATGGCCCCTTCGAAGCTCTATCACGGAAGGAGGTGAGAACACCATTCTTTGTGGGATAGTGTTGGAGATCGATCACTTTTGGTTCCGATTTTATCGAGGATTCGAAGAAAGTCAAGCTGATTCGAGACAGACTCAAGATAGCACGGTCGAGACGGAAGAGTTATGCCGACGATGGCGCAAGGAAGTGACTTACTGAGCGGGAGACCGAGCATATCTTCGTGTGTCTCCACCGTGGAATCAAGAGGTTTGGTGTCAAGGAAAGTTAGCACCCGATTCATTGGCCCTACAAAATCCTCGAACACCGTGGAGAAGTTGCGTACAAGTTGGAATTGCGGAAGGATTTTCCGGAGTTCATGATGTCTTCCATGTTTCTCGGTGAAGAAGTGTCATGCCGACATGGCCGATGTTCCGTTGAGAGACACGGTGCCCTAGAGGCCATACAGCTTGCGGTGATCGACCTACAAGGAGAAACCCGTCCGAATTCTCGAGGCTGCGAGCAGAGTCAACCGCAGCAAGGTCATCAAATTTTGCAAGGTCTTTGTGGAGTCACCACACGAGGAAGAAGCCACAGGGAGCTTGAAGAAGACCTTTCCAAGATCACCGCACCTATTTGCTAGCCAACCCGAATCTCGAGGGCGAGATTCATCTTAAGGTGGTAGGTTTGTAACATCCCAAATTTCCTATTTGGAATGTTTTACAATTATAGCTAAGCATCCTATGCATCTGTTTGAATTTGAATGCCATTTGGAGTTTCAGAAGAGATTTGAGTTTTGAATTTGAATTCAAACTTTGGCAAGTGGGAAACATTTCAAAAACTAAGCACGATAAATACTTGATCAAAAGTATGAGAGGAGTAAACATGACACTCCAAAAATATCGAGGAAAACATTGCCAAAAGTTTTGGATTCAAATCTGAATTTTATTTGAATTTGAAAAAATGGATTTTTATAAAGTTTGGATTTTGCCTTTGGAAAAATGTTCAAATGATAGGAATATTCCCTGATCATTTTGGTATATATATACCCTATATAAAATATTTATATTTTAAAAGATATACTCTGTTTTGTTTTATTTTAAAAAATAAATTCAAAAAGAAAACCCCAGCGCCGGCCAGCCCCTAGCCCAGCCAGCAAGCCACCTTGCATGGCCTTGTGCAGCCCAGTGCCCACAGGCCAGCCGAGCCGCCCAAAGACCGGCCTCACCTCGCCCGCCGAACCCCCTCCGCATCGGTCGCCCGCCGCCCCCACACCCCCCTCTCTCTGGCAGGTGGCCCGCCCGTCTTCAACCCCTCGCCCACGTCTTCGGCGCGCCACCGCCGATCGCGGATCGCGAGATCGGGATCGATCCTCTTCGATCGCCCCGAAGCAAGGCCGAGTCCCCCGCCTATTTAAGCCCTCGCCCCCACCCCATTCCCCCTAGCCCTCATGGGACCCCTCTTCCCTCACCCGAGCTCACGGGCCCGAGCCATCCCGCCGCCATTTTTCGCCGCTTGCCGCCCTACACCTCCCGATCTCCCCGACTCCACGAAGCCCCACTCGTCGCCCAAGACCCGCCCGGCTACTCCGTCGACCTCCCCGACGCCCGGAGCCATCAACGCACTCGTCGTCGCCGCCGCCGCCGCCACCGAGCTCCGGTAAGTCACCGGAGAACGCCTCCGCTGTCCGATCCCCAACCAACGGCTAGGATTAGATCACCCCCGAAGGGGTATTTCTTTTAAAATAAACCGGACCGGCCCGGTTCGTTTACGGTTTATTTTCATTAGGGTTTTTTTATTTTAGCCGGCCCGACTAGTTTAATCCTAGGCCCGTTTAGCTTATTTTACGCACAATGCGTAGTTTAGGCCCATTAGGCCCTTTTTCTTTTATTTCTGTTTTCTGTTTTAACAGAATAGTTCCTGTTTTGAAAAATTCATATCTTTTATTTTGTTTAATATTGTTTGGTGATTCTTTCTTTGTTGGTTTGCAAATTTTCTATAGTTTCTGTAGAATATATAATTAGCTATGTTAAAATTATTTTAAATTGCTTTAATTTAGTTTAAGTCAGAATAGTAAATCTGCTATAACTTGAGTTAGAAAAATTATTTTGGATGATTCTTTTTGTCCCAACTTTATTTTGACATTGCCAAACCATAGAAATTAATTTGGGTATTTTAGGATTAATAAATAAATAGTTTTAAGCAGAATCTTATTAATCATAATTAATTAACTAGCTCTGTTTTCCTATTATTTTAATTAGTAAATAAATTTATTTTTAACATGTGATTGATTATTCTAGGATAGTTTCTGTCACTTTATAGGATGAACTTTTATTTATAATAAATAAAAGTTTTATTTTATTTTCTTAATAGAAATTGAATTAGGCCTAATAGGAGTTTCATAATAGATTTTAATTAATTCTTTTTGCTCCTAGTTGCTTAATGAAATATTTTCTGTTTAGTTAACATAAAACCATGATTAGGTTATGTTAAGAAATTTTTGTTATATAAAACTATCCTAGTTATTGTTTGAAGTAGGAAAAACTTTGAGTTGGTTTTCTTTGAGTTTTCCTTTTGGTTTTGCTTTGTTGGTTTTGGTGTGTTACTTTTGTTATGCTATTGTGTTATGTGATCCTATGCTATATGCTTATTGTGATTATTGTTTGTCTCGGTAGAGTTTAGAGTCTAAGCTTGCTACTCTGAATCTTTAGCTTACGAGGATCATCAAGCAAGGCAAGTTTTGATCATGTTATTTTCTATACCTATGTTTTGTGCATTAGAATTGTCACCACCCACCATGCATGCGATAGTTGAAATTTTGAAGTTATTAAACTTGAGTAGTATCATGTGGTAGGATGAACCAATCCCTTGTTACCATGACCCCGGATTTAAGTAGTTACTTTGCTATGCTCGTGAGGCGGGTTTTGGTTGAGTGAAATTCATAAGCAAGATGTGAGAGTCAATGATGATGACAACCCCATGAACTACAATGATCAAGATGGACTTGAAATTCACTCTTTGGGTGGAGGGCGGTTGTGGGCACCTGGAGAACCCAGTGGTTGGCGGGATGCATGGAGAAGTGCCATGACATCTTGCGGAAAGCTTCACCCAGCCATGAAGAGAAGGATGGATGCCCCATGACCGGAAGCTTACCTGTGCAGCCGCAAGCCATTATGGGCTCTGGCTGGGTTAACCCTAGTAGTGACGCTGGCTGGACGGTACTACGAGATGTAGAAGAACGGTAGGATTGGATGGGTACCAGCAGTAGCCAGAAGAACTCTTTGGAAGACCCTGTTTCATTCATCCCGTCTTCAAACACCATGAAGTGCGAAGACTTTAAAGGAGGGAATGATTCTTGCGGGTAAAGTGCACAAACCTCTGCAGAGTTTAAAGATCTAATCGATTAGCCGTGTCCCGATTACGGACAATTTGAGCCTCTGGAACTTGGAAGTATTGAAATCTCAACACTAAAACTAATGAATTAATTTGAGGGTTTATGACTTAATAATTTGGGAATGAGATATTGGTTGGCGGAACCATCTCAATAACTACCAACAATTTGTAGTAATTTGCAAGCAAGTCCTTTGTAGTAGGGAAAAATTTGCTTTTCGCAAAATGATGAAACTTAGAGCTCCACAGCCAAAATGCATATAGTGTTAGTAATTTTATTATTGTTATTCTTCATGACTTGCCGCTTATTCAAAAATATGACCTACATGGCTGCAACGTCTTATGTTGCGAGGTATATTCGATCGGGAGTGAGGCTACGCTCGCGCTTGGCGATTGCCCTTTGAGTCGGATGGACTCGCTTTACTTGACGCTTCGCAGACATTAGTAGTTTATTTATCATGAGTTGGCCTTGAGCGAATTTATTCTCTTGTAATAAAGACTCTATATGAGAATCGTGTAATAAAATTCAGGTGTGATTGAACTTTGATTACTTTATCGATGTCTTGTGAGTACCGGCATGATCTTGGGATGAATGCAGAACACGAGATTTGGTGATTTGGGTCAGGTCGCTACAGCGGGTCATTTCCGACAACCTCTTAACCCGTCTGATTCAAACTATCAGGGGACCAATCATTCCTCCTCCGGCGAGTTAACGGGAACCCAAATCCCAGCTTTCAAGACTGTACCTGGGTAAGAGTATACTTAATTATTCAAACCTTACATCTGATCCTTATACTGACCTCTTTACACTTCTTATTTACAGGGCCAGGCTAAATCCAGCAAGAAGGCGAAGCTGAATAAGCCGGTCGATGATGTCATCATGTCTATACCAGAAAAACAACCATCAGAACCTTCTAACCCGATTGCTAAAGCCACCCTTGACGATCCACCACCACAAGACCTCCCCATATGACATGGATGTTGAGCCGGCTATCTCTAAGCAGCCAAGCCCAATCAAACCTGCCGAGGAAAAGACTGATGACGTTGTTGTCACCGGTTTTGGATTCACCGCCCCGGGTCAACCTACTGTTTTATCCAAGCACAGCGCGAAAGAAGAAATTTCCGATGAAGATAAAGGTAAGTGGAAGGTAGATTTAGAGAGCTACACCCATTTCAGTGCCCAAGACATCCACTCTGGTTATTTGAACCGTCTGTACACCAGCCGTGACTTCGAAGCCGGCTTAATAAATCTGATGAAAGAGCGCTATGAGGTAAACGCTGTAACTCCATTTTATATGAATATGCTTCCCTTAGCCGCCAAGTTTATTGGGCATGATAGGCTAGAATGCTCTGTAAACTTCAATAGTTGCATAGATCAAACTCAGTAGCCCCCAAGGGCCGGTTTATGTCTTCCACATGAACCGGGGCTTACAATACCAGCACTTCAATTTTCCTCCGTAGCCCCCAAGGGTCGGGTTAATAAATATGTTAAGCCGAGACTTTGTACTAGTAAAAACCAACTTTGCCTCCATAGCCCCCAAGGGCCGCTTAATCAGTAATGAATAAGTCGGGACTAATCATCCTGTTTAAAAATCAACAACCCAATGTATTGTCTTTATAAGCCGGATTACCTCATTCGTCCAGGTCATGTATCTGTCTTTAAATAGAGCAATAGGCATTAGCCCCCAAGTGCGAAGGATAATATTTATATTGTGCTTGGGACTTCCAAAAATTTGTCTTAAAAAGGAGCAATATGCATTAGCCCCCAAGTGCCAAGTATCATACTTGTATTATGCTTGGGACTTTAGCAATACTCACAAATTCTATCCATGTTTACACCACAGTCTAAACTTTCCGAGAAAGACTCGCAGCTCAATGATCTGAAGGCCAATATAAAGACTCAACAATCTGAAACATCCAAGGCCAAGTCAGAATTGAAGACTACTTTAGAGAACATTGAACAGCTCAAGAAAAGCTTCAACACTGAAAAAGATGGCTGGGAAATTGAAACGACAGCTCTGTTGAAGAAAGCAGAAGAGGCTGAAGCCACGCTTAAGCCAGTGACCGAAGAATTATCCGGCTTAAGACAACAGATTGATATTATGACAACAGCCATCTTTGGTAAGAACATGTCTCCCTTATATCTTAATAATCATATTATGAATGCTGCCGATTTACTCATGACTTTTAATGATATAGGTTCGCGAAGCACGAAGTTGGGCTTAGACATGCGCGTCCGGCTTAAGGCTGTCTACACTCTTGTAGAACAATTATACACTGGTGCCCAACGAGTCATTGCCTCTACGCTGCACAAGAAAAAGCCCTCCACACTTATCCAGGATACACTGAAACAGTTATCCGTGCTGCCAAAAAGAATTGATGACTTAAAATGGGGAGCTGCTAGAGCCGGTGCTTTGACTGCCTTACGCCGGGCAAAAGCATGGCAAGCTGATCTTGACCCGAAAGATTTGGCCAACGGCTGCCCCACTGTGAAAGAAGACGGATCTGATTTCAGCACTGACGATTTTGTGGAGATAGCAAGAGCCATGCATCCTTTAGCAAGCAAGCTGGCTGATGAAACCAGCCTATCTTCATACCAGGCGGCTTATGACACCGACAACAAGAAAGTTAGTGCGCCGGTTCATGAGCCAACAAATCTTATCCCGCCAACTCGTAAGCACACCTTTGCTCCTGACATTGATCCATCAAACCTCATTGATGATGAAGCTGTATTTGGAGCGTTGACTGGTATCAACTGGGCTACGCCTGACTTCCAGCTGGTGGATAACCAAGGAGCTGAAGATGAAGAAGTACAGGAAGACCCGGAGGCTTCAACCCGCCAACAATCATAAGCTGATGTTAATTAAGCAGAAATACTTTGCTGATAACTCCAAAACACTTAATCTCGTTGGGCCATCAGATGCCTTGTAATAGGCTAGTTTAAACTCTTGATCTGCCATGCCATCGTGCATATTTTGTTTTACAAGACACTGTTGATCGCCAATTTAAAATCTGTCGGTTATACTTATGATGCCATCAATTTGAGTCTGTTCCTGCGTACAAACAGATCACAAGTGTCCTGGCGGTTTACCACAGGACGGGTCATAATATCCCATAAAAAACCACTGGTGACTAAAATAGTCCATAACCAGGGTCGGTTCAATCATAACCATATATAATCATAACAAAAATATCATACCTGTGATATTTGATCATGCCGTCGATTTATCATACTAGTGCAATAAGGGTGACAACCCAAAGATTGGGTGTATAATGCCGCGTTCAATTATCATATATTGCCGACTTAAGACGCTGTATGCAGCAAGGGGTAATATCCCAAAACTTAGAGCACAACGCTCCCAAGTATATAAGATAATCATACACTGGCAACTTATAGTCCTCAGCCAGGCCGGGTTAATAAACACCGGATAATTTCTCATCATATACTAGCGACTAATAGTCCAAAGCCAGGCCGGGTTAATAAACACCGGATAATTCCATATATGAACCATAAAGCATCATAAGCCTCATTGGTCTTCAACCATGTATTAACATGTCACAAAAGATGAACCTCAAAAACTTTCAAATATAAATCAAAAGAGAAACAATGCTTTTCATAGGCTGCCAGGCCTAAAAAATCAAGTGCTTTCAAGGGCCGCACAACCACTGAGTTAAACCTTCATACAAACCTTATAAGCCGGACCTCACATGACCAATTGTCGTTTTAACTTTGACAAGTTCAGGGTCTGTATAAGATTGGCTTGTCAAAAGTACGGCGGTCATTCCAGGATTACCTGGGCGGAGTGGCAGACTTAAAAAGGCAGGATAACCCGGGTTTTTAGGTGAATACACCTAGCTTCCAAGCCTGGCTTTTAAGCCTATTACAAGGGTCATAAAAACTCTTGTCCGCTGAACAAAGAGCCCCCAAGTAACATTTTATTCTAGCCATATAAGCCGGATCAACAAGGGATGTCATAACCATGCCCAATGAGCAGGAATCCCCCAAGTGATATATTTATGAGCTGTGCTCGCCGGGTACCTATGTTTGAGTTGTGCTATGCAACAAACTCTCTTTGGTTCCTGTAACTCGGCATCAAGCCTTTAAGTGATCATATAAAGACTCAATTTCTGAGAAATGAAACGACAGAGGCCCTGCTTTATCAGGGATGCCGGCTTTATTATATTCATCATAATATATACATTGTCAAAATATGTACATCACGAGAGCCAGTGGCTCAGGTGTAATAAGGCCGAAGATGAGCAATATTCCATGGCCGGCAGGTCTCCTCCTCCGACGTGCGTGAGTCCTTGTGGCCTCGAACATCGATAAGGTAGTATGACCCATTGTCCAGATTCTTACTGACCACAAAGGGTCCTTCCCAAGGTGGGGATAGCTTGTGCATATCGGTTTGATCCTAGATAAGCTGGAGCACTAAGTCACCTTCTTGAAAGGTTCTGGTTCTAACCCGACGGCTGTGATAACGGTGCAGATCTTGCTGGTAAATCACCGAATGAGCCGACGCAAGGTCACGCTCCTTATCTAACAGGTCAAGTGCACCCTGACGTGCTTTTTCATTGTCAGCTTCAACATAAGCCGCCACGCGGGGCGAGTCGTGATGGATGTCACTAGGGAGAACCACCTCTGCTCCATAAACCATGAAAAAAGGCGTGTAACCCGTAGATCTGTTGGGGGTAGTATTGATACTCCATAACACTGAGGGTAACTCCTCCACCCAACAACCCGGTGTCCTCTGCAAAGGGACCATAAGCCGGGGCTTGATGCCTCTCAAAATTTCTTGATTGGCTCTTTCGGCTTGACCATTAGACTAAGGGTGAGCCACTGCCGATACATCAAGTCGAATATGCTCACGTTGACAAAATTCTTTCATAGCATATTTAGACAGATTAGTGCAATTATCAGTTATAATGCTGTGGTGAAAGCCAAAACGAAAAATCACCTTTTTGATAAACTGAACCGCTGTCGCCACATCACACTTACTGACCGGCTCTGCCTCCACCCACTTTGTAAATTTGTCAACTGCCACCAAAAGGTGAGTCTTTTTATCCTTGGACCTTTTGAAAGGCCCAACCATATCAAGCCCCCAGACTGCAAATGGCCAAGTAATTGGAATCATCCTCAATTCTTGAGCCGACACATGAGCTCGTCGTGAGAATTTCTGACAACCAGCACATTTACTGACCAAATCCTCTGCATCCGCATGAGCCACCAGCCAATAAAATCCATGAAAAAAAGCCTTAGCCACAAGAGATTAAGAGCCGGCATGATGACCACAATCTCCTTCATGAATTTCACGTAGAATCTCACGACCTTCCTCAGGAGAAACACAACATTGAAACGCCCATGTGACACTGCGACGATGCAACTCCCCATTGACAATATACATTGACTTAGACCACCGGGTTATCTGCTTGGCCAAAGTTTCATCCTCAGGTAACTCGCCTCGGGTCATATAAGCCAAATATGGAACTTTCCAGTCAGGAATAGCATGAAGAGCCGCCACTAATTGTGCTTCTGGGTCAGGAATAGCGATATCCTCCTCTGTAGGCAATTTGACAGAAGGGTTATGTAGAATATCCAGGAAAGTGTTAGGTGGCACCGGCTTACGCTGAGACCCCAACCGGCTTAAAGCATCAGCCGCCTCATTTTTCCTGCGATCGACATGTTCAACTTGATAACCCTTGAAGTGACCTGCGATAGCATCAACCTCTCGACGATAAGCCGCCATGAGTGGATCCTCAGAGTCCCAAGTGCCAGAAACTTGCTGAGCTACCAGATGTAAGTTTCCGAAACACCTCACCTGGCTTAAGTTCATCTCCTTATCCATCCAAAGACCATGGAGCAAAGCCTCGTACTCACCTGCATTGTTAGTACAAGGGAACATCAACCGGAGAACATAAGAAAATTTATCATCTCGTGGGGAAGTCAAGACAACTCCAGCCCCCGAGCCCTCCAGCTGCCTAGATCCATCAAAGTGAATAGTCCAGTAAGTGTTATCCGGCTTCTCCTCAGGCATCTGCAGCTCTGTCCAATCGTTTATAAAATCCACAAGCGCTTGAGACTTAATGGTTGTTCGAGGCATATATTTCAAACCATGAGGTCCAAGCTCAATGGCCCACTTGGCTACCCGACTTGTGGCTTCTCTGTTTTGAATAATATCCCCTAAAGGAGCAGAACTAACCACAATGATAGGATGACCCAAAAAATATCGCTTGAGCTTGCGACTAGCCATGAACACTCCATACACAAGCTTCTGCCAATGTGGATACCTCTGCTTGGACTCAATAAGCACCTCACTGATGTAAACCGACCGTTGAACCAGATGCTCCTTCCCTGACTCCTTCCTTTCCACCACAATGGCTACACTGATAGCCCTGCTATTGGTAGCCACATATAACAACAAAGGCTCCTTATCGATGGGAGCAGCAAGAACCGGCGGCTCAGCCAATTATTTCTTCAAGGCTTCAAAGGCCTGATCAGCAGCATCACTCCAAATAAAGTGATCTGTCTTCATCATCATCTTGTATAGAGGGATAGCCTTCTCACCCAACCGGCTTATGAATCGGCTTAAGGCTGCAATACGACCCGCCAAACGTTGAACATCATTGATACACACCGGCTTAGCCAGAGAGATGATAGCCTTGATCTTCTCCGGGTTAGCTTTAATGCCCCGTTCCGAAAATAGAAAACCCAAAAGCTTGCCTGCTGGTACACTAAAGACACACTTGGCCGGGTTAAGCATTGATGTCTACTACACAACCTTCTTCTTGTAGACGTTGTTGGGCCTCCAAGTGCAGAGATTTGTAGGACAGTAGCAAATTTCCCTCAAGTGGATGACCTAAGGTTTATCAATCCGTGGGAGGCGTAGGATGAAGATGGTCTCTCTCAAGCAACCCTACAACAAAATAACAAAGAGTCTCTTGTGTCCCCAACACACCCAATACAATGGTAAATTGTATAGGTGCACTAGTTCGGCGAAGAGATGGTGATACAAGTGCAATATGGATGGTAGATATAGGTTTTTGTAATCTAAAAATATAAAAACAGCAAGGTAGCAAGTGGTAAAAGTGAGCATAAACGGTATTGCAATGGTAGAAAACAAGGCCTAGGGTTCATACTATCACTAGTGCAAGTTCTCTCAACAATGATAACATAATTAGATCATATAACAATCCCTCAACATGCAACAAAGAGTCACTCTAAAGTCACTAATAGCGGATAACAAACGAAGAGATTATTGTAGGGTACGAAACCACCTCAAAGTTATCCTTTCTGATCTATCTATTCAAGAGTACGTAGTAAAATAACACGAAGCTATTCTTTCCGTTCAATCTATCCTAGAGTTCGTACTAGAATAACACCTTAAGACACAAATCAACCAAAACCCTAATGTCACCTAGATACTCCAATGTCACCTCAAGTATCCATGGGTATGATTATACAATATGCATCACACAATCTCAGATTCATCTATTCAACCAACACAAAGAACTTCAAAGAGTGCCCCAAAGTTTCTACCAGAGAGTCAAGACGAAAACATGTGCCAACCCCTATGCATAAGTTCACAAGGTCACTGTCGGGGAAATCTGTCTCCTACAAAGATCTGAAGCTCTCAAATCCGGTTTAAGAATTTCCGGTTCAAAAAGAATTAATCTCTCGCAAGTTCGAGTTTAAAGGCCGTCAGAAAAATTCCGGCTGAAAATGAAGATTCCGGTTTAAGATCCGGTTCAAGGGAAAGATGTCTCCCACAAAGCTTTTAAGCTCTCAATATCCGGTTCAAGAAGAAATATCTCTCGCAAAGTTCGAGTTCTCAGAAAAGTCAAAAGGGTCCAAAGAGAGTGTTGCAAAAGCACAACTCAAACATAGGTACCCATTGAGCACAACTCAAAATATTGCTCGGGGGCTCTTTGCTTCTATAAGAACAAAGAGTCTATAACCTTGTAATAGGCTATAAAAGCCAGGCTTGGAAGCTAGGTGTATTCACCTAAAACCCCGGGTTATCCTGCCTTTTTAAGTAAGTCACTTCGCCCAGGTAATCCTGGTAAGAACCGTCGAACGTTTGACAAGTCAATCTTATAAAGACCCTGAACTTGTCATAGTTAAAATGACGATTGGTTAATGTGAGGTCAATTTTATGAGGCTTTGTAAAATGGTTTAACTCAGTGGCCTGGCAGCCCATGAAAAGCCTCGAATTCTTGCATGTGTTTTCTTTTGAAGTTTTTTTCTTCTTTTGGCGGTTTATGTTAATCCGGTGTTTATTGACCCGGTCTGGCTGTTGACTATAAGTCGGCCGTACAAACTGACAAGATTGCTGGTGTCTATTGACCTGGCCTGGCTTTCGACTATAAGTCGCTAGTATGATTATAAATCACCGACGTTTATTAACCCGGCCTGGCTTTGGACTATAAATCGCCAGTATGATGATAAATTATTCGGTGTTTATTAACCCGACCTGGCTTTGGACTATAAGTCGCCAGTATATATTTGGATTGCGCCATTGGAATCATGCCTTATAAATCATTGGGTATATTATTCAAATCTTTAATAGCCAACATGGGTGGCTTTATTATGGTTATCAATAACCAATATTATGATTGAGGTTTTCAAAGTCGCTTCAGCGCAATGGCTATTATTTTATCAATGGATATTATCTACTCTACAAATGGAAGGAATAGTCCCGAGTCGCTGTAGGCTTATGACCCGGCACTTGAGGGCTACATTATTCAAATTGAGATTACATCAAATATGCAAGTATCATGTTGCTGCAAGCATGCACCATGACACTTGGGGGCTAATGCAAAGTCATTTTTAGCCTTACTGAAGACCCGACTCATCATATCATAATGAGCCGGCCCTTGGGGGCTACCAATTGATTCTGTCAAAAATTCAAGGTACACAAGTTAAATCCATTATTTCGAAGGGTCCATTGTTCGGTTGGTAAAGCACAAAGCTGCTAACCTTATGGACATGGGTTCAAGCCCCATGATGGGGGTTACATCATATGATGTTATTTTCAATGAAGTATATATAAAGTCCCAGCTCAATATTATCTTACTGAGCCGGCCCTTGGGGGCTACACATTGCTGTTCAAATTTACATGATCATATTTATAAAGTCCCTGCTCATTATTGCATAATGACCCGGCCCTTGGGGGCTACACTGGTTGAAGTGTTTTGAGCATCAGGAAATTACAAGTTCCAGGTTGTTGCAAGCATGACAACCGGCACTTGGGGGCTACATGTGTGGAATATTCAACTTATGATTGAGATGAACAAACCGGATTTTTTCAAGGTTGCAGCACTTATTGGCGCAAGTCTTAAGTTATCACGATGTTCTCCTCTTAAGAATTGGGGGCTACATGTATTATGCATATAAAGGAGGAATGTCTTCAAACTATCAGTTTTGAGTAAATCAATCAGGAAGATCAATTACATGACCCGGTGTCAACAACAATTATGACCCGGCATCGTCTGTTTATAACCCGGCAATTTCAGTAATGATAAACCGGCAATTTTTACATCTTCAAGCCGGCTGAAAGTCAGATGAGTATTTCAAGATCAATATTTTTTAAGCCGGTGCTTTGGAAGCCGATTCAAGTGGATTATTTCGTACAATATTTCTCTACAAGAGACCAATGTTAGCAAATTGACTCTGAAGCTGGCTTATTGACCCAGATTTCTCAAAAGAAGTATCTAGATTTTTTGCATTCACAAAGTTTGAACGTATCTACTAAAGGAGATTTGCTATAAGTTCATGAGCATGTATCAAGAAGGAAATGACAAGGACTTAAAAATGATCAGGTGCCGGTTTACAAGAATTTTTAACCCTGTGTACAACTTGTCAAAGTTGTTCTTGTGTTTGTTTGATAGGATCAGTTTAACATGGATAAATCCAAATTAAACTGGGGGCTAATGTCGGGGATATACCCCACGGTATGAACCGGCCGGAAATATGACCCGGCCGGGCTTGGCGGTTTACTTGAGACCCGGTTGACACTTGGCGATTCACTAGCGACCCGCCCTGACCAGACGGTTTACAAGCAACCCGCCTGAACATTATAGCGCACTGGTAACCCGGTGGGCGGGACAGACGGATGACAAGGCCCAAGGCCCAGAAGGCCGGTTCATATTAATGGTGGGCCGGTTTAAGAGGAATGGCGTGAAGAATATTTACCTTACAAGGAGTTAAGACCCAGACTTGTATCCGGTTTGTATTAGAAGGTAGACTAGTCCTAATCCTAATAGGACTCCACATGTGACCCGCCCCTTCAATTTATATAAGGATGGGCAGGGCTCCCAAAAGGGGGGGGGGGGATAATCTTAGGGCTAGACTTAACTACGAGAGCCGGTTTACGACGAATCCCTTGTGATGATAATGAGACCTAGCCACAAACAGCATGTAGGGTTGTTATCGGATGATGTTTCCCGGGGCACGAAGCTGTCTAAATCCTTGTCTTGTGTTGCGTCTCTCGATTCCGCTCAACCCCTCTCAAGCTACCACATAGATGCGTTGGCCTCACGACTAAGTCCTCACACTAGGACATCTGCCGTGACAAAACCACGACAGTCACTAAACCCGCAAGTTGATCACCAAAACATACATCAAGTAGATCACGTGAATATCCCATTGTCACCATAGATAAGCACATGCAAGACATACATCAACTTTCCTCAAATCCTTAAAGACTCAATCCGATAAGATAACTTCAAAGGGAAAACTCAATCCATTACAAGAGAGTAGAGGGGGAGAAACATCATAAGATCCAACTATAATAGCAAAGCTCGCAGTACATCAAGATCGTGCCATATCAAGAACACGAGAGAGAGATCAAACACATAGCTACTGGTACATACCCTCAATCCCGAGGGTGAACTACTCCCTCCTCGTCATGGAGAGTGCCGGGATGATGAAGATGGCCACCGGTGATGGATCCCCCTACGGTAGGGTGCCGGACAGGGTCCCAATTGGTTTTTGGTGGCTACAGAGGCTTGCGGCGGCAGAACTCCCGATCTAGGTTTCTTTTCGGGGGTTTCTATATTTATCGGAATTTTTGGCGTCGGTCTCACATCAGGGGGGGTCTCCGAGTCATCCACGAGGCAGGGGGGCACGCCTAGGGGGGTAGGGCGCGCCCTCCACCCTCTTGGATGGCTCGGGACTCTTCTGGCCCAACTCTTTTACTCCGGGGTCTTCTTTTGGTCCATAAAAAATCATCAAAAATTGGCACGTCAATTGGACTCCGTTTGGTATTCCTTTTCTATAAAACTCAAAAACAAGTAAAAAAACAGAAACTGGCAATGGGCTCTAGGTTAATAGGTTAGTCCTAAAAATCATATAAATGCATATAAAACATCCAAGATGGATAATCTAATAGCATGGAACAATAAAAAGTTATAGATACGTTGGATATGTATCAAGCATCATCTTGTAAACCCGGAGATTGTCAAAGGTTTCCTTTAAATCATCTATCAGGGGCTCTTTCTTCTTGGACTTTACCACAATATCATCCACATAAGCGTGAACATTGCGCCCAATCTGACTATGGAGGCAATTTTCCACACATCGCTGATAAGTCGACTGTGCACTCTTGAGCCCGAAAGGCATTGATACATAATAGAAGGCTCCAAAGGGAGAGATGAAGGTTGTCTTCTCCTGGTCGTTAACTTCCATCTTGATATGATGATAACCAAAATAAGCATCCAAAAAACTCAGACGCTCACAACCTACCGTAGCATCAATAATTGGATCAATGTGGGGAATAGCAAAGGGATCAGCCGGACAAGCCTTGTTTAAGTCCGTATAATCCACACACATGCGCCAGGTGCCGTTTTTCTTAAGCACCAGCACCGGGTTAGCTAACAACTCAGGATGAAAAACTTCAACAATGAACTCAGCCGCCAAGAGCCAGGCTACCTCCTCACCAATAGCCTTACGCCTCTCTTCATTGAAACGGCGAAGGAATTTCTTGACCGTCTTGAACTTCGGATCAATATTAAGGGTGTGCTCAGCGACTTCCCTCGGGACACTTGGCATATCTGAAGGCTTCCATGCAAAGATGTCCCGGTTCTCATGGATGAACTCGATGAGCGCGCCTTCCTATTTCAAATCCAGATTAGCACTGATGCTGAACTACTTAGATGAGTCACCAGGAACAGAGTCAACTAGCTTGGTGTCATCTGCCGATTTAAACTTCAATAAAGGATCATGCTCTGTGGTTGGCTTCCTCAAGGACGTCATATCTGCCGGGTCAACATTATCCTTGTAAAATTACAACTCCTCTGTTGCACAAACAGACTCAGCGTAAGCAACATCGCCTTCTTCACACCCCAAGGCTATATTGCGACTCCCATGCACCGTTATAGTGCCCTTGTGACCCAGCATCTTAAGCTGCAAATAAACATAACACGGCCTCGCCATGAATTTAGCATAAGCCGACCGTCCAAACAGAGCATGATACGGGCTCTGGATTTTAACAACTTCAAATGTTAAAGTCTCCGCTCTGGCATCGTATTCATCCCCAAAGCCTACCTCCAACTCAATCTTTCCCACTGGGTACACCGACTTACCAGGCACCACTCCATGGAAAACATTATTGCTTAAGATTTTGTTAATCCCATGCGACGGAAAGTATCATAGTAAAGGATATTGATGCTGCTGCCTCCATTCATGAGTACCTTAGTGAACTTGTACCCTCCGACCTGAGGCGCCACTACCAACGCCAACTGACCCGGATTATCAACCCAGGGCAGGTGATCCTCACGACTCCACACAATGGGCTGCTCAGACCATCGCAAGTAACGGGGAACCGCCGGCTCAACGGCATTCACTGCCCTTTTACGGAGCTTCTGATCTCGCTTGCATAAACTTGTGGTGAAAACATGATATTGCCCACTATTCAACTGCTCCGGGTTACTCTGATAACCAGTTTGTTGCTGGTGATTCCCCTGATTGTTCTATTGGTTGTAACCACCCTGATTACCTTGGCCTTGAAAACCGGAATTAGAACCGCCACCATCGTAACCCAGACCGTGAGAACCGCAACCTGAGCCGCCGCCCGGCCCATGATTGTCTTGAAAAAGATTGGAATTTTTGTACTCCTTCATAATGAAGCAATCCTTCCAGAGGTGAGTGGACGGCCTTTCCCGTGTACCATGCCTCGGGCAGGGCTGATTCAGCAGATGCTCGAGATTGAAACTTGGCCCCCCAACCCGAGGAGGTGGCTTTCCCTTATGACGCTGTCCGTTATTCTGCGTATTGGTGTTAGCCACAAAATACAATTTATTATTAGCCTTGCGCTTACCGTTGCCTCCCTGACTCGCCGGGTTATGCTGTTGTCCTCTGGTGTTGCTACTCTTCTTTCCCTTTCTTGGCTTTTCATCATCAAACTCGGGGTCCTTGGTACCATCAGAGTCAACATACTTAACCAAAGCTGCCATCAACTCCCCCATGTCACTGCAATGGTGCTTGAGCCGCCCCAGCTTCTTCTTAAGGGGCAGAAAACGAAAATTCTTCTCTAACATCAAAACAGCTGAGCCGACATTGATACGATCCGATGAGTGTAGGATAGTTGAGACCCGGCGCACCCAATGGGTTGTTGACTCGCCCTCTTCTTGTACAAAGGAGTCCAAATCCACAATCGACATAGGTTGTTTGCATGTATCTTTAAAATTCTAGATAAACCGGGCTTTTAACTCGGCCCATGACCCGATGGAGTTGGCGCACTGGTGCGCGTCGGTCCTAAACAAATGGTTTTTTACCCCTTTCCGCGACGGCATTTGGAAACGTCGCCAAGTGAGTGTGGGCGATAGGGGGGTCCTTCCCACACGACCCAGAAACCGTCGGGGATAGGGATCCTTAATGCATACATTTGTCCCTATATAACCGTTTCCGATATCTCGAATATCCCAAACGCTTCATCCTTGCTACTCGTTTGTGCTCACACTGCCATCACAGTCGGAGTTTTGTGGTTCTGCCTAAAACCAGGCAGATTTTACGCACGGGAGCTTTCCAGGCAGATTCTAGGCAGATTCCTGGCACGGGAGATTTATGATGCCTGACACATCACAAACAGTTCATGATTATAAACCATGTACGATAGGTAGACAATCACACACATTTAGTTTTCCCGCACCATATGTGATAGTGTCTGACATCACACACGCTTTGCGAACGGCAACTGTGTGCATGCTTGCACACATTTCCTCTCTGTGAACCGTCTCGGATTATGGTGTATATTGCAGAGGTTTGTGTTTTACCAACCGTGTGTGCCGTAATGACCTGCACAACGTAATTTCACCCTAATTTAATTGTTGCTATTTAAAATTGTACCTAATTTAAACTTGAAAGTAGGCTATAGCTTTATTCATATCCATCGTGTTCAAACAACCAATGCATTATTCGATTCACAGGTACATATGTTTAAGAATTACAGAAGCACCAAATAAAGAATGATGTACCAGGGTTCTATACTTGTACTATTACAGATGGTAAAGAAAGAGGCGACAGACATTCCAGTTGTTGAACAAGGTGAAGCGGAATGGCCCTATTGTGCTCTCCTCGATGCAGAAGGCATGCAAGATTCTAGTCCAACCCCTTGTGATGGCCGGCCTCCAATCATGTAGTTTGAGAGGTAATCTTTGAAGGAAATATGCCCTAGAGGCAATAATAAAGTTGTTATTTATATTTCCTTATATCATGATAAATGTTTATTATTCATGCTAGAATTGTATTAACCGGAAACTTAGTACATGTGTGAATACATAGACAAACAAAATGTCACTAGTATGCCTCTACTTGACTAGCTCGTCGAATCAAAGATGGTTAAGTTTCCTAGCCATAGACATGAGTTGTCATTTGATTAACGGGATCACATCATTAGAGAATGATGTGATTGACTTGACCCATTTCGTTAGCTTAGCACTTGATCGTTTAGTTTGTTGCTATTGCTTTCTTCGTGACTTATACATGTTTTGTAACCGAGTTATCAGCAACATGCAGGAGCCATATGGTTGTTGCTTTATTGTATGCAATGCAATCGCCCTGTAATTGCTTTACTTTATCAGTAAGCGGTAGCGATAGTCGTAGAAGCAATAGTTGGCGAGACGACAACGATGCTACGATGGAGATCAAGGTGCCGCGCTGGTGACGATGGTGATCATGACGGTGCTTTGGAGATGGAGATCAAAGGCACAAGATGATGATGGCCATATCATATCACTTATATTGATTGCATGTGATGTTTATATTTTATACATCTTATTTTTCTTAGATCGACGGTAGCATTATAAGATGATCTCTCACTAAATTTCAAGGTATAAGTGTTCTCCCTGAGTATGCACTATTGCTACAGTTCTTCGTGCTGAGACACCACGTGATGATCGGGTGTGATAAGCTCTACGTTCACATACAACGGGTGAAAGCCAGTTTTGCACACGCAAAATACTCGGGTTAAACTTGACGAGCCTAGCATATGCAGATATGGCCTCGGAACACTGGAGACCGAAAGGTTGAGCGTGAATCATATAGTAGATATGATCAACATAGTGATGTTCACAATTGAAAACTACTCCATCTCACGTGATGATCGGACATGGTTTAGTTGATTTGGATCACGTGATCACTTAGATGATTAGAGGGATGTCTATCTAAGTGGGAGTTCTTAAGTAATATAATTAATTGAACTTTAATTTATCATGAACTTAGTACCTGATAGTATTTTGCATGTCTATGTTGTTGTAGATAGATGGCCCATGTTGTTGTTCCGTTGAATTTTAATGCGTTCCTTGAGAAAGCAAAGTTGAAAGATGATGGTAGCAATTACACGGACTAGGTCTGTAACTTGAGGATTATCCTCATTGCTGCACAGAAGAATTACGTCATGGAAGCACCGCTAGGTGTACCACCCGCGTCGGTAACTACAGACATTGTGAATGCCTGGCAGTCGCGTGTTGATGACTACTCGATAGTTCAGTGTGCCATGCTTTACGGCTTAGAACCGAGACTTCAAGATGTTTTGAACGTCATGGAGCATATGATATGTTCCAGGAGTTGAAGTTAATATTTCAAGCAAATGCCCAGATTGAGAGATATGAGGTCTCCAATAAGTTCTACAGCTGCAAGCTGGAGGAGAATTGTTCTGTTAGTGAGCATATACTCAGAATGTCTGGGTACTACAATTACTTGATTCAACTGGGAGTTAATCTTCCTGATGATAGTGTCATTGAATGAATTCTTAAATCACTGCCACCAAGCTACATGAACTTCGTGATGAACTATAACGTGCAAGGGATGGATAAGACAATTCCCGAGCTCTTCGCGATGCTAAACACTGCGGAGGTAGAAATCAAGGAGCATCAAGTGTTGATGGTCAACAAGACCACCAGTTTCAAGAAAAAGGGTAAAGGGAATAAAAAGGGGAACTTCAAGAAGAATGGCAAACAAGTTGCTGCTCAGGAGAAGAACCCCAAGTCTGGACCTAAGCCTGAGACTGAGTGCTTCTACTCCAAAGGGATTGGTCACTGGAAGCGGAACTGCCCCAAGTATTTGGCGGATAAGAAGGATGGCAAGGTGAACAAAGGTATATGTGATATACATGTTATTGATGTGTACCTTAATAATGCTCGCAGTAGCACCTGGGCAACTCGAAACAGGGGCTACGGATTAAGCGAAGATTGGTTAAGGACGAGGAGACGATGCACGTGGGAAATGGTTCCAGAGTCGATGTGATCGCCGTCGGTATGCTACCTCTACATCTACCTTCAGGATTAATTTTAGACCTGAATAATTGTTATTTGGTGCCAGTGTTGAGCATGAACATTATATCTGGATCTTGTTTGATGCGAGACGGTTATTCAATTACATCAGAGAATAATGGTTGTTCTATTTATATGAGTAATATCTTTTATGGTCATGCACCCTTGAAGAGTGGTCTATTTATATTGAATCTCGTTAGTAGTGATACACATATTCATAATATTGAAGCTAAAAGATGCAGAGTTGATAATGATAGTGCAAATTATTTGTGGCACTACCGTTTAGGTCATATTGGTGTAAAGCACATGAAGAAACTCCATTCTGATGGACTTTTGGAATCACTTGATTATGAATCACTTGGTACTTGCGAACCATGCCTCATGGGCAAGATGACTAAAACTCCGTTCTCCGGAACAATGGAGCAAGCAACGGATTTGTTGGAAATCATACATACTGATGTATGTGGACCGATGAATATTGAGGCTCGCGACGGGTATCATTATTTTCTCACCTTCACGGATTATTTGAGCAGATATGGGTATATCTACTTGATGAAACATAAGTCTGAAACATTTGAAAAGTTCAAAGAATTTCAGAGTGAAGTGGAAAATCATCATAACAAGAAAATAAAGTTTCTACAATCCGATCGTGGAGGAGAATATTTGAGTTACGAGTTTGGTCTTCATTTGAAACAATGCGGAATAGTTTCACAACTCACGCCACCCGGAACACCACAGCGTAATGGCGTGTCTAAATGTTGTAACCGCACTTTATTAGATGTGGTGCGATCTATGATGTCTCTTACTGATTTACCGCTATCGTTTTGGGGTTATGCTTTAGATACGACTGCATTCACATTAAATAGGGCACCATCTAAATCCGTTGAGATGACGCCTTATGAATTGTGGTTTGGCAAGAAACCAAAGTTGTCGTTTCTTAAATTTTCGGGCTGCGATGCTTATGTGAAAAAGCTTCAACCTGATAAGCTCGAACCCAAATCGGAGAAATGTGTCTTCATAGGATACCAAAAGGAGACTGTTGGGTACACCTTCTATCATAGATCCGAAGGCAAGACTTTCATTGCTAAGAATGGATCATTTCTAGAGAAGGAGTTTCTCTCGAAAGAAGTGAGTGGGAGGAAAGTAGAACTTGCTGAGGTAACTGTACCTGCTCCCTTATTGGAGAGTAGTTCATCACAGAAATCTGTTCCTGTGACTTCTACACCAATTAGTGAGGAAGTTAATGATGATGATCATGTAACATCAAATCAAGTTACTACTGAACCTCGTAGGTCAATCAGAGTAAGATCCGCACCAGAGTGGTATGGTAATCCTATTCTGGAGGTCATGTTACTAGACCATGACGAACCTACGAACTATGAGGTAGCGATGGTAAGCCCAGATTCCGCGAAATGGCTTGATGCCATGAAATCTTAGATGGGATCCATGTATGAGAACAAAGTGTGGACTTTGGTTGACTTGCCCGATGATCGGCAAGCCATCAAGAATAAATGGATCTTTAAGAAGAAGACTGACGCTAACGGTAATGTTACTGTCTACAAAGCTCGACTTGTTGCGAAAGGTTTTCGACAAGTTCAAGGAGTTGACTACGATGAGACTTTCTCACCCGTAGCGATGCTTAAGTCCGTCCGAATCATGTTAGCAATTGCGGCATTTTATGATTATGAAATTTGGCAAATGGATGTAAAGACTACATTCCTGAATGGATTTCTGGAAGAAGAGCTGTATATGATGCAACCTGAAGGTTTTATCGATCCAAAGAATGCTAACAAAGTGTGCAAGCTCCAGCGATCCATCTATGGACTGGTGCAAGCATCTCGGATTTGGAATAAACGTTTTGATAGTGTGATCAAAGCATATGGTTTTATACAGACTTTTGGAGAAGCCTGTATTTACAAGAAAGTGAGTGGGAGCTCTGTAGCATTTCTAATATTATATGTGGATGACATATTGTTGATTGGAAATGATATAGAATTTCTGGATAGCATAAAAGGATACTTGAATAAGAGTTTTTCAATGAAAGACCTCGGTGAAGCTGCTTATATATTGGGCATCAAGATCTATAGAGATAGATCAAGACGCCTAATTGGACTTTCACAAAGCACATACCTTGATAAAGTTTTGAAGAAGTTCAAAATGGATCAAGGAAAGAAAGGGTTCTTGCCTGTGTTACAAGGTGTGAAGTTGAGTCAGACTCAATGCCCGACCACTGCAGAAGATAGAGAGAAAATGAAAGATGTTCCCTATGCTTCAGCCATTGGCTCTATCATGTATGCAATGCTATGTACCAGACCTGATGTGTGCCTTGCTATTAGTTTAGCAGGGAGGTACCAAAGTAATCCAGGAGTGGATCACTGGACAACGGTCAAGAACATCCTGAAATACTTGAATAGGACTAAGGATAGGTTTCTCGTTTATGGAGGTGACAAAGAGCTCGTCGTAAATGGTTACGTTGATGCAAGCTTTGACACTGATCCGGATGACTCTAAGTCACAAACCGGATACGTGTTTATATTGAACGGTGGAGCTGTCAGTTGGTGCAGTTCTAAGCAAAACGTCGTGGCGAGATCTACATGGGAAGCGGAGTACATAGCTGCTTCAGAAGCGGCAAATGGAGGAGTCTGGATGAAGGAGTTCATATCCGATCTAGGTGTCATACCTAGTGCATCGGGTCCAATGAAAATCTTTTGTGACAATACTGGAGCTATTGCCTTGGCGAAAGAATTCAGATTTCACAAGAGAACCAAGCACATCAAGAGATGCTTCAATTCCATCCGCGATCTAGTCAAGGAGGGAGACATAGAAGTTTGCAAAATACATACGGATCTGAATGTTGCAGACCCATTGACTAAGCCTCTTCCACGAGCAAAACATGATCAGCACCAAGACTCCATGGGTGTTAGAATCATTACTGTGTAATCTAGATTATTGACTCTAGTGCAAGTGGGAGACTGAAGGAAATATGCCCTAGAGGCAATAATAAAGTTGTTATTTATATTTCCCTATATCATGATAAATTTTTATTATTCATGCTAGAATTGTATTAACCGGAAACTTAGTACATGTGTGAATACATAGACAAACAGAATGTCACTAGTATGCCTCTACTTGACTAGCTCGTTGAATCAACGATGGTTAAGTTTCCTAGCCATAGACATGAGTTGTCATTTGATTAACGGGATCACATCATTAGAGAATGATGTGATTGACTTGACCCATTTCGTTAGCTTAGCACTTGATCGTTTAGTTTGTTTCTATTGCTTTCTTCATGACTTATACATGTTCCTATGACTATGAGATTATGCAACCCCCAAATACCGGAGGAACACTTTGTGTGCTACTAAACGTCACAACATAACCGGGTGATTATAAAGGTGCTCTACAGGTGTCTCCAATGGTACTTGTTGAGTTGGTATAGATCAAGATTAGGATTCGTCACTCCAATTGTCGGAGAGGTATCCCTGGGCCCTCTTGGTAATACACATCACTATAAGCCTTGCAAGCAATGCAACTAATGAGTTAGTTGTGGGATGATGTATTACGGAACAAGTAAAGAGACTTGCCGGTAACGAGATTGAACTAGGTATTGAGATACCGACGATCGAATCTCGGGCAAGTAACATACCGATGACAAAGGGAACAACGTATGTTGTTATGCGGTTTGACCGATAAAGATATTCATAGAATATGTGGGAGCCAATATGAGCATCCAGGTTCCACTATTTGTTATTGACCGAAAACGTGTCTCGATCATGTCTACATAGTTCTCGAACCCGTAGGGTCCGTGTCGTGGAATTGTCACGGCAGATGTCCTCATGAAAGGACTTAGTCGCGGGGCCATCGAACGGGTTAACTTAGAGGGGTTAAAGCGGACGCAAAGACACAAGGGTTATACTAGTTCGGCCCCTTCGATGAAGGTAAAAGCCTACGTCTAGTTTGTAATGGGATTGATGTGATCTCGGCGACTAGGGAGCAATAGCTTCGCCTAAGCCTCGAGTTGTAGTTGTCTGTCCCTAAACCGCCGCCGGGTCGTCCCCTTATATACATGGGTTGACATCCGGCCGGTCTACAGAGTCCCGAGGCCGGCTCATACAAGTGTCTGCTCGGTCTCTCCTTTCTCTTATCTTACAACACAAGTTACATGGTTACGGCGGTTTTACCATTATGGGCCCTAATTAGCCCGGGCTCGGGCCTCTAAGCTCTCTGACTAATCGCCACCTTACGAGTCTTCGTGGGCTCCAATTATGGTGAGGTGAACCGGCCCCTCTGAGGCGGTTTATATTCGATAGTTACATCCCCAACATTAGGCCCCAGATTGACTTGAACCTGTTCATGTTAATCTTCAACATCTTAGAAAAACTCTCAATGTCTTCCTTCATATTTCGTAAACCGCCATCTGTTTAAACCGCCATGACGTCATCCTCCGACCCCAGCAACAGAGCATCTTGATGTCATCTTCATTAAAGAAGTGTCGGGGAAGCTGATCGTGCCCCACGAACACCTATGGGACCTGGTCCCTTGTGGTTCGGAGGGGGGCGGAGAATGCACAAAGAGCGGATCGAGGCGATGCACACGAGCAGATTTACCCAGCTTCGGAGCTCTCCGGAGAGATAATACTCCTACTGCTGCTTGGTGGATTGTATTGTGTTCTTGCTAGGGAGCAATGGGAGCTTACAAAACCTAGCCTGAGTGTGGTCTCGAATGAGTCGAATGAACTAAACCGGAGCCGAACCGAACCCTTTCTACGTTGCACTTGGGCCTCCTTTTATAGGCACAAGGGGTCACCACAGGTGGCAAGTAGACAAGGGTAAAATAGGAAAAACAGAGGTTGGTACACGCTTTATACGGTGTCTGATGATCTATACCTAACTCGACGGCAAGGGACAAGAGCCATAAATGTCCATCCATCGCTGAGCGATTGCTTGAGGACCGTCAAATCGCCTCCGTTTGCCACGATGGTAGCTTGTCGTGCCGCTTATCGCCGCTCCCGCTGGCTGCACAGCCCATTGACGCAGCGTGCAGGAAAGCCCCATGGCGACCGTTGGCGGATGGTGGGCGGAGATGAAGAGGTTACTGCGCGACAAGCGCCTTGCCGCTGCAAGGTCCTTGTCGCTTCGGAGCTTGTCGCTCACCAAGCCTTCCGGCAAGCTCCTCTTGCCGGGTCTTGTTTCGCCGTGCCTTGAGTGGCCTTCCGGCAAGCTCCTCTTGCGGGGCCTTGATTACTTTGTTCTTGAATGGCTCCAAAGGAGCAGCGAGGACCTAGCGGTCACCAAGCCGGACTGCTGCGGGGTGCTGCGATTGTCCATGCGAGTTCGAGGTACTAGGTACCCCTACTCTAGTACACCGACAGAGCCCCGGGCTGGGCCACACTGCAGCGTAAGCTCTGTTGGGCCAGGCCCAAAAGCAATCTGCAGACGCAGCGGCTGGACAGCAGCGATTATTCGCCGGACCCACCACGTCCCCCACAGGCAGCACGTTCGGACGTGGTGTCGTGGAAGAAGATCGTGGGGCTTTCTTTAATGGGAAAACCGGGCGCCGTCCCTCTCCCTCCTTATAAGCAGGGGGCAGGGCAGGGCGCCCACTTGCCATTGATGTCACATCAAAACCACCGCCGCTCCCCTTTCTTCTCAAGTCCAAAAAAGCGGCGCTCCCCCCCATTGCCACAGGCGCCACCAACGCCGTCGACCTCCTCCACCACCTCCCCATGGCTCAGCCGACAAGGGAAAGGCGTGAAATCGGCCGAGGCACAGCGGCTCATGGCGCCAAGGAAGGCGGGCCCTCTTGATCCCCAGCTTGCGGGGAAGGAGCTGCGGGAGCTGTATTACCTTTTACAGTCGGCGGAGGCAGGCGCACCAGCGCACGAGGTGATCTCCGCCGCCACATCGAGAAGGTTTCCATCGGGTACCCTTTCTTGGCGCTTTTATTCCCTGCGGGCTCTGCCGCCCTTTTCAATTCTTTTGCGATGTCATGAACACATATGGCCTCCGCCTCCTTGATTTCACCCCCAACGCCGTCCTCACCATGGCCGTTTTCGCACACCTCTGCGAGAACTTTGTCGGGGTCCACCCAAATGTCGCACTCTTCCGCCATTACTTCACGCCCAGAGAGAGAGAGAGAGCCGCTTTCGGAGGAATTGCATGGACCTCCGGGATCGGCAGAAGGAAGCATATCTTGACGGAGAGCTGCGCGGCAAGTGGGAGGAATGGAGAGCTGGCTGGTGTTGGATCTTAGAGGAGGACCCTCAGCCTTTCACCGCCCTGCGCCAAACTCCCATAGTCTTGGCGGCAATGATTGGAGCAACTTGGCGCGGAGGATGCCAAGTTGAAGATGCCGTGACTAGGATCCTGCACCTCGGGCATGCGGGCTTACCGTAGGAGCGGTTGGCGCGGACTTCCTTCGTCGCCGCATTCGCCCTTGCAGGAGAGAGGAGGCCTGCTTGGGAGTTCAAAGCGGCCCGGACATCATGAGGCTGCGCCGAGTCTGAGCTGGAACTTTCTTGTCTTGGAGCTAGATGGCATGCTGCGGGAGCTGTTCAAGCTGATCGAGATCACCCTGAGTGGTTCATGTTGCGAGGGAGTCGTGCCCTTGTGCAACAACTTCGTCGCTTGACCGCATCCAGCGATGATGCCGTTGTGCGATTCCCATGGAATCGTTCCAACTTGGCAGGAGCCCTCCGGCGGCGTCGTGCAGCAATTCTTCGATGACTTGGAAGAAGTGCCGATCCGTGCCGGCAATGAAGCGGCTCACCGCGACACCACCGAGCAAGAGATGGCGCGCATCGCCACAAGGTTGGAGGCGGCGAAGCTGCCGCCGCCCGGCGTGTTTAGGTTCACCGTCGAGGCGGAAACAGCCCGGCGGCAAGCCTTGCCGACCGAGAAGAGCTTCGCCGATGAGGAGGAGCAGGCCGAGCCCGACACCGACCGAATGAGCCTGCGGGCGCCTCCCTCCGCCGTCAAGTAGCTTGCAGCGGGAGGAGCCAGCAGCCCCTGAAAAGACGTCTCCATAAGACCGGAGAAGTGGCGGGCGGCGGGAGCGGCCCAGCAGCCGCCCGCCGCCCGGCGCGCTCCACCGCGGCAAGCACTGTTGCGTGGGGCGCCTCCTGCCGCCCTGACAGCGGGGGCGGGGCCTTACAGAGCCACGGCCCCGCACCCGCCAAGCGAGCGAGGAGCCTACTCCTCCAACTCGTCGCCGGAGCAGACTTGACTTCTCGCTCTCAGCTCCGAGGAAGAAGAGGAAGAGTAAGTTCTTGCCGCTGCTACTTGTAATTCTTCAATTCTTGTTTTGTCTTGTACTTGACTTGCTTCATTCGAGCTCTTTCCTTCTTGGGGGCGCTGGCTCGGAGGGCGTCGAAGAGGGCCAAGACTCTGGTGGTCGTCGTCGAAGGCGATTCCCTATGGCTGACAGGAGGCACGTCTGAGACTCCCTTGCGGATCCGCGACCCTTCAGCAGAGCAGCCCCAACACAGCCCCAGCGTAAGTATTTGATCCATTTCTTACGGTTAGGTGTGCTTGGGTGCTCCTTCTTCACTGATTTCGGCTTGTTGATTTGTGTAGGAGCAGAGCAGCCTCATCGGGAGGTCCTGAAGTCACTCCTGAAGTCATGCGCTTCCTTCGCGCCAAGGGAGAAATCTCCGCCAAGGCGCTCTCCGGCAAGGGAGGCCTCTCCAACAAGGGAGCTTCTCCAACAAGGGGCAGCGCGGCGACCCTCAGTGATGGAGACATGACAGCAGATCCCACATGAGTAATCTTCTTGCTTGAGAATTTCCCTTGGGTTCTTTTCTTGTTCTTCTTTTGAACATTTGCTTGGTGGTTCTTTTCTTTCTCTTGATCGTCAGATCCATCTGCGGAGAGCCGATGGAGGCCGAGGCTGCCGGCGAGGAGGGGCTTTCATGGCAACAATGGCAACGCCGCCAACATGGAGGAGGAGGCGGCGCCGATGGATCCGCCCGGCGAGGCCGCCAAGGCTCTTTGGCGCAGAGGCTGGGGAGGGTCCGGCGATCCACACCTGGCACCCCTGGGCGCTTGAGGCGCCAGCGCTGCACCGACCACCGATCCCCCCGCCACTGATGCAGCCCCAGACTCCGAAGAGCCCCAGCCCGGCGCCTATCTAAAGGCCGGCGAAGGTGTCTTCATCAAGCTTCCATGGGCGTTAAGTTCCAGGGCACCGGCCGAAGGGGAGACCTTGACGGAACTGCTGCGCCTCCGCCGGGCTGTCGCTGGTCGGCGCTCCGAGCAGCAGCAGCGGTGAGCTGAGGAGGATCAGCTGCTAAAGAGGTTCTTGTCGCTCTACCGCGCCCGACAAGCCAAGCTGGAGTCGAGGCGCTTGTCGTGAGGGCGGAGGCTGACATGGAAAGCGAGAAGAGCTCGTGCGCCAACAAAGAAACTCTCCGGGACATAGCGAAGCGGGAGCAACTTGCTGAGGCGCCGACCTTCATCTTGGAAGGCCGAGGTCGAGAGCAGCAGAGGCTCGCCCGGCGAGAAGCTCTTGGCGCAGAAGGTGGTGGCGCGTGAAGATCAACCTCGACAGCTCGAGGAAGATCTTGCCTTGTGAGCAATCAATTGGCGGGGCACTCCGGGAGGCAAGGGCGCTGCAGCGGCTGCCAAGAAGGAATTGGAAGCGAGGTGGCGCAGCTGAGGCCACCCTCCGGGAAGAGTGGCGAGGAGGTCACGGGCTGAAGCGCGGCGTGAAGGACGCCTACACCCTTGGTGAGTTGCGAGGTCGTTTCTTTGAAAAGATCAAAGAGCTCGGCGCCGCCAAGGACTCCAAGGCAGATCTGAGCTGAAGCCCGACCACTCGGCGGAGATCTTTGAGCAGCGCCAAGGAGGCGGAAGCGGGCTGCTGGAGAAGATTAAGGCCAACGAGGAGCTATTGGCGAATGCATGCCTTGAGAATGATCTCGAGATAGCATAATGCCTTTGGACGAGAAGGTCTTGTGGACATTGCCGCCGCCATCCATAATGAGCTGATGGAGCTGAGGATGGTGGATCTTGGTACTCCACCGACGAGAACCTCCAACCCAGTGCCAAGCTCAGCCTGTTCTTCAAGGGCGTGTTGACGGGTCTCCAGCGGCTCTGAGAGGAGGTCCCAAAGCAGCTGGCCGACGAGTCGCGCCAAATTTGCGCCGGGGCCCTCCAGAAGGTGTTGATGAAGGTGGCCTTCCGCAATCCAGGCGTCAACTTCACCAACGTCCTCAAGTCCCTGCCTCCAACTGCTGACGTTGAAGCGCTCAAGGCCCTTGTCACACCCATCGTGGACAGGGTGAGCGGAGTCAAGAGGCTCGATGGCGATCGCGTGGACTAGGCCGCCAAGTTTACCTTTCCCTTGTCGCTGCAGATCATGTTTAGGAGAAGAATCTATTAGGTCTGCGACAAGTCATTTTTGTAATATACTCTATCTTAGGCATCAATTGCAATGTTATTCCTTTTACTTGATTTCTTCCCTTGTATGTTTGTGCCCTGCGCTTTTAGGGAACTTGTCGGTCTGAGCACCTTTGCATGGCGCTGAGTGCGAACGCCAAAGCAACTGTTGGCGATGCTGCTTCCGACAAACAACCTTATCGCAACTAGTTGCAGCACGCTTAAGTTGTTGAGCGGACTCGAAACAAAGTAAGGCGCAAGCTAGCTGCGAGTTGGTTCCTCCGCGCTGGAGTTTTCCATACAAAGTACTATCGTTCGAGGAAGATAACTTGAAAATTTAAAACTGATTGCTTAAACTTAGCAACTTAGCTTTTACATTGTTTGCTTCCGGCAAGGTGATACTTCCTCGGCGACACTTGGTGGCCCACACCATTATCTTCTCCTCCCCCTCGGTTAACTTGTGGGTGGATGAACCATTATCTTCTCCTTTGAGAAGAAAGAAGAGAAAATAAAGTTATGGAGCCTAGTGGCTCGTTATCGCTTACGGGTGTGGATGCTGCACAAAATGTCGGATAATACATGCATAATAATGGCGAAAGCATGAAATTGACAAATTATGCGCAACACATGAGCTTTCTTGATGCGCGAGTCTGCGCGGCTTTGTACAAAGGATTACATGCAACAGCGGCAAGACTTGTACAAAAGGGTGGTTGCGGAGCAGGTTCCGACAACCGCGCTATGGGTAAAACTTACTGAAGTTGCTCTATATTCAGGAGTTGCTCACGAAGCGCCATCTTGGTCTCAAAGCGGACAGCGCCGAGCCTAGTGATTCGTTTCACCCATAAGGGCCTTCCCACTTGGCGTCAACTTGTTGGAATTCTTGGCGGATTGAGCAGCGAAGAACAAGGTCGCCTTCCTCGAAGCTTCGGCATTAACTGCGGCTATGGTAGCGGCGCAAAGCTTCTGGTAACGAGCAGCTCGTCAGCAGCCGAAGGCGATCCTCCTCGAGGAGCAGCGTCATCTTGTCGCAGCTGCTCTTGCTCAAGCTCATCATAAGCGAGTACTCGAGGTGACCCGTATACGAGTTTCGTGGGCAGAACTGCCTCTGCTCCATAGACTAGAGCGAAAGGTATCTGGCCAGTGGCTCGATTTGGCGTCGTTCTGATCGACCAAAGAACCACCGGCAGCTCCTGAATCCAGTTTCTTCCGTACTTGCGCAGCCTGTCGAAAGTTCTGGTCTTGAGTCCTCGCAGCACTTCAGCATTTGCCCTCTCTGCTTGACCGTTGCTTCTCGGGTGAGCAACAGAAGCAAAGCAGACCTTGGCGCCAAGATCTTGGACGTATTGCATGAAGGTGCGACTCGTGAATTGGGTGCCGTTGTCGGTGATGATCCGGTTAGGTATCCCAAAACGGCAAACAATTGACTGAAGAACTTGGCTGCTTGATTGTCTTGTCACCTTCCTCCTGCTTCCACTTCCGGCCACTTTGTGAACTTGTCGATTGCGGCGTACAAGTACTCAAAGCCCCGACAACTTCGGGAAGGGGCCGAGATGTCGAGCCCCAGACGAAAATGGCCAGGATAAAGGGATCATCTGGAGAGCTTGAGCTGGCTGGAGTATCTGTTTTGAATGGGCGGCACACTTCACACTTGGTTACTTGTGCGGTTGCATCCTAGAGGGCTTCGGCAGAAGAAACCTTGCCGAAAGCTTTGCGGCAAGTGCTCTTGCGCCAATGTGGTGACCACATATGCCTCCATGTATCTCTGCCAACAGCTTCTGTCCGTCTTCCCGGCAAATACACTTCAATTTCACACCGTTGAGTCTTCTTCTGTACAGGATGTTGTCAACAAACTGGTACATAGCTGACTGCCGGGCTACTCTTTCCGCTTCTTCTTGCTCTTCGGGAAGTTCTCCTGTCTGAAGGAAATGGACGATCTGCTGTGCCCATGTTGGAGCTTGCGGCTCGACAACAAGAACTAAAGGCTCATCTGCCGCTGCGGGAACATCAGCTTCCACGGCAAGAACTTGCGGTTCTGCCGGAGCTTGATGATCCCCGGCAAGCTTGCCGGAGCAAGACTTGTCGGGAGCGTCTGCTTCAACGAAGCAAACCCTAGGGCTTGTCGGAGCAGACTGCTCCTCAGCGATATCTGTGTTGATTTTGGGGACCTTCTTGGCGGCGGCTTCAGGGAGCTCTGCTGGAAAGTAGTCACCAGAAACCAACTTCCTCTTCTTGCTCTGTCCGGTTGATGGTGTTACAGTTGGTTGAGTCAGCTTGAGCACAAAAATTCCTGGTTCCACAGGTAACTTGAGTGCAGCACACTTTGACAGGCCATCAGCAATATCGTTTTGAGCTCTTGGAACATGTTCCATTTGCAGACCTTCAAAGTGCTCTTCTAGCTTTCTCACTTCATCAACGTAGGCTTCCATCAATGGAATCTGATAATCTTTGTTTACTTGGCGGACGACAAGCTGCGAGTCACCCCTAACGATAAGTTTCTTAATCCCAAGGTCCACCGCAATTCTAAGGCCGGCAAGCAAACCTTCATACTCTGCAGTATTATTTGTTGCTTGTTCCTTAGGAAAGTGCATCTGGACTATGTACTTGAGGTGCTCTCCGGTGGGTGCGATAAGCAGCATGCCGGCACCGGCGCCTTGCAGCAAGAAGGCACCATCAAAGTACATCAGCCACTCCTTACTTGCTTCCTTGACGGGAATGCTCGTCTCTGGAATTTCTTCATCTTGCGTTGGCGTCCATTCTGCTATAAACTCTGCCAATGCTCTGCTTTGGATAGTTGAAGTGCTTTCAAACTTGAGGCCAAAGCTTGACAGTTCTAGTGCCCACTCAACAATCCTGCCTGTTGCTTCTGGATTTTGCAATATCCTCTTCAACGGAAAGCGAGTGACAACTGTTATCTCATGTGCTTGGAAGTAATGGCGCAGCTTTCTCGAGGCCATGAGGAGGCCGAAAAGCAACTTCTGCACACCAGAGTACCTTGACCTAGCCCCCTGCAGAAGGGAACTGACAAAGTAGACCGGGCGCTGCACCATCCTTTTCTGTATCTTGTCGCAATCCTGCGCAGATCCGTCCTTGTCGGGACCAGAGCTTGACGGCGAAGCCCCCTGCTTGTCGCTGGATGCATCTGCCTCGGTTGCCGGATCATCATCCGCCTCCCTCTCCGCTACTAACGCAGCACTAACCACTTGATTGGTTGCTGCTATATACAGCAGCAAGTTCTCTTGTGGCCTAGGTGCGACAAGTATTGGAGTGGAGGACAGGTACCTCTTTAAGTCCTGCAGCGCAGCCTCCGCTTCGGGAGTCCATTTCATCGGACCTGCCTTTTTCAAAATTTTGAAAAATGGCAAGGCGCGCTCAGCTGACTTAGAGATAAACCTGCTGAGAGCAGCCACGCAACCGGCAAGCCTTCTTACATCCTTGACGCGCTTTGGTGCTTCAATCTGCTCAATGGCCTTGATCTTGTCGGGATTGGCTTCAATTCCCCTCTGTGACACGAAGAACCCGAGAAGCTTGCCGGAAGGGACTCCAAACACACACTTCTCGGGGTTGAGCTTGAGGTTGATCTTGCGCAGATTTGCAAAGGTCTCATCTAAGTCTTGAACCAGAGTTGCTCTGTCCTTGCTCTTGACCACTATGTCATCCATGTAGGCTTCTACATTTTTGTGTATTTGTGGCTCAAAGGCATCATGGACCACTCTCGCAAACGTTGAACCAGCATTCTTCAAACCGAAAGGCATCCGTATGAAGCAGTACGTGCCACATGGTGTAATGAATGCGGTTTTCTCTTCATCTTTCTCTGCCATGAAAATCTGATGATATCCTGAATATGCATCAAGAAATGAAAGCAAATCACATCCAGTTGTGGAGTCAACAATCTGGTCTATCGCGGCAAGGAAATGGGTCTTTGGGACAAGCTTTATTAACGTCTGTGAAGTCAATACAAAGTCTCCATTTCCCATTCGCCTTGCGTACAACTACCGGATTGGCCAACCACGTGGGATGGAGCACTCCTCTGACAAGGCATGCTGCTTCCAACTTCTTGATCTCTTCTGCTATGAATTCTTGGCGCTCCACTGCCTGTTTCCTAACTTTTTGCTTGACGGGCAGCGCGTGAGGACAGACAGCTAGGTGGTGCTCAATTACTTTCCTGGGAACACCGGGGATGTCAGATGGTTGCCATGCAAACACATCGACATTCGCCCGCAGGAAAGCAACGAGCTCGCCTTCCTATTTAGGGTCAAGCGTGGCACTGATGGTGAAGGTACCACCAGTGCCGTCCTCCTTGGCGGGCACCTTCTTGGTCTTCGGCGGAGTTGCCATCGTCTTCTTGCACTTGCCGGTGGAGCTCGATGGTGCGTCCTCGACGGTAGCGCAGCACTCCGAAGAGGTGCGCTTGCCGGAGTGGGCATCAAAGCTCTTGCCGGACTTGGTCTTCTTCTTTCCCGGGAGCTTGGTGACAAGTGGTTTGCTATCTGTCGCAGCTGCTGCATCCCGGTAAATCTTGTTGGCGCAGATAAGCGCATCCTTCTTGTCGCCATGAACAGAAATGACGCTTATCGGGCCGGGCATCTTGAGTAGGTTGTAGGCGTAGTGAGAGGCTGCCATGAACTTGGCAAGTGCTGGACGGCCAAGTATTCCATTGCAGGGCAATGGAAAATCAGCAACGTCGAATGTGACCCTCTCAGTCCTGAAATTTAACTCACTGCCAAATGTTACCGGCAATGTGATCTTCCCTTTCGGCTTGCTCCTTCCTGGGTTGATTCCTTGGAAAGTGCCAGTCTCTTCGAGCTCGCTGTCAGGGATCTGAAGTTTCTGGATCACTGCAGAGGAGAGCAGATTCAGGCCGGCCCCGCCGTCAACCAACATTTTAGTGACCTTGAGGTTGCGGATAGTTGGTGAGACCAACATCGGCAAGCACCCGACCGCAGTTATGCGATCAGGGTGGTCCTCAATGTCAAAGATGATGGGCGTGCTGGACCACTTCAGAGGCCTGCGTGACTCTATGGATGGTTCTGCTGCATTAACCTCACGCATCCATTGCTTGAGTTGGCGGTGCGAGGTATGCAGAGAAGCACCACCGTCAACGCAAAGAACCTCTGTTGCCTTCTGAAACTCCTGCTCATCAGCTTCATCGTCTTCCATGTCTTCATCATCATCTTCTTCTTCATCCTTGTCGCGGCCGCGGGGAGGTCTGTCTCCTTGCCGCTGCTTGGCCTTGCCGCGGCGTCCTCCCCGGCCGGGTCTCTTCTTACTAGCTGCATCAGCACCCTCCTGGGCCTTCTCCTTGTCTCGCCGCTCGTATTCAGCCTTCTGTAGCTCAACAAGCTGCTCGACTTTCTTGCAGCTCTGGAGATCGTGGCCCTTGGTGCGGTGAATTTTACAGTACTGTTTGTTGGAGCTGTCAGGCTTGTCGGCGGCCGCCACAGCTTGGCGGTCAGTGTCAGCGGCAACCTCCTTGCCGGAGCTACCAACCTTAGCCTTGTTGGCGCCGCCTCCATTGCCGGACTGCTCGACAACTAGTACCTCCTTGTTCTTCTTCTTTCTGTTGTTCCGCCGCCGGCTCTTCCTTGCCGGGGCGGTCTCCTCACTGTCAGATTCTGCTCCCACATTCTCTCCTGGGAGTCTTCTTCCCTCCTCAGCGTGTGCACACTTGTCGGCCAAGGCATACAGCTCATTGACGTCCTTGACTTTGCACATCGCCATCTCCTCCTCATCCCACGGTTCCAAGACGTTCGATGAAACGCGCTGATCACCTTGGCGAGGTGGACGCCAGGATGTTGTAGTGCACGCGATCGAATCTCTGGATGAACTTGTGCAGGGACTCTCCTCCTTACGGGCGAGCAGGTGAAGGTCACTCTCTTGGCCATGAGGCTTGTGGTCACCGTGAAGGCGCCGACAAACCGATGGCACAAATCTGCCCAAGAAGATATGCAGCTGTCGGCAAGTGCATGAGCCAAGATCCGACGTTTGGCTTGAGCACGAGAGGAAGTAGTTGGCGAGGATCTTGTCGCCTCGCACTTCGCAGCCTGCACCGCAATTGTGTAGATGCTAAGGAACTCCGACGGGTGTGTCCTGCCATCATACTTCTCGCACATCCGCTTGAAGTTTTTCTTGTCGGGCCACCCTTTGGACTTGCCGCAGCTCACGAGTGAACGCAGGGCAACCTATCTGCGACGGCAAGTCACCCGTTCTTCGGGCGCATGCATGTCAACAGCAGGCCCAAAGACGCTGGTCGGATTGACGCCGCGCTTCTCTTGGCGCCGATGCGGGTTCGGCGTCTTCTTGTTGCCGTTCCTTAAGAACTTGGCGCTAATCACGGCGAAGCTTGTGGATCCGACGACGCGTGGAGTCGCTGCCGAGGTGGATCCGAGGAGCTGGTGATCTTGGCCGGGAAGGGGAGTGCATGGTGGTGTCACCCCGCAGGTCTGCCGCCACCGGCTCGTGTTTTGTCGCCGCCACGGCAAGGACGCAGTTGGTTGCCGCGAACGCCGCTGTTGGCAAAGCCGATGAGACTCTGGATTGTGGTTTTCCATTCGTCGACCTTGTCGACCGCTGGAGGGTAGTCTAGAAGGAGCTAAGCTCGCCAAGGCTTCCGCTGGAGTGGTGGGTGGCAAAAGGCGACGGAGCGAGGAACGGATGTGCTCGGACTCCTAACCAAGTTAGGAGGAGCAGCATTCCCAAGCGACCGTGATTCGCTGCATCGCATCTTTGGCGCATGCGGGTCTCGAGGGCCTCGGATCCTCCAGCTTGGCCTTGATCCAACGAGCGATGGTGCTGCGAGCATCATGACGCTTATCAGTCCCGCGCCTCGAGATGGACGCGTGCGGATTCGACGCCAAGCTTGCGCCGCCTTGTCCTTGGACTGGCGGCGTCGTGGGCTCTCGACGACGCCCGTTCCTCCGCCAGCGTCTTCCCCACCACTCGTCAGCTCTGGTGGTGGTGGGTTTGACGCGGACGGGTCTGCTGCCGCCGAAGCCTTCGTCTTCGGTGGCATGTTGATGAATATGATGAAGAAACCGGCTCGTGTGAACGCTAGATCGGGTTCACACAGCCTCGACGCCCCCTACCTGGCGCGCCAAAGATGTCGGGGAAGCTGATCGTGCCCCACGAACACCTATGGGACCTGGTCCCTTGTGGTTCGGAGGGGGGCGGAGAATGCACAAAGAGCGGATTGAGGCGATGCACACGAGAAGATTTACCCAGCTTCGGAGCTCTCCGGAGAGATAATACTCCTACTGCTGCTTGGTGGATTGTATTGTGTTCTTGCAAGGGAGCAATGAGAGCTTACAAAACCTAGCCTGAGTGTGGTCTCGAATGAGTCGAATGAACTAAACCGAGTTTAACCGAACCCTTTCACGTTGCACTTGGGCCTCCTTTTATAGGCACAAGGGGTCACCACAGTGGCAAGTAGACAAGGGTAAAATAGGAAAACAGAGGTTAGTACACCGCTTTGTACAATGTACGATGATCTATACCTAACTCGACGGCAAGGGACAAGAGCTATAAATGTCCGCCCCACATCGCTGAGCGAAGGCAACAGGACCGCAAGTGCGCCTCCGCTTGCCACGATGGTAGCTTGTCGGCGCCGCTTATCGCCGCTCCCGGTGGCTGCACAGCCCATTGACGCGCGTGCTGGGAAAGCCCCATGGCGACACGCTGGCGGATGAGCTGGAGCGGAGATGAAGAGAGGTTACCGCCGCGGCAAGCGCCTTGCAGCGGCAAGGTCCTTGTCGCTTCGGAGCTTGTCGCTCACCAAGCCTTCCCGCAAGCTCCTCTTGCCGGGTCTTGTTTCCTTCGTGCCTTGAGTGGCCTTCCGGCAAGCTCCTCCTCTTTGGGGCCTTGATTACTTTGTTCTTGAATGGCTCCAAAGGAGCATTGAGGACCTTGACGGTCACCAAGCCAGCCGCTGCGGGGTGTTGCGATCGTCTCAGACGAAGTTCGGGTACTAGGGTACCCCTACTCTAGTACACCGACAAGAAGCCCAAACAATAAGATTCCCTTCATTTAATACTATCCCGGAAATCGAGGCAACCATTGCGCCATCTGCCGCTTTCAACTCCTCGATTCTCGCTACCACAATTCTTGTCTCATTATAAATAGACCGAAGGCCCTTTCTCTTCTTCCCCTTCCGCGCTTCTTCTTCCTCGCGACGCCTCAGCTCAAGCTCCGCCGTCGCCTCCGACCTCCGAACGGTGCCCCAGCACAAGGCCGCTGCATCAACCTGGTCCTACCAGAGACTCTCGGGGCTCCTCCGCTGCCTGTGCATCTGGTAAGGCTCTTCCTCACGCCCTAGATCTGCAGCTTAAGGCTTTGTTTGCATCGCTGCTCCTAGGTGTTCATCCCTAGTCTCTTCATACCTGCTCTGCCATGGCTTCTTAATCCAACCGTAGCATATATCTCGTGCGGTAGCTGCTCCGCCTTCAGCTTAGCACTTCGCAAATCTTCCTTTTTATTCAGACCCTCTTGATAGAACGCCCGAACTTCCTTGCCCTTTATAAAGCTTGTATGGATCGCAGAAATTTTTCCTTACGGAATCTTTGGTAGATCCAAATTAATTCCGTTCATGTGTGGAACCTGTTTCTGTCAACACTTAGCAGATTTTCCAGTTCTGTCTCTTCCTCCTAAGGGCGGTTTAATTTTTTGATAGCTAATCCGCCACACTCCATTAGTCCTCAGTTAAACCGGAAATTGGAACTGAATACCAAACTGCCGGTTTAACATTGTACAATATGCCTGAACCGTTAACGGTGAACCGGTCTTTACCTTTCCTTTCGCAGCTTTTTTCTTCCGGAATGGCCAAACAATTCTCAGCTTGCAATTGGATCCGGTCCAAGATCACTGAGACGCAACTCAATGGATATGTCACCACCGGCGCTTTAGCCTCCAAGAATGTTCTTCATTAGCGTGTTCCGGATGCCGAATGCCCTCCTGAACCTCAAGAAGGAGAAGTAATCGATTTATGCAACACTTAGACGGGATTCAGCCCGCCGATCAAAATTCTTCCGGATGTCCTCGCAAGTTTCCAACTCCATCCACAAGATATTGGTCCCAACTCGTGTCCAATATATGCAATTTCCAAGTTTTTCTGAAGTCTATCTTCAAGAAGAACCATCCGTGGAGTTATTCCGGGATTTCTTTCATTTGAACCGCCAGACGGAGTTTTCGGATGGTCCTAACACGAACCTGGGTGGCGCTTCAATCCGTAAAAGGAAGGAAGTAGACTTTCCTCACGCAAAACACCATAGCCATCCGAAGATTGGAACCAAACCTGGTTCTATTGCCGGAATACCGCTCCTAACAGCGAAAACCCCTTGTCGGGTTACCGCCCTCACCGGCTTAGCAACCATCACCCATTGCCTTTACGCTTGACCGCCGCAGAACGGAAGAATTTTGCGCCTCAAATTATCAAGCTCCGGGCTCTAATGGCCAATGGCTTAACTGGTATTGACCTTGTTCGATGTTGGGTTTCTTGGGGCATCTTGTCATTAAGCCGCCGCCCCAGATTGATGCATGAATACACTGGTAGCGTCAAAGACCCTCAACGACGTCACGAGCTACCAATAACTGAGCTGGAAGTTACTGAGACAGTGAAAAGGATGCTCGATGAACCGATCTCCGTCTGCAGCCAAACCGGGTTGGCCCCGTTATGTGTTTCCAACAAACCTCCTGCGGTAAGACTCCGCTCATCGCTCTACTGACTTTTTAATGCCTTGTTGATATATATTAATCCTTGTTACTTCTCAGGCTAACAACTCCTTCTGGAAACGAACCAAACCGGCCCCGGGTCCTCGCGTAAAGTCCAAGACCACCAAGAAAGCTGGTAAGAGAAAACCGCCGAGTCCTCCGAACGCACGGAAGATGAAGATTCGAAGTCGAGGTAAAGCTTGATTTACTTTGTCCCTTTTATCATTCATCCTATTGACAGCTATAATTCCTGTGATGATGCCGAGGCCAGCCATGCCGATCCTGTTGAGGTAATCCTTCTTTCTTCCGAATCTGATCTTGTACCGTTAAAAGAATTACGCCGACAGTCCGAAAGTGAAAAATCTCACCCCGTGCTCATTTAAATCCAAATCTTTCTTTGAAGACACAACAAGTGAAGAACGCTGCATAACCCGCACAGCCGTCAACAAATTACGCCATCCGGTTTACGACACCCCAACCCGGAAGCGCCGCCCGAGGTGATTTGTTCTCCTGAAAAGCGTTACCCTTTGAAAGGTTTCTTCCGATGTCCTCTCAATCCGTCTGATCCGAATTACCAGGCCTCTTCCAACTCATCTGGCGGTTCATCAACCACTCAACTGCCTCCTCTTAAAGTTGCTGCTGGGTGAGCATATTACTCTTTTCTTTGTTGCATTTGTCGGTTTATCACACTCTAACTCCAAATGTTACAGCACCAAGGCTCGCTTAAGTAAGAAGGCGAAGACCCTTGACCCTACTGTGGACGTTGATCCGGAGAAGACTCTAGAGCATCATGGCGAAAAGCCTGAAGTCGCGAAAAACAGCTCTGCCGGGTTTAACCAAGACGACAGTGCTAATCCGCCAGAGGTTGAACCGGCTGTCCAAGTGGAAACATCACATCCTGATCCATTGAGTCCTGCAGCAGAACAGGTTTCAGTTGCTGATCCGCCGAGCCCGGGTATGAAAGCACCAAGCCCAGAAAAATGCTAATCCGCCAGTCCGCCAAAGATGATGATGTCGAGTGACGGCACCGCTTATACCGCCTCGGCAATCCGGTTGCTCTATCAAAACACAGCGCCAAGGAAGAGTCTATCGCCATGAGCAAAGAGAAGGGAAAACTGATCTGTCGCCTTATGACAATTTCTCCGCCAAGAACTTCACTCCGCTTCCTAAACCGACTCTACACAAGTCGTGACTTCAAGCCGGTCCTGTGAATCTTATGAAGGAACGCTATGAGGTAAGGAGTTATCTCTCTCTTGTACTTTTTTGTGTAGTAGTTTCAAGGGCCGGTTCAACCGAGCATAGTTAAACCGGACTTAATATAAAACTCATACGCCTCAAACTTGAGGTCAGTAGTTCTCAAGGGCCGGTTCAACTGAGCATAGTTAAACCGACTATAAGTTGTATCACCGTAGCAAAACATGTTTGAGCAATTAGCCATTAGCCCCAAGTGCCAAGTTGAATACCTGTATTGAGCTTGGGACTTCATGATGAAACAACTAACATGATCCCTTTTTATCGTGAGTGAGATATGCCAACAAACCGGACAACTCAATGACCTTCGTGCTAACTGGAGACCCAACAAGCGAAGCCTCCAAGGCCAAGGATGAGTTGAAACCGCCTTGACCACTATGGAGCAGCTCAAGGAGTGGTTTAAATCTGAGCAGGCCAACCGGGAGACGGAGAAGGCCGGGTTGCTAAACGGGCTGAAGATGTTGAAGCAGCTCTTAAACCGGTGATGTAAGAGCTCATCGACTAAGGCGCCAAATTAACGCCATGACCTCTCGCGATCTTTGGTAAGAGATGTTTCACCAAGGTTTGTGATTACTATTCCGTTTTGACGTTTCCGCCGTTTAACCTGAACTTTCTTAAACCGGTATAGGGAAGCGATTACTCATCCGGCTCGACATGCGGAAGAAGCTCAAGGCGGCAGATACACCGATTGAGCAATCAGATACCGCACCAGCGAGTCATATGTGCGACGTCAGATGATAACGCAGCTCGCTTTGATCAAAGATACGCTGGACCGCTATCCATGATCCCGCACAACTTGAAGAGTTGAAATGATCCGCGTCTGGCTGGCACTTTATTGGCTCTAACTCGCGCCAAAGCATGGATAGCGGACCTTGATTCGCCGACATAGCCAAGGGCTTCCCAGGCCAAGAAAATGGCGGTTTTGATAATAATGCCTCAAACGGATAACAAAGGAGATGCATCCTCCGGCGAGTCAATCGGCAGCAGAAGCCAACTGGCGGTTTACCGCTTTTCTATGATGCAAACAACAAAGCGGTGGAAGTTGTCATTCGGAAGTGCGTAACCTTGTTCCCCAATCCGTAAGCACACTTATGCCCCCGACGTTGATCCGCTGAGCTTATAAGTGAAGAGGCTGTCTTTCAGGCTTTAACCCGGATTGACTGGTCCACCAATGACTTCCGGCCATCGGGTGATGAGGAGGAAGAAGCTGATCCAACGCCAGACGACCCATCTTATTCACGTCAACCCGGCCAGGAAGCTTAATCCGTCAAGCCGGTTGATGCGTCAGAAGCCGCTAGTCATGATGCCATTCAAAATGTTGGGCCTCTGAATGCCTTGTAATAGAATAGCTATCACTTTTGTTTTGAATATGCCAACCTTTGCACATAGGTGCTGATACTGTTTGATTGAATAATCGAAACCTTCAATCTATATCACCTGCAGTCACAAATTCTTAAACTGCCACGGCGGCTTGTGTCGCCAAATTGCTTGTGACGCTCATATTTATATATAATGAAATATTGAGGTATATGATCAAAATTTTGTGATACAAAAATACCTGCCAGCGTCAGCATGAAGTTGGTTTAGCCAACCTTGAAGCGGAGGTTGTATAAACCGCTACTCACAAAGGAGAAAACAGCTCATGTGTTTAGAATGCCGGTTTACCATGTAAGCCATGCCGGTCATGTGAAGCCCCTGTTACTCCACAATGGGATGTCAACAGAAAATGTAAAGCCGTAAAAGTTATCTCCGGATTAAAATAGACTGAATTCGCCAATGGACTGGTTGAACCGGTTTTAATAATAGTTATGAAAAAATACGGAAGCAAAGGCAATGATAAAACCGTTTGCAAAAAGAGGCTTTACTGAGCCGATCAGATGGTGTTACCATGGTCGGACACCACCAAGCTCCCAATAAGGTGTAGCCATGGTTCAAGTCAGCCAGTCCCCAACTCAAACCGTGGCATTATGCCGATCAAGTGGCGTGGCAATGGTTCGGGTTCACCAAGCCCCAAGTGATTCTCGTGGCCTTAGGCCGATCAAGAGGCGGACTGGTTCAGACTTGACCATGTCCCTAAGTGATCTGGTGGCTTTTTACCATCAAGAGGTGTTGCATTGGTTCGGATACTACCAAGCCCCAAGTGACATCGAAAAGCTTCCGAAAAGCAAGCTCAGGGGGGAAACCGGAGGCCGTTTTAAGACAACAACTCCATGTACCCAAACCGGATGTTTACAGAACGGATACCCCGCTTTAGCCGAGGCTCCGGTTTTATTGCTTTTATTCATAATATATACATTTTCATAATATGTACATAAGGAGAGCCGATGGCTCAGGTATAATAAGGCCGAAGATGAGCTATGTTCCACGGCCTGTTGGTCTCCTCCTCCGACGCATGTGAGTCTTTATGCTCTCGAACATCGATCAAATAATATGACCCGTTGTGCAGATTCTTGCTGACCACAAAAGGCCCTTCCCAAGGTGGGGATAGCTTGTGCATATCTGTCTGGTCTTGAATGAGCCGAAGCACCAAGTCTCCTTCTTGAAGGGTTCTGGTTCTAACCTGTCGACTGTGATACCGACGAAGATCCTGCTGGTAAATCGACGAGCGAGCAGCCGCCATATCTCGTTCTTCATCCAGTCGATCCAAAGCGTCCTGCTGTGATGTCTCGTTATCTGCCTCAACATAGGCTTCCACACGAGGTGAGTCATGACGGATATCGCTGGGGAGGACCGCCTCCGCTCCATAGACCATAAAGAACGGTGTGTATCCAGTGGATCTGTTAGGGGTAGTATTTATACTCCATAACACATATGGTAGCTCTTCTACCCAACAGCCCGGCGCCCTCAGAAGGGACCATAAGCCGGGCTTGATACCTCTCGTGGTCTCCCGATTAGCTCATTCGCTGACCATTGGACTGTGGGTGAGCTATCAAGAAACGCTGCCGGATGTGCTCACGCTCACAAAATTCCTTCATGGCACCTTTGGACAAATTGGTACCATTATCTCGTGATGATACCGTGGAAAACCAAACCGAAGATCACCCTTTTGATGAACTGAACCGCCGTGGTCAGATCACACTTGCTAACAGTTCTCGCCGACCCACTTTGTAAATTTGTCAACTGCCACCAACAAGTGTGTCTTCTTGTCCTTGGACCTTTTAAAAGGTCCAACCATGTCCAGCCCCTATGTCGCAAACGGCCAAGTAATTGGAATCATACTCAATTCTTGGGCCGGTATATGAGCACGTCTAGAAAACTTCTGGCAACCATCACATCGCCTAACCAGATCTTCCGCATCAGCATGGGCAGTCAACCAATAAAAACCGTGGCGGAACGCCTTAGCCACCAAGGATCTTGAGCCGGCATGGTGACCACAGTCTCCTTCGTGGATCTCATGCAATATTTCACAGCCTTCCTCAGGGGACACATAACGTTGAAAATCCCCTGACACACTGCAATGATGCAACTCGCCATTAACAACGGTCATAGACTTAGACCGCTGAACTATCTGTCGGGCCAACGTCTCATCTTCTGGTAACTCGCCCCGGCTCATGTACGCCAAATAAGGGAGCGTCCAATCCGAATGACATGCGGGGCTGCCACCAACCGAGCCTCCGGATCGTGAACAGCCAAATCTGCTTCATCGGGAGCTTGACCGACGGGTTGTGCAAGACATCAAGGAAGACATTAGGCGGACCGGTTTATGTTGAGAGCCCAACCGCTTAAAGCGTCCGCCGCTTCATTCTTCCGCCGATCCACATGGTCCACCTGATAGCCTTTGAAATGACCTCGCAACAACATCCACCTCCCGACGATATGCAGCCATGAGTGGGTCTTTGGAATCCCAAGTGCCGACACTGTTGGGCCACCAAGTCCGAAGTCATCAAGCACTTAACCCGCTTAGATTCATATCCTTAGCCATCCAAGACCATGGAGCAAGGCTTCATACTCAGCTGCATTGTTAGTACAAGGAACATTAAACGGAGGACGAATAAAACTTGTCACCTCGTGGGAAGTTAACACGACTCCAGCCCCGAGCCTTCCAACTGCTCGACCCGTCAAAGTGGATGGTCCAATAGGTATGATCCGCTTTTCTTCAGTGCTTGTAACTCCGTCCGATCATTAATGAAATCCACAAGTGCTCGATTTTACCGCCGTCCGAGGCACATACTTTAAACCGTATGCCCAAGCTCTATAGCCCACTTAGCAATCCGCCGATTGCCTCCGGCTCAGATGATATCACCCAAGGGAGCTGAATCGACCATCGTGATGGGATGCCCTTGAAAATACTGCTTCAGCTTCCGCTTGCCATAAAACTCCATACACCAGCTTCGCCAATGCGGGTATCTCTGCTTGGACTCAATAAGCACCTCGCTGATATAATAAACCGGACGTTGAACCGATGCTCCTTTCCCGCCTCCTTCCGTTTCTACCACAATGGCCACGCTTAATCGCTCTCGCATTAGCAGCAACATATAGCGAAGCGGCTCTTTGTCAATGGGAGCGGCGAGTACAAAGCGGGTTGGCCAATTGCGCGATCAAGTCCTCCAACGCTTCATCAAGAGCCGGACTCTAGACAAACTGATCCGTCTTCTTCAAAGATCTCGGTACAAAGGAATGGCCTTCTCCGAGGCGGCCGATAAACCGCTCAACAGCGGCAATCCGCCCGCCAATCGCTGGACATCATTGATACACTTTGGCTTAGCCAGGAGGTGATAGCTGTAATCTTCTCCGGATTAGCTTCAATCCTCGCTGGACACAAGGAAACCCAATAACTTGCCCGCCGTAACACCAAAAACACATTTGGCGGGTTAAGCATCATCTTGTACACCCGCAAGTTGTCAAAGGTTTCTTTCAAATCCTCAATCAGCGTTTCCTTCTTCCTTGACTTAACCACAATATCATCCACATAAGCATGCACGTTACGGCCGATCTGTTCATGCAAGCAATTCAGACGTTAACGCCGATAAGTTGCTTGGGCGCCTTGAGCCCAAAAGGCATAGACACATAGTAGAAGGCTCCAAAGGGAGTGATAAACGCTGTCTTCTCCTGGTCCTTAACCGCCATTTTGATCGATGATATCCGCAATATGCATCCAAAAGCTCAAACGCCACAACCCGCCGTAGCATCAATAATCTAGTCAATGCGGGAGGGCAAAGGATCTGCTGGACAAGCCTTGTTAAGATCTGTAGTCCACACACATGCGCCAGTGCCGCTTTTTCTTAAGGACCAACACCGGATTAGCTAGCCACCGATGGAAAACTTCAACGATAAAACCTGCCGCTAAGAGCCCGAAACCTCCTCTCCAATGGCCTTACGCTTTTCCTCGTTAAACCGCGAAGGAACCGCTTTACCGGTTTGTACTTGGGATCAATGTTAAGAGTGTGCTCAACGAGTTCCTCAGACACCCGCATGTCGGAAGGCTTCCATGCAAAATGTCCCGATTCTCACGGATGAACTCGATGAGCGCGCTTCCTATTTAGGATCTAAGTTGGCACTGATGATGAACTTCTTGGACAAATCACCGGGTACAAAGTCAACAAGTTTAGTCTCAGCCGCCGATTTAAACTTCAAGGCCGGATCGTGCTCTGTAGTTGGCTTCTTCAACGGGGTCATATCCGCCGGATCAACATTATCTTTATAGTACTTTAGCTCTTCGTGGCACAGACCGATCTGCAGAGGCCGCATCACCTTCCTCACACTCTAAAGCAATCTTGCGGCTCCCATGAACCGTTATCGTCCCTTTGTGACCCGGATTTTTAGCTGCAAATAAACATAACAAGGTCGTGCCATGAACTTGGCATAAGCCGGCCGCCCAACACAGGCGTGGTAAGGACTTTGAATTTTCACCACTTCAAACATCAATGTTTCCGATCTCGAGTCATGTTCATCCCCAAAGGCCACCTCCGAGCTATTTTACCAACCGGATATGCTGACTTGCTGTGCACCACACCATGAAACACTGTATTGGACGGCTTGAGATGTTTATCTCGTTAACCCCATACGACGGAAGGTCTCATAATACGTGATGTTGATGCTGCTCCTCCGTCCATAAGTACCTTAGTGAACTTGTATCCTCCCACCGAGGCGCCACCACTAGGCTAGCTGACCCGGATTATCAACCCGGGAGGATGATCCTCTCTACTCCACACAATAGGCTGCTCGACCAGCGTAGGTAATGAGGCACGGCCGTTCAACAATGTTGATCGCCCGCTTCAAGTTTCCGTCTCGCTTGTCCAAGCTAGTGGTGAAGACGTGATACTGTCCACCATTCAACCGCTTCGATTGCTCGATAACCCGATCGCTGCTGCTGCTGATTGTAACCACCTTGGTTGTTTCGATTGTTCGATTGTTCTCGCCCCCGGATTACCATTAAACCCTCGACCAGAATTTCTCGACCAGAATCCGGCCGGACCACGAACCACCGACGGGCCTTGATCATACCGGAAATCATTAGAACTTTTGAACTCCTGCATAATGTAACAATCCTTCCAGAGGTGGTTTGTTTGGCGCCTCCTTCGTCCCATGCTTCGGACAGGTTGATTCAGCAGATAATTCAACCGGTCCGGATTGTGATTAGGCGCACCACCGGTTCGGTTGTTTACCCTTGCGCGTTGGTCTTGTCCTGCGCTGGTGTTGGCTACGGCCCATGTTACCATTCGCCTTTACGCTTGTTTCTCCATTACCCGCCGAGTGATGCTGCTGGCCTCTGGAGTTGCTGTTCTGTTTTCCTTCCTGTTTCATCCTCCTCCGGACTCGGGATCCTTGGTACTATCAATCAGCATACTTCACTAAAACGCCCATGAGAGTGCCCATGTCATTGCAAAACGCTCATGCACTCCAGCTTCAATTTTAAAGGTTTGAACCGCAGTTGCCTCTAGGGTTAAGATTGCGAATCAGCGTTGATCCGTCTCAAGAATGCAGAACTTCAAACGCGCGCACTCCAATGGGTTGTGGATTCCTCCGCTCGACACAAGCCGCCAAGTCCACCACGTATATGGGCTGCTTACAGGTATCTTTGAAATTCTGAATGAAACGGGTCCGAATCGGGTCCATGAACTGATGGAATTGGGCGGAAAATTTTCAACCAAGTACGGTCGTGCCTTCAAGCATCATGGTGAAATACTTCGCACACACAGCTTCATCCACATCCAAAGATTCCATGGCCATCTCATAGCTTTCGATCCACGCTCGAGCCGATCAGCGGTATAATTGGGCACCTTACGTGGGCCCTTGAAATCTTTGGGCAAGCGTACATTGTGTAAAGCGGGACGAGGCAAGGCACCCCAAAGAGCTAGATGTAACTCTGTGCTCGAAAATAGTCGGTCGAACCGGCGCAGCCGATAATCCCGACGCCTGCCGCTAACTCGCCTCCCCACGTGCTCCTAGCCCGTCCACCACCACTTGAGCGTTTTCAAAACCACCCGCCGGGTTGTTGCCGCGGGGTGCACCGCGCTGCGCATTACTTGATACGGCCGGTTCATCTGCGTGCCTGCTATAGCTCCGGCTCGGGCGGGGGGTGGAGTGGATCCGATCACGGCTGTATGAATACGCTTCCTGTTGGACCAGAGCCGTCCTAAGAAGCTCTTTGACCCGGCGTGTTTCTACTGCCCGTGGTGAATCGCCTTCGATTGGAATCGCCTCCAACCGCGCCGCAGCTGCAACAAGGTTATCCATCGGATTGGAGTAGTGACCTGGAGGTGTTTGCACGGCCTGAGGCGCGCCGGCATGATGGCGAGGTAGATCTATCACATGGGGCTGAATCGGCGCCCGTCCAAAGCTTCCGCCCGTTCACCATCGGGCGGCGGATTACTGGTCCCTGCTCCTCGGGTGTTGAAGAGGTCTCTTCCCTAAAAAACCGAGGGCAAACGAGAGCTGTACTTTCTTTTCATGACTTCATGCGACGATTCTCGATCCAAAGATGAGCCTATAAACTCGCCATAGCCGCCCGCTCGCCACCATCCTAAAGTCCGCGGCTGCCAGATCCGCTTTAGCCTCGAGTGATTTGTTCCTTCACCTTTGCAATCTCTGCATTATGCAGGTCTTGATCTGCCGGGTTAGCCTCGCCATGAGCACAGCCAATGCATCAAATAGTTCGGTAAAACTTGAGCGGCGGGCGATTGGGGCCTCCTCGCCCGGCTGCCATCGCCATTGCCGAACCGGGCGACCATTGTCGCGGGCGGTTGAAGAGTGAAGGCCGCTTGTGTACCGCCATAAATATTCCAACCCGGTTGGGCAGATTAAAGGGGCGAATCATCACCACCGGAACAGCCTCAATCTGGCCATCTTGGTACCGGTACAGAGATTCGATTTCCCCGCTGACGACTCGTCATCCGAGTAGACGACGGTTTCGCCACCAGATGTTGATCCGTCCTCGTAGTTTCCTCCGTGGATGACTCCCACGAAGCACGCTTGACAGCCGGTTTAGCTGGGCAGGTTTCGCCCACTGAGTCGTCCTCGACGAGGTCGGTGCAGACGTCCGCCAGCCCTGCTCACCGATCTTGCCGATGAACACGTGTATACTACCAAAGGGGACCCGGCACCAGACTCAATCGAGCCGCCTCGGGCCCCAGCCTGCATCGTCGATGTAGAGCTTGCCGCGACGACTCTTGGTCATCCGCCCACAACATAGCCTTCGAGTCCTTCGAACTTGCCCTCTAAGATCATCAAACCATCGCGGCGATAGCCCCACGGTGGGCGCCAACCGTCGTGGAATTGTCACGGCAGATGTCCTCATGAAAGGACTTAGTCGGGGCCATCGAACGGGTTAACTTAGAGGGGTTAAAGCGGACGAAAGACACAAGGGTTATACTAGTTCGCCCTTCGATGAAGGTAAAAGCCTACGTCTAGTTTGTAATGGGATTGATGTGATCTCGGTGACTAGGGAACAATAGCTTCGCCTAAGCCTCGAGTTGTAGTTGTCTGTCCCTAAACCACCGCCGGGTCGTCCCCTTATATACACGGGTTGACATCCGGCCGGTCTACAGAGTCCCGAGGCCGGCTCATACAAGTGTCTAGCTCGGTCTCTCCTTTCTCTTATCTTACAACACAAGTTACATGGTTATGGCGGTTTTACCATTATGGGCCCTAATTCGCCCCTGGGCTCCGGGCCTCTAAGCTCTACGGTGAATCGCCACCTTCTGAGTCTTCGTGGGCTCCAATTATGGCTGAGGGTGAACCGGCCCCTACAGGGCTGTCTATATTCAGTAGTTACATCCCCAACAGTCCGCACACTTAAAGTTCGGTGACGATCGGTATTATTAGTTTATGTGTTTTGATGTATCGAAGGTAGTTCGAAGTCTCGGATATGATCACGGACATGACGAGGAGTCTCGAAATGGTCGAGACATAAAGATCGATATATTGGACGAATATGTTCGGACACCGGAAGTGTTTCGGGAGGTTTTTGACATATACCGGAGTATCGAGGGGTTACCGGAACCCCCCAGGGAGTATATTGGGCCTAATGGGACCTAGTGGGAGAAGAGGAGGGGTGGCCAGGGCAGTCGCGCGCCCCCTCCCCCTCTAGTCCGAATTGGACAAGGAGGGGGTGGCACCCCACTTTCCTTCTCTCCCTTCCTTCTCCTCTACTACTCCTACTTGGAAGCGGGAGTCCTACTCCCGGTGGGAGTAAGACTCCTCATGGGGCGCGCCATAGGAGGCCGGACCCCTCCCCCTCCTCCACTCCTTTATATACGGGGAGGGGGCACCCCTTGGAGACACAACAATTGATCATTGATCTCTTAGCCGTGTGCGGTGCCCCCCTCCACCATAATCCACCTCGGTAATATCGTAGCGGTGCTTAGGCGAAGCCCTGCGTCGGTAGCATCATCATCACCGTCATCACGCCGTCGTGCTGACGGAACTCTCCCATGAAGCTCTGCTAGATCGTGAGTTCGTGGGACGTTGCCGAGCTGAACATGTGCAGAACTCGGAGGTGCCGTGTGTTCAGTACTTGGATCGGTCAGATCGTGAAGACGTATGACTACATCAACCGCGTTGTCATAATGCTTCCGTTTTGAGTCTACGAGGGTACGTGGACAACACTCTCCCCTCTCTTTGCTATGCATCACCATGATCTTGCGTGTGCGTAGGAATTTTTTGAAATTACTACGTTCCCCAACAATCTTGAGTAAACTGCTTCAGGATCCACTTCAAAAGAAAAAATATTCAGATATTGTCATCTAACACAACTCATTACGGGCAGTAAATAGAAGGCTACAGGGTTCTTACTTACCATCCTGCAGTTCCCTGTTGTCTTGCATAAAGTGTAAACAAATAGTTTGATTAACATCTTTTGACCCATTTTAGTAACAATCTTTATCAGATTCCTCACTTGATGCTGGTTCATGAATATCTCATCGCCCCATGCACAGAAAGGGTCGAAGTGTGGATCTTTGGCAATGATATATGTACCTAAAAGCACCAAGTTAATATTAGAAGCTAAACAACAATTGAAAAATGATGTAGTACAACATTCCATCCATCCCATTATATAAGATTTTATTACATGTATATCTAGACATCATCAGAACATTAAGGTAACACTCTTCCTTGTTGCTATGTAGCCTGGGATTGCATATTTAGTCATTCAGTACAATGCATGTTGCTAAACAACAATTGAAAAAATGAAAAGGCATGTTAACTGCAACCAAATATCGTAATTCATAGTGGTATTGTTGAAACAGTTATTGATGAAATTGAACTGCACAACAAATAGTTGCACATATAGAGCATCACAATGTGAAGAACTGAAATAAACAAGTCATAAGGACATCTCTAGGCGATCCTTAAAAAGCTAACGGACTAAAATCCTTAGTGGATATATATATATATATATATATATATATATATATATATATATATATATATATATATATATATATATATATATATATATATATATATATGTATGTATGTATGTATGTATGTATATATATATACTCCAGCAATTTTTGGCCTTTTCTAGTTGATCCCCTAAACTTAAGGTTGTAAACTTCAATTTGATCAAGTCCAAAGCAGGTTCAACCGAAAGTAGCATGCATTAAAACATAAACATAGATAGTTTTGCATAACCGAACATAAAACATAAAATTAAGCTAAGCTAAACTAATTTCGGTCGAAGTAGAGGTCGAGCCAATCCTTCCTCGTCAGTACAATGTGCCGCGAGCCGGGTCCGGGCCAGTACTATCGTTGGGGTCGTTGGGGAAGGCACTCCTCCACTCGTCGACGTCGATCTCCTCATCCTAGGGGCCCACCTCGATGCCCTCCACGCCGCCGTCTCCGCCGCCTTCGACCTCGTCATCAAAGGAGAGCACGATAACCTCGCCGCCCTCCGCGCCGCCGTCCTCGCCGCCTTCGACCTCGTCATTGGAGGAGAGCACGATAACCTCGCCGCCCTCCGTGCCGGCAAAGATCGCCCGCTCTGCCTCCACAAGCTCTGGGTGCTGCCGGCGGAGCTCTTGCATGTAGGCCTCGTCGGCGGCCTCGGCCTCGAGACCCTCCCACGCCTCGCGGTCCTCCCGCGCCATAGCCGAGCTCACCACCCTGGCTTCGGCGGAACGAGGTGGACCGAACATGTGCCGAAGGGGAAATTGAGCCTAGCCGCCGCGCCGTGGTAGCGGACCTACCAGCGGTCGTACTCCATGGCCGCGAGCTCGGCCGTGTGGAAGCTACCGAGCCACCGGCGGGTGTGGGTCTCTTGATCTGTAATCTCGGCGACCCGCGTCCCCCACTGCCGCTGCTGGACCCCGAGGAAGGACTTTGTCGGCTGCCGGGTCCGGGAGAGGACGGAGAAGTCCTCGAACCGGCATAGGTGCGCGGCGGCGGGCGGATCGGGGGACCGGCGACGATGGATCGGGCCCGCGAAGGACGACAGGGACACCTCGGCGGCCACCTCGCCGACGTTGGGCGAAAAGGCCGCGATAAACCTCTTTTTGGCCATTGGCTACTCGAGCTCCCCGGCACACAGGCAGAGGTTGACGATGGAGGCGCTGGCGATGGCGGCGACCTACCAATGGTTTCGAGGGTTGTGTGTGTCTGTGTGAGCGGAGGTTGTGTTTGAGGAAATACTGCGGCAACTGAAAATTTTGCTAGGCGGGAGTAACAAGGCAGGGCTACTGAAAATTTGGATCAACGGCGAGCATATATTTTTTAGATTGCGAGGGATGCAGAGGCAGGAGTAAAATGCCAGGGCTACTGAAAATTTGAATCAAGGGACTGAAGCATAGAGGGATGTAGAGGCGGGAGTTTTGGGGGAGCGAGCTAGTGTGCTTGACACGCCGGCTGTGGACTGTAGCCGACACACCTTCTCGCGTAATCCATAGGCGTACTATACACCAGCGGTGCTCCAAGATATTTTGTATTACATCTCACACGGTTGGTGAGAATAAGCTGTGTGGGATCTACTTGATTTGAATTACAAAATGGGGTCACAACGGCAATGGATGGTGTTTGAATTGCTAGACCTTTTATCTGCAGTGGACATGCGACTGTATGTGTGTCGTAAAAGAATTGGAATTATTCAGGGTTCGTTTGGACATTTCATACATTAAACTGGTTTTCTAGCCATTTCAGGTGCACAATTCAAAATTAAACTACATGCACATGCTCCGGTGCATACAAATTGGTTGAAAAATCAAATATGTGTCCTTCGGTGCATGCTTAGGTCCCATGGAAGAAATGGGAATGAATATTTCATGGTTTGTTTGGCCTTTTTATACATTAACTGGGTTTTCTAGGCATTTTATGTGCATAATTCCAATTTGAACTACAAGCACATGATCCAATGCACTAAAGTTGGTTGAAAAATCACATGTGCGTCCTTGGGTGAATTTCTAGGTCCCATGCAAGAGATGGGAATGAATTTCAAACACCAGGGCACTATTGATTGCCGAGAACGTTGAGATACCTGGTTTTTAAATTCTAGTAAATCCAAAACTCGTCTGAAATTCATGAAACTTGGCATGCTATCATGCAACGGCATCAACATGCCGTGGTGAAAATTTTGTCCCATTTGGGGCAGGTTTGGGTATAAGCTTCTCACAAACCAGAGGTTCTCACAAGAAGCATGATGGTTTCGATAGGGAACGTACCACCTTTGGGGACGAGACGATATTCGTTGCCTCTTATTGATTTCAAAAAATTTCTAGTGTCAACATAGAACAACAGGAGTGTTGTGTTCAATCTTGGAATTTTCGGGGTTCGTTTGGCCTTTTTTATACATTAATTGGGTTTTATAGGCATTTTATGTGCATAATTCAAATTTGAACTAGAAGCACATGCTCCAATGCACTAAAGTTTGTTGAAAAATCACATGTGTGTCCTTGGGTGAATTTCTAGGTCCCATGCAAGAGATGGGGAAGAATTTCAAACACCAGGGCATTATTGATTGCCGGCAAAACGTTGAGATGCCTGGTTTTTAAATTCTAGTAAATACAAAACTTGTTTGAAATTCATGAAACTTGGCATGCTATCATGGAGCGGCATCAACATGCCGTGGTGGAAATTTTGTCCCATTTGGGGTAGGTTTGGGTATAAGCTTCTCAGAAACCAGAGCTTCTCACAACAAGCATGATGGTTTCGATAGGGAACGTACCACCTTTGGGGACGAGACAATATCCATTGGCTCTCATTGCTTTCAAAACTTTTCTAGTGTCAACATAGAACAACGGTAGTGTTGTGTTCAATCTTGGAATTTTTCGGGGTTCTTTTGGCCTTTTTTATACATTAACTAGGTTTTCTAGGCATTTTATGTGCATAATTCAAATTTGAACTACAAGCACATGCTCCAATGCACTAAAGTTGGTTGAAAAATCACATGTGTGTCCTTGGGTGAATTTCTAGGTCCATGCAAGAGATGGGAATGAAATTCAAACACCAGGGCACTGTTGATTGCCGGCAAAACGTTGAGATGCCTGGTTTTTAAATTCTAGTAAATCCAAAACTCGTCCGAAATTCATGAAACTTGGCATGCTATCATGGAGCGGCATCAACATGCCGTGGTGAAAATTTTGTCCCATTTCGGGCAGGTTTGGGTATAAGCTTCTCACAATCCAGAGCTCCTCACAACAAGCATGATGGTTTCGATAGGGAACGTACCACCTTTGGGGACGAGACGATATTCGTTGCCTCTTATTGCTTTCAAAAATTTTCTAGTGTCAACATAGAACAACAGGAGTGTTGTGTTCAATCTTGGAATTTTCCGGGGTTCGTTTGGCCTTTTTTATACATTACCTGAGTTTTCTAGGCATTTTATGTGCATAATTCAAATTTGACCTACAAGCACATGCTCCAATGCACTAAAGTTGGGTTGAAAAATCACATGTGTGTCCTTGGGTGAATTTCTAGGTCCCATGCAAGAGATGGGAATGAAATTCAAACACCATGGCACTATTGATTGCCGGCAAAACGTTGAGATGCCTGGTTTTTAAATTCTAGTAAATCCAAAACTCGGTCTGAAATTCATGAAACTTGGCATGCTATCATGGAGCGGCATCAACATGTCGTGGTCAAAATTTTGTCCCGTTTGGGGCATGTTTGAGTATAAGCTTCTCACAAACCAGAGCTTCTCACAACAAGCATGATGGTTTCGATAGGGAAAGTACCACCTTTGGGGATGAGACGATATCCGTTGCCTCTTATTGCTTTCAAAAAAATTCTAGTGTCAACATAGAACAACATGAGTGTTGTGTTCAATCTTGGAATTTTTTGGGGTTCGTTTGGCCTTTTTTATACATTAACTGGGTTTTCTAGGCATTTTATGTGCATAATTCAAATTTGAACTATAAGCACATGCTCCAATGCACTAAAGTTGGTTGAAAATCACATGTGTGTCCTTGGGTGAATTTCTAGGTCCCATGCAAGAGATGGGAATGAAATTCAAAAACCATGGCACTGTTGATTGCCGGCAAAACGTTGAGATGCCTAGTTTTTAAATTCTAGTAAATCTAGAACTCGTCTGAAATTCATGAAAGTTGGCATGCTATCATGGAGCGCCATCAACATGTCGTGGTGAAAATTTTGTCCCGTTTGGGGCAGATTTGGGTATAAGCTTCTCACAACAAGCATGATGGTTTCGATAGGGAACGTACCACCTTTGGGGACGAGACGATATCCGTTGCCTCTTATTGCTTTCAAAAAAATTCTAGTGTCAACATAGAACAACAGGAGTGTTGTGTTCAATCTTGGAATTTTTTGGGGTTCGTTTGGCCTTTTATGCATTAACTGGGGTTTCTAGGCATTTTATGTGCATAATTCAAATTTGAACTACAAGCACATGATCCAATGCACTAAAGTTGGTTGAAAAATCACATGTGTGTCCTTGGGTGAATTTCTTGGTCCCATGCAAGAGATGGGAATGAAATTCAAACAATAGGGCACTGTTGATTGCCGACAAAACATTAAGATGCATTGTTTTTAAATTCTAGTAAATCCAAAACTCGTCTGAAATTCATGAAACTTGGCATGCTATCATGGAGCGACATCAACATGTCATGTTAAAAAATTTGTCCCATTTGGGGCAGGTTCAGGTATATGCTTCTCACAAACCAGAGCTTCTCACAACAAGCAGATGGTTTCGATAGGTAACGTACCACCTTTGGGAACGAAACGATATCCATTGCCTCTTATTGCTTTCAAAAAAATTCTCGTGTCAACATAGAACAACAGGAGTGTTGTGTCAATTTTTGGGATTTTTCAGGATTTGTTTGGACATTTTTATGCATTAACTGAGTTTTCAATGCATTTATGTGCATAATTCAAATTTGAACTACATAGACATGCTCCAGTGCATATAAATTGGTTGAAAAATCAAATATGTGTCCTTGGGTGCATTCTTAGGTCCCATGCAAGAAATGGGAATGAATTTCAAACACCAGGGCACCGTTGATTGCCAACAAAACATTGAGATGCCTTGTTTTTAAATTCTAGTAAATCCAAAACTCGTTTGAAATTCATGAAACTTTGCATGCTTTCATGGAGCGGCATCAACATGTCGTGGTAAAAATTTTGTCCCATTTGGGGCAGGTTTGGGTATATGCTTCTGACAAACCAGAGCTTCTCACAAAAAGGATCATGGTTTCGGTAGGGAACGTCCCACGTTTGGGGAAAAAATGATATTCACTGACTCTTATTGCTTCCAAAAAATTTCTCGTGTCAACATAGAACAACAGGAGTGTTGTGTCAATTTTTGTGGTTTTTCGGGGTTCTTTTGTACATTTTTATGGATTAACTGAGTTTTCAATGCATTTATGTGCATAATTCAAATTTGAACTACATGCACATGCTCCAGTGCATATAAATTGGTTGAAAAATTAAATATGTGTCCTTGGGTGCATGCTTAGGTCCCATGCAATAAATGGGAATGAATTTCAAACACTAGGGCACCGTTGATTGCCGACAAAACATTGGGATGCCTGGTTTTTAAATTCTAGTAAATCGAAAACTCGTCTGAAATTCATGAAACTTGGCATGCTATCATGGAATGGCGCCCGACATGATGTGGTATTTTTTGTGTCCATTTTGAGAGAAGGTGCACTCGAATAATGACAGCCAACAAAGGCATTTTGAAAAAATAGCTGCCACTTAATATCTCAAACATTTGTATAATTCAAAACGTGTGCATTTTGTTAACCATTCACGTGACGCCACGTGTCTTAGTTTTAATGGTTGTAGGAGGTGTCGTGCGGACAGCTGCTTGACCTTGACTGAATGGGAGGCGTGCGAGCGTATTCCGGTGCACAGGCTGACCGAGAGGCGTGCAAGCTGTCCTCCAATGCGCTGGCTCACCGGGAAGCGTGCAAGCTTTACGCTGCGCAGGCTCACTGGGAAGCGAGCCCTTTGACTTCCATGGCCGCCCGCCTTCCTATCCATTAATGGCGCCCGAGCCGCTGTTTAATACGGGCGGCCTTACGGTTCGCCTCCATTCCCCCCCGTAGACCTCCACCGCCATGGCGCAGAATGATCATCTGCCACTAGTCTTCAAGTTTGGTGAAGTCGACTCCGAGTCGGAGGAGATAGAAAATAAGGAGGAATGGGGCCTCATGGACATGGCCCAGAACGAGCTGGCCGCGGCGGTTGCTGCCCCCGCTCCCGTCCTAGCTCCCATCCACGCGCCTGCACCAGCGACCATCCCCGTAGCATTGATGGGCTGGTCGCCGAGCACTATCGTAGAGCTGGAAGCCGCGGGCGTCACGAGGTCTCCGCGGACCCGCGCGAGCTCATGTACATGCCAGCGCCAGCGCCCGTGCCCATGTGCGCCCCTCCACCCACCGTGCCGTCGGCCCCCGTGCGTTTGGATGCACCCTCCGCGCTCATGCGTGCCCCTCCACCCACCGCGGCGCCGGTCCCCGTGCGTTTGGCTGCACCCGCCGCGCCCGTGCCTGTACCCGTGCCCGTGCACGCCCCTCCTCAGCGGCATTGGACGCTGCCGTCGACCGCTAGCTCTCAGCGGTTACAGTTGCCGTCCTCCCGCGCCCCGCCCGTCGATCGCGCGACGACATGATGTTTGATTTACAAGTGAAGAACATTTTGTGCTGCCTTGAAGACTTCAACAACGGCGTCCCAGAGGACGACAACGACAATGACGGCGCGGCACGCCGCCTCCGCCGCCGCCGGAAATAGTTTTTTTGGGGTTTAATACTGTATCTCGAATTCTCGATCATATGAATATAAATTTGCAGTGTGACTGAATGAAAGATATGGTTTGAACGAACTTGCATTTTTCTCTCTTAATGTACAAACTTATCAAACGATTTTCTTTTGAAAAAAACATCAACGGTTTTTAAATATAAAACACTCATCGCAAACGTTTTAGTTAGAACACCAGTATGCAAAGCGACAACTTCCCCAGGAAGCCAAGGGAAAATGTGCCGAGCAGGATTTCTGCATCCCTTCAACGCAAACAGTTGTTTTGCATGACCCGTGTGCAACCACGTACAAACAATTGGGTAAGATTTGCATATCTGTCATTTTGGGTATGTTGCCATTTCTCAAACTAGAAAGATTGACATTTGTTTATCTAGTAACATTGCCATTTGTCAACCTTGTAACACTGCGATTTGTCAAAATATGCAGCTACAAATCACTAGCACTATCTAATTTTTGCAACTAAAATCACTAGCACTGTTCATATGGACACCACTAGCAGGCATGAGTTCATGGACGCATATGCAAATGTACAATTGATTACATACTACAAGTCATCAACCCACAACGACAACGAGGATACATGTTGGATTATAGATCATTTCCAACAAAACATTCTAGTAAAGTTTTCTCACACAACAAATAACAAAGCGATGAAATGAACTTCAGCTCAACCACTCATCGGTGTTGGAAACGCTTGCTTTGAACCAGAAGTGATTCTCTGGGAAGGGCCAGCTACTGTCAATCTCGATACCAACGCAGGACTGATCATCCAGGCTGAAGCGGCCTATTTAAATACCCATATTGGGGCGATAGGGAAGCATAGTAATGACTGAGGTATGGATACAGTTGCTTCTCATAAATGGTAGTAACGTTGTGTCAACAGCAGCTGGATCGCCTTCCACCATCATTGGATAGTTTTGTCCAAGGAAGAGCGAGTTTCCTCCAAGACTTTCAATACTGAACTAGGGAGAAGGTGTTGGCGCTAGTACACCAATATCCATCCCGAATACCCTGCAACGGATGTTGGAATAGGTCCGGAGAGTGTGACCATATGAGACAACACCTGCTTCCTTAGTAACATCAGCAGTGCCCCATATACAGACAAGAAGAGGCGATCCATCAGAATAAGTTGCCAGGTGCCACTGAGTATATGGGTCCTGCTCGTCCTCATGCTCGTGAATAAAATTTTCAAGTATAGGTGGTGGAATGTTCACAGGACCTTGGAAACACAAGAAGGTTAATTAGTAAAGGGAAACTAGCTAACCCGTATGCATGTGGATCAAACAATTATAATTACGGTGGAAGACAAACGTACCTAAATCTGAGGATTCCATACAAAAACAGTGCCACGAGTGGTGGGAGCAAACACAAGACCCTCGTATTGAATTGCATCACAGTACTCATCCGTGTATAGAAACTGATTTGTGAGCAATATCCATCGAGTCGAAGCATGAAGGACAGCAACAAGCTTGTCGAAGATAGTGACAACATAAGCATTCCTATAACCCCAAGAGCGGTTGGGAACTCGACAAATTGCTATCTTCCATAGACGACAACAAGATGATCGATTTGAACTCACTTAGAATACCGTGTACTCAACCTCCGGCAGTCGTCCGAGATTTTTCAAGTGGAACCCGTGACGGTGTACACATTCACAAGTTCCCACTCGCAGTTGTACCAAATATATACAACCTAATCTCCATTTGCGCCTGCCCAAGCCTTGCCCTCAAGCGATGGCATCTTAACATCATACGTATCATTATCAAGCGGCATCAACTTACACAAGGCGAGGCTTCCCTCGTCCCCGCGCCAGTCAGCAGGGTCACGGCAAAGAAGATAGGGGAGATCAAACCACTCCTGAACCCTTGGGTTCCTTGTAATGATGTTATTAGTTGAGCTGAGAATGGTCTTGAATGAACCTGCTATGCTAGCCAAGGTGGTGACGTCGCACCGATCAATGAGTTCCTCCACCGCGCCATCATTCAGATCGGGGGAAGAATAACGGGGTCATTTCCGGCTTGTTCCCTCCATGGAGAAGACGATCAAACAATGGCAGAAGGAAGGGTGAAGGCAAATGGAGGAGGGAGGAAGAGCTAGAGTGCGACAGTAGTTCCAAATAGAGAGGGAAAGGCGAAGAGTCGTTGGACAGTTGCCATGGTACACGAAGAGCCGCCTAGGGAGCGAACGGTTGCCACAGAGGTCACACACTGACAACAAGGGCCGAGTGAACCGCATGCAATCCCATCGCACAACACACACGTCTTGTTAAGTTGAACCATTTCTGTACTCTTGTGTCAACGCAAACAGTTCATCCAAGTGAACCGCATGCCGTATATCCCACACAACTTGATCTGGCTGACCGTTTCTTTTGTGTTGCCTAATCACAAACAGTTCATCCGAGTGAACTGTATGATGTATATCACACACACCTTCATCCGGCTGCCTGTTTCTTTTGTGTTTCTTAATCACAAACAGTTCATCCGAGTGAACCGTATGCTGTGTATCGCACACGCCTTCATCTGGCTGCCCGTTTCTTTTGTTCCTCCTCATCGAAAACAGTTAACTGAACTGAATCGTATGCCGTTCATCACATACGCAACTAAAACCTGAACCGTGTTCGATGCATCCGTCATCGCAAACGTTTTATACATTTCTGACGGTTTTCATACAGCACCGTTTGCGATTATGGCATCGCACACAGTTTCTCAAAGGGTCTCTGATTGTAGTGTCGCATTAGCAGCATCCTGCAGTAGTGCATGCAGCCCTTTTAACCAAGTATGGGCCGTTCCATCCAGCATCGTGGTGAAATATTTAGCACACACATCATCGCTAACATCCAACAGCTCCATGGCCATCTCATAACTTTCAACCCACGCCTCAGGGGGCAAATCAGCTGTGTAATTAGGAATCTTACAAGGACCCTTGAAATCCTTGGGCAAACGCTCGTTCCGCAGAGCCGACACTAAACATGGCACACCCAGGTTTCTAGAGATCACGCCTGTTTCCACCGAAGCAGTCGGGTAAACCGGCGAATGTTGATGAGCCGTTTGCTGAGCCGCTAGCTCAGCCTCCCGATGTGCCCTGCCCTGATCCACCAAAGCTTGAACACCATCACGCATCGGGTCATGTCCACGAGGCTGGTTACGACGTCTGTCACTACTTGAAACTGCCGGTGGGTCAATGTGTCTGCTGTAACTCTGACTCGGGCGAGGGGTTGAATGAATCCTCTCTCGACTGTAAGAATAAGCCGCCTGGTGGGCCACAGCCGTTTGAAGCAATTCTCCAGCTCGTCGTATTTCCATTGCCGCTGGCGATTCGCCTTCGACCGGTAGAGCTGCCAGTCATGTCGCCGCAGTAATCATATTATCCAAAGTGTTAGAATAATGACCCGGTGGCATCGGTACATACTGAGGCAGAGCAGTATTCAAACGGGGTGGCTCCATCGTGCGTGGCTGAGCCAGCGCTCCAGCCCCTGGTGCTTCAACCCGGTTTATCTCTGGCGGGTTACTGGGCCCCACTTCAGGCGTGTTAAAGAGGTTTCTCGCCTCGTAAACTAAAGGTAAACGAGTCTGATGCCTCATCCTCATGACTTCATTTGAAGCGTTTTGATCCATCGTGAGCCAGAAAGACTCTGACTGAATTCGCTGCACCTGAGCATCTAAAGCAGCTCGCTCCGCGGCCATCCTGGCATTCTCTGCATTCAGTTCCTCCTTGGCCTGTGTTATCTCATCACGCAACTTTGCAACCTCCGCGTTATGCTGAACTTGATTTGCCGGGTTAACCTCCGCCGTTAGCAATGTTGTCAGATTGTCCAGCAAGTCGGCCAAGACCTGAGCCGGCAGGTGCACAGGGCCTCCTGCCCCGTCAGCCGTTGCCGTTGCTGACCCGGAGATCATTGCTGTTGTAGTCGTAGAATTCTGCGCTAGCTGTGTACCGGCCATGAAAATTGCGACCCAATTTGGCAGCTCATAGAGGTCCGGAATACTGTCGCCATCGGAATAGCCCCCAAGCTGGCCATCTTGCAGTTGGTACAACGACTCAGTTTTGCCGGTGGACGACTCACCATCAGAATAGATGACCGTCTCACCACCAGACACAGATCTGTCCTCAGATCCCTCCCCATGGACAAATCCAACACAAGGCGCGTTTCACAGTGGGCTGAACTCGGCGGGTCGTGCACGCTGAGCCGCCTCGATGATGTCGGTGCAGGTGTCCGGCTCAGGGCCCGGTTCGCTGATCTTGCCGCTGAAGACGTGGATTCCACCGAAGGGGACCCGGTACCCGTACTCAATTGAGCCGGACTCGGGGCCCCAGCCTGCATCGTCGATGTAGAGCTTGCCGCAAAGACTCTTGGTCATCCGGCCCATAGTGTATCCCTTTATCCCTTTGAAGCTGCCCTTCAAGAACTCGAAACCACCGTGCAGTGGCCCCAAGGTGGGCGCCAACTGTCGTGGAATTGTCATGACATATGTCCTAGCAAAAGGACTTAGTCGTAGAGCCATCGCACTAGATTAGCTTAAAGGGGTTAAACGGGCCAAAGGACACGGGAGTTTATACTGGTTCGGCCCCTTGCTGTGAAGGTAAAGGCCTAATCCAATTTGAGGTGGTATTGCTTATGTTTCGATTACCAGGGAGCGAATACGCTCGACCTAGCTTTTGATCTCTTGTTTCTTGTCCCTAAACCGCCGTCGGGTCGTCCCTTTATATACACAAGTTGATGCCCAGCGGCTCATGGAGTCCCGGTCGGCTTATACAACATGTCCAGCTCGGTGACTAACTACTCATGCCTTATAATACAGGTCATACATATATGGTGGTTTACACTTTATGGGCCTTATGTCGCCTTTGGGCTTCGGGCCCTTAGCAAGGTTGTGTCATGAACCGCCATCTTCAACATCTTCATGGGCTTCGTCTTGATGAACCGCTATTGGTATAACCCGGCCCCTCCTGGGCGGGTCATACCCAATAGTTATATCCCCAACAATTTGCGAAATGGTTAAAGAGCCATGTAAGCTTTTGAATTGCACTATCAGTATTTTTAATATATTGAGTACATAAGATGGTCAGCTTGTCTATTTTCTAACCATAGGTTAAGAAGATGCGGGAGGATGGGCAGGCAGTTAATGATTCCCTTTACGCACTAGCAATGGGTCCTGATACTCGGGTAAGACATTATGAATCTTGCGTTGTTGGAGATTTGCGCTACAACACCTTTGCACGCGACGAAGGCAGGAAGACACAAAATATTTCCATCATGAGCATGGATAAGTACGGCGAAGAGACAACTGAAATGCATGCTAACATAAGAGGCATTGTTCAGTTGTAGTATATCTCCAGTTTCAAGGTTCGTCGGTGTGAGGTTCTGTTGTGTTGTCGTTGGTATAACCTGTTTTCCAGGATCGCAAAACCCAGAGCTAATGATTATTTCAAATCCATCAATGTCAAGGCGGCTTACCAGACCGACGAGCCTTTTATTTTCGCAAATCAAGCGACACGGATATTTTTCTTGGAAGGCACATATGCACGTAGCGATGACTAGAGAGTATTGCGAAGGTTTGAGCAGAGGAATTCGTTTAATGAAGTCACACAACAAGATGATGCTTACACTGCTCCTGATGTAGAAGATTCCAAAGATGTTCCTAATATCTTTGAGAACCATCACGTCAATGACGCTAGCGAAAAGATTATCTATCGGGCTGTGGACATACGAGAGTTGATCAATAAGACGCCAACGTTCGAGGACATTGAGGATGAAGAAGAAGTTGACACTGGGGGAATTACGATTCAGACTGATACACATGGTGAAGATGTTGACACTGCTACTGTGGATGATGATTAGATTGCTTTTTTCGTATTTGCCTGTCAAAAGACAACTTTTTATCTACTATGTGAAATTGTGTTTGCTACGACAACTGAAACCTGATGAAGTTGTTGTTTAGTATTTTGTTGTGAGAACATCACGTATTATGTATGCTGATTTGTGTTTGGTGATTGTATGACGACTAAAACATGATGACATTGTTGTTTAGTTGTACTCATATTTGGCTGTGAAACTTGTATTTGATGACATAGTTTGCTATTGGACTGCAATTTTCTCTACGTCTTCGAATGGGAACGAAGCTGACCCGACAGGGCCTCTCCTAATTTATTTATTTATTAGCAAAAGGGCCTCTGCTATTTATTTATGAGCAAAAGGGGATACCCCCCGATTTCCGTTAATAGAAATCATTAGATGTTCACAACACTACGCCTAGCCTGCTAAACATGTTTCGTTCATTACTAGTTTCAGCAAAGTGCTCATGTCATCGCCACGGAATACATCACTAGTGCTGCATACACTACAAACAAAGAGATAATCATCGTACATAGCACAACGATTTTTCCCATTATCTTCACAAGCTCTTTCATCTCCTCATTGCTGTCAAGGCCGTTCCGCAGTTGTTGCTTGGCCATGATCAGAGGAACTGCATCTTTAACCTTATGCTTTGCATCTTCCTCTTCTGTCGTTCCTTCAGTTACTTGTCCAACACCCTAACCTGCTGGTATTGGGATTCCTCGTCTAACCAAATAATCGGCGTAGTTCCATTCCCCCACATTAGCAACTTCCCAGAAATACAAATCACACGAATCTTCCCTTTTCTGCATGAATCAAATTGGAAGATCATCAACCAAACTATTAAAAAAACGGCATCTGAAAGCAGCGGAACAACACTTAAACATATCATTACCCCATGATTTGGGCATTTGTAGAAGACTCGGCCAGGGTTGAGGATTGTGGTTGAGACACGACGGATGAATCTGCGTGATATGCAGCAGTGGCACCACAGCAATGGCAGCAGGTTGCGATGAGCCCCCGGCTGCGGTGCGTGTGCCGGCGGGGGTGTGATGAGACCCACACGCGATGGTACGGGTGGCGACGTGGTGCATATCTGGTTGTTGCCTGCTGATGAAGCTATGTACCTAGGGTAGGGTCATGGACCTGTCCAAGATACCCTCCCCAAGGACATCTCTAGAGGAATCACCTTTCAATCGACTCAGGAGTATTCCACTCGACAGACTCGAAGACACTCGACCATGAAGCCAACCACTCGACAGCCAGGAGATCCAAAGCCACTCCGCACGCTAACGGTCGATCATTAAGTAGCTTTTATGGTTATCACAGTACTTTATTTGTGGCGTTACTGATAATGCCCGACCTTAATGTACCTTAAACCCTGCATAACTGAGGGCCGGAGGGGTCTGGCGAACTCTATATAAGCCACCCCCTCCTCAAAGGTGAAGGGTTCGCACTCGTAATTCATACATGCATAATCCAGTCGACCGCCTCCGGGCTCCGAGATGTAGGGCTATTACTTCCTCTGAGAAGGGCCTGAACTCGTAAAACCCGTGCGTATACAACTACTCCATAGCTAGGATCTTGCCTCTCCATTCCTACCGCCCATTCTACTGTCAGACTTAGAACTACGACAGTTGGCACCCACCGTGGGGCAGGTGTCTTAGCGACTTGTTGGAGAAGTTGCAGTTTTTCCGATCCCCTTCATCATGGTTTCAGGCGGAGGTTTGGCTGAGGGCCGCGAGATCCATCTCGGCGCGCTCGTGTTCATCGCCGACGACTCCGCTTGGCTTCAGGAGGCACCACTCGACGTCGACGCGCTCCCCGTTCGCGGGGCAACACACTTTCGCGCGTGCATCCGTGGCGTCCTCTTGCGGTAGCCGTCGACCCAGTATCGGTCGGCTCCTGTGGCGTCCTCCCTCCGTGTTGCCCGTCGGCGCAAGCGTTCCGGTCGGTCGAGGCTTCAGCGGTGGGTGAGGCACACGGTGGCTCGCTAGTCGGCCACCCCTCAAGTCGCGGCGATCGAGCCCAACGAATCTCTCTACGGCCTGTTCGACCTGTCGACTGGATCCGCAGAGATCGTGATTCGAAAGTGCGACAAAGAAGTGATCCAACAAGCGGAGGTCCTGATGGTCGATGGACCATGCAGTCCTCCCGGCTTTCCCCGCGCCGACGGTGGCGACGGCGAAGGCGCTCCATCGCATGCCCATGAAGAGTACCTCCCCGAGCCCCTCACTTCGCTGTAGAGGGAGGAACTTCGCCGCCGGAACATGGATGCACTTCATACTCCTATCGTTGGAGAAACCCCCGAGGCCCATCCCTTGGAAGACGCGCGTTTGGCCAACTTGGCTGAGCACACTCGACTAGAGAATCTCCAGCGAGTACTCGACGAACGAGCGTGACAACGGGTCTTAGGATCCAGTCGACGTCAACTCTTTCAGCCACCGACTCAGGTATATCGAGCTCCGGTTCAAAATTTAGCAGTTGCAGCCCGTATAGCAGAGTCGATTCAGCCTTCCCAGTCCGAGGCTGGCAGAGGCTTGTTGCAGATCAGAACATTACTCCGGGCAGCAGGAGACCAGAATTCAATCAGATCACGATCCATGAATAGGATCCACAAAGAAATCCGTTGTTGCAGATACAGTTCAGTCGGCTCACAGCCCAAGATCGCTCCCGAGGCGTGAGAGGCATGGAGACCGGCGAGATCAGTATAGGGACCGTGAGCAGTATGATCACCGACTCGATCGCGATGATCAACGTCGAGTTCCCACCCCTCCACCAAGGAGTGGGTCATACGTGCCTCGACAGCAGGATGACAGACGCCCTCACAGTGCTGGGCGAAGGATTCCAGTCGACCCCAGAGAACCATGCTTTGATGTGAGATCCATTCTCGTTCAGGGTTTGGTCGACAGAAACAGAGCTCACCGAGGAGGTCATGACAGAGATGTACCCAACAGCAGCAGAGTGCACGTCTCAGGACCAGAGTGCTTCAGCAGAGCCATCAGGGCCGCAGTGATTCCTCCCAACTTCAGGTTGGCGACTGAAGTCAGTAAGTTCACTGGTGAGTCCAAACCTGATACTTGGCTTGAGGACTACCGAGTGGCTGTTCAGATTAGCGGCGGCAATGATGAGGTGGCCATGAAACACCTGCCTCTTATTTTGGAGGGCTCGGCTAGAGCGTGGCTGAACCAGTTAGCACCCAGCAGCATTTACACTTGGGAAGATCTTTCCCGAGTGTTTGTCAGAACATTTGAAGGGACCTGCAAGTGACCAGCAGGGTTGACAGAGTTGCAATCTTGCGTGCAGAAGACAAATGAAACTTTGAGGGATTACATCCAGAGATGGATCACGTTGCATCACACAGTGGAGAACGTGTCGGATCACCAGGCAGTTTGTGCCTTCAAGGAAGGCGTTAAGTACAGAGAACTGAATCTGAAATTCAGTCGAACCGGAGACATGTCTCTGAGTCGAATGATGGAGATTGCCACCAAGTATGCTAATGGTGAAGAAGAGGATCGGCTCCGGAGTGGCAAGCACAAGTCAGTCGCTCATGAAACCGGAGGAGGAAATTCCAGTCGGAAGCAGAAGCGGAAGGCCGAGCCAGATGCTCCTGGAGAAGCCTTGGCCGTGACTCAAGGAAAGTTTAAGGGGAAGCCCAAAGGGCCTTGGAACACCAAGAAAGTGAAAGATCAAGACGGAAATGATGTATTAGACCTGCCATGCCACATTCACACAAAGAAAGATGAAGAGGGTAAACTCATTTACCCAAAGCATACCACTCGACAGTGTCGCTCTTGATCAAACAGTTCCAGGGGAAACAACCCAAAGAAAAGAAAAGGGAGTCAGACAAAATTGAAGACAAGGGAGATAGTGATGATGGATACCCCTAGGTCAATTCCACCCTGATGATTTTTGCTGACGTTGAAAGCAAAAGTCGATTGAAAGTTATCAACCGAGAGGTGAATATGGTCGCTCCGGCGACACCCAGTTATTTGAAATGGTCTCAGACTGCCATGACATTCGACCAGTCTGATCACCCGACGCACATAGCCACCCCTGGGAGGCAAGCTTTGGTGGTCGACCCGGTTGTTGAAGGCACTCATCGACTAAAGTTTTGATGGATGGTGGCGTTGGTCCTAATATACCGTATGCGAGACGTTGAAAGGATGGGCATTCCGATGTCCGGGCACAACACCAAAGAACATGAGTTTCCATGGAGTCATTCCTCGAAATAAGGCCGAGTCCTCGGTCGATTGCTCTTGATGTGGTTTTCGGGACCCAAGAACTTCCGCAAAGAAAAGTTGACGCTTGAAGTCGTGGATTTCGAGTGCTTATCACGCTTATTCGGGAAGGCCAACGATGCACGTTTCATGGCTCGACCATGTTATGTATACCTTAAACTGAAGATGCCAGGCCCCAAAGGTGTGACCACTGTCACCGGCAATCGGAAGAAAGCGGAAGAGTGTTTTCAGAAGGGCTCAAAGATCGTCGATGCTCAGATGGCAGTGGTAGAGCTGCAGGAATACCAGAAAACTGCAGACCCGAGTGATTTGTTGCAAGCCAAGAAGCCCGCTACGGAATCAGCATTTCAGTCGTCCGGTGAGACAAAGCCGATTCACATTCACCCGACCGATCTCAATGCTGCTCTGACTCATATCTCAACAACACTCGACTCCAAATAGGAAGAAGCGCACACCCAGTTCCTCCGTGAGAACTGGGACATCTTTGCATGGAAGCCTTCTGACATGCCAGGTGTTCCCAGGGGACTGGCTGAGCATTGTTTGCGAGTCGACGCGAAGGTAAAACCGGTCAAAGAACACCTTCGACGGTCCGCCGTACAGAAGAGAAAAGAAATCGGTGAAGAAGTGGCTCGACTCCTTGCAGCGGAGTTTATCCGAGAGATTTACCTCTTTGAGTGGCTCGCCAATGTTGTCATGGTCCCCAAGAAGGACAATTCACTTCCCATGTGCACTGACTTCAAACATATCAATCGGGCCTGCCCGAAAGATCATTTTCCTCTCCCCCGCATCGACCAGATAGTCGACTCAACTGCGGGATGTGAACGCCTGTCTTTTTTAGACACCTATTCCGGTTATCACGATCCGCCTCAGATGGACCCGAGGAGATCAAAACAGCTTTCATCACTCCATTCGGGTGCTTCTGTTATGTTACCATGCCATTCGGCCTAAAGAATGCCGGAGCCACGTTCATGAGGATGATTCAGAAGTGTCCACTCACTCAAATCAGTCGGAACGTGGAAGCGTACAAGGATGATATTGTGGTCAAGTCACGGAAGGGTTCCGACCTGCTGACTGACCTTGCTGAAACCTTTGCCAACCTTAGGAGGTATGATATCAAGCTTAATCCATCAAAGTGTACATTCAGAGTTCCTGGCGGAAAGTTACTTGGTTTTCTCATTTCCGAACGAGGAATCGACGCCAACCCAGAAAAAGTTGGTACTATACTCCGAATGAACCGTCCTGTGCGTGTGCACGATGTCCAGAAGCTTACTGGTTGCTTTGCCGCTTTAAGTCAATTCATTTCGCCCGGTGAAAAGGCATTGCCTCTTTACCGATCGATGAAGAAGTCGACAAGTTCGAGTGGACTCTGAAGTCGATGCAGCGCTTGCAGAGCTAAAACCCTGCTCTCCACCTAGTCGGTGCTTGCTGCCGCAATCAGCAAAGAGCCTTTGCTGCTTTACATTGCAGCCACGGACAAGTTGTCAAGACAAGATTTACGGTCGAGCGGGAAGAAGAAGGAAAAGCCTTTAAAGTTCAGCGCCCAAAGATATTATGTTTCAAGTTTTAACTCCGTCAAAGCAAAGATATCCTCATTATCAGAAGCTTGTATATGGGATTTATATGACCACGAAGAAGGTTGCACATTACTTCTCTGACCATTCCATTACAGTCGTCAGCGACGCTCCATTGTCAGAGATTCTGCACAATAGAGTTGCAACTGGTCGAGTGGCAAAATGGGCGATTGAACTCCTTCCCCTAGATATCAAGTTTGAGGCAAAGAAAGCCATCAAGTCCCAAGCAATAGCAGATTTCGTCGCCGAGTGGATTGAACAACAGCTGCTGACTCAAGTTCACTCGGAGCACTGGACCATGTTCTTTGATGGTTCCAAGATGCTGAATGGTTCCGATGCTGGGGTAGTGTTAGTTTCCCCCCGAGGAGATAAGCTCAGATATGTTCTCCAAATTCACTTTGATTCCTCCAACAACGAAGCAGAATATGAAGCACTTTTGTATGGGTTGCGTATAGCCATTTCACTCGGCATCCGTCGCCTCATGGTCTATGGCGACTCGGATTTGGTGGTTAATCAAGTGATGAAGGAGTGGGACGTCAGAAATCCGTCCATGTAGGGTTACTGCAATGCAGTGAGAAAGCTAGAGAAGAAATTCGAGGGGTTAGAGCTTCATCATATACCCCGACTGAAAAATCAAGCAACTAATGATCTGGCAAAAATAGTTTCCAAGAGAGAAGTCATTCCCAGCAATGTGTTTTTGGAACACATCCACACGTCATCAGTTCAAGAGGATCCTTTCACCGAAGAAGCCCCGCAACCAAAAAGTGCCACAGATCCGACTGAAGTTGAGGTTCCAGCGGTGGTCGACCTGATCATGGAAGTCTTGGTCATCACTCCCGACTGGACGGTGCCGTACATCGCGTACATCCTAAGGAAAGAACTCCCAGAGAATGAAGAAGAGGCTCGACAGATCGTTCGTCGAGCCAAGGCCTTTACTGTGATAAAGGAATAGTTATACAGGGAAAGCGCGACTGGAGTCGGTCAGAAGTGTATAACGCCAGAGGAAGGTCAAATAATTCTTGATGATATCCACTCGGGGACCTGTGGTCATCATGCGTCCTCTCGGACCATTGTGGCTAAAGCATACCGAGCGGGATTTTACCGCCAAGAGCAAATGAAATGGCGAAGAGATAGTCGACAAATGTGAAGGATGTCGGTTCTAGTCCAATATGTCACACAAACCCGCGCCAGCCTTGAAGACCATTCCACTCGTCGCCCTTCGCTGTTTGGGGATTGATATGATTGGACCATCGAGAACCTGGCAGAGCGGCTTCACTCACGTGCTAGTGGCAATCGACAAGTTTACTAAATGGATTGAAGCTAAGCCTATCAAGAATCTCGATGCTTGCACCGCTATCGTTTCATCGAGAGTTGATATTCAGATATGGAGTTCGCATAGCATCATCACCGATAATGGGTCAAACTTCGATTCCGACAAGTTCAGAGCCTTTTGCGCCTCTCGGGGCAATACGACTCGACTATGCTTCAGCCGCCACCCCGGTCGAATGGACAAGCGGAAAGAGCAAACAAGATAATTCTCAAAGGATCGAAACCCCGATCGATGCGCGATCTCAAGCACGCAAGCAGCGCATGGGTCGACGAACTTCCATCAGTTCTTTGGGGATTAAGGACCACCCTAATCGGTCAATCGGATTTAACTCCATTCTTTACGGTCTATGGAGCGAAGTAGTTCTGCCGAGTGACTTGCTTCACAATGCACCCCGAGTCGAGCTCTACTCAAGATGAAGCGTAACAAGCCCGGCAGACACAATGACCTCCTAGAAGAGGAAAGAGAGATGGCCTGATCCGATCGACTATCTATCGCCAAGACTTGCGCCGATTCCATGCCGTAAGTGTGAAGAGTCGAGCCTTCCAAGAAGGAGACTTGGTCCTCCGAGTAGATCAACAGAAACCACACAAGCTCGCTCCCACTTGGGAAGGCCCTTCATCGTCACCAGAGTTCTCCACAATGGAGCGATCATTACAATATCGACGCCAGATTGATGAGTCGCGAGCTTGAATGCGAGCTGCTCCGCCCTTTTATACTTAAGTACTCACCGGATGAGATGTAATAAGAAATACCTGTAGTTTATTTATCAAAGAAAAGAGTGTTATAATTTTCCCAAAGGATTGTTGTTGCTTTTGTTTACGTGAGAAACCCCCCCAAAGGCAGCTTAGCGCGAATCCGCTTTACTTAAGTTTGTAAAAAAATTCTACCGAGTGACGAGAAAGCCTCTCACTGAGGCTTAGCCGCTGAATCCGTTTCACTAAGTTTAAGAAATCCTACCGAGGTGAGCCAGCCTCCCACTGGGGCTTAGCTGCAGTCCAAGACTCGCCTAAGTTTAAAAATCCCACCGAGTGGTGAGCCAGCCTCCCACTCGGGGCTTAGCTGCAGTCCAAGATCGCCTAAGTTTAAGAAATCCTACCGAGTGGGGAGCTAGCCTCCCACTCGGGGGCTTAGCTGCAGTCCAGTACTCGCCTAAGTTTAAAAAATCCTACGGAGTGGTGAGACAGCCTCCCACTCGGGGGCTTAGCTGCAGTCCAATACTCGCCTAAGTTTAAAAAATCCTACCGAGTGGTGAGCCAGCCTCCCACTCGGGGGCTTAGCTTCAGTCCAGTACTCGCCTAAGTTTAAAAAATCCTACCGAGTGGTGAGCCAGCCTCCCACTCGGAGGCTTAGCTGCAGTCCAAGGACTCGCCTAAGTTTGAGAAATCCTACCGAGTGAAGAGCAATCCTCTCACTCAGAGGCTTAGCTGCAGTCCAAGTACTCGCCTAAGTTTAAAAAATCCTACCAAGTGACGAGCAATCCTCTCACTCGGAGGCTTAGCTGCAGTCCAAGTACTCGCCTAAGTTTGAGAAATCCTACCGAGTGAAGAGCAATCCTCTCACTCGGAGGCTTAACTGAAGTCCAAGTACTCGCCTAAGTTTAAAAAATCCTACCGAGTGACGAGCAATCCTCTCACTCAGAGACTTAGCTGCAGTCCAAGTACTTGCCTAAGTTTTAGAAACCCTATCGAGTGAAGAAGTGGCTGGACTCCATGCAACGGAGTTCATCCGAGAGATTTACCACTCCGAGTGGCTCGCCAATGTTGTCATGGTCCCCAAGAAGGACAACTCACTTTGCATCCTCTCACTTGGAGGCTTAGATGCAGTCCAGTACTCGCCTAAGTTCGAAACCATCCCGATCCACAAGGACGACGAGGTGCAGGTCGACTGCTACCTCCTCCTTCGGAGCTGCGCCACAAGTACAACGTGTGCTCCATCCCGATCCGCAAGGATGACGAGGTGCAGGTCGACTGCTACCTTCTCCTTTGGAGCTGCACCACAAGTACAACATGTGCTCCATCCCGATCCGCAAGGACGACGAGGTGCAGGTCGACCGCTACCTTCTCCTTCGGAGCTGCCCCACAAGTACAACGTGTGCTCCATCCCGATCCGCAAGGATGACGAGGTGCAGGTCGACTGCTACCTTCTCCTTCGGAGCTACGCCACAAATACAACGTGCGCTCCATCCCGATCCGCAAGGACGACGAGGCGCAGGTCGACTGCAATACGTGCTCCATCCCTTCCTGCAAGGGCGATGATGCGCGGGTCGACTGGATCTTCCACCTCAGAGCTGCATCTCAAACACAAAGACTATTCCCAGTGAAGAGCAAAGTCCACTCGAAGGCAAATGCAAGCATATTCAGAAGTAAAACAAGTTCAGATAAATCTTAAAGGTTCTAAACTGCAGATCAAAGTACTCGGGCTCTCAGCCCGAAGGAGTTTAACGGTTACAAAATCCACTCAGCATTCCGAGGCAAATTTAAGGTGAGGCATAAAAGTTTGTTCACTCCGCGGGAGGAGGACTGGCAGGCTCAACAAACTCGTCCAGGTCGACACCATCGGCGATCCGAGTGGCAGCAACAATGAAAGTCTCCATAAAGGATCAGAAATCATGCTTCTTGGTGTTGGCGACCTTGATTGCTGCCAGCTTATCTTCTCGCGCCTCTTTACAGTGGACACGAACCAAAGACAGAGCCACATCAGCACCGCACCGAGCAGAAGACTTCTTCCACTCCTGCACTCGACCAGGAATCTCGTTAAGTCGAGTCATCAGAGACTCGAGGTCATTCTGGAGTGTTGCCCTTGGCCAAAGTGTTGTGTCGATCCGCGACGTGGCGACTTTCAGTTGAGCCAAATAGTCAACAACGCCGTCAATGCGGGATTCCAGTCGGAGCAAGTTCATAGCAGTTTCGTCCTTCACGGGAGAATTGATAGGGTCCAAATTTGGTTCGATTCGCCCAGTCTCCTCCTCGAAGTCTCGACATAACTCTGCATGCACAGTCCAAGGATGAGTCAATATTCGTATGCCGAGTCGACAAAGATGAACCAATCAGAACGGGATATGTACCTTCAAGCTTGATGAATAACTTCTTGGCGAGGCTCCTCAGATAGCTTTCCAGATCATCCCTCCTGCGAGCAATGCCTTCCATCTTCTCGTTCAGGTTAACCTTGTCCTTCTTCAAGCGGGTTACCTCCTTGTTGGATTCATCCAGAGCATATTTTATCTTCGCGTTCTCTTCCTCCAATGTGCTGACTGAAGCCAGCTTCTGTTCAGCAGAGCAGTTTTGTCATCGCCTTCTTCCAGGCAAGAGCCAGATCTTGATCCTTCTTTGCCGAGCCTGGTTTAGTTTTTCCGAAAAGAAATGATGCTTGGTCTAGAGAGCGAATGAAATCCAGGTCTAAGACAAACCAGTCGACAAATATGTCTTACCATTGGCATCATCCTTGGCTTTCTCGCAGTTCTGTCTTGGCCAATTCCAGTCAAGGTTGAGTTGAATCTGCTGCTTTCTCCAAGTCAAGAAACGAGCTCCAAGGTCACAAGATTTCTGCCATCGAGAGGATGGGTTATTTTACAGAGAAAACGACAAAGACAATAAATACTAAGACTACGGTCGACTGCCCACAGTCCACCATAGTCTCGGGATTACACCTGGGTGCACTTGGCGTGCCCCCACCGATTCAGCTTTACACTGACGAGACCTTTTCATGTGTGTGTGTGTGTCTATATATATATATATATATATATATATATATATATATATATATATATATATATATATATATATATATATATATATGTAATTAAAAAGAGAAGAAGAAGAAAGACAGCAACAAACAAGCTCTTGAGACTATAGTTGATCGCCAGTGATCGACCACGGTCTCGGGATTACACTCAGTGGGTGCACTTAGCGTGCCCCACTGAGTTGGGCTTTACACTGACATGGCTGCACCAGATCGAGTGATGGAATTAAAATGTCAAGACTATAGTCAACTGCCCTTAGTCCACCATAGTCTCGGGGACTACACCCAGTGGGTGCACTCAGCGTGCCCCCACTAGTCCAAAACTTCAATAACAAAAATTCAGCTTAAAGTATGGATTTGCTCAGTGACAAGTCAAAACACCCACTGGGTGAACAGATGGAAAGATCTTTGGAAAGAGAGTTTTCAGGTACCATATCCTAACAAAGCAAGCCAAGAAAACTAGTCGACGTGCTGCTAACCTGAACATTGCTTTGGAGAGCCGAGCTGGCATCATAGGCGGCCTGACTGACATCCCGCACCATCTTCATCTTCTCCATCATAATACCTGCTTACGATGGCTTCCTTGAAGCATTCACTTGGCCCTCCGGGACGGATGGGTAGCAAAACTGAAGGTGGATCGGCAGGAGCTTGAGCAGTCGATGAAGAAGGCAGAGCACTTCGACGGTGGTACGGTGAAGGTAATGAAGCTCGATTGGCATCACCAAAGATCCTGAACGGCTGGTTCAGCTATCGGCGCCGATTGTGGCACCTTGTCCGCAGTGTTTTCCTATTTTCCTCGCCAAAGGCCTCTCGGCTCTTCATCGTCATCGCCGGGAGGTCAATAACGTTGGGAGTTGTTCAAAGATCACCGCCAAAATTGCATCACCCAATGGTATATATTACGCTTGAGTCGACCAAATAAAGACAGTAACGACGTAAATCGCATTCAGATTGGAGGTGATTTGATCCTCCATTGCCTCATCCTCATCCCCGTAAGTTGAAGTCCCTAAGTAGCAGCGCTACTAGTTCCAAAGTTTATCCGTCAAATCAAGGAAAAATAAACAAGGCAGAGCGTCGAGTGAATACAAAGGAGACACTCACGCAAGTTTACGGGATGTCAATCTTAATCTTCGGCAACGCCTTCCGAGGCCTTTGCACTACAACTTTGGGCTGCTTTGACGCTTTTTCAGTCGGAGCCGGTGAGGACGTACGAGGGCGCTTTGAAGATGGGCCGATCTGAGCAATCACTTTTTCACGGGTGCTCGGTCGGTCTTGGTCGAGCTTGGGTCGCCTCTCCCTGCGAGGAGGTGACTCGGCTTCTTCTTCGTCACTTGAGTCGTCACTTTCCTCGCCTCCTCTCCGCTCGAATGCTAGTCGCCATCGCCGCCGCCGCCTCCCCTTCCGGTCTTGTTTCTTGCTCCCTCTGGGCATTAAGTACATTTCGATAAGAGCCTCGCAAAAACGAGCGTAACAAAAGTCAATCGACGGAGCATAAATAGCTGATGGTCAAAATTACAGTCGGAAACTCAGAGTTGAACCTTTTCCGTTCGTGGACTGGTCGAGTGGAGGAATTCTCCTGCTCCCCTAGGGTTGTCTTTGTTCCCAGTGATGCTCGCCACCACCTCTCCAAATAAGTGGCATCTCAATCTCCTCCGGATGGATCCGAGTGGTGTCCTCAAGGTTCAATACATCCATATCGGATGGTCTCGAGCTTGAAGTAGTTGGATGCGCGTCAAGGAAGACCTCCAAGAGATCCATACCAGCCACCCCGTCACGGATAAGCTGGACAACACAATCGACCAAGATTTTAACCTCGCGCCTTCTCTTCCGGGATCACCTTCAAAGAGGAGGGCTTCTCACGCGTCCATGGAAAAAGGAGGAGTCCGTCGATCGCCGCGGGCGCCGGCTGGTCTTTGCAGTAAAACCAGGTCGATCGCCATCCATGGACCGAGTCGGTAGGATCATGGCCGAAAAGAACTTTTCCCTCTCATCTCGAACCCCAAGACCCCGCACATCTGAATCACTTGTGTTCTCTCACACTGGATTGGCCTTTTTCAGCGTCCGGGAGCGACAGTGAAAATGTGCTTGAAAAGGCCCCAATGAGGCCGATAACCCAAGAAATTCTCGCACAAAGACACGAAGCAGCGAGATACACGATTGTGTTGGGCGGAAGTGGTGGAGTTGTGCCCCAAAGAAATTCAGAAATCCCCGAAAGAAAGGGTGAGGGGGCAAGGAAAACCCACGGTCGACATGGGTGGCCAAGAGAACGCACTCACCCTCCCGAGGCTGCGGTTCGAACTCCTTCCCCGGAAGCCGCGCCGATCCATGGGGGATCAGTCCTCCATTGGCCAAGTCGTCGAGGTCTTCTTGATGAATCTTCGAGAGGATTCAGTCGCCCTAGATCCAGCCCTGCGGCAGGCTGGCCCTCAATGAAGATCCGCCCCGGCTGGTCGTTTTTCCTTCGCCTTTTGCCGCTTTCTTCGCTTGCTCGAGCCACCGCCTTCTCTTTCCCCATCGTCGCGGCGAGACACGCACGAGCAGCGGCATCGGGACGAAAGAAGGCCGGGCGGAGAAGTCCAAGGAAGAGAGGAGGAAATGGGAACGACTGTTCAAAAAACCTGCCCGGCGCTTTATATGAGGTTACTACCGAAAGTGATCGACTTGTAGGCCGGGTGATCCTGTCAAATCCTCAAGAAGATCCGCAGCGCGATACGTGGCGAAAAAGGTGGCACAGAGATCGAGGCGACCCTACCTTATCCCATCCGATTACTGCGGCCTCCTCCGCCCCGCGCGCTTCCCGAAATTCGAATCCCGCGAAATCCGCGAGCTGCAGAACAACTTATCAAATGGAAGATTTCCCCCACTCTGTCGCTCAGAGCTCTTCAAGTAAAGAAACTCACTCGACGAAAACAAAGAATGGATCAAGGCGACTGAAAAAGAATTTGGTATCGTCACCCAGGTTCATTGATCCAGAGCAAGGTATACTCATAGTAAGAAAAATGGGTCGGAAGTGTGCTCAACTCCTTCCCCATTCAAACCTCGATCCATTCAGGGGCTAATGATGAAGCTATGTACCTAGGGTAGGGTCATGGACCTGTCCAAGATACCCTCCCCAAGAACATCTCTAGAAGAATCACCTTTCAAACGACGCAGGAGTGTTCCACTCGACAGACTCGAAGACACTCGACCATGAAGCCAACCACTCGATAGCCAGGAGATCTAAAGCCACTCCACACGCTAACGGTCGGTCATTAAGTAGCTTTTATGGTCATCACAAGATTTTATTTGTATGCTATCGATAACGCCTCGACCTTAATGTACCTTAAACCTCGTGATAATCGAGGGACGGAGGGTCCGCGAACTCTATATAAGCCACCCCTCCTCAAGGTGAAGGGTTCGCACTCTGTAATTCATACACGATAATCCAATGACCGCCCGGATCCGAGATGTAGGGCTATTACTTCCTCCGAGAAGGGCCTGAACTCAGAAACTCGTGCTTATACAACTACTCCATAGGTAGGATCTTGCCTCCATTCCTACCCCCATTCTATCGCGGACTTAGAACCACGACACCGGCCAAGAGCGGTGGATGATGCCACGACATGGTTGTTGCTGCCGAGCTTCCGATGCTAGGCAGAGTAAGTAGAGAAGAGGAGAAGCTTAACGCTGGACATGTCGGGCCATTACCTGCAGAGTAGCATAGCACCGTATATAGTCATAGTCTAGGTTGGGATTCGAACCAGCTACAAGAGCACATCTCTCTTTTTTCTAGAACTCGGCAACGTCTCTTTACTGGTACACTAGCTTGTTCTGTACGCCTTCTCAAGTCTTCGTTTTTCTTCTTTTTTTTGTGAGGAAGGAAGGAGGAGAAAATTGAGGGTTCCTGGGACTCGAACCCAAGACCTCTCGGTTGATAAACAAGGGTGCTAGTCACTTATGTGCTAGTCACTTATGTTCCTGCGAGAAGGACGGCAAACAAACGCATTTTCCTCGCAGTTTTAGCTGCGACACAAGATCAAACGGTCATATTTTCGGGAATGTTATCTGGCGAACGAGCCCAGTTTTTCTTTTCTTCCTATATACATAAAAAAGTATGCTACTTTGTGTCGACTTAGTCAACAAACGATTGTGCCAACCTTGACCGTTGGATTGACATTCAATGTCTGTCGTGTTTCTTCGGTCTCTTCTTCCTCCAGCTGCCAAAGCCAAACCAGCACCGGCGGGACCGCCTGCTCCCGCGTCCCACGGTTGGCTGTGCTGCCACGCACGCATCATGGCCACATCACACCCTAAAACTCTGCGCATATTCCCCGGCTCCTGTTCGTTCCCGTCCGAGGCCTCACCATCGTCCTCCACCTTGGTTCGCTCGCAGCGGCGGCGCCCTATGGTGTTGTCAACGTGGTCAACAACCGAGAGGAATAGGGAGGTGATTGTACATGGTGAGGATGACAGTAGGGACCCACCAGGATCATGGCAGTAGGCAAGCAAGTGCCTCCTTTATTACAAGAAAAAAAGGGTTCCTCCTGATGGTTTCCTGACATCTGGGTCGCAGGCCACTATCAACGTAGTCAATAAGCGAGATAACTGCACAAGGAGCGACAGACACCCGGGACCGAGCAGCGCGAGCAGTATTTTCTTTTTTTTCGGGACGGAGATGGGTATCAAATGGGTTGTGCGGGAGCTGTGGCCCGTCTAGCCCAGGCTTTTGTTTCATATATGTTTACCACATGACCAGCCCAGTTTTTTTCCTTTCTAAAAATGGCTAGCCCAGCTATTTTGGTTTTTGCAGAATAACCAACGTAGACCTAATTGCTTTTCTACGCCCTGCTGGGCCGGAAATCTTTCAAGACGAGGAGGGATGCATTCGGGCTTGCCCATAAAATGGGCTATAAGTAATAATAAATGGGCTATAAGTAATAAGAAATGGGCTGTAAAATGAAAAAATATAGCAAACAGGCAATTAGTTCCGAAATACGTTTTTCTTTCGGATTTTGATATTTTAAAATTTCATTGTTTTTGTGCGGGTAAAATTTCATTGGATTTAAATTAAGGTATGTTTAGTTTTTAAATTAATTTGAATCTGGCTAGAAATTTCGGGCTGTATGCTGTTTTGGATAGATTTGGAGGCTGACTTGTGGGTCTACTAGGTTGACGTGTATGAAAGGCTTTGTAAACTTAGACCACAAACGATTCTAGCAGCACTGACCGTTGGATGTTAATCCAATAGCCGTGTTGCTTCTTCAATATCAAATCTTCTTGCTCCAGCCACCCAAACCAGCGCCGGTGGGACTGCCTGCTCCCGCCTCCCGTGGCCGGCTATGCTGCCGCACAGGCCGCACCGCCCCACCCTACTCCATCACTGGCCAGGCCATTCCTCTACTAACCCACACCTCCTGTTATTTTCCGGCGATGGCAGCCGAACCAGTAAACCCTCGTACACCCCACCGCGTGGGCAACCACTGTCGAGTCTTCCTCGGCTCCAGGTCGTTCCCTTCCTAGGCCTCACCGTCGTCCACCTCCCTGGTGCTCTCGGCGCGGCGTGGTCAACATGGTCAATGAATGACATCCGTCGGAAGAGGACTGTACGTGGAGAGACTGACAGCTGGGTCCACGACCGCACGCAAGGAAGTGCCTCCTTATTATGTGCAAAATAATGATTCCTCCACCTGACAGCAGGGACCCACGAGAAGGGCCTCTGCATTTCGTGAAAAAATGTTCCTCCCGCAGACAGCTCGGACCCACCAGCTATATCTTCACACACAAGGAAGTGCCTCCTTATTACGCACAAAAAAATGAATATTCCCCTGCTATCTGGGACCCACCATAGTTGGAGGCTGACTTGTGGGCCTACTAAGTTGACGCGGACGGAGGGCTTTGTCAACTTAGTCAATATGAACGATTCTAGCTCCAGTGGTCGTACGATGTTCATCCAATGGCCGTAGTGCTTCTTCAACCTCTGGTCTTCTTGCTCGGGGCTCCCCAAACCAGCGCCGGTCGTGCCGCCTGCTCCTGCCTCCCGTGGCTGACTCTGCTATCACGCAGGCCTCACCGCCCCACCCTACTCCTGTTGCAGGCATTGCCATCCCTGTACTCACCCAGACCTGTTGTTATTCTCCGGCGACGGCAGCCTCACACTGCAGCCCAACTAGTAAACCCTCGTACACCCCTCCGCGTGGGAAACAACTGCCGAGTCTTCCCCGGCTCCAAGTCACTCCCTTCCTAGGCCTCGCCGCCGTCCATCGTCTTGGTACTCTCGGCGCGGCGTGGTAAACGTGGTCAAGCAACGACTTACATCAGGAGAGGACTGTACGTGGAGAGGCTGACAGCTGGGTTCACGGCCGCAGCAAGGAAGTGCCTCCTTATTATGCGCAAAATAATGATTCCTCCACCTGACAACAGGGACCTACCGGAAGGGCCTTGCAAAAAAATGTTTCCCCCCCTGACAGCTAGGACCCACCAGCTATATCTTTGGATGCAAGGAAAGTGCCTCCATATTAGGCGAGAAATAAATGAATCCTCCCCCTGACAGCTAGGACCCACCATCAATAACTTCACACGCAAGGAAGTGCCTCCTTATCCTCCCTGACAATTGGGACCCACCTGGTCGAAGCGTATGTAGCGTTGTCACGAACGTGTACGTACATACTGGTCGATCGGTCTCTCTGCAACGATGAACCGTTGCCGAGCAAGCAGCGACACGTGTAGTAGTAGAGCCCCCGACATAGCAGTTCAGGCAGTCCCTTCTAAACCGTGTACACGTACGTATAGCCACATGCAAAAAAATATGGCCGCAGACATTACATACAAAGGGTCTAGAATGCGATTCGGCAGACACGCACGTGCCGTGGCTCGTGTACATGGAGAGGCAATGGACGGCAGCAACAGCGTCCTGTTCATCGGGCAGCCAAACGGCTGGGTCAAAACGGAGAAATAGCGTCATGTTCATCGGGAGGCAACAGACTAGGTCAGAATGCGTCCTGTTCAACGGGAGCCAAGCAGCTTGGACGGAACAGTCGAAATGGGGTCTGGCGTACTGCAGTACGGAGGAAACGGTCTTTTGTTCGACCGGCTACGGTCGAAACAGGGGTCCTGTTCATCGGGAGGGGTGTGGCGTACCGCAAAACGGAGGAAACGGACTTGTGCTGGAGTGCTACGGTCGAAACGGGGGTCTTGTTCATCGGGAGGGATGTGGCGTACTGCAAAATGGAGGAAATAGACTTCTGTTGGAGCACTACGGTCTAAACGGGGGTCCTGTTCATCGAAGGGGTATGGCGTACCGCAAAAGGGGACTCCACGGGCTACTGTTCACCCACCGTCAACTTGCTTCAGCCTCCACCTACACTGTTCATCCACTGCGTCTTCCTCCTGCCCACCAGCTATTGTTCATCCACGGGCTACTATTCATCCAGCCCTCCACCGGGTACTGTTCAACCAGCCCTCCATGGGGTCTTGTTCATCCACCCCCAACCAGCTCGGCTGTGGCGGCCTTCTCTCGGGGTCTTGTTCATCCAGCGGTAACGGCCTATATACTACTACCACCGGGTCCTATTCATCCAACCCCCACCAGGAACCGTTCATCCAACCACCACCAGCGCTCACTGTTCATCAAGAGGCAGCAGGTTCGATCGACTTCAGTTAACAGCAGTAGTGAAGGAATCGCTCGATCGGGTTCAGTTAACAGCCAGGGATCGATCGATCGCTCGGGTTCAGTAACGCGTAGCCAGTGCAATCACTCAGGTTCAGTAAGCGAGTGCCTCACTTGGGTTCAGTTAGAGCCCAACGCCTTTCACACGCACGCGTACGTGTACGAGAGAAACGCGGAATCCCTCCATGCATCTCTCGGCCCCGACCACCCACCGTAACCAGGAACTCCCCGAAATTTTCCTCACCCTTGCTTCTACCACAATTTTTTTCATCATGGACGGCCCAAAGAATGTCAGGCAGGTGCGTCTCCGGCCCGCCCAAGATGAAAAGCCCATTTTCTGTCATGATTTTTTGTCATAGAAGTAGGATCCCACCACATCTATAATGATACCGAGTTTTGTCACAATTATCGTCATAGAAGTGTCATAAACATGACAGAAAAAAATCGTTTGGCCCAAAATGTCACGGATGTGTCTTTTTTTAAGTGTTAGCTGATCATTCTTAGTGCGCACTTCCTGTCAAGAACGCCACGCACGGTCACTCTTCAAGCCTTGCTACGGTTGTGTTCACCCATACCAAACCTTAGGGGCTACTACCGTAATAGGCAAACTTGTTTGTCTTTAAACAAATAAGGAGCTACGCGAATCCAAGGCAATATGAACTTGAGTAAGGCCTTACCCATAAACCTTGCGAGATGACACCAGCGACTCATCAAAAGCACCTCGAGTCACCCCGAGGTACATGTCCACCACACTGAGTGCATTGAACTCATGATCTAAGAAGGCCGGATTCCTTAGGGAAGTCTTCCATCACCGATAGTTCGCAGCACATTGGAGTTTGGATGGCGTAGCCGAGCTGGTCTCTGAGCCCTCGGGCGAGGCAACCTCGGGAGTCACTCGTGGGGAAGGGTGCACTTCGCCTCCCCTGTGCGAGGATGTCGTCACTCCGGCCCTCACTCTCGCTACCATGGAAGACGAAGAGGTCCGCCTGCAAATAAACATTGGGGGTCAGGGCCCGAGATGGTGCCTTTTCAAATATACATCAGTTGCGGTTACCTGGTAGATGAGGGAGCAATTTCGCTTACCCCCATGACCTCATCCCGCGCTTCTTGCGTTTCCTGTGGGGAATTCCCTCGAGGATCCTCTTCCCCACGTGGGCTCTTAGAACGCCGTCCCTTTGGAGGAGAAGTCAGGGGACTAGGGGCTTGGGGACGTGGGGCTCGCTTTCGATTAGAGGGAGGGGCATTGCCGATGAGGTCGGCCTCGTCCCCAGAGTGTCAGGGGCAACGACCACCCTTGAGCCGTCAAGCATTCCATGTAAAATTTCCTCCCATCATAGATAAGGGCTAGGTCCTCATCCTCGTGAAAAAGAGGATCCTCTACTCGGCGGTGCATCTCTGACTCAGGTGCCGGACTGTTCAGAGCTTCCGCCCAGCGCCTCCAGGTCTATTCAAAATCCATAAAGGAATGATTAGATGAATTTATTACTATAAACATCCTGGATAGACGGGGAAGAATAAAAAGACTCACTATGTCGGCGGGGTTATAATAAGACAGCCCCTCTTGGAACTGTCGCCGGGGGAAATCCTCCGCCGTTCCCTGGTAGATGCTAGAACTATCCCAAAGGCTGCTCGGTCAAAAAAGCTTTGCCAGATTGTTCGGGAGGAATCGCCGGTCATGTTATATGTGCACAACAGGTGAGGGCATTGCCGAAGTGGTTGGACTCTTTGGTCTATTGCCGTGGCCATTACGTCTATTATGGTGAGGCCGGTCCTCGCTAGTTGCTTCACTTGGGCTGCCAGCTTGGTTACCTCGGCACCGTTCTCCTGGGTGGTACCCTCCAGCCTCCAGCTGTATCGCCTCTTCAGGGGTCCGAGGTGAAGGGGGAAGCCTGGTTCCAATAGGGCCAAGAAGAGGGACATCGTCCACGTAAAACCACTCGATTGGCCAGATGTCAGCATCCTCCCGAGGTGTGCCCGGAGGGTATTCGGATCCTTCGATCCGGCAGACTTCGGCTGCACTAACCTCAAATAACCGTACGGCGCGCGAGCAGGGCACGATGCAAAAGTATTTTCTCCATAACCAAAAATGTGCCTCGCACCCGAGGTGCATCTCGCATAAGGTGGCGTACCCCGCAATGTGTAAAATCGAATTGGGGTGAGGTGGTGAAGTTGCAGCCCATAAAATTCCAACAGTCCCCGGAGGAAGGGGCGGATAGGAAACCCTAAGCCGCATAGTAAGAAGGAAACAAAACACACCCTTTCATCCTTTTGAGGGGAAGGGATGTTCTCCGCGTGTACCTGCATGTTGATGGATGTCAAACCAGGGCGGGTCACTGTCAGATCTGAATCCGGCAAATATCCTTGCCTCACCAGGCGCTCTAGCTGGATGCGCGAGACGGCGCAACTGTCCCAATCACCTCTCTCTGGGCCATGAGGACGCCTTGAAGAGCCTGTGGCGCTCGCCATGAGAAGCTCTTAGGGGTTGGACTTGGGGGAGGAGGGGCGCTGGCGGGGATTGTTTATAAATATGAAAGAAGGGGTGTGTGGCTAATCCGCGTGCCTGGCCCATAAATAAAACAGGGAAGAGGCCGACGCTTCACGATAAAGTGGATTGCTTCCCCATAAAAACGTAATTACCAAGGTCAGAAAATTGGTGCCACGTGTGGTGGAGTTGGGACCACCTGACAGAATCGTTGGATTTCCGAAGACTACCTAGGGGTTACATACATGAAATCGCCTATCGAGCCAAAGACTCCAGAGCCGAGGTCCAAGACGGTCGTCCTCAGCATCGAAGGCCCGTTCAGGGGCTACTTACGGTGTCCTTGGCTGGGGAGTATTAACCTAGCCCATCCATGCACTTCGGATTGTGCCGAAGGGCCCTCATTCTTCACAAGATGGACTTCAGGGCCGCATGCTGGGAAGAAGATCAAGACCACGTGTACCATTGACTTGCCGTATACGCCAAGACCTCTTCCACCGCCTCCACGCCAGGATACCGACCATGTAACCCTAGGTACCCTATTCGACGTGCATATAAGCCGAGGGGTTTAGCCCCTAGAAAGGGGATCAACACAATCTCATTCTCCTAGCCCTAGAGTTAGAACACATCTGAAGATCTCGAGGTAGATCAACTCTATATTTGTAACATGTCCATCAAAATAAACAAGATCAGGACATAGGCTTTTACCTCCATCAAGAGGGCCCAAACCTGGGTAAACTTCATCTCCCTGTTCCTGTTACCATCTGTCCAAGATGGACAGCTCGGAACCCCTACCCCGAGACTTTCGGTTTTTTACACCGACACCCACCGTATGCTTTTTGTTCAAGAGAGAAGACTCTAGTGAAAACTATGGCCCCCGGGTCTATCTTTATCATATATATAATCCAAAATTACCTAGCTGCAATTTATTTACTATTATTTTATTTAGTATTTTAATCTTTCTATCACTATGAGGTTTGATCATTGCAATTAACCGCCAAGGGGTTGACACCCCCTAGTTTGCATTGGGTGCAAGTATTTGCTTTTGTGTGTGTAGGTGCTGCTAACGAGGTTTCGCGTGGTTCTCCTACTGGATTGATAACCTTGGTTCTTAATTGAGGAAAATACCTATCTCTACTATACTGCATCATCCTCTCCTCTTTAGGGAAATCCCGACGCAGCTCACAAGTAGCAAAGAGCAACTATTCTCAGGTCAGATTTCGTAGCTATGTTGCATACTCCTTTACTCTTGCATCACTGCATTTACTTATACCAACTAATTTCGAGTTTGAAGGATCCAATGGAAACTCCAATGGCGCAACAGGTATTTTTTAAACCTATTTCTTTAACTGGATTGTTGTTGTAAATTCTCGCTTTATGTTGATTTCAGTTTCAATTGTATAAACGGTTATGTTCTCATGTCATGCACATTACAAGTGTAATTAGTGATGTGTAATTTTCCACACTTCTACTGTCTATGTTGCTCTGTCGTAAATAGATATGATTTGAATTGTGTCTCTATCTTGATTTGGCAACATAAACGAGGATGATATACACAATACAGTGACCATGGTACATAGATATATGTTTGTTTCATGTTGTTATTATGTACTACCTTGCAATAGAAGACAAGTTAGTATAATCATGTCATCATTACTACTGAACTGGTTTACCAAAATGAGTTTCATATACTACATGCTAAACTTGTTATGTGTCTGCTTGTTCCTCTTTTAGAGTGCCGGCAGAATATTGGAGAAGAGTACCCCATTATGAAATGGTAAAGCAAGTAATGCAAATAAGGTTCAAGATAGCGAGAAATGGTAAAGCAAGTAATGCAAATAAGGTTCAAGATAGCGAGACAACCCTGTTGGTCTCCAAAAAAGCTATTAAAAACTATATCGAAGACACTGAGACAAACCCAAAGTCCTGCCTTGATTTAGTGTTTGAGTTACTGGCCACTACGGCTGGCACAAGCTCTTTGAACTCACTGCCTGAATCAGTTCGTCTGCTTGAGTCTCAACTACAAGTTGAAAGACAACGATCAGCTATGCTGCAACAAGAAGCAGAAGGACCGAGGAAGTCCATGCAGAATTTAGATGCATACTTTCTGGTGCAACAACAAGAGTTGGAGGATTTTAGCGCCAAACAAGAGAAAGCTAATAAGCTTACTAAACTTCTTGCCAGCATGGTGGGTGCCCAGGATATCATTTCTTGAGCTCTTCTGGAGTTGTTTCAGTTCTGGACTTGTTTTGGTGTTGCGTTTATTTGCACTGGTGGCCAACTACGGCTTCCTGTGTATGTAATATGCTGCTTTGTTGTTCCCTATATTTGCACTCGTGGCAAACTTTGATGCCTAGTGGATGTGATCTGTGTAATCGTGTAATAGTATTGGTTGCTTGCTTATTTATTTCATGTAGTCGTGTTTATCTGTTTGCTTGTAGTCACTGCACTTCTTTTTCCTCTGTTTGCTAGTGGCCGCAATTACAATGTGCCACATACGGCCCGGATCCATGGGCCTTGTACATGCCGTAGGATCTATGGGCATCCCATGGGCCTTAAGATCCATGGGCCTCCTACGAGCCTTAGGATCCATGGGCCATACTGATCATGGGACAAAACAGGACCGCGGTATGGGCTGTAAACGGGCGAAAATCTGAACCATTTGTTTACGGACTCAGACCATAACGGGCTGTTAGCAGGCCGTAAGACAACACATGATTAATTATATCAACAGGCATAACGGGTCGTTAATGGGTCGGATTACATGACAGGATGAAAACAGCCCAATGTGTGAACGGGCCACAAAAGGATCGACTGTAACCACGGGCCAAATTTTGCCCATTAGCCGAACATGCCAGTTACGGACTGTATGTAGTCGTGGCCCAGAAATGAGCCCAAGAGTTTATGGGCCCTTAGTTGGCCGAAAATTAACACGACCCGAAAACGGCCCAACTTAATAATGGTCGTTAATGGGTCCAAAAGAGTTCATTATGGGCCATAATCACTACGGGCCGTTAAAGGGCACAAATATACAAAATGCCTCATATGGGACAAAAGACGACACAGGCCATACATGGGCCGAAAGTGACAACGGGATGGAATCATATTGGACGGCCCACATGACGCTACTAGGCCTAATTCGGATAGGCCATAATGAGCCGTGAGTTCCCAGGCCGTAAATGGGCTATATGCGCACAGGCCATTAACAGGCTTTTTGTGGGCCGACCCACTAACTTTTGACCAAGTCAAACAGGCCGGCCTTTTAACCTAAATGGGCCACTGTTGGGTCGAGTCATGTGTCGATGTATCATAGGCGCGTCCCTTCCATTGGATGGATGACATCTGTTCCAACGCGGACCTAACACGTGGTTCCTTCGGCCAATGAGAATTTTACACATGGAAAATCACCGTCGATCGTTGTTGTTAACGGGTTATCTGATCCAAAACCGGACCCGGAGCTTAATGGCGACCCGTTACAGTGGATGCCACGTGTCGGTTACCCTTGATGAAAACACTTCCATGACATGACATTTATCGTCATGTAAGTGGACACTTCCGTGATGATGATTTGAGTGTTTTCATGGAACACTTCTACGACAGCGTAGGTATGACCATCTTGATTGTGTCATAGAATCGTCACGGGTGTACATGCATGACAGAAAATGCGACCTATTGTGACAAAGACATATCATCATGGAAGTGTTTTTTTGTAGTGTAACAATTGTAAAAAGAAGTGCAGTAAGGTGACCCAATCCTTTTTGGAGCAAAGGACAAGCCAAAAGTACTTCTTATAATGAGCAAAGTGTTCTCAAGGACACATGGGTATTCTCATCTAGTCACGTTCATCATGTTTAGTTGATTGGCCTTCACTACTTTGATAATTTGATATGTGGGTGGACTGGTACTAGGGTGTTGTTCTTACTTGAACAAACAACCTTCTTATGATTACCCCCTCTCACAAGCATCCGCAACTACGAAAGAAGAATTAAGATAAATCCAACAATAGCAGGAAACATGTGGATCCAAATCAGCCCCTTAGGGAATAACGCATAAACTAGGGTTTAAGCTTATGTCACTCTCGCAACCCATCATCTACTTATTACTCCCCAATGCCTTCCCTTAGGCCCAAGTATGGTGAAGTGTCATGTAGTCCATGTTCACATGACACTACTAAAGGAAGAACAACATACATATCATTAAAATATTGAACGAATACCAACTTCACATAATTACTTATAACAAGACTTCTCACATGCATGTCCTCAAGAACAGAAGTAACTACTCGAAAATCATGTTCATGTTCAAGATCAGAGGGGTATTGAATATGCTTAAGGATCTGAACATATAATCTTCCACCAAATAAACCAACTAGCATCAACTACAAGATGTAATTAACACTACTAGCAACCCACAGGTACCAAACTCATGTTTTGGGAAAAAAATAATACAAGAGATGAACTAGGGTTTGAGATGAGATGGTGTTGGTGAGGATGTTGATGAAGATTGGTCCTCCCATGATGAGAGGAACATTGGTGACGTCGATGGCTTCGATTTCCCCCTCCGGGAGGGAAGTATCCTGGCGGAATCGCTCCGTCGCAAAGTGCTCCTGCTTAGGTTCTGCCTCAAGACGGCGACGCTTCGTCCCTAAAGTCTTATCTTGATTTTTTAGGAAAAATCGTATCATATAGGAGAAGGGAGGTCATAGAGGCCTGCTGGTGGGCCCACAAGCCTGGGTGGCGCCCCCTAGGGGGCACCACCTGAGCTTGTGGCTCAATGGTGGGGCCCCTCCTGGTGATTCTTCTTCCAGTATTTTTTTATTAATTTCAAAATAAGTCTTGATAGATTTCCAGGTCATCAGGGGCTCTAAAGAATAGCTACCTCTGTTGTATCTTTTTTAGGTCCAGAATTCTAGTTGCCAGCAATTTCCCTCTTCATGTAAATATTGTAAATTAAGAGAAAAAGGCATTAGAATTCAATCATAAAATGAAATAATGACCCAAAACATAATAAATAACAATATGAAAACATGATGCAAAATGGACGTATTAGGCACGTGGATAGAGGCAGACCTACCATAATGAACCAACACCCGGCCGACCCCTCAAGTGGAGTTAACAAGTTGATTCATAGATGTGGCCCCTCGAGGATTTCAGAGGCAAGTGGGCCCGCCTCTGGGTCCTAGAAGGCACTAAGGAAAGAGCAATGATCCGCGGAAACCGCGACGATAGCTCTAGGAAGAAGGCCTCACACAAGCGGGGTCCCAAGGGCCCCAGTGGAACGGTCGCGGATGGCCCTTCGGCTAAGCTCCCATGAGATGGGGCAACATCAAGAAAAAATACAATAGCCCGTCAAAGGTCTCAAAGACGTCTACTGCAACCTCCGCCATGCTAGGGGGCTACTGATGGTGTCATGTACCAGTGGTGGCTCTCTCCCGGGAGCCCAGCCTCGGTACCAACCAGGGGTCCACTTGTGACGCCCCTGATTCGACCGTACACTAATCATACACGCAAATGTGTATGATCAATATCAGGGACTCACGGGAAGATATCACAACACAACTCTAGACACAAATAAAATAATTCAAGCTTCATATTACAATCCAGGGGCCGCAAGGGCTCGAGTACAAAAGCTCGAAAGAACAAGAGTCAGCGGAAGCAACAATATCTGAGTACAGACATAAAGTTAGACAAGACTATCTTAAGAAGACAAAGACAAAAACAACAACGATCGAAGAGGCAAGGCCTCCTGCCTGGGACCTCCTAACTACTCCTGGTCGTCGACGGTCTCCACGTAGTAGTAGGCACCCTCAGGGTAGTAGTAGTAGTCGGTGGGGTGGCATCTGGCTCCTGGGATCCACCAACTGGTTGCAACAACCGGAAAGAAGAAAGAAGGGGGAAAAGGGGTAGCAAAGCAACCGTGAGTACCCATCCAAAGTACTCGCAAGCATCAGATCTATACTAAGTATGCATTGGTATCAAATGGAAGGGTTGTATCTGTGGACTGAACTGCAGAATGCCGGAATAGAGGGAAGGCCTGGCCTATCAAAGACTAGCATCTTCATGCATCTTACAGCATTCAGAAGAGTACAGAATAGCATATTATAATTAACAAGCATGTTCTAGTATTAATGCCCAGAGATCCTTCCTCGACTCCCTGCGAGAAAGCAATCCCGGAGCCATCATCTCCATCACATGTCCAAGTATCCACTTCTAGTTGTAATAGATCGGGATACAACTCCGAGCATCTGTTACCGTGGACACGGCTATTCGAATGGATAACTTCCCTGCAGGGGTGCACCACATTACCCAACACGCTTGATTACTCTGGTCGGACACACTTTCTTGGGTCCATGCCTGGCCTCAAAAAATGAACACGTCGCAGCCCTACCTAGGCTCAGCATAGAGGTCCCGCCGGTCTACATCCTAAGCACTCTGGGGTCTTGGGTCCATCGCCCTTTGCACTCCGGGTCATTACATGCAGTGCGGGTCCAGGCACCACTTCTACCTGGATGGAGCCGGCCCAGCCGTGCTGCAATGTTGAACTAGACGTCTGACAAAGCTTTGGTTGATACTACGACACCGAGTGACCATAATTGTTCCCGCGTGGTGGTTAGTGCGTATAGGCCAATGGCCAACTCAGATCAAATACCCAAATCCTTAGTGTATTAGGAGCTCACGGAGATGAGCAGAGACTCACGATAATGTGACCCATCGCCCCGTCTCGAGGAAATACGGCAAGGGCTAGCCCAGCCCACTCGGGGGCGGCCTGCCTGCCCGGCCGTGTCCCATAATTATCTCGCGGGTGCTCTCCGAGCCCACACGACTTTCACATCAACTCACGGGTACCCCTTAGGGCCGACCCGACTTCAACAGTGGTCTCAAGTAAAGTCCAGGTGAGGGAGTCCTGGATTAGGGGGTGTCCGGATAGCCGGACTACCATCATCAGCCGAACTATCATTGGCCGGACTATCATCATCGACCGGACTCCAAGACTATGAAGATACAAGATTGAAGACTTCTCCCCGTGTCCGGATGGGACTTTCCTTGGCGTGGAAGGCAAGCTTGGCGATCTGGATATGTAGATCTCCTACCATTGTAACCGACTCTATGTAACCCTAGCCCTCTTGGTGTCTATATAAACCGGATGGCTTTAGTCCGTAGGGCGAGAACAACAACAACCCTTACAATCATACCATAGGCTAGCTTCTAGGGTTTAGCCTTTTGATCTCGTGGTAGATCCACTCTTGTAAACATCCACAATATCAATATCAATCGAGCAGGGACGTGGGTTTTACCTCCATCAAGAGGGCCCCAACAGGTAAAACATCGTGTCCCTTGTCTCCTGTTACCATCCGCCTAGACGCACAGTTCGGGACCCCTACCCGAGATCCACCGGTTTTGACACGACATTGGTGCTTTCATTGAGAGTTCCTCGTGTCGTCACCGATAGGCTTGATGGCCTCTTCAATCGACAACGACGCAGTCTGGGTGAGACTTTTCTCCCGGACAGATCTTCAGATTCGGGCCGCTTCGATCTGCGGGCCAACTCACTTGGCCATCCGAGCAGATCGAAGCTACGCCCCTAGCCGTCGGTCAGGTTTGAAGCCTAAACTTCACGGCCGATATCCGCGGAGACTTGATCTTGATGGATCCGAGCCCATACCGAAGCGCGCCGGCCATCACGATGGGCATGACCTAACTCTGCGCCACGGACAGCACCTTTGAGGTCAGACACGAGTCCGCTCCGACCCATAGTCCGGAGCCGATCGCTCGGATCGAGGACGGATGGCTGGACACCGCCTTGGGAGCCGCAACTCCTACGGCGATGGATCCGAACACTTACCGAGGAGTCTGGATTAGGGGTGTCCGGATAGCGGACTACCATCATCACCGAACTATCATCTGCGGACTATCATCATCGACCGGACTCCAAGACTATGAAGATACAAGATTGAAGACTTCGCCCGTGTCCGGATGGGACTTTCCTTGGCGTGGAAGGCAAGCTTGGCGATCTGGATATGTAGATCTCCTACCATTGTAACCGACTCTATGTAACCCTAGCCCTCTCCGGTGTCTATATAAACCGGATGGCTTTAGTCCGTGGGACAGAACATCACAACAACCCTTACAATCATACCATAGGCTAGCTTCTAGGGTTTAGCCTCCTTGATCTCGTGGTAGATCCACTCTTGTAAACATCCACAATATCAATATCAATCGAGCAGGGCGTGGGTTTTACCTCCATCAAGAGGGCCCGAACACAGGTAAAACATCGTGTCCCTTGTCTCCTGTTACCATCCGCCTAGACGCACTGATTCGGGACCCCCTACCGAGATCCGCGGTTTGACACCGACATTGGTGCTTTCATTGAGAGTTCCTCGTGTCGTCACCGATAGGCTTGATGGCCTCTTCAATCAACAACAGCGCAGTCTGGGTGAGACTTTTCTCCCGGACAGATCTTCGTATTCGGTAACCGATCTGCGGGCCAACTCACTTGGCCATCTGGAGCAGATCGAAGCTCGCCCTGGCCGTCGGTCAGGTTTGAAGCCTAAACTTCACGGCCGATATCGCGGGGACTTGATCTTGATGGATCTGAGCCACAGCCCGGCGTGCGGCGCTGTCACGATGGGCATGACCTAACTCTGCCGCCGGACAGCACCTTGGAGGCCGCACATGAATCCGCTCCGACCCATAGTCCGGAGCCGATCGCTCGGATCGAGGACGGATGGCTGGACACCGCCTCGGGAGCTGCAACTTCTCTGGCGATGGGCGAACACTTACCTTGTCCCGCATAAAGCTCATGACTCGAGGTGCGGACTCCTGCGGACTCGAACCTCCTGCGCCCGCCGGTCGAATCCGATTGGGCGCCGATCATGGAATTCACCGCTGCGGACATCTTTGAGCACTCGCCCTTGGCGATATCATAAATTCATGAAGCATCTCTCGCTATCCGGAGAGCCTGGCGAACTACGGCCGGGATGGTTGGGACAGCAGACGACGAAGAAATTCAGAGCCCACCCACCACCCACCGTAGCCACCGTCGGCGATTTAACCGACATACTCGACTACGACTCCGAAGACATCGGCGGTATGGGCGGCGATGCGGAGACTACCAAGAACCAGTGCCTACAGGACCTTTGGAAGACCACCTCGTCATCGACATATACATGGTGGACACCCCAAAAGATGGGGGCGGCGAAGAAGCAGCGGAGGCCGATTCCTTAAAAAACAGCCCAAGCGCCCGGCGTCGTGGCGCCGCTCTAAATCCGCCACGGCAAGAATGGAGATTCCGGCACATGAGATAATAACACCCCGAAAGTGCGAAGACAACTCCCTCCGGCCACGATCCAGCGCAGGAGGAGGCGAAGCAAGCCCTCACGAGAGGCGGCGGCGAAGAGGTCGAGGATGACAATTACTTACCTCCCTCCGGAGGCGAGGCAAGCCTCGGCGATGGCGAATTCGTCGTGCACGAGGATCCCGTCGAACAAGAGCGTTTGAGGCGCAGGCTAATGGCCACGGCAAACAGCCTAAAGAAAAAGCAGCAACAGCTTCAAGCTGATCAAGACCTCTTGGCCGACAGATGGACCGAGGTCCTCGCGGCGAAAAGTATGAACTCGAGCGCCCCTCAAAAGTTACCCAAAGCGCAAGTTGCTCCCCGATTAGAGGAGGAAGCGTACAAACCTGCATCACCAGCGCTGTCTGGCAGACCGACCACCTCGTGGCGCGACGAGAGAGGCGTGCAAGCCCTCCACCAAAACCGTACCCGGCATCGCTCAAAAAGCATGAAGCCACGGGAACGCGCGGACTTGCGAGATATATTGGAGGACAAGGCAAGACAATCCAGATCTATCTATGGATCACGTGGCGCCCCAAGACCCAGCGAATACCGTCGCGCGGATACAACTACTCGGCGGGCGAACACAGCAGACAACGCTCTCTCGAGCTACGTCGCGATATTGCTCAATCTGAGGCGCCGCACACCCACTATGCTTCACCGGCGAAGTAATGGATCATCAAATCCTGAAGGGTTTAAACCCGTTAATATCGAATCCTACGATGGCACAACAGACCCAGCGGTTTGGATTGAGGATTATCTCCTCCATATACATATGGCCCATGGCGGCAATCTTCACGCCATCAAATATCTCCCGCTCAAGCTCAAAGGACCAGCTCGGCATTGGCTTAACAGCCTGCCCGCAGAGTCAATTGGATCTTTGGGAAGACACGGAAGCCGCATTCCTCGACAACTTCCGAGGCGCGTATATGCGACCACGGACTTGAGATGACCTAAGCCACATAATCCAGCAGCAGACGAATCGGCGAGCAATTTCGGACACGGTTCTTAACAAAGAAAAATCAAATCGTCGATTGTCCGGATGCGAGGCACTCGCTGCCTTCAAACATAACATCCGTGACGAGTGGCTGGCCCGGCACCTAGGGCGGGAGAAGCGAAATCCATGGCAGCCCTCACATCACTCATGACCCGCTTACATGCGGGAGAGGATAGCTGGCTAGCTCGCAGCAACAACCTCGGCAAAAAGCTGGCAGTCCGGATACCAAGGACCGCAATGGCAGGTTGCGTCGAAACAAAACAAACGCCGCGTGCGGCGGCGACAGCAATGAGGATCTGGCAGTCAACGCCGGATTCGAGGCTCAAACCGGTCAGCGGAAGAAGCCATTCAAAAGAACCACTCGGGCCCGTCCAATTTGGACCGAATACTCGACCGCTCTGTCAAATACATGGAACCCCGAAAAGCCAGCTAACCACACCAACAGAGATTGTTGGGTATTCAAGCAGCGAGCAAATTAATCGCCGAAAACAGTGACAAGGGCTACAGCGATGGCGAGGAAGAGACCCGGCCGCCCGAACAACGAGAGGACAAAGGATTCCCCCTCAAGTTGGACGGTAAACATGATATCATAGCGCATATTCCCAAGAGGGAGCGGAGCGTGCACTAAAGGGCGTATCTGCGATGGAGCGATCGCCCCAAAATTCAACCCATGGTCCTCTTGCCCGATCACTTTCGATCGAAGAGACCATCCGACCGATATCCGCCATGGCGGATTCGCGCGATGGTTTTAGACCCAATCGTTGATGGATTTCACCTCACGAGAGTCACGATGGACGGCGGCGTAGCTGAACCTGCTTTATCGGGATACGGTCGCAAGATGGGCATAGACCCTTCAAGGATTAAACCTACAAAGACAACCTTCAAAGCGTCATACCAGGTGTCGAGGCCAATTATACAGGCTCGATTACATCGAAGTGGTCTTGGATCCCGGATAATTTCGAGCGAGGAGTTAATCTTGACATAGTCCCGTTCATGGCGGCTATCACGCTCTGCTTTCGGACGAACGCGTTCGCAAAATTCAGCGGTGCCGCATTATGCATACCTTAAGCTCAAGATGCGAGGCCCTCGTGGAGTCATCACGGTCAATGGAAACACGGGCGCTCCCTCGAGCGGAGGAACATACAGCGGCTCTCGCGGCGAAATCTGAGCAGCCTTTTAAGGCAATTCTCGAGTCCGGCCGTTAAGCGACCGGACACGATAACAGCGCCGGAGCAACATCAACCAAGACCACAGCACGTTCCGAGCACGCGTAGCAATGCGGCCTCAACCCCAGCCCTCGCAAAATTGTAAGACAAACTCTCGCGTACATAATTACGCCTTGGAGATACCATGGGCATAGGGGAAAGGCACAACCACAACAGACCAGTGCGGTTCGACCACACAGGGGCTCCCAAGTGTGTCGCTCTTTTTCTTTTATTTCTCTCTTTTTATACAGAACTCTGTCGTGGCGAACCTGCCGAACTCATGATGCAACAGCGAGGGAAGGACAAAGGCATGACGAACACTCGGTGGTCTCCATCACGAGCATTAAATTTGTTAAATACAACATTCCATGGCCTACCCACGGAGAGAGGCGCCTTTAATTCGTCAATCCCTTGCTTTCCGCACTATTTGTATCATTCCGCACTCATAGCATATCTTCTCGAATAAAATGCAGCACTTTTTGCCTATAATTGCATTATATATATATATATATATATATATATATATATATATATATATATATATATATATATATATATATTCATTTATGACATGTTGCACCCATTACATTTTAGTGCGGCCAAATACACGAGGGCTTATGTTCTCCGCATTATGGTGTGATAAAGTCCGAACACTTTCACAAGTGCGGCACCCGAACTTATAGCATTATATGAATCGGCTCGAATCATGTCTTGGGTCAATAGTTGGGTTTGCCGGCTCCCATGTTTGGCACCTTACGTTCCGTTCTATCGGCTAAGGTAGCCTTGGGAGAACCACTGCGATTGCGCCCGGTTGAGCAGGTTAACGCCTCGATGGAAAGCTAAAACTATTTGTCATGATAAGGCGAGACTGGTCGCTGTTCGAGAGGTCCTTCGGGTCCTTAAAGACCTCGCCGCTTGGCGAAGTTCGGATTATGTCCAAGCGAAGGCGTGGATAGCGCCCCAATTCGGTCCTCCGAATACTAGGGGCTTCGCCGAAATTTAAAATTATAGAATTCTATGGCTAAGTGAGAGTGTTCAAGCACTATAAGTCCGGTTGCCTTGTTCGTTGTGTTGGCGCCTCCTAGATGGACCCAAAAATGGGAACAAGAGTGCTCAAGTTTATCCGAACACCCCGGCACTCGTGGCATGGGGGCTGAAGCCGACGACTTGCCATCTCTCAGATTTAATAAACGGCCGCACAGAAGGTAATATTTTAAATTAACAAGCGTTGCTTAGCGCATATGAACAAAGTTTTCAGCGCACAGGATAACACATTGCGAATTTACTCAAAAATTACATCCACAGGGCACTCATCCGCAATCTTGCGGGCACCCTTCAGACAGCCTTATAGTACATTTGGGCGTCACGATGTTCCTTGCCCGCTGGTGGCGCGTCGATGATTAGCTTCTCCGCATCCAGCTTGCCCCAATGCACCTTTGCGCGGGCAAGGGCCCGACGAGCACCTTCAATACAGGCGGGCGCTTGATAACCTCCACCCGGGCACGCATCCACCAGCCGTCGCACGAGGCGAAGTAGCTCCAGGCATGGCCTCTCGAGGCCACAGCGGACTATGAGGCCCTTCATGGCCTGCTCGGCCACCTTGTGAAGCTCGACCAGCTGCTTCACTGGTCGCTAGAAGCACCGGATGGCGGCCTCGGCATCTTGAGACCGAAGACCTTCTCCGTTGAGCTCCCTCCTCGGCTCGGTAGAATCGGCGGCATCGAGACACGCTGCTGAGGCAGATCTGCAAAGCATACAGAGAGCTCGAATTCGGGTAAGTAACACGTAATTTACATTCACATGCTTGCTTTGCATGAAAAATGCCTTACCGCCGCTATCTTCCTCATCAACTCAATCTCTGAAGGGACTTATGGGCATCGGCCTTGGCAGTTTGGCACTTTCGAGGCGAGGCAAGCTCGGACTCTCGAGTCTTTGAGTCACGCTCCAAACTCTCATGCTTTTCCATGAGAGCCTGGAGCTCTTGCTGAACCACCGCCACCCGCGCCTCTTGCTTTTCTCGCTCTGCCCGTTCCGTGGCCGCATTGCGTTCGGCCGCGGACACGGCCTCCTTCAGGGTCGCCACCTCGTTCGTGGCCCCTGCAGTACCCATGTTATCCTTGTTATTTTTTGTTGCAACCTAAATCCTTTTATATAAGGTACAAGTTCAAAGTGGTGTTACTCACCTTCTTTGTCCTGGAGCTGCTTCCTGGCGCGGCCGAGCTCTTGCTCGGACCGCTCGAGCTCCTGCTTCAAAGCACCGACCTCCGCAGTCAGTGCGGCAGAGGTCAGCAGCGCAGCCTGCAACCCATATTGACATAATTTTTTAGCAACCCTGCGTATATCTTTTTTTCAGATCCTCGGTCCGGCTTTTCTTCCCGAACACCGAACCGAGCATCGAGGGCTCTGTCTATGCGGTATTACATTGCATATTTTAACTTCTTACCTCAAAGCACGATAGAAGGCTCTGCGAGCTTCGGTCAGCCCGCTCTTGGCGAGCTGCACCTTCGAATCACCGCACTCATAATAGTGCGGTGTTCTTCCTCGATGGAAGCGCTCTGCAGCGCCTCAACAAATTGCCGGCGCCTCCGGTTGGGCCGGAAGCCGCCGGCGTCCACAGTCTTGCCCTTCGTTCGAAGGGCGCGGCGGACTCCGGAACCACTGCGGGTTCGATGTGGAGTCGGCGCAAAGTCCGGAGGGCGCCTTGTGGCGCCTCGGGCCTCCCCGATGGGTCCCTTCTTGGGATCCCACCTCGGCGTCCTCGGCGTCGCGAGGGGTGGGCGGTCGGGATGGAGTCTACATCCGGCGGAGCCAACGACCCGCTTCGATGAAGCGGGGAGATCATCACTGGCGGACTACAGGCAGCATGCGGCATCGAGAATGACACTATGTGGCGCAGAAAAAAAATTATAAATCATTCAGGAATCCGGATACTTACGATCTCGCGGAGGCTGGCCCTTGAAGGCCATTCTTCCTCGCCAGCGTTGATGTTGGCGGAGCTGTCCGGGAATAGTCCTTCCCTCTTGGACCCTTGGCCTCCCCCTGTTGGGAAGCCTTCCTCTTCCTCTCTCCCTCCTGCGGGAGAGTCCTCTTTCTCCTCCTCATTTTGGGGAGAGTCCGCCCGAGTCGTCGGACACCTGAAAGCGGGAGCTCTTTCGAGCACCGTGGCCTCCTTCTTGGCCTTCTTCTCCGGCACCACGTGCGGTGCGGAACCAGCAACCTCGCTAGGCGGCGTCTCTGGATTTTCGGCATAGGGCCGGACGGTAATCTGCTCCGCCTTCCTCATCCAGTCTGTCAAAGGAAAAGGGAAATTAAAACCGCATAGAGTCAAACTATGAAAAACAAGTGTCCGTAAAGGGTAGAATCACTTACCTCGTCGGCTGGCGCTGCGGCGAAATCCGCGATCTTGATCGCGGATGCGAAACCGGCGCCCTTGAACAGCACCTTCGAGGCGCCGTGCGTCGTGTCGAAGAGCTTGCTCAGCGCTGGTGCTGTTCGGATCGAACTCCACAGATTGAATGCCCGCTCTTGGCATGGGAGAATCCGGCGGACGAGCATGACTTGGACCACGTTAACCAGCTGAGCTTCTTCACCGGCTTCGGATACGGGCTTGGAGTCCGTCGGCTCCTTGAACTACCCCACAGCAAGCCCTTCTCTTTCCGGAGGTGAGCTGCGTGGGGATACCAGATCTAAACTTCGGGGCCGCCGCCCATTTAGGGTCACGTGGCTCGGTGATATAGAACCACCCGATTGCCACCTTGGCGGATTCCACGAAGGCCCCTTGAACCAAAGGACATTGGGCATCTTGCCCAACATGGCGCCTCCGCACTCCGCTTGAGTGCCCTTCACTACCTTGACTTGACATTGAAGGTCTTGAGCCACAAGCGAAGTGGGGCTGGATGCAGAGGAAGGCCTCGCTTTACGACGATAAGCGCCGAGATGTTGAGGATGAAGTTGGCGCGGATCATGGAAATCCAGGCCGTAGTAGAACATGAGCCCCGGACAAAGGGGTGAAGTGGAAAGCCCAGTCCAGCGGAGGAAGTGGGGAAGAAAGGCGACCCTCTCATGGGGCACTGGGGGTGGGGATGAGCTGCCCCTCGTCGGGCAGCGGTCTGTGATGTCGCCGGAAAGGTATCGGCGCCCGCGCAGTTTGGCGATGTGCTCCTCCTTAGCGGTGGAGGCCAACCATTTACCTCCGCTCCGGACATGGTCGGAGAAGGTTGAGACGAGATCTTGCGAACTTGGGCGCTGGAGCTCGAGTCTTGCGGAGATGGATAAGCAAAGGAGGAAGAAGGCGTGGGTGAGAAGGTGAATCCTTATCCCTTATATGGGCGAGGCGAAGTCTTCGCGTCCCCACCGGCCTGGTAAAACTCGCTTATCCCCAAGCGTCACCATCAATGGCGCGGTTGGGTTACCCCGTCCGTATTGATGAGAATCCCGGATTAAGGAAACACGATCTCTGCTTTGACAAGGCGTGCCAAGAAACCGCCTCGCTAAATCGTTGAGGTGGTAAAGTAAAAACAATTCGAGTAATGGCTTGGTAGTGGTGTGACGTCATGCCACAAAAAGCGTCAGCAGATTGAACTTGTGTATATATTATTATTCTCTCTACGGTGGAATGTGGAATTTATTTTGCGAGCGGACACTATCCTGGTGTTCACAATCTTCTATCATTCGGAGGAGGAACCCGCCTTGCAATGCCAAGCAATATCTGCGCGGACTTATCGTCATTGAAGCCTGGTTCGAGGGGCTCTTGAGGAGTCTGGATTAGGGGTGTCCGGATAGCGGACTACCATCATCGGCCGAACTATCATCTGCGGACTATCATCATCGACGGACTCCAAGACTATGAAGATACAAGATTGAAGACTTAGCCCGTGTCGGATGGGACTTTCCTTGGCGTGGAAGGCAAGCTTGGCGATCTGGATATGTAGATCTCCTACCTTTGTAACCGACTCTATGTAACCCTAGCCCTCTCCGGTGTCTATATAAACCGGATGGCTTTAGTCTGTAGGACCAGAACATCACAACAACCCTTACAATCATACCATAGGCTAGCTTCTAGGGTTTAGCCTCCTTGATCTCGTGGTATATCCACTCTTGTAAACATCCTCAATATCAATATCAATCGAGCAGGGCGTGAGGGTTTTACCTCCATCAAGAGGGCCCGAACACAGGTAAAACATCGTGTCCCTTGTCTCCTGTTACCATCCGCCTAGGCGCTGCGATTCGGGACCCCCTACCGAGATCCGCGGTTTGACACCGACACTTACCTTGTCCGCATAAAGCTCATGACTCTCGGGGTGCGGACTCCTGCGGACTCCGAACCTCCTGCGCCCTGCCGGTCAAATCCGATTTGGCGCCGATCATGGAATTCACCGCTGCGGACATCTCAAAGCACTTTTCGCCCTTGGCGATATCATAAATTCACTGAAGCATCTCTCGCTATCCGGAGAGCCTGGCGAACTACGGCCAGGATGGTTAGGACAGCGGATAGCGAAGAAATTGAGCCCACCACCACCCACCGTAGCCACCGTTGAAGATTTAACCGACATACTCGACTACGACTCCGAAGACATCGGCGGTATGGGCGGCGATGCGGAGACTACCAGAACCAGCGCCTACAGGTCCTTTGGACAACCACCTCGTCATACGACATATACATGGTGGACACCCCAAAAGATGGGGGCGGCGAAGAAGCAGCGGAGGCCGATTCCTTAAAGAAACAGCCCAGCGCCCGGCGTCGGCGCCGCCGCTCTAAATCCGCCACGGCAAGAATGGAGATTCCGGCACGGAGATAATAACACCCAGAAAGTGCGAAGACAACTCCCTCCGGCCACGATCTAGCACGGGAGGAGGCGAAGCAAGCCCTCACGAGAGGCGGCGGAGGCGAAGAGGTCGAGGATGACAATTACTTACCTCCCTCCGGAGCGAGGCAAGCCTCGGCGATAGCGAATCGTCGTGCACGAGGATCCCGTCGAACAAGAGCGTTTTAGCGCGGGCTTATGGCCACGACAAACAGCCTAAAGAAAAAGCAGCAACAACTTCAAGCTAATCAAGACCCTCTTGGCGATAGATGGACCGAGGTCCTCGCGGCGAAAAGTATGAACTCGACGCCCCTCAAAAGTTACCCAAAGCGCAAGTTGCTCCCCGATTAGAGGAGGAAGCGTACAAACCTGCATCACCAGCGCTGTCTGGCAGACCGACCACCTCGTGGCGCGGCGAGGCGTGCAAGCCCTTCACCAAAACCGTACCCCGGCATCGCTCAAAAAGCATGAAGCCACGGAGGAACGCGCCGGACTTGCGGGATATATTGGAGGACAAGGCAAGACAATCCAGATCTATCTATGGATCACGTGGCGCCCCAAGACCCACGACGAACACCGTCGCGCGGATACAACTACTCGGCCGGGCGAACACAGCGGAACAACGCTCTCTCGAGCTACGTCGCGATATTGCTCAATCTGAGGCGCCGCACACCCACTATGCTTCAGCGATGAAGTAATGGATCATCAAATCCACGAAGGGTTTAAACCCGTTAATATCGAATCCTCACGATGGCACAACAGACCCAGCGGTTTGGATTGAGGATTATCTCCTCCATATACATATGGCCCATGGCGGCAATCTTCACGCCATCAAATATCTCCCGCTCAAGCTCAAAGGACCAGCTCGGCATTGGCTTAACAGCCTGCCCCAGAGTCAATTGGATCTTTGGGAAGACACGGAAGCCGCATTCCTCGACAACTTCCAGAGCACGCGTAATGCGACCACGGGACTTGAGATGACCTAAGACACATTATCCAGCAGCAGACGAATCGGCCGGTCAATTCGGACACGGTTCTTAACAAAGAAAAATCAAATCGTCGATTGTCCGGATGCAGAGGCACTCGCTGCCTTCAAACATAACATCCGTGACGAGTGGTTGGCCGGCACCTAGGGCGGAGAAGCGAAATCCATGGCAGCCCTCACATCACTCATGACCCGCTTACATGCGGGAGAGGATAGCTTCGCTAGCTCGCAGCAACAACCTCGGCAAAAAACGCGGCAGTCCGGATACCAAGGACCGCAATGGCAGGTTGCGTCGAAACAAAACAAGCGCCGCGTGCTGGCGGCGGCAATGAGGATCTGGCAGTCAGCGCGGATTCGAGGCTCTAAACCGGTCAGCGGAAGAAGCCATTCAAAAGAACCACTCCGGGCCCGCCCAATTTGGACTGAATACTCGACCGCTCTGTCAAATACATGGAACCCCAAAAGCTAGCTAACCACACCAACAGAGATTGTTGGGTATTCAAGCAGCGAGCAAATTAATCGCCGAAAGCAGTGACAAGGGCTACACAGCGATGGCGAGGAAGAGACCGGCCGCCCGAACAACGAGAGGACAAAGGATTCCCCCTCAAGTTGGACGGTAAACATGATATCATAGCGCATATTCCCAAGAGGGGCGGAAGCATGCACTAAAGGGGCGTATCTGCGATGGAGCGGTCGCCCCAAAATTCAACCCATGGTCCTCTTGCCCGATCACTTTCGATCGAAGAGACCATCGACCGATATCCGCCATGGCGGATTCGCGCATTGGTTTTAGACCCAATCGTCGATGGATTTCACCTCACGAGTCGATGGGCGACGGCGTGCTGAACCTGCTTTATCGGGATACGGTCGCAAGATGGGCATAGACCCTTCAAGGATTAAACCTACAAAGACAACCTTCAAAGCGTCATACCGGTGTCGAGGCCAATTATGCGAGCTCGATTACTGGAAGTGGTCTTGGATCCCGGATAATTTCGAGCGAGGAGTTAATCTTGACATAGTCCCGTTCGCAGCGGCTATCACGCTCTGCTTTCGGACGAACGCGTTTACAAAATTCAGCGCGGTGCCGCATTATGCATACCTTAAGCTCAAGATGCGAGGCCCTCGTGGAGTCATCACGGTCAATGGAAACACGGGCGCTCCCTCGAGCGGAGGAACATACAGCGGCTCTCGCGGCGGAAATCTGAGCAAGCCTTTTACGGCAATTCTCGAGTCCGGCCGTTAACGACCGGACACGACCAAGCGCGCCCGAGCAACATCAACCAAGACCACAGCACGTTAGAGCGCAGCGTAGCAATGCGGCCTCAACCCCAGCCCTCGCAAAATTGTAAGACAAACTCTCCGCGTACATAATTACGCCTTGGAGATACCATGGGCATAGGGAAAGGCACAACCACAACAGACCAGTGCGGTTCGACCACACCAAGGGCTCCCAAGTGCGTCGCTCTTTTTCTTTTATTTTCTCTTTTTATACAGAACTATGTCCGTGGCGAACCTGCCGAACTCATGATGCAACAGCCAGGGAAGGACAAAGGCGCGGCGAACACTCGGTGGTCTCCATCACGAGCATTAAATTTGTTAAATACAACATTCCGTGGCCTACCCTGGAGGGAGCGCCTTTAATTCGTCCAATCCCTTGCTTTCCGCACTATTTGTATCATTCCGCACTCATAGCATATCTTCTCGAATACAATGCATCACTTTTTGCCCATAATTGCATTACCTTATATATATATATATGTTCATTTACGACATGTTGCACCATTACATTTTAGTGCGGCCAAATACACCGAGGGCTTATGTTCTCCGCATTATGGTGTGATAAAGTCTGAACACTTTCACAAGGCGGCACCCGAACTTATAGCATTATATGAATCGGCTCGAATCATGTCTTGGGTCAATAGTTGGGTTTGCCCGGCTCCCATGTTTGGCACCTTCGTTCCGTTCTATCGGCTAAGGTAGCTTGGGAGAACCACTGCGATTGCGCCCGGTTGAGCAGGTTAACGCCTCGATGGAAAGCTAAAACTGATTGTCATGATAAGGCGAGAGACTGGTCGCTGTTCGAGAGGTCCTTCGGGTCCTTAAAGACCTCGCCGCTTGACGAAGTTCGGATTATGTCCGGCGAAGGCGTGGATAGCGCCCAATTCGGTCCTCCGAATACTAGGGGCTTCACGAAATTTAAAATTATAGAATTCTATGGCTAAGTGAGAGTGTTCAAGCACTATAAGTCCGGTTGCCTTGTTACGTTGTGTTGGCGCCTCCTAGATGGACCCAAAAATGGGAACAAGAGTGCTCAAGTTTATCCGAACACCCCAGCACTCGTGGCATGGGGGCTGAAGCCGACGACTTGCCATCTCTCAGATTTAATAAGCGGCCGCCTGAAGGTAATTTTTAAATTAACAAGCGTTGCTTAGCGCATATGAACAAAGTTTTCAGCGCACAGGATAACACATTGCGAATTTACTCAATAATTACATCCACAGGGCACTCATCCGCAATCTTGCGGGCACCCTTGAGACAGTCTTATAGTACATTTCGGCGTCACGATATTCCTTGCCGCTGGTGGCGCGTCGTGATTAGCTTCTCCGCATCCAGCTTGCCCCAATGCACCTTTTGCGCGGGCAAGGGCCCGGCGAGCACCTTCAATACTGGCGGGCGCTTGATAACCTCCACCGAGGGCACGCATCCACCAGCCGTCGACGAGGCGAAGTAGCTCCAGGCATGGCCTCTCGAGCCACGGCCGGACTATGAGGCCCTTCATGGCCTGCTCGGCCACCTTGTGAAGCTTCGACCAGCTGCTTCACTGGTCGCTAGAAAACACGGATGGCGGCCTCGACATCTTGAGACCGAAGACCTTCTCCGTTGAGCTCCCTCCTCGGCTCGGTAGAATGCAGCGGCATTAGACACGCTGCGAGGCAGATCTGCAGACACCCGAGAGCTCGAATTCGGGTAAGTAACACGTAATTTACATTCACATGCTTGCTTTGCATGAAAAATGCCTTACCCGCGCTATCTTCCTCATCAACTCAATCTCTGAAGGGACTTATGGGCCTCGGCCTTGGCAGTTTGGCACTTTCGAGAGCGAGGCAAGCTCGGACTCTCGAGTCTTTGAGTCACGCTCCAAACTCTCATGCTTTTCCATGAGAGCACAGGCTCTTGCTGAACCACCGCCACCCGCGCCTCCTGCTTTTCTCGCTCTGCCCGTTCCGTGGCCGCATATCGTTCGACCCACGGACACGGCCTCCTTGAGTGGTCGCCACCTCGTTCGTGGCCCTGCAGTACCCATGTTATCCTTGTTATTTTTGTTGCAACCTAAATCCTTTTACATAAGGTACAAGTTCAAAGTGGTGTTACTCACCTTCTTTGTCTGGAGCTGCTTCTGGCGCGGCCGAGCTCTTGCTCGGACCGCTCGAGCTCTGCTTCAAAGCACCGACCTCCGATCGGTCGGCGAGAGGTCAGCAGCGCAGCCTGCAACCCATATTGACATAATTTTTAGCAACCCTGCGTATATCTTCTTTTTCAGATCCTCGGTCCGGCTTTTCTTTCCGAACACGAACCGAGCATCGAGGCTACTGTCTATGCGGTATTACATTGCATATTTTAACTTCTTACCTCAAAGCACGATAGAAGGCTCTGCGAGCTTCGGTCAGCCGCTCTTGGCGAGCTGCACCTTACGATCACCGCACTCATAATAGTGCGGTGTTCTTCCTCGATGGGCGCTCTGCAGCGCCTCAACAAATTGCTCGGCGCCTCGGTTGGGCGGAAGCCGCGGCGTCACGGTCTTGCCCTTCGTTGAAGGGGCCGGCGGACTCCGGAACCACTGCGGGTTCGATGTGGAGTCGGCGCAAAGTCCGGGAGGGCGCCTTGTGGCGCCTCCGGGCCTCCCGATGGGTCCCTTCTTGGGATCCCACCTCGGCGTCCTCGGTGTCGCGGGGGTGGGCGGTTGGGATGGAGTCTACATCCGGCGGAGCCAACGACCCGCTCGATGAAGCGGGAGATCATCACCGGCGGACTACAGGCAGCATGCGGCATCGAGAATGACACTATGTGGCGCAGAAAAAGAAATTATAAATCATTAAGGAATCCGGATACTTACGATCTCGCGGAGGCTGGCCCTTGAATGCCATTCTTCCTCGCCAGCGTTGATGTTGGCGGAGCTGTCGGGGAATAGTCCTTCCCTCTTGGACCCTTGGCCTCCCTGTTGGGGAAGCCTTCCTCTTCCTCTCTCCTCCTCTGGGAAGAGTCCTCTTTCTCCTCCTCGTTTTGGGGAGAGTCCGCCCAGTCGTCGGACACCTGGCAGGCACTCATTCGAGCACCGTGGCCTCCTTCTTGGCCTTCTTCTCCGGCACCACGTGCGGTGCGGAACCAGCAACCCGCTAGGCAGGCGTCCCTGGATTTTACGGCATAGGGCTGGGCGGGTAATCTGCTCCGCCTTCCTCATCCAGTCTGTCAAAGGAGAAGGGAAATTAAAACCGCATAGAGTCAAACTATGAAAACAAGTGTCCGTAAAGGGTAGAATCACTTACCTCGTCGGCTGGCGCTGCGGCGAAATCCGCGATCTTGATCGCGGATGCGAAACTTGGCGCCCTTGAACAGCACCCTCAAGCGCCTTCGTACGTCGTGTCGAAGAGCTTGCTCAGCGCTGGTGCTGTTCGGATCGAACTCCATAGATTGAATGCCCGCTCTTGGCATGGGAGAATCCGTGACGAGCATGACTTGGACCACGTTAACCAGCTGAGCTTCTTCACCGGCTTCGGATACGGGCTTGGAGTCCGTCGGCTCCTTGAACTACCCCACAGCAAGCCCTTCTCTTTCCGGGAGGTGAGCTGCGTGGGGATACCAGATCTAAACTTCGGGGCCGCCGCCCATGTAGGGTCCGCGGCTCGGTGATATAGAACCACCCGATTGCCACCTTGATGGATTCCACGAAGGCCCTTGAACCAAAGGACATTGGGCATCTTGCCCAACATGGCGCCTCCGCACTCCGGCAGTGCCCTTCACTACCTTCGTCTTGACATTGAAGGTCTTGAGCCTGGCGAAGTGGGGCTGGATGCAGAGGAAGGCCTCGCTTTACGACGATAAGCGCCGAGATGTTGAGGATGAAGTTGGCGCGGATCATGGAAATCCAGGCCGTAGTAGAACATGAGCCCCGGACAAAGGGTGAAGTGGAAAGCCCATCCAGCGGAGGAAGTGGGAAGAAAGACAACCCTCTCATGGGGCACAGGGGTGGGGATGAGCTGCCCCTCGTCGGGCAGCCGGTGCTGCGATGTCGCGGAGAGGTATCCGGCGTTCGCGCAGTTTGGCGATGTGCTCCTCCTTAACGGTGGAGGCCAACCATTTACCTCCGCTCCGGACATGGTCGGAGAAGGTTGAGACGAGATCTTGTGAACTTGGGCGCTGGAGCTCGAAAGCGGAGATGGATAAGCAAAGGAGGAAGAAGGCGTAGGTGAGAAGGTGAATCCTTATCCCTTATATGGGCGGGCAAAGTCTACGCGTCCCCCACCAGCCTGGTAAAACTCGCTTATCTCCCAAGCGTCACCATCAATGGCGCGGTTGGGTTACCCACGTCCGTATTGATGAGAATCCCGGATTAAGGGGAAACACGAGCTCTGCTTCGACAAGACGTGCCAAGGAAACCGCTTCGCTAAATGCGCTGAGGTGGTAAAGTAAAAAACAATTCGAGTAATGGCTTGGTAGTGGTGTGACGTCATGCCACGTAAAAGCGTCGCAGATTGAACTTGTGTATATATTATTATACTCTCTACGGTGGAATGTGGAATTTATTTTGCGAGCGGACACTATCTGGTGTTCACAATCTTCTATCATTCGGAGGAGGAACCCGCCTTGCAATGCCAAGCAACATACGCGCGGACTTATCGTCATTGAAGCCTGGTTCGGGGGCTCTTGAGGAGTCTGGATTAGGGGATGTCCGGATAGCGGACTACCATCATCGGCCGAACTATCATTGGCGGACTATCATCATCGACCGGACTCCAAGACTATGAAGATACAAGATTGAAGACTTCTCCCGTGTCCGGATGGGACTTTCCTTGGCGTGGAAGGCAAGCTTGGCGTCTGGATATGTAGATCTCCTACCATTGTAACCGACTCTATGTAACCCTAGCCCTCTCCGGTGTCTATATAAACCGGATGGCTTTAGTCCGTAGGACGAGAACAACAACAACCCTTACAATCATACCATAGGCTAGCTTCTAGGGTTTAGCCTCCTTAATCTCGTGGTAGATCCACTCTTGTAAACATCCACAATATCAATATCAATCGAGCAGGACGTAGGGTTTTACCTCCATCAAGAGGGCCCGAACCTGGGTAAAACATCGTGTCCCTTGTCTCCTGTTACCATCCGCCTAGACGCACAGTTCGGGACCCCCTACCCGAGATCCGCCGGTTTTGACACCGACACCAGGTAACTGTGTGTCCAAAACATTAAAGGGGAATCCAAGGAATCACCCTCGATGGAATCCTCTTGATGTAATGGTCAAGGTGAACTTAGAAGGAATCACCCTCGAGGTCCACACTTGAGGTGTCGCATGACAGAGTCGTATCGGGAGTGGTGAAGGAGGAATCACCCTCGATGACCACGACCGAATAGCTACACTACAGAGTCATCATCAGGAGTGTATTACGAGGTATCACCCTCGGCACTCGATAGTAGCCCTGCAGAGTCGAGCAACAAAGGGGGTGTGATGTGATGTGTCGGGCTCTGGACTTGATCACGTGGATCGATTCATTGATGATGAAGCAGGGGCAACAGGGACAAGGTGAGGGGTCACTGATGGATTACCAACCAACCTATACTAAGCAGTTTAGGATAAGCAAGTAAGGTACAACAATAGGTTACAAAAGCAGGCTATGCATCAGTTATAGGAGCAATCAAATACATTAGCAAAATCTAATGCAAGCATGAGAGAGAATGGAATGGGTGATATCGGAATGATCAAGGGGGGTTTGCTTGCCTGGAAGCTCTGCTGAAACGGAAGGGGGGTCGTCGTCGATGTAGTCGATCACAGTGGCATCAGCAGCTGTCTCGGTGTCTACCGGAGAGAAGAGGGGGAAGAAACGGTAAATAGAAAGCACACAGGTGAAACACTAAGCATGACACGACGATATGCGGTGCCAGGGGTGTTCTAATGCAGTATTGCGCGATATCGGCGAAGGGGGATAACATCCGGGAAAGTTTTCCCGAAGTTTGCATTTTCGCACAAACGAACCGGAGGGGGACGGTTCCATGTTCGCTATGATAGGGACGTGTGACAGACGAACAGACCACGTATTCGGATTTGTCATGTTTTTCTGAGCAACTTTCATGTAGAAAACTTTTTCATCAGAGTTACGGTTTATTTTTATGATTTTTCAAAGTTTTAATAATATTCTGAAATTATTAATAAATCTGAAACGAAGTATTGCATCAGCATGATGTCAGCAGACAACAGAGTTGACCAGGATCAACCCTGACGTGTGGGGCCGTTCTATCATAGACTAATTGACTAAACAGTTAGTTAATTAGGTTAACTAAGTTTAAGTTAATTAAGATAATTAATTAAGTCATTACTTAATTAATTATTTTAATTATTATATTATTTTTAATATCTATTTTTAATTTTTACATTCAACAGGGGCATGTGGCCCGTAGGTCAGCGACACAGCGTTGCCACGTCAGCGCATTGACTAGTCAGCACGGTCAACTGGGGCCCCTGGGCCCACTGGTCAGTGACATAGGGAGCCTCACGTGGCAGCCATGTCGCCGTGGCCGGAGATGAGGCTCCGGTGAGCCTCAAGCGCAGCGGCGGGCGCGGGCTAGCAGTGGGATTCGCCCTCCGACGACCATTTAGTGCACGGAGGGGACCGTTTGAACGAGCCGAGCCAGCCGCATTGTACGGCACCGGTGGGGGTGTCGGAGGTGGTTGGATCGTCGTGGCGACAGTGGAAGCGGCGGCATTCGTGCGCTTCGGCGGAGGCGGTGCCTTGAGCCGCAGTTGGCGTCGGAGCGGCTCTGGCAGCAGTGCTCATGGCGTCCTTTCTTTGCGATCGGCACTGGGGAGGCAAAGAGGGCGAGGGGAGTGGTGAGTGAGTGGGGGTGGGATCGAGGAGTCAGGGCGTGGCGCCCTTATCCCCTCCTAGCGCTGTCGGCGAGAGGGTCTTGGCGCGATCAGCGATCGGGTGCGCCGAGAACGCCCGTCAGGAGCAGGGAGGGAGGACTGGTCTTGGGGGGCTGGGCGGCCAGTGGAAGCAGCCCGAGGGGAAGGCAGGGGCCTTATCTCTTTTTCTTTTTGCATTTTCTTTTACTTTTTTTAATCTTTTTAGTTTTATTTTAATTTAGTTTTACAAAATATAGACCTAGTCCCTAAATCAGTATTATTAATTGTGCCACTGCCACAAACAATTCGGTCACATTAATAGAATAGGTTTATAATTATTTATTATTTAAAAGCATTTAATAATTGTTTTTAGCCCCTTTGTAATTAGTTTAGGGCATTAAACCACATTGTAAAAATGTTGGTTCACCAACACATTTACTTGTGGAATATTTGCCACATGATGGACATTTTAGTTTTCATGTTTGTGAATTTGAAATTTTGGACTTTAACTTAAATTTGAATTTGAATTTGAATTAAGATTTCGATCAAGCGAGGATTAGCAACAGTAATATGATGACATGGCACCATTAGCAGGGGATTACTATAGCATAATTATCTGAGCGTTACACCACTCTAAGGCTAAAGGGTTGTGGCGCCGCATATCGCATCCACCGCCATGTAAACCCTAGACCTCCCTGCCTATATAAAGGAAGGTCGGGGACCTCTCTAATTATCTATTCTCATATAGGCAAACTCCTGGTAGCAATCTCATACACCATTGTAACCCCGTGGCACGAGGTATGCCTCCACAATGAATAATGAAAACAAGCAGGATGTAGGGTATTACTCTCCAGAGGCCCGAACCTGGATAAACCCTTTGTGCGGCCTCCAATCTAAGACTTCCAGTTGTGCTCACTCCCCTACCGAGGGATCTGACAGTATTTTGCACCGTCACTCTCTGCCTCGCAAAGCGGGCACACCGCTCCCTATAGCCCTCGTACGCCTCCACAATGGAGTTAGGGCGCCAGATGGACATACATGCCCCTACCCGAAGAGGAAGAGGGCACAGGCCTCAAGCTCCCATCCCTAGTGGATCCAAGCACCATTTGCACTGACGCAACGGATTCCCGTCAGATCGACTATGACCTCGGTCGGGCACACTCCTCCCGGGGGCGGCGGAAGTCCATGAGGACGACCATCACCTCCTCATCCCCGCATAGGGCGATACCCCAGTCGATAGATCGAGAGAGCCGGATCTGATGCCCGACATGCCGGAGAAGGCCGAATATCATTGGAACATAGCTTCTAGATGAAGTTGGGTGGCGTGGAGTGGCTAGAGTTTGGTTCGAGATGCAGATGGGAACGAATATATGTCGGCTTGGGGTGGGCCAGCGTGGGCCGGATCCCACGTGGCGGACACGTCCGAGCCTTCCCATATACGCCTCAGATTTGGGCGGGATATGTGGGGTGCCGGTCAGCCCAGACGTACAGGGCCGATTTTAGGAGCCCGGTTATGTCACGTTTTTTGACCAGTTACCGCTCAGGCCGTCCGCCCGGATGTAGGGGGTTTGAGGAGCCCAGTTGTAGATGCTCTAACATCGTCACAAGCGAAGCCGTCAGGGCCCCCAGACCCGGGATGGCTAAAAGTGAACATCGACGGAGCTACAACAAAGTCTGAAGGTTTTGGAGGTGGCGGAGCGGTCATTTTTTACCATCATGGCGTGTTCATTGATGGTACTCCCTCTGTCATGGAATTGTCATGGCAGATGTCCTAGTGTGAGGACTTAGTCGTGGAGCCATCGCAACGAGATTAGCTTAAAGGGGTTAAACAGGACAAAGTACATGGGGAGTTATACTGGTTCGGCCCCTTACGGTGAAGGTAAAGGCCTACTCCAGTTTGAGGTGGTATTGCTAGGTTTTCGATGACCAGGGAGCGAATACGCTTAGCCTGGCTCTCGATCTGTTGTTTCTTGTCCCTAAACCGACATCAGGTCGTCCCTTTATATACACAGGTTGACGCCCCGTGGTTCACAGAATCCCGACCGGCTCATAACATGTCCGACTCGGTATCTACTCTATCCTATCTTACAATACAAGTCATACACTGATGGCGGTTTACATCTATGGGCCCTAACCCGCCTTTGGGCTTTGGGCCTTCTTATTAAGTCTCCTTTGTAAGTCTTCATCTTCTATGTCTTCATGGGCTTCAATACTGGTAGATCATCATGGGCATAATCCGGCCCCTTCTGGGCGATTTATACCCAATAGTTATATCCCCAACATTAGGCCCCAGGTTGATTTGAACTTGTTCAAGTCAATCTTCAACACTTAAGAAAAATCCTTCTCCCTTATCTTCGCGAAGACTTGTAACTCGTTGTGATGTCATCTTCTGAGATCATGACAACTCGCCGTGACGTCACCTGTCACTAATTTTACACAGGGCCCAAAATCTTTACTGTATCTCCTTATTTTTAATGGATTTCTGAAAATCGAGGCGTCTGCACTGTTACAGATCCATTTTTGACCTCCTTGATTCCCGCGCTTGCCACTTATCCATTCGCCTTATAAATAGGGCCAAGGGTCCTTTTCCTCCCCGTGCCTCTTCGTCTCGTCTTCTTCCTTGTGATGCCCTAGCGCTCGAGCTCAGCCGCTGCCATCAAACTTCACCTCTGCTTCAACGTTGGCCTTTGCATCAACCTGATTAGTCCAGATCTCCCTCACGCGCCTCCGCTGCTCCCGCAGCCTCGGTAAGTTCTTCCTCCTTCCCCCTCCGTAGATCTCATTAGGGTTCGTACGAACTCATGGAGGTCCGGCGTTGTTCTTCACTTATTCTTTGCTGTAGCATGAGCTTTTGATTCAAACTTGATATTTTCCTGTGCGGCAATAGCCATAGCCCTTCTTTCCTCATTAGAGCATCCCTTTTTAGGTAGAAAATCCAATCTGAACCTTTATAAACTGTTAAAGTACCAATATTTAAGTCTGACTATATTATCATTTTCTGACATGCGGTAGATCCGAAATTGTGATATCCATCTGTTAAAACTGTTTTTCATCACTTAATCATTTTCCCACTTCAGATCTATATTTTCAATATCTATATAGGCGGTTTAACTCAGAAAATAATAACCCGCTAGGTATCATTAGTCCCCTCTTAAACCGCCAATTGCTCATCTTTGCAACTTGATAACGTGAATCCCCGGTTTAACACTTCTGCATGCTTCAACACCTTCTGCCTTTTAACCTTTAACGGATTAACCATGAATCTTAAACCGGCACAAACCTTCTTCCAGGTTATTGAATAAATGGCCAAGTCCTTTTATTCCTGCAACTGGGTTCAATCCCGGGTTACAGAAGAAAGGCTGAATGGGTGTGTTGCTGCTGGCGCTTTAGCCAAAAAGGAAGTCATCCTTTGGAGAGTCCACAGTCACGAAAATCCCCCTGAACCCAAGGAAGGGGAAGTGATCGTTTTTGTTGACCATCTGAGTCGAGGATTCAGCCCTCCCGGATCAAAAAATTTCCGTGATGTGCTTCATTTCCTCCAGCTTCACCCTTAAGATATTGGATCTAACTCTGTATCCAATATTTGCAATTTCCAAGTGTTCTGTGAAGCTTACCTGCAAGAGGAGCCCACGGTTGAACTGTTCAGGGATTTCTACTACTTAAACCGCCGTAAAGAATTTGTGGACGGGCCCAATACTGAACTTGGTGGGGTTTCAATCCAAAAGAGAAAAGATGTCAGCTTCCCTCATGCTAACCATCATAGCCATCCCAAAGACTGGAATCAAACTTGGTTCTATAGCCGGGATACATCTCCAGCTGGTGAGAATCCTCTGCCGGGTTACCGTGCTCACCGGCTTACCAGTACACATCCACTCCCCCAAAGACTCAGTGCAAAGGAATGGGCCAAATATGCACCACAGCTTGCAAAGCTCAGGGCCTTTGTGGCAAACGGTTTAACAGGCGTTGATTTTGTCCGTTGCTGGGTGTCTTGGAGTATTTTGCCCTTAAGCCGTCGCCCCGGTTTAATGTGTGAATACACAGGGGACGTGAAAGATCCTCAATGCCACATTGATATTCAACTGACTGACACTGAAGTTACTGAAGTCGTCAAGAAAATGTTGGATATACCGGTGGCAGAGTGCAGCAAAACAGGGCTTAGTCCTTTCTGTGCTTCAAATAAACCGCCAGCTGTAAGAATTGCCCAACCCCTGCTTAATCCATATTCTTAATACTCCCTTATGATCTTTTCAACTTTTAACAGGATGATGATCCATTTTGGAAGAGGAAACCACAGGATAAACCGGCCAAAACAGCTCGTCCCAAGACCAAGGTCAGCAAGAAACCCGCGAAAAAGAAAACCGCCGAGTCCACCGGTTTAAATATTGACGATGACGATGATAATCATGAGTCAGAGGTAGAACTTGATTCACTTGGCTCCTTTTTCATACATCTCATTGACAATGATTATTATCAGGATGATGCAGAAGCTAGCCATGATGGGGACGAGGTAATTATTCTTTCCTCTGGCTCAGAATCTCTGCCAACACGGGAAATCCGTCAAACAAGCCGGAAAGTAAGATTTTCTCACCCTCTAGCTCACTTGGACCCAAACTTTCTTTTGAAGAAACAGCAACACGAAGCTCGCCGCACAACCCGGCACAGCGGCCATGTGGTAACTTCTTCCGGCTTACCGAACACGCCGGTTTGTAAACGCCGCCCAGAGGTCTCTTATACTTATGACACATGTTATCCCAACGCGGGTCATTTCCGACAACCTCTTAATCCGTCTGATTCAAATTATCAGGGAACTTCTCATTCTTCCTCTGGCGAGTCAATAGGAACACAAATTCCAACTCTCAAAACTGTTCCTGGGTGAGCATATTTAATTGACCCTTCATACCTTATGTTTGATCATTATACTAACCTATTATTTGTGTCTTACTTTCAAAGCCAAGGCCAGACCCAGTAAGAAGGCCAAACTGAATATTCCTGTTGATGATCCCAATCCATCTGAACCGGAAAGGACCCCGGAACCTTCTAATCCAAATGCTGAAGCTATTCTTGATGACCCGCCACCACAAGATCATGAAACCTTAGTTGACCATATGGAAGTTGATCCGATGATTCATGCTGATAAACCGCCAAGCCCAACTAAAGTTGTTGATGACAAGAGTGACGATGTTGTAGTCACTGGTGTTAGTTATACAGCCCCCAGGTAACCCCACTGCTCTGTCAAAACATAGTGCCAAAGAAGAATTTTCTGTTGTTGACAAAGGCAAGTGGAAGGCAGATTTGGAAAGCTATGCCCACCTCAGCGCCCAAGATATTCATTCTGGGTTTTTAAACCGTTTGTACACAAGCCGTGACTATGAAGCCGGTTTACTGAATATGATGAAGGAGCGATATGAGGTAACTGCCATTAACTCTGCATAAATATTCCTCCCTTAGCCGCCAAGTTTGTTGGACATAAAAGAATAGAATGTTATGTAAACTTCCAAGAACCATATAGATCAACTCCAGTAGCCCCAAGGGCCGGTTTATACTGTCAATATGAATCGGGACTTGCATCATAACAACTCTTCAATTCTGCCTATGTAGCCCCCAAGGGCCGACTTAACAAAGATGTTAAGTTGGGACTAATTATGCTGTAAGGCTCAAAATTCTTGTTTGGGACCTTTATAAACCAGTTAACCATCGAGCTGATAGTGGGAGAAAAATCCATAGATTTAACTGGAGCAAATATGCATTAGCCCCCAAGTGCCAAGAATAATACTTGTATTGAGCGTGGGACTTGTAAAAAAATTGTAATAAGAATCAATGGACATTAGCCCCCAAGTGCCAAGTATATTACTTGTTATGTGCTTGGGACTTTGAATATGCACTGCCATATCATAAATTGCTTCTCTCTTGCAGGCTGAGCTTACCAAGAAGGAATCCCAAATCGCAGACCTTCAAGAAAATATCAAATTGCAACAAGCAGAAACTTCCAAGGCCAAGGATTAACTGACCAGTGCCTTAGCAGCGATGGAAAAACTGAAGGAAAGCTTCAACAACAAGCAGGCAGGTTGGGATACAGAAAAGTCAACTCTGCTGAAGAGGGCTCAGGACGCCGAAGCGGCCCTTAATCCGGTAAAGGAGGAGCTGACTGGCTTGAAACAACAAATAAATGCCATGACCGCTGCCGTTTTTGGTAAATAGCTTCTTCATAAGCTGTAAATATGTATTATCTAATAAACTGCCGGTTTATAGATGTTTTTGATGATGCAGGAACCCATATTGCTCATCTTGGCTCAGATATGCGGCAAAAACTGAAAGCTGCCTATACACTTATAGAGCAGTTATATACTGGCGTACAACGGGTTATCTGCACAGCTTCCCATAACAAACCGCCCCCAACCTTGATTAAAGAGACGTCGGAAAGGATGGCGATGATGCCTGCCCGGTTTGAAGAATTAAAGAAATCAGCTGCCAGGGCGGGTGCTCTTACTGCACTAGCTCGGGGCAAAGCATGGATATCTGATCTTGATCTGGCCGATTTGGGAAACAGCTACCCGAGCATAAAGGAGGACGGGTCAGACTTTAATACTGATGACCTCGGAGCCCTGACAAGGGAAATGCGCCCATTGGGTAGCAAATTGGCTGAAGAGACCGATCTTTCATACTATCAGTCGATTTATGATGCCAACACCAAGAGAGTTAAAGCGCCAACTTATGATGCTCCAAATCTTATTCCTCCAATCCGTAAGCATACATATGCCCCTGATGTTGATCCCTCCACACTTATAAGTGATGAAGCTGTATTCAAAGCCTTAACTGGGATCGACTGGACAACATTGACTTCCAGCCACTGGGTAGAGAAGAGGAAGATGAACCGGCGCTGGATGATCCACAACCGTCAAGTCCACCAGGCCAAGATTCATAATCCAGAGGCTGGCTGAACATATGCTCTCTGCAAGACTTGTTAAAACAATTATTCTTTTGGGCATCACACGCCTTGTAATAGGCTAGCTTAAACTCTTGATCTGTTATGCCATCGTGCATATTTGCTTTGCATGACACTGCTGATCTACCATGTTAAGATATGCCACATGTGCTTATGATATTAGCAATTTGAATCTGTTCCTGCATATAACAGATTAAAAAGGTGTCCTGGCGGTTTCCCGCTGGACGGGTTATAATGCCCAATATAAGGTCATGGGAAACTAACATAGTTTATAACCTAGGCTGGACTTAAGGATGACCATATATAATTGAAAATATATCATACCTGTGATATTGGATCACATGGTTGGTTTACCAAGCCAGTGTAGTAAGGGTGATAACTCAAAATTTGAGAACTGGCAAGTATCATATATTGTTGGCTTATGAACAAAGCCGGGTCGGGTTAATAAACACCGGATATTATCTTATCTCATGCTGGCGACTTATAGTGAAAAGCCAGGCCGGGTTAATAAACACCGGGTAATTATAATCATAAAGCCTTATAAGCCTCATCAAATAAACCTCAAAAAATCTGTCAAATAAGAACAAACAAAAAACGAGGCTTTTCATGAGCTATCAGGCCGAAAATCGAGTGCTTTCACGGGCCGCACAGCCACTGAGTTAAACCTATATACAAACCTTATAAGATGGACCTCACATAACCAATCGTCGTTTTAACTTTGACAAGTTCAATGTCTGCATAAGATTGACTTGTCAAACATTCAGTGGGTCATTCCAGGATTACCTGGGCGGAGTGGCTTACTTAAAAAGGTAGGATAATCCGGGGTTTTATGTGAATACACCTGGCTTCCAAGCCTGGCTTTTAAGCCTATCACAAGGGTTATAGAAACTCTTGTTCTTTAGAACAAAAGAGCCCCCAAGCAATATTTCTGAGCTATGCTCAATGGGCACCTATGTTTGAGTTGTGCTTTTGCAACAGACTCTCTTTGGTCCCTTTAACCTGGGTAGCAAGCCCCCAAGTTTTTTTTATATGTGTGGCCTATAAGCCGGATCAAAGGGTAATCATAACTTTGATCTATAAAGCAGAAGCCCCCAAGTGACCAAAAACTCATTATTTAAGAGAAAACGACATAGGCCCTGCTTTAAGAGGGATGTTGGCTTTATTATATTGATCATAATATATACATTGTCAAAATATGTACATGAAGAGCCAGTGGCTCAGGTGTAGTAAGGCCGAAGATGAGCAATATTCCACGGCTGGTGGGTCTCCTCCTCCGACTTACGTGAGTCTTTGTGCTCTCGAACATCGATAAGGTAGTAGGACCCATTGTTGAGATTCTTACTGACCACAAAAGATCCTTCCCAAGGTGGGGATAACTTGTGCATATCAGTTTGATCCTGGATAAGCTGGAGCACCAGATCGCCTTCTTAGAAAGTTCTAGTTTTAACCCGGTGGCTGTGATAATGGCGCAGGTCCTGCTGATAAATCGCCGAACGAGCCGCTGCGATGTCACGCTCCTCATCCAACAGGTCAAGCGCTTCCTGGCGTGCCTTTTCATTGTCAGCTTCAACATAAGCCGCCACCCGAGGTGAGTCATGACGGATGTCACTAGGGAGAACCGTCTCTGCTCCGTAAACCATGAAGAAAGGTGTGTAACCCATGGATCTGTTGGGGGTGGTATTAATACTTCATAACACGGAAGGTAACTCCTCCACCCAACAACCCGGCGTCCTCTGTAAGGGAACCATAAGTCGGGGCTTGATGCCTCGCAGGATCTCTTGATTGGCTCTCTCAGCCTGACCATTAGATTGGGGGTGAGCCACTGACGACACATCAAGCCGGATATGCTCACGTTGACAAAATTATTTCATAGCACCCTTGGAGAGATTAGTGCTATTGTTTGTTACAATGATGTGTGGAAAGCCAAAACGGAAGATCACTTTCTTCATGAATTGAACCGCCGTTGCTGCATCACACTTAGTGACCGGCTCGGCCTCAACCCACTTTGTAAATTTGTCAACCGCCACCAAAAGGTGGGTATTCTTATCCTTGGACCTCTTAAAAGGTCCAACCATATCAAGCCCCCAAACTACAAACGGCCAAGTAATTGGAATCCTCCTCAATTCTTGAGCCGGCACATGGGCTCGTCATGAAAATTTCTGACATCCATCACACCTACTAACCAGGTCTTCAGCATCAGCATGAGCCGTCAGCCAATAAAATCCATGATGGAAAGCTTTAGCCACGAGAGGCTTTGAACCGGCATGATGACCACGGTCTCCTTCATGAATCTCACGCAGGATTTCACGGCCCTCTTCTGGAGAAACATAACGTTGAAAGGCCCCTGTAACACTGCAGTGATGCAGCTCTCCATTGACAATTGTCATTGACTTAGACCGCCGGGTTATCTATCTAGCTAAGGTTTCATCCTCTAGTAACTCGCCCCGGGTCATATAAGCCAAATAAGGGACTGTCAAATCCGGGATAGCATGAATAGCCGCCACCAACTAAGCTTCCGGTTCAGGATAGCCAACTCCTCCTCTGTAGGTAACTTGTCGTGAAGTTGTCACGGCAGATGTCCTAGTGTGAGGACTTAGTCGTGAGGCCAACGCATCTATGTGGTAGCTTCAGAAGGGCTGAGCGGAATCGAGAGACGCAACACAAGACAAGGATTTAGACAGTTTCGGACCCCGGGAAACATCATCCGGTAATAGCCCTACATGCTGTTTGTGGCTAGGTCTTATTATCATCACGGGAGAGTCGCCGGTAAACCGGCTCTTTGTGTCTAGCCTTAGAGATTGTTTCTTGTTCCTTATCCCTCTTTGGGAAGCCCTGCCCCTCCTTATATAAGTTAGACAGGTGGGTTACATGTGGGGTCCTATTAGGATTAGCACTAGCATATCTTCTAATACAAACCGGATACAAGTCTGGGTCTTAACTCCTTGTAAGGTAAATACTCTTCACGCCTTTCCTTTTAAACCGGCCCACCATTAATATAAACCGGCCTTCTGGGCCTTTGGGCCTTGTCATCCGTCTGTCCCTCCTGTCGGGTTACCAGTGAATCGCCAAGTGTCAACCGGGTCTCAAATAAACCGCCAAGTCCGGTCGGGTCATATGTCCGGCCGGTTCATACCGTGGGGTACATCCCTGACATTAGCCCCCAGTTTAGCTTGGATTTATCCATGGTAAACTTATGCTGCAAAATAAACACCAGAACAATTTTGACAAGTTGTGCTCCGGGTTAAGAATTCTTGTAAACCGGCACCTGAACATCCTTAAGTCCTTGTCCTTTCCTTCTTCTAGAAAATCCGGGTCGACAGACCAGCTTCATAATCAACTTGCTTGTAGAAAAAATGTTGTAAATAAAGAATACATTTAACTCGGCCTTCAAAGCTCTGACTTGACAAAAATAGTTGTCTTCAAATATTCAACTGATATACAGCCAGCTTGACAATATAGAACTTGTCGATCTATGATTTCCAAAATCACCGGGTTATAAAACTGATAATTCCAGGTAATGATTGTTTCCAATGCCGGTTCATGATTGTTGCCAACGCCGGTTCATGATTATTGATGACGTCGGGTTATGATTGTTGCAGACACCGGGCCATAATGATTAGTGACGCCGGGTCAATTTGGTTTGCTCCAAACTGAAAATTGGAAGATATTTATCCCTTATATCCATATTACCTGTAGCCCCCAAGTCTTGAACAGAACAAAGTGATGATTTGAGACTTGTTTCCATATAATTACTGCCACTTTGAAGAAATCCATGTTGTTCATCTCAGTCACTAGTAAAACTGAATACTCCATATATGTAGCCCCCAAGTGCCGGGTTGTCATGCTTGCAGCAACTTGGGACTTTGTAATTTGCCTTATACCCATAAAAACTTTCAACCAGTGTAGCCCCCAAGGGCCGGGTCATTATGCAATAATGAGCAGGGACTTTATAAATACGATATGTAGATTCAAACAGCAACATGTAGCCCCCAAGGGCCGGCTTAGTAAGATAATATTGAGCTGGGACTTTTCATTGAAAATAATATCATATGATGTAACCCTCACCATGGGGTTTGAACCCACGTCCACAAGGTTAAGAGCTTTGTGCTTTACCAACTGAGCAGTGGATCCTTTAATATAATGGATTAAGACTTGTGTATCTTGAATTGTTGACAGGAGTAATATGTAGCCCCCAAGGAACGGCTCATTACGATGTGATGAGTCGGGTCTTCAATGAGATGAGCAAAAAATGACTTTGCATTAGCCCCAAGTGTCATGGTGCATGCTTGCAGCGACATGAGACTTGCATATTTGATGTAATCTCAACTTGAATAATGTAGCCCCCAAGTGTCGGGTCGTAAACCTGCAGCAACTCGGGACTATTCCTTCAATTGTAGAATAAATCATATCCATTGATAATATGATAGCCATTACGCTAAAGCGACTTTGAAAACCTCAATCATAATACTAGTTATTGATAATAAAATCCAGCCATGTTGGCTATTTGAAGATTTGAATAATATAATCCAATGATTTATGAGCGCATGATTCCAATGGCGCAATCCAAGTATATACTGGCGACTTATAGTCCCAAGCCAGGCCGGTTTAATAAACACTGGAGAATTTATCATCATACTGGCAACTTATAGTCCAAAGCCAGGCCGGTTTAATAAACACCAGAGAATTTATCATCATACTGGCAACTTATAGTCCAAAGCCAGGCCGGTTTAATAAACACCGGAGAATTTATAATTATGCTTTATTCAACATGTTTCTGCATAAAACAAGTTTAAAGTGTCCTGGCAGTTTACCACCGGACGGGTCATAATGCCCAACATATAGCCCGGGTTTATAACCAAGGTTGTACTTAAGAATAATCAAATATGAAATATATCCTGTGACATTGAATCACATCGTTGGTTTACCAACTTTTTGTAGTAAGGGTGATAACCCCAATCTTGAGTACTGATAACTCCTTCCATATTTTGCCGGTTTATAATAAAACCATACCGGATTGTAATAAACACCGGATTATCCATATATAATATTGGCAACTTGTAGTCGAAACCAGTCCGAATTAATAAACGTCGAATTATAACTAATCATGTACTGGCAACTTGTAGTTGAAAGTCAAGCCGGGTTTAATGAACGCCGGTTTATCAGAACATTATAAATGTCATCAAAAGAGAAAAAACTTGGCAAATAAAAGCATACGAAAAAACTTGTAGTCGAGGCTTTTCACGGCCTGCCAGGCCCCAAATTCGAGGCTTTTCATGGGCTGCTAGGCCACTGAGTTAAACCGTTTTGCAAAGCCTTTCAAGATGGTCCTCAATCCTTAAGCAATCGCCGGTTTATCATTGACAAGTTCAGGGTATTATTAGATTGACTTGTCAAGTTGGCGGGTCATACCAGGTTTACCTGGACGGAGTGACTTACTTGAAGAAGGCAGGTTAACCCGGGGTTTTAGGTGTATACACCAGGCTTCCAAGCCGTGGCTTGATAGCCTATTGCAAATGTAGATTCTTTGTTCATTGCGATAACAAAGAATCCCCAAGCAATATTTTGAGTTGTGTTCAGTGGGTGCCTATGTTTGAGTTGTTCTTTGACAACACTCTTTGGCCCCTAAGTCATTGGCCTTGCGCCGATCAAGAGGTGTAGCTATGGTTCAAATATGACCAAGCCCCCAAGTGACCCTTCGGGTGGCATTTCGCCGATCAAGAGGTGTAGCTATGGTTCGAATACGACCAAGCCCCCAAGTGACCCTTCTGGTGGCATTTCACCGATCAAGAGGTGTAGCTATGGTTCGAATACGACCAAGCCCCCAAGTGACCCTTCTGGTGGCATTTCGCCGATCAAAGGTGTAGCTATGGTTCGAATACGACCAAGCCCCCAAGTGATATTGTGAACTGTGCTCAAGGGGCACCTATGTTTGAGCTGTGCATTTGCGACAGACTCTCTTTGGTCCCTTTAATTTTTCCTGAGAACTCGAACTTGCGAGAGATTATTCTTTTGAACCGGAAATTCTTAAACCGGATATTGACAGCTTCAAAGCTTTGTGGGAGACAGCTTTCCCTTGAGCCAGTTCTTAAACTAGAATCCTTCTTTTTAAGCCGGAAATTTACTGACGGCCTTTAAATTTACACCAATATGGCGGTTTAGGGTCCTGCATTAGATAACTTTGCAAACCGGAGTAATTGCTCTTTTAAAGAAGGCAATATATAATATAAAAATATATTGGATGGATTTCACCTAATATGTTAGGCCAGAAAATATCCACCGCGGAATTGATGATCACCCTGGTAAAGCTGAAATCAATCACGGCCGAGTCGGCCATAGGAGCAGACAGATGAACTGGCCGCGGTGCCATAAGCCAGTGCGGTCGGGTGAGTCAATCGCAGGTGCTGACCCGGTAAGTGGATGTAAACCGAGCCGCAGGGGCGGCAACTTGCGCACATTCGTTGAACAGCGAGCGGGCGCGGACGCCTGTGCGTGATGATGCTGACGCACACTCCATAGACACAGCATGGCACCACCTTTGTAATGAATTATTGTTCTACACATAAAAGTATACATACCAAAATAATTGTTCTTTGACGAAAAACAATATGTACGAAAAATAGACTTAGATGGATATCACCTGATTTGCCTGGTTGACATATGAACATCCGTAGATAGCCTTCCGGTACTGTTACTGAACTCCCCTTTGATTCATATATGAATCCAAAGTATTTTGCGTTGATCCCCTCGAGGACCGTGCCAAATGTTGTCGCAGCTCTTGTCCTTCATATCTTGCTGAGCCTTTGACAAATAGTGTAGTTGTGTTTGATTGATCAACAATAACCACAATCAACAGCGGGCAACTCGCTATTACTCAATAGTGTAGTTATTATTTTATTTTATTTTATTTTTCGATCTCCCATTGCATCTCGCTACTTTTCCTTATACTCTTTCTTTAGGCAAGCATAACTAGAGGCCGGCGCACACGGGCGGGTCGCGGCAGAGGCGGGCCCAGCCCGGCGCCCGTGGCGAAGAACCGTAGTGAGTGCAGCAGCATGGTTAGCCCTGGCCGCTTGAGGCAGCAGAAACTCCAATAGGTATGGCTCGGCGATGTCGGCGAGTCAACAGATGCCAGCTGCAGCGGGGCCACGGTGGCTTTGTCGGCTTGCCGCGGAGGCTCAAGACCGCGCAGGCAAAGCGACTTGGCAGAAGCAGCAGCTGGCGGCGTCGACTGGCGGTGGCTCGGAGCGAGCGAAGCAAGCCGCAGTGGCTCGACGGCAACAGCTCAGTAGGGGAGCAACTCAGCGAAGCGGAGATAGCAACGGTGTGTCTAGTTGAGTATCCTCACGATGTGCCTTTTCCACTTTTGGTTGCATGTCACGATTTGCAAGATACATATTCTCCTAGGTTGACCTCATCTACATGTATTGACAACGTCTTTGATACTGACAAATATTGCTCCCTTTTATTTTTGGAACGATCTGACTCAGCACAATCCTTGGTACGTGCGACGAATCTCCTCAACAGTTTGACGAATCTCCACAACTGTGGGTGTTTGTGAACCGGCCGCGGCAGCCAGGTTGACAGCAGTAGAAACTGGTGAAGGCGACGGCGGCTCGACGCGCGGCCGTGGAGACGGCAGCTGGCAACATGGCTGTGTGATATGACATTCTGCAGAAATGGAAACATGGCTGACTCAAGGTTGCGACGACGAAGTAGGCTGTAGCGGCGAGTTGAGGCAGGACGCGGCAGCGGCTCGGAGCGCTGGCAAGCTCGCAGCAGGCAAAGCGTATGTGTACAAAGGTGATTTGCAAATTGACAGCAGTAGAACAGCGGACGTTTGCATCCATCTTGGCAGATTGCAGAGGAACCGATCTTCATTTTCGACGTACAAATTTAATCAGTAGCAGGAAACTTGTTAGTCTCGGCAACTTTTGGTGGCTTGTAGGAGGCGGCTTGCAAGCACGGCTCGACGGTGGTTGGCTCAGCGTGAGACCGCAGAGCAGAGGTAGGCGGGAGCTCGTACGACGGTGAGTGACGGTCGTGAGGGTGTTTCGAGGGCGGCCGTCGAGGCGAGGTGTTTGAGGCCGCAGGAGCGAATAGGCGACGGAGGTGTGAGGCGCCGCGCGGCTCAACAGGGTGGCTCGGGGCAGTGGCGATGTTGGCCTGGCGCGGTCGACGACAGCTCAGCACGGCGGCCCAGGGCCGCGGGCGACTCGGCAGCGGCGACTCGGCGGCCGAGGAGTCTGGGTCGTGGCTGGCTCCGTTTTCGGATCGTGTTGACTTGATCCATATTTGAGTCAAAGTAGTATTCCAATGGATGTTTTGAGGCTTCATGTGGGATCAGTCTTCGAGGCTGAGATGCCGTTGTTTCTTCTAATTGGAAAGACTCATGGTACCCTTGGCGACGAATAGCTGCGGTTTCGGGTGATCTGCGTGTGTACAGACAATCTCTTGTCCGTTCCGCTGGATTGCTTTGTTTAACTAATCTCTTCTCTCCAATTGGTAATGTCAGATCCAAAGCTAATCACCACTTTGATCACAAAAAAACGATGAATTTGCAGGCTCAGCGCAAGGTTGTTCCTATGCGACTGCTCGTTCCGGCTTTTCTTCAATTGCGAACTTCTCGGTCCCTTGAGGTGATCCTTTCAAGAACTCAACATCACCGTGCGCAGGCCCCATAGTGGGCGCCAACTGTCGTGGAATTGTCACGGCAGATGTCCTAGTGTGAGGACTTAGTGGTGAGGCCAACGCATCTATGTGGTAGCTTGAGAGGGGTTGAGCGGAATCGAGAGATGCAACACAAGACAAGGATTTAGACAGCTTCGGGCCCCGGGAAACATCATCCGGTAATAGCCCTACATGCTGTTTGTGGCTAAGTCTCATTATCATCACGGGAGAGTCGCCGGTAAACCGGCTCTTTGTGTCTAGCCTTAGATATTGTTCCTTGTTCCTTGTCCCTCTTTGGGGAGCCCTGCCCCTCCTTATATAAGTTAGAGGGGCAGGTTACATATGGGGTCCTATTAGGATTAGGACTAGCATATCTTCTAATACAAACCGGATACAAGTCCGGGTCTTAACTCCTTGTAAGGTAAATACTCTTCACGCCTTTCCTTTTAAACCGGCCCACCATTAATATAAACCGGCCTTCTAGGCCTTTGGGCCTTGTCATCTGTCTGTCCCGCCTGTCGGGTTACCAGTGAATCACCAAGTGTCAACCGGGTCTCAAATAAACCGCCAAGCCCGGCCGGGTCATATGTCCGGCCGGTTCATACCACGGGGTATATCCCCGACATAACTTGACCGACGGGTTATTCAAAACGTCAAGAAAACGTTAGGCGGCACCGGTTTACGTTGAGAACCCAACCGGCTTAAGGCATCAGCCACTTCATCTTTCTCCGATCAACATGCTCAACTTGATAACCCTTGAAGTGACTAGCAATAACGTCCACCTCCCGTCGATAAGCCGCCATGAGTGGATCCTTAGAATCCCAAGTATCAGAGACTTGTTGAGCCACCAAATCTGAGTCACCAAAGCACCTTACCCGACTTAAGTTCATCTCCTTAGCCATCCGAATACCGTGGAGTAAGGCCTCATACTTAGCTGCATTGTTAGTGCAAGGAAACATCAAACGGAGAACATAAAAAAATTTATCACCTCGAGGGGAAGTGAGCACAACTCCAGCCCCTGAGCCCTCCAATTGTCTAGACCCATCAAAGTGAATAGTCCAATACGTGTTATCTGGCTTTTCCTCGGGCATCTGCAGCTCTGTCTATTCATTGATGAAATCCACCAGTGCTTGAGACTTGATGGTCGTGCAAGGCATATACTTCAAACCATGAGGTCCAAGCTCAATAGCCCACTTGGTTATCCGACCTGTGGCTTCCCTGTTCTGAATAATATCCCCTAAAGGAGCAGAACTAACCACAGTGATGGGATGACCCAAAAAATATTGCTTAAGCTTCAGACTGGCCATGAATACCCCATATACAAGTTTCTGCTAGTGCGGATATCTCTGCTTGGACTCAATAAGCACCTCGCTGATGTAGTAAACTGGCCTTTGAACCGGATATTCCTTGCCTACCTCCTTCCGTTCCACCACAATGGCCACGCTGACAGCCCGGGCATTGGCAGCCACATACAACAACAATGGCTCTTTATCAACAGGTGCGGCCAGAACAGGTGGCTCAGCAAGCTGCTTCTTCAAATCCTCAAACGCTGCATTAGCGGCATCGCTCCAAACAAAATTATCTATCTTTTTTATCATCTGATATAGAGGGATATCCTTCTCTCCCAACCAGCTTATAAACCGGCTTAACACCGCAATATGACCCGCTAGACGTTGCACATCATTGACACACGCCGGTTTAGCCAGAGAAGTAATGGCTTTGATCTTCTCCGGATTAGCTTCAGTGCCCCTGTTAGACACCAGAAAGCCCAAGAGCTTGCCTGCCGGTACACCAAAAACACACTTGGCCGGTTTAAGCATCATCTTATAAACCCGGAGATTATCAAAGGTTTCCTTCAAATCGTCTATCAATGTCTCCTTCTTTCTGGACTTCATCACAATGTCATCCACATAAGCATGAACATTGCGCCCAATCTGATTATGAAGGCAATTCTGCACACATCGTTGGTAAATCACCTGGGCACTCTTGAGACCAAAAGGCATAGACACATAGCAGAAGGCTCCAAAGGGAGTTATGAAAGTTGTCTTCTCCTGGTCCTTAACTGCCATCTTGATCTGATGATAACCAGAGTAAGCATCCAAAAAACTCAAACGCTCATAACCCGCCGTAGCATCAATAATCTGATCAATACGGGTAGAGCAAAAGGATCAGCTGGACAAGCCTTGTTTAAGTCTGAGTAGTCCACACACATACGCCAGGTGCCATTCTTCTTAAGTACCAGCACCGGGTTAGCCAACCATTCCGGATGAAAAACTTCAATGATAAACCCAGCCGCCAAGAGCCGGGCTACCTCTTCACCAATGGCCTTACGCCTTTCTTCGTTGAAGCGACAAAGAAACTGCTTGACCAGTTTAAACTTGGGATCAATATTAAGACTGTGCTCAGCGAGTTCCCTCGGTACACCTGGCATGTCAGAAGGTTTCCATGCAAAGATGTCCCGGTTCTCACGGATGAACTCGATGAGCGCGCTTTCCTATTTCGGATCCAGATTAGCACTGATGTTGAACTGCTTAGATGAATCGCCAGGAACGAAATCAACCATCTTGGTATCATCTGCCAATTTAAACTTCAGGACCGGATCATGCTCTGTAGTTGGTTTTTTCAAAGATGTCATGTCTGCCGGATCAACATTGTCCTTATAAAATTTTAACTCCTCCGTCGCACAAACCGACTCAGCATAAGCCGCATCACCTTCTTCGCATTCCAGAGCTATCTTCCGGCTTCCGTGCACAGTGATAGTTCCCTTGTAACCCGGCATCTTGAGCTGTAGGTAAACATAACAAGGCCTGGCCATGAACTTAGCATAAGCCGGCCGTCCAAACAGGGCATGATAAGGGCTCTTGTTTTTCACCACTTCAAAGGTCAACGTCTCTGTCCTAGAGTCGTGATCATCTCCAAAAGCAACTTCCAAAGGTATCTTACCAACTGGGTACGCCGATTTACCAGGCACCACGCCATGGAAAACAGTGTTCGACGGTTTAAGATTTTTATCTGTCAACCCCATGGGACGGAAAGTTTCATCATAAAGGATGTTGATGCTGCTCCCTCCGTCCATGAGTACCTTCGTGAACTTATACCCTCCAACCTGAGGTGCGACCACCAATGCTAGGTGACTCGGATTATCAACCGGGGCGGGTGATCCTCCCGACTCCACACAATTGGTTGCTCAGACCAGCACAAGTAACAAGGAACTCCCGGTTCAACGGTGCTCACCGCCCTTTTATGAAGCTTCTGATCCCGTTTGCATAAACTTGTGATGAAAACATGGTACTGCCCACTATTCAACTACTTTGGATTACTCTGATACCCAAATTGCTGTTGTTGATTCCCCTGACCCGATTGTTGATGGTAGCCACCCTGATTGCCTTGATTACCTTGGAATCCAAAGCTAGAACCGTCACCGCCATAACCCGGTCCATGAGAGCCGGATCCTGAGCCACCACCCGGCCCATGACTGTCTTGAAAAAGATTGGAATTTCTGAACTCCTTCATAATGAAGCAATCCTTCCAGAGGTGCCCAGACGGTCTTTCTCACGTCCCATGTCTTGGGTAGGGCTGATTTAGCATCTGCTCAAGATTGAGGCCTGACCCCCCCCCCCCAGTCTGTGGGGCCGGTTTACCCTTACGACGTTGACCATTATTCTGTGTATTGGTGTTAGCCACAAAGTCCAAACTATTATCAGCTTTGCGCTTACCGTTGTTTCCATGGCTCGTCGGATTATGCTGCTGCCCCCTGGTGCTGCTGCTCTTCTTTCCCTTTCCCGCCTTTTCATCATCAGGCTCGGGGTCCTTGGTACCATCAGAGTCAGCATACTTAACCAGAGCCGCCATGAGTGTCCCCGTGTCATTGCAGTGACGTTTGAGCCGCCCTAATTTCTGCTTCAAGGGCATGAAATGACAATTGTTCTCCAACGTTAAGACTGCTGAATCGGCATTGATCCGATCCGACAAGTGCAGGATTGTTGAAACCCGGCGCACCCAATGGGTCGTCGACTCACCTTCTTCTTGGACACAGGAGGCCAAATCCACGATTGACATAGGCTGCTTGCACGTATCTTTAAAATTCTGGATAAACCGGGCTTTTAACTCGGCCCATGACCCAATGGAGTTACCTGGCAACCCCTTCAACCAAGTACGAGTTGTCCCTTCCAACATCATGGTGAAGTACTTAGCGCATGCAGCATCGTCAACATCCAACAGCTCCATCGCCATCTCATAACTCTCAACCCATGTCTCAGGAGGTAAATCGGCAGTGTAATAGGGCACCTTACAGGGACCCTTGAAATCCTTGGGCAAATGTACGTTACGCAAAGCCAGCACCAAACACGGCACACCCAGAGTCCTGAAGGTCACACCTATCTCCATCGAAGTTGTCGGCCTCCCGACGCGCTCTTCCTTGATCCATGATGTTCTGGGCATTAACCCCACCACCTGCCGGGTTATGTCCATGGGGCGGGTTACGGTTCCGTCCACTGCTTGACACGGCCGGTTCCTCAATATGCCTGCTATAACTCCGGCTTGGGCGAGGGGTTGAACGAATCCTATCACGACTGTAAGAATAAGCCTGCTGCTGAACCAAAGCCGTCTGAAGAAGCTCTCTAGCCCTTCGCGTCTCAACTGCTGTTGGAGACTCGCCTTCGACTGGGAGAGCCGCCAATCGTGATGCGGCAGCGATCATGTTATCCAAGGGGTTAGAATAATGACCCGATGGCGTTGGCACGTGCTGCGGCGGGATATTGTCTTGACAAGGCGGGTCCGTCGTGCGCAGCTGAACCGGCGCCCCCGTTCCAGGTGTTTCAACCCAGTTTACCACTAGCTAGTTACTAGTTCCTGCTCCTGGTGTGTTAAAGAGATTCCTCGCCTCGTAAACCGGTGGCAGGCGAGTTTGATGCCTTCTCCTCATGACAGCATTTGACGCATTCTGATCTAGCATGAGCCGGAAAGACTCTGATTGAATCCGCTGCGCCTGAACATCCAAAGCGGTCCGCTCCGCGGCCATCCTAGTGTTTTCCTTGGCCTGTGCTATCTCATCCCGCAGTTTTGCAACTGCCGCATTATGCTAATCCTGATTTGCCGGATTAACCACTGTTGTTAACAATGTTGTCAGTTTATCCAGTAAGTCGGCCAAGACCTGAGCCGGCAGACGCACAGGGCCTCTTGCCCCGGCAGCTGTTGTCATTGCTGACCCGGAAACCATCTCTGCTGTAGTCGACGAGTGCTGCATAGGTTGCGTACCGGCCATGAAGATCGCAACCCGGTTCGGCGGCTCATAGGGGTCCAAAATACTCTCACCATCAGAACAGCCCGACCGTCTTGCAGTTGGTACAGTGACTCTGTCTCACCGGTTGATGACTCGTCATCAGAGTAGACAACCGTCTCACCACCAGATGCTGATTTATCCTCAGATTCTGCTCCATGGATGAATCCCACGAAGGCACGATTCATGGCGGGCTGAACCCGGGCGGGTCTCGCACGCTGAGCCGTCTCGATGATGTCGGTGCAGATGTCCGGCTCAGGGCCTGATTCGCCGATCTTGCCGATGAACACGTGAATTCCGCCAAAGGGGACCCGGTACCCGTACTCAATTGAGCCGGCCTCGGGGCCCCAGCCTGCGTCGTCGATGTAGAGCTTGCCACGACGACTCTTGGTCATCCGGCCCACGGCGTATCCCTTGATCCCTTGGAAGTTGCCCTCTAAGAACTTGAAACCATCGTGCGATAGCCCCACGGTGGGCGCCAACTGTCGTGGAATTGTCACGACAGATGTCCTAGTGTGAGGACTTAGTCGTGGAGCCATCGCAACGAGATTAGCTTAAAGGGGTTAAACAGGACAAAGGACACGGGGAGTTATACTGGTTCGGCCCCTTGCGATGAAGGTAAAGGCCTAATCCAGTTTGAGGTGGTATTGCTAGGGTTTCGATGACCAGGGAGCGAATACGCTTAGCCTGGCTCTCGATCTGTTGTTTCTTGTCCCTAAACCGCTGTAGGTCGTCCCTTTATATACACAAGTTGACGCCCCGTGGTTCACAGAATCCCGGACGGCTCATAACGTGTCCAGCTCGGTATCTACTCTTTCCTATCTTACAATACAAGTCATACACCGATGGCGGTTTACATCTATGGGCCCTAACCCGCCTTTGGGCTTTGGGCCTTCTTATTAAGTCTCCTTCGTAAGTCGTCATCTTCTATGTCTTCATGGGCTTCAATACTGGTAAATCATCATGGGCATAATCCGGCCCCTTCTGGGCGGTTTATACCCAATAGTTATATCCCTAACACCCTCCGTTTCTTTTTAGTCTGCATATAAGATTTCGTCAAAGTCAAACTTTGTTAATTTTGACTAAGTTTATAGAATAATATATCAACATTCACAATATGAAATCAATATTGTTAGATGCATCATGAAATTAATTTTCATACCATAGAGCTTTAGTATTGTAGATGTTGATTTTTTTTCATATAAAGTTGGTCAAACTTTACAAAGTTTGATTTTGACCAAATCTTATATGCGGACTAAAATGAAACGGAGGGGGTACATGCCTTCTTTTTTTTTTTTTCTGTCATCACCAATCCGATGTAGGCGGAGCTCTTGGCGTGCCGACGAGGAGTCCAACTTGCGATCGAGGTGGGCGCTCGGAAGATCATGTTGGAGGCGCTGAAGGTGAAGGAGCTGAACAGGTCCAGGTTGTGGCCTCTCATAGTAAGGAACTTCTCGGCTCGCTCGATGATTTCAGAGTGTTGTGGGCTAGACGTTCTGCCGACGGGGCAGCACACAATCTAGCTAGGGAAGACTATCGGAATAAAATTTGTAAGACTTGGTTTAGAGTTTTCTCCGGTTCGTATGCGTGACATTACTGCAGCAGAGAACGTCGCGGGTTAGGTAATAAATAGAAAAAAGCGATGCGATATCTTTGACAGTAGAGCAGCAGAGTCTATGTCATTTGTTTGGGAATGTGGCATGGATTTTTTTGTTGCTTCGACTGAACTAATTTGGTTTGCAGCTTTTGATGCGGTGCAGCACACACGTCTCAACTCGTGAAAGAAAAAAGCGTTTTTTTCTTTCTGTTTGCTTTGTCTGCGTCTCGCTCGTGATTTCGATTTGTTTGCATCCGGATGACATGAACTCTCTGGGTATCGCTAGTGCTATAAGATAATACAAGACGTGATCATGGGATGACATCGTGTAATTGGATTTGCTAGAAAGGAACTTCGTGTGAGAAGTAGAGACCAACAAGTCGCGGCCGCCGGCCGCCGGCCGCCGCAGCTAATCTTGACCTGAAGCCAAAGCTAGCCCGATAAGCCGAAGCACGGAACATTTTCATCCGGGAATCGTGTAAAGTAGTACGGCCTCCTTTTTATACCGTGTAAACTTTGTGTACATGAATGGCTAATCTAGTGTGTTCTACCACGTGGTAATAATTTCTGAATAATACTACTATGATGCCCTGGAACCTTTCTGCATTACACCTAGCGAAAGCATTATACTAGGCCTGGATGAAGAAGTGGTTCCCGGAGCCGAGGTCGACCGTGACGCTCTGCGAGACGGAGGTGTTGAGCGACGGGTGGCTGACGGTGACCTTGTAGTCGCCGTGCGCGACCTCCGCCTGGAAGTAGCCCTGCTCGTCGGTGGTGCCGGTCTGCGCCGCCGTCCTCCACTCGGCGAGCAGCCGGTCCACCACGTCCCCCTGCGGCAGGTTCCTGAAGTTGTTGTCCGTGAGGCACATGACGTAGCACCCCTGCGGCCGCCACGCCGACCAGAGGATGACCCCCTGCACCGCCGGGTGCGCGTACGCCTCCCGCAGCACCTCCTCCAGGTGCTGCGCCTGCGACGGCCCGCCGGCCACGTCCACCTCCGTCAGCCACACGGGGAGCCCGATCTGGGCCAGCGAGTCGAGCGCGGCGCGCATGTAGGGGATGTTGGGGGTGGTGAAGTGCCCCTCCAGCCCGATGGCCATGCCGGCGCCGTTCTCCGGGTAGGACGCGATGATCTGCCGCAGCCGGTCCACGTACCTCCCCGGCGCCGCCGCCATGTCCCCGGGCTGCTCCAGCGTGTTGTAGTCGTTCATGAACATGAGCGCCGACCCGGCGTCCAGCAGCCGCGCCGCCGCGTAGAAGGCCGTGGACGCGTCCCACCCGAACTGCCGCTCGAAGAAGGAGTAGTGCAGGTTCTCGTTCACCACGTCCCACGCGATCACCTGCCCGGCGTACCGCGACACGAAGGACCGGATCCGCCGCGACGCCGCCGCCAGCAGGTCCGGGTACGGCAGCGACTGCACCCACCGCGGCTGCTGCTTGGGGTCGTCCCAGAACACGTTGTGCCCGCGCACCCCGATGCCGTGCTGCTTCGCCAGCGCCAGCATCGCGTCCGGCACCGTGTAGTCCTCCCGCCCCGGCGCCGGCTCCGTGCTGTACCACTTCATCTCGTTCTCGAAGGTGGTCACCGTGAACCGGGACGTGAACCACTGCTGGTACCCCGGGTTGGTCAGGATCTCGCGGCTCATGGCGGCGCCCAGAGGGAAGCTGCTGCGCACGTTCTCCACCGACACCTCCGCGCCCTGCAGCGGGTTCCCGCCGGAGTCCTTGGCCTGGAGCCTCACCATCTTCCTCCGCACGGCGCGGGTCGACTCTGTCCGGTGCGCCGCCCACTCCTCCTTGCTGAACGGCTTCAGCGACACGCTGTCCACCCATACATCCACCGTCGCGTTGCTCTGTATGCATGCACCAATACGTTATTAATCAACTCGATGATTTGCGCGTTTGCACTAAGAATGAAGAATTGAAGATGGAGCGTATTCGGACCTCGAAGTAGATCTCGGCGCGTCCGGCGTTGGCGGCGGTGAACCCGCCCTTGAGCATGGACCAGCACCCGGGCTTGGCCACGGCGCCGCCGACGTGAACAAAGTCATCGGCGGTCTTGACAACCGCCCACACGTCGGCGGCGACACCATGGCTCACCTGCAACCACGCTGACAGTGTGTAGTGCGTGTCGTTCTGCAGGTACACCTTCTGGCTGACGCTGTGGTACGGCCGCGTCCGGTTGCCCGCCACGGCGTACCGGTTCCCCGTGGCCACCGACGCGCCCTCGGCGACGCTGCCGTACCCGAAGGCCGACCAACCGCGGAGGCCGGCGTTGAAGTCCGGGTTGACGATGACCCCGCCGCCGTAGTGAGGCTCCATCGGCTCAACCAAGCACTGCACCCATCTCACACAAGTTAGACGACCGACGTAAGAATAAACAACTCCAAATAGACTGTTTTGCACATTGTCTGAAATATTTTCAAGATCTTATAGAAATGAACAGAAGGAGTAGTACAATTTGTGCATATTGTTTTTTAGCTGGTTTGAGCCCAGTGCCCAAACTAGACCATCTCTAAAAAAAGGCGGCTGTCTAGACGTCGACGCGAAACAAATTTCCTGGTTTAGGACGGGTAGAAAGAAAGACCCGGAAAATGATCCTGGCACCCGGCTTTTACCGTCCGCGTTTCCTGGTTATTCTATCGGCCAGTTGCGGCATGACCGCCGTACACAAGTTTCATCTACTTTTTTTTTTTTTGAGGGAAAGTTTCATCTACTTGGCGTCCGTGTTGCTTTCATCTTGGAATATGCATATGCTTTGCTTTGCCTAATCAGCTGGATCAGCAGATAATCAGACACGAACCACTAATTTCAGATACTTTCCGCTAGCTTTGTCTGCATCCATTATAGTATTACTATTTTATATATCTACTGTATATTATATCATCAATACGGCTGGGACAGCATAAAGACAGACAAAAACATAGAGAAGTAGACCCAAACAGATTTATACTTCCATAGTCCAGACCAGTTTCAGACTATACGTGCATGATTTACGGGGTTTTTGTTTTGAGTTGTAGCAAACTTCTCTAACACGCCCGCGCACTGCACTAGGACGGCCGCTATCGTGCATGGCACTGAGAAGCATATTAAGGTACTACAGGTAAGAGAGAATTAAGGACGTTCCATTTTAACTTGCGCGGGAAACCCATTGGCCCGTTTTAACTTGCGTGGCAAATTAACCCCGTTGCGTGAGGAATAATGACGTGGCCCATGCATGGTAATCTCCTCTGCTAACCCAAGCCCATGATTGAAAAAATCATCTGCCCGTGTAGATGGGTTATCTATGCTATTGCAGACGTGAGAGTTGAGTAATTCTCCTATGAGAGAATGGATGGATGGACTTGCCTCGACGCTTGCCGAAGAATCGTACGGAAGAGAGTTCACCATGGAACCTGAATGAAAGCAAATGGTTAGCAAGCTGTGTTATTTCTCATGGAATGCCTACTATCCGATTGATACACGGCAGTAGCTAGCAAAGCAGTGTAGCAGATTGAATCATTCGCACTGCGTACCTTCCATTAGAGCAGCAGCACATAAGAGCAATAACACCAGCTTCCTCATCGTGGCAGGCATCACCGTCGGTCAGCAGTTCGTGCCCTGCAGTAAGCACCAACCAAGGCAATGGTAATGAGGAAGCAGAGCACAGCAAAAGAGTAATGCAGAGCAATGGCAATCTGCAGAGAAACAGAGCTCAGGCAGTAGGGGATATATAGATAGATGGAGTACCCACCCTGAAGGACCAAGGCACTTGCCCAAGACCACCAGCAGCAGCAGTAGGTAGAAGAAGAAGAAGAAGAAGAAGAAGAGGCAGACGATGGTCCAGTCCACGCTCACACTCGCGCTGCCTTGCTCTGTTCCGCCGGGAGCTAAACATCCGCCAACGATCTTTGCGTGCCCTCCCGCCCGAATTTATAGGCGACCCAGTGCGAGGGCGGGCAACACCCCCCGCGACGGCGACGGGGCCAAAAGATTATGATATCCGTCGCGCCCGCGCCCGCTTTGCTTGCTGGCCGCGCTCACCTCACCTAGGTAGGCCGCACCCGCACGGGAGGAGATCGAGCTTGCCAAGCAAGCGCGGCCGGAGGAGTGCTCGATGCCGATCCGTCGCCCGCCCGCGCAAGACACTTGGCCTTTCTCCACGTACTACCACTGCTAATTACTACGTATAATTTTTTGTTGGCTTAGCCAGTGCCTACGAATGCGAACTCTGTGTGTGGCCTGGTAGTGGCATTCAGAGCACCCTGCACGGGTTGCTGCTGCTATTGATGAACTAACTGATTGGGGCGATTCACGAAACGATGGCGATGCATTGACGCCTGTGAGCCGCATGTGAACCGGCTAGCGTCGTCTACGGACGGGGTCGAGGGGTTCACGTGGAGCCGGAACAAGAGAACTTTTACAGCACCGGCGTTACATGTGGCGGCGACAGGGAATTCCTCAGAAGAGGCGATTCGATGCTGGCGCGCCCGGCCCAGACACGCGGTCAGTGGCCGTGCATACGACGCCTGCCTCCTATGCCTATGCGGAAGTCCAGGTCGACCGATCGATCGTCATGTGAATCCGTGGGGTCAGTTTTAACCTATGCACGGCTACTAATGTCCGTCCGGACCTAGGGACCGCTCGTGATGCGGTTGTATCAGAATGCTGTGCACTGGGCTGGGCACACCGTATAGCAGAAAAGTGCGCGCACAAGAGGCCAAAATCAACATGTGAATGTAGTACGAGGCACCACCGATCAAGAAATGAATGTCCTTGCTGCCGCCGCCCATCGTTACCGTTCCGTTCCGTCGAGGGCAAACGAGTTTTACACATAAACACATATACCTAGCGTGGCACTCGTTCAAAATGGGAGCAAAAGTCAATATTTTATTTCCCTGGAATTTCTCATCTTACAGTTAGCCACTTGGTTTCAACAATATGCCAACATTCTTCGCCTGGAATCTCTTCCCTCCGTAGTTGGTCAAGGGCGGGCAAGGAAGCACCTCACCTCAAGTTCTCATCTTCCGTTCTAGGTATCAAATGAACCTAAACGTTTCTTTCCAAAGTGCGAATCAAATTAACACTTGTTTTTTCTTATGAACAGGCCCATAAGATCAGCAAAGACGACAAAGCGCAGCTCAGGCCGCTCCCCGATATAAAAATACCGGCCGTCTCAAGCCATAAGAAGTTGATTGAAGCTTCCAAATTCCAAGTCACATCACAGCATAGTAGTGGCCACTACTCGCACTGACAAGAAGAATGCAGAAATACCAGTCACTCAGTCACGGAACACTGAAACAAAAGCAGTCTCTGCATTCATTTGTGAAGTCTTGTATATATACGCCGCACCGAACAGGCGAATTAAAATACTGACCATATGGCAGTAAACTTAGCCGTGGAACGACCGTCGAACACGCACAGCCAACGAAAAATTACAATGAGCTGACGAGAGGTACGTGTATCTATCTTCCCATAGTCCACTGCATGGGCCGTGCGTGACCAACAAAGCCGGCGGGGGCAAGGAGACAGCAGTGTCCTATGCTTGGCTCCTTTCTTCACGAGGAACAGAAAAGGAGTGGTTAAGCCATCTTTCTATGGAACAGACAATTCATTCATTCTTATTAAGGTGTGATCATGACAGGTTGAAAACTAGAGCATGATGCACTCATTAAATTTGAGCACTTCAGCTATCTTGTTCACCCTGCAATTCTCGGGCTTTTCCAGAGGGGAATTCTCGTATATTAATAACTGACAATGTTGATCAATTTTCTTCAACGGAAAGATCCAACATCGGAACATCCGAATGCAAGCTGGAATTTGGTACGTGAAGAAAATGTAGAGTAGACTGAGTTACTGAACCTTCAGTCTACATGGCAGGGCATAAACTATTAACTACTCCCTCCGTCCCGTAATGTAAGACGCTTTTTGACACTACACTAATGTCAAAAAACGCCCTACATTTGGGACGGAGGGAGTAGGTTACTGGACTTGTCACATGGCAGCGAATATTCGTGTGGAAGGACAACATTACACCAAGGATCTAAACTAGGTAAGACCTTTTCTACTACAATTACCCCTTTGCTTAAGAGTTTGACAGCACTGAGACAAATGGCTGCAACTATAGCCTAGAACATGCAAAAGTTGACATCCATTTTCCTTTGACAAAGTACCAAGTAAGTATGATGGCAACCAAACATGCTGTTCAGCATACAACAATTATGGTCCGGAGCCTGTGTTTGCAGATAACACAAAGCTGTTCTGTATAAGCTGTGTTTTTTTTCTCTTTGGACAGGTTTCAGAAGACATGTTTCTTTTTTTTGGTAAAAAAAGAGGGGGTGGTCCTCCAATTTCTGGCTGGTAAAGAAAAGGAAACCCTAAAAAAGAAAAACTACAGTGCAGGTGGCCAGAGGAGATCTGCATCACCCACTGGCTGAGAACCTAGCAGTAAATTCATCAGGCGCAAAAGTTTAGAGAACATGTACTTAAACTGCAATAGCATACTTTTTACATCTAGTAGATTTAACTGTGAAATTGATTTACCTGGTATTGCAACTGAAAAACTAACAAGATTCTAGTGGTGAATTTCTGAGAAAGAAGCAGATCACGTACCTGCTTCTTTTATGTCCATCACACTCCTCCGAGATATCAAGCACTGAAATTTACCAGATTTATGACTAAACTCCGGTTGATGCCACATCAAAGAGCAGCAAAGATCAATAGTATGTACTACCCAGCTGCATGTGTTTGCCTTTTCTGCCTCTTGATAAGCCCTTCCATCAAAGTTATATACGTTGAACTGTCAACAGACATTCCCTTTTGCATCATCTCATCCAAAATGGCCTTAGCTTCTTTGAATTGCCCACCGGTGCATAGCTCATTTACGCGTTTCGTGTAGGCTTCCAGAGCACTATCTTGTGGATTTCCACCAGTTTCTTCCTCAGTATTACCCTCGTGATCCTTCCCTGACTCTGTTTCATCTACAGGAGAAGGCTTCAAGAGGGGAGAAGAAAAGCTTCGAGACAATTTTCCACTCTCAGATAACTTATGCAGCATACTTTGAGCTTCTTCTGGTCTCCCTGCCTCAGATAGTGCAGATAACACAACATTGTAGGTAAACGCGTCAGGCTGCAATCCTCTAACCTCCATATCAGCGAAAAATTGCAAAGCAGCGTCAACATCCCCATTTTTGCACATAGCATGTATTAGGGTGTTATATGTGATAACATCAACCTTCTTCCCTTTCTCTACCCATGAGTCAAAGAGCTTCATTGCTTTGTCAAGCTTCCCCTGCAGACACAGTCCATTCATCAAAGTGTTGCAAGTAACAACATCCGGCTTAAAGGAATTTTCCACCATCTTGTTGTGGAACTGGAAGGCATTCTCCAAGTCCCCTTCCTTGCAGTAGGCATGGATGACGATATTGTACGTGGTGTCATCTGGTACCAACCCCTTCTCCATGAGCTCATTCAACTTATCAATCGCCTCTTTCAACCTCCCCATTCTGCCAAGCCCCTTGATCAATGTGTTGTAAGTCGAAATAGTTGGTGTCAACTTCCTCTGAATCATCTCATCCCAGAGGCGCAGAGCAGGCTCCGGATTATACTCGTTGAAGTAGGCTGCCATCACTGTACCATAGCTGACTTCATCGGGCACAAAACCCCTTTGGGATGGAGACTGTAGCAGCCCTTGAGCCTCTTCATAACGCTTCTCCTTGCACAGATTATATAGCACAGTGTTAAGCGTAAAGGTGTCCAATTTGAGTCCTCTACCGACCATCTCATCCATTAGTGCAAATGCTTTGGCGACATTGCCAGCCTTGCAGTATGCATCAATCAACGTATTATACGTGATCACATCTGGTGCCAAACCTTCATCTGCCATCTTCTTGAAGCACCCCAACGCCTCCTCCAGTTCCCCATCCTTGCAGAGCCCCTTGATAACAATGTTATGTGTGACCAAAGTCGGCTTCACCCCCTTCTCACGCATTTCCTCGAGCAACCTCAGTGCATCAGACGAACACCTCCACTTAAAGCACGCATCAGCGAGCGTATTGTAGGTCACTACATCAGGCAACAAAGTGCCAAGCCGCTCCATCTCATCCTTCAGCCTAAACGCCTCATCCACCTTCTCTGCCTGGCACAGCCCAGCGATAAGCACATTGTACGTCCACAGGTCAGGCTCCAGCCCGTTGGCTGTCATGGCCTCCAAGACCTTGGTCGCCTGCTTAATCCACCCCAGCTTTGCGTAAGCCGACACAAGGGTATTGTACGTCGGCCGCGTGGGCATGATCCCCTCTTTCTTCATTCTCGCCAGCAGCGTCCTCGCCTCACCGAGCATGCCCTTCCGGCAGTGCGCGTGGAGGAGCGTGTTGTAGGTGACGGCGTCGGGGGAGAGGCCGAACCCCTGCATGGTAGAGAGCGTGGCGAGGGCGTCGGCGAGGGTGCCCTTGGAGCAGTGGGTGTGCACGAGGAGGTTGAAGGTGTAGTGGTTGGGGTGGAGGCGGAGCGCGATGAGAGAGCGGAAGGCGTCCAGGGAGGCCTGCGGGGAGGTGGAGGGGCTACGTGCGAGCGCGGAGAGGACGGCGTTTGCGGCCTGGAGGGAGGGGCGGACGCGGATGCGGCGGCGGAGGGAGTGGAGGAGCTGGGCGGCGAGGTGGGGGAGGCGGAGGCGGGAGTAGGCGCAGAGCGCGGCGTCGGCGAGAGGGGTCGAGGGAAGGTGGCCGAGGAGGTGCCGGTGGAGGTGGCGGAGCGGGTCGAGCGGGACGAAGGAGAGGAGCAGCGGGAAGAGGTGGCGGTAGGGGAGGACGGGGAGGAGCGGGAGGAGGGAGGGCAGGCAGGAGGGCGGCGAGAGGAAGCTGCGGTAGGCGAGGAGCGGCTCCGGCGAGGCGAGCGCCGGGTTGGAGGCCGCGACGGCGAGCACGCGCGGGTGGTGGGAGGCGGTGAGGCACGGGAGGTAGGCGGCCAGGAGGGTGGGCATGGGCACCGGGGCGGGCAGGCGGGACGCCGATACGAGCGCGTCCGCCACGGCCGCGACGAGCGCCGAGTCCGGGTCGGACGCGGTTGCGGCCGAGGCCGATGTGGACGGCGGGGTGTCCATGGGGAGGATGGGAGGCGGCGGGCGGTGACGGCGCGGCGAGGGGGAGGGGAAAGGAGGGAAGCGGGGAAACTGTGGCGAAGAGAGGACATGGTGGTGTGGGCTGCGCTGCGGGCTGTGGGCTGTGGCCCAACGGCGGGGAAAAGAGAGGACATGAAGGTGAAGCCCGCTGAGACTCTGGTGGACTCCACCTTTTTTTTACAAGAAACTGGACCACGCTACCATATAAAAATTGAATTGGTCACTCCATGCACTTGAAAAAAAATCCAGGCTGCATACAAAATAGTGATCAAATTATGGAGGCTGGTTGGGATAGTGCATGCTTGGTCACTTTGAGTACTTCATCTGTTCCAAATTATTTGAAGTTCTATTTTTTCCCTAAGTCAAACTTATTTAAGATTCAATATAACATCTACTCTCTCCGTTCACTATTATAAGATGCTTTGGATATTTCAATATGGACTGCATACACACTGAAATGAATAAATAAACACATTAAAACATGTCTATACATACTTACATTCGATTCAGAAAAAAAAATCGAACATCTTATAACGGTGAACAAAGGGAGTACAATATAAGATTCATTAAATTCTTCCTAAATATACATTTTCAAAATCTATATACTATTTACTATTGTAAATAATAGCATGTCTTTTTCTATATAATTGTTCAAACTTAAATACAACGATGCCCGCAAGCGCCGCGCTCTTTCTTGGAAGCATCGCTGATGTGTGGTGTCCTCCCCTCTTCCCGCGACCTTGGCTCCGGAAGGTAACCTCAAATTCGCGGGATCGGATGATGAAGGCGTCTTCACGGCTTCTTCCTCCTTGGGAGAGGGGGGGGCACAGGCTAATAACTACTTCGATTTGTGAGTCATCAAGTCATCTATAACACTAAGCTCCCTAGTTTTTAAGAATCGACATTCAATTAAGGTCTTCAATTGGAATTGGGTCACCTGATTTTGATTAAATCAACAATTTCTCAAAGTTTTCTCATTCAATTCTTTTATATTATACACTATGCTTTCTAATTTTCAAAGCATCACAATTAGTTGAGATCTTCAATATAGAATTGAGTCATTTGATTTTGATTGGGTCAACAATTTCTCAAGGAGCTCTTCATACAATTTTTAATTCACTATATTCTATAATTTTGAAGCTCTTTTTAATTCAATTGAGGTATCCAACTTTAGATTTAGTTTACGATTTTGACCGGACCACCGATTTTTAATCAATCAGCAACAACTGGCCTATAAAAACTGATCACCCTCTGCACCGTCCTACCACCTAGAAAAAAAAATGCCACCATATGTTACTGTAGCACCAATATAGTACATGCAACCACGACACAAAAAATTCCCACATAATTATAGGTTGGTTGCGAATAACACAGAATCACACCACGAAGGCCCACCAAATCACCGCATAATAAAAAAATTAAACACACTCCATCATCTTCCCCACCCGCTAAACTAAATATTCCATCAGTTCCAAAATATAAGGGATATTAGTTTTTTTTTTGAAAAGTCAAATTTCTATAACTTCGACCAAATTCAGAGTGAAAAAATATCGACACCAACAATATTAAATAAAAAATAGGTTCATTTCATGATGAATCTATATCATACTGATTTGATATTATGGATTTTCACATATTTCTCTACAAATTTGATCAAACTTAAAAGGTTTGGCTTTTCATACACCTTCTATTTTGAAAATGTGTGAGTAATTTTTTTTAAGAAACCTAACAACACCAACAGCGCAGCAAAGCGCACCCAACACTTCTAGTAAATATGATTCCCCCCACACACAAAATGCAATTGTGGCTTAGATTTCAGCCCCAGTTGCGAGGCAGAGACTGCTCAAGTATATCCAATCCTGGAATATAACATAATTTTGCTACAGAAATTGAGAAGGTACTGATAAGCTACGTTCTCTAGATTAGAACAAAATCGTCAGTCCAACATTCTATCTTTTCATCCAATTCAATCCTCTTGTCAACCATCATCGTCAAATGGATAAATGGCAAAATAGAAGTTATCAAAGCAATCGTGGGCTTGTGGCGTCCGGAAAAGGGTGCCCCCATAGATGGCCTAAAAGATTAGCATATGCGGCCCAGCTGAAATGATCCACCATCACTGCCATTGCTCTTGAGCTTTTTTTCCTGCCATTGCTCCCAAGATTTTTCTTTCTGCAGAGACAATATGAACATAATGCATGCTGGCATCATATATCTGTCAATACAAAATGTTGGTCGATGTTGTACTTGTACAACAACAAACCACCAAACTAGCCGTTGAAGAGTGATTTAAAGTAGTATGCACTTATTTACCTTCATTTTACTAGCAATGGAAGGAAGCCATTTCTCTCCCCTGACCTTCTTCAGCTGGTTCACCCTTTCTTCCTCCCTCTTGGCGTTGGTCTTTGCTGCAGTTTCTCTAGCTTCCATTCTAGCCAATGATATTTGGGATGCTTCTTTCGCGGAAACAAGTACGTCGTTACCATCAACAACAACAGACTGAAGCATATGTCTGAACTGAAATCAGGGTTGCAGTACGATCAGTAAAACATACGACCATAAGCTCACATGCATATGTATGATTATTGTGAAAATAGATATCAAACCTTCTTTGATTTCTCGTCGACCTCTGGCCCAGGAAGAATCTTTGGTCTCTTGAGTTGCACATGGTATTTATCTAGAAATAAACATTAGTATGAATATGTATTATCATCATGAAAGGATTTATCCACCAAGATTATTAAAGATAATCACATTCACGACATACCTACGGCATCCATTCTGATGCCAGGAGGTGCCTTTTTAAATAACTTTATCCCTCCCCCTGTTTCCTCGGGGTCAGCCAAGTTCAAGCAAGGATTCCTCACTATTTCGAGATTTTTCTCTAACATATCGTCCAACATATTTCTTACCTGAAACAAATCAAATGAAGTTTGTAAGATCATAATGCATAACATAGTATGACTTCCGAAAGCCTAACCAAAAGAAAGAATGATATAAACAGAAGAACAACTGAATGAAGGGCAGATAAAAAAAACTTAAACAGGAAAATTTTGTTTAAGTGAAATGGTTATACTTAAAAAAAACTTAAACAGGAAAATTTTGTTTAAGTGAAATGGTTATACTATAGTTGTAAACTGGCAGGTCTGAATGGTGAATACAGGGCAACATTGTGCCAGCTTTTTCTAGTTGCTCATCAGGCTTGCCAGGTGAAGTGATGAACTACTACATTCTGAAAGGATCATGCAAGTAATCAGTACAGAATTCTGTAGATGTAGAATGTAAATCACATGGTGTATTTGCAAACTACTGCATATTAAAAGGATCATGCAAGTGATGAACTTACTTTGTGGCTGGGACAGGTACCAACAGAAACTAATATGATGATCTGGAGGTCCACCGGAAATTATTTAACATATGGAACGGGGCATCTACCAAAAGGTGAAAGCAATAAAGGGGAATTGGATCGATTGCAATGGAAGATGGGGCATTATTTCCTAGTGGCAAAGCAAGTTCGTTTTTACTGGGTACTGACAAAGTTGATTTTTACTGGGTAGCGGCATAGTAAGTTGTGGCATTTTATCAAACAGCCAGCTAGAAAACCTCCAAAATGGCAGTGGTGCAGTACACATCCTATATGGAGGGGAACATGATTGATTATATCCAAAATTTCAGTCTGTGGGGTGAAACATGATGGGTTTTCTCATTTTACCAACCGTAGCTACTCTGCAAGAGTGTAGCTATGTTAGGAGCTAGGGTTTTGCCCTGCCTAGGGCGTAGACTATACGGGAAGGAGGGAGGTGGGCGAGGGCTGGGCCTTGGCGGCGGCGGCGCCGCGCCTGCCCTGCGGTTGGGGCGGCGGCACAAGGAGGAGGCGGCGGCTAGGGTTTAGGGTCCCGGCTCCTCTGGGAGCCGGGCAATAGGATAGCCTTATTGCTTAATTCTCAAAATAGTCTTACAACTTGTATATATAACCATAATCTGAAAATAAACCTAAGATAACTTGGGCCTAAGCCTGCCCAGTGGGCCTACGGCGGCCATAGACCTGGCCGGTCATAACATCTCTCCCCGCCTGCGCAAACAGCTCGTCCTCGAGCTGAAAGTCGGGGTAGTGCTGGTGGAACTCCTCGCGCTGCTCCCAAGTAGCGTCCTCCTCTGGTAGTCCCGCCCACCGAATCAACACGCATCAGGAGCATGGCGTAGCTGGGCCTTGGCGCCTTCTCCGGTGCAGGAAGGAGGCGTCCGTCCGAGGCGGCGGAAGGGCGGCGGTGCCGCTGGTGGATCACCGCGGAATGGCTTGAGCAGCCCGACATGGAAGACATCATAAATGCGGCGCCGCCGGAAGTGAAGACGGTCGCCACTTTCCCAATGCGTTCGGGATAGCAAAGGACCGGCATAACGAGGACCGAGCTTCTTCCGCAGCGTGGGTCCAACGATGCGCAGAAGCGGTGAAGTAGACGCAGCGGACCCAATCGCCCACCGCGAACTCCGCCGCGATGGTGGCCATCATAGTATCGTTTGGCCAAGCTTTGGGCACGGAGAAGTCGTTCTGGACCTCCGCGAGCATCTCATCACGGCTCCTCGGAAGAGCTCCGGCCGCCTCGGTCCGTGCCGAGGCCGCATCCACCGCAAGATCGGCGGGGCGGCCGACCATACACCACCTCAAAGGGCGAGTACGGAAGGCGGAGTGAAAGGAGGTGTTGTAGCGATACTCGCCCACGAGCGAGTCCACCCATGCGCGAGGGCGATCACCGTAATACAACGCAAATACATGGCAATCACCTTGTTAACGATCTCGGGCATCGCCGTCCGTGCGAGGTGGAAGCGATGCTTTCGGCGGAGCTTCACGCCCGCCACCGGAAAAGGTCGCGCCATACATGGCCCGTGAACACGTGGTCCCGATCGCGACGATCGAAGAAGGAAACCCGTGGAGGCGGACAATGCCATCGAAGAAGGCCCGCGCGATGATGCCGCTGAATATGGGTGGCCAAGGGCGATGAAATGAGCATACTTGGAGAAGCGGTCGACCCATGTGAGAATGACGGATTTGCCGCCCACCTTGGGAAGGCCTCGATAAAATCCATGGAGATGTCGGCCCAAACCTGAGATGGAACCTCCAAGGGCTGAAGCATGCCGGTCGCAGCGTCTCCGTTTTATTGCGCGGCACGTCACACAAGACCGTACCCAATCACGGACGAGGCACGATCGCTGGAATGTAGAAGTCGGCGCGGAGACGGTGGGCGTCTTCTGACTCCCTCATAGCCCGCCCGGCGTGGGCGAGACGCAGCACCTGGCAGCGAAGGTCGTCGTCGTCGGGGCGAAGATGCGGCGCCCATGGAGAAGCGAGCCGTCGGCTAGTCGCCACGGCTCCTCCCGCTCGCCGCCCCGTTCTTCTTTGCAAGAGGAGGCGTCCGCGATCGCGATCGCGATCAGCGGCGGATGTCGGCGTGAAAGGCGAAAGAGGGCCCGTGATGATGCGAAGGCCGTCCCCTCGCGCTCCGTCGTCCACATCGGCGCCACGCCGAGACGAAGCGTCGGCGACGGTGTTAAAGCGACCGGCCGGTACTCGACGGTGAAATCAAAGCCAAAGAGTTTATTGATCCGCTTGGTGCCGAGAGGACCGTCGAGAGCCTCGATCCAGCATGAACTTGAGGTCTGTAGTGGTCGTGCGGATCCGGAAGAACGACCCCAAAGATAGGGCCGCCCGATGGCGTCTTGCACTAACCCAATGAGCTCACGCTCATATGCTGCCAACAAGATGGCGTGCAGCAAAGGATGGTGAAGAAGGCGAGGGTCCATCATACGATGCAGACCGCACCAAACCCCTCAAGACCGGGCGTCGCGGTCGGCGGTGAAGGGAGGTCGAAATCCGCATCGTAGGATGGGTCCGTCGTAAGGGCCCCTTGAGGGCCTCAAATCTTGACGTGGCCTCCTCATCCCAAGAGAAGGCGTCGCGATGGAGTAAGCGCGTGAGTGGGGCGCGATGAGCCCAAATTCCGGATGAACTTCGGTAGTACCCATAAGGCCAAGAAACCCGCGAAGAGCCCGCGGAGATCTGCGGAATCGGCCAGCGGCGACGGCCGCCACCTTGTCGGCGTCCATGGCCACGCCCTCGGCCGAGATGGCGTGGCGAGGTAAGCGATCAAGGTGTCCCGAACGAGCACTTCGAGCGCTTAAGATGAAGATGATCGCTGAAGCTCGTTGAAGACGATGGCCACATCTTTGGAGGTGCTCTGCCAAGAGGCGTATTGTAGATAAGAATGTCATCAAAGAAAGCGAGCACAAACCGGCGTAAGTAGGGGCGGAGGACATCATTCATCAAGGCACGGAATGTCGCCGGGCGTTGGAGAGGCCAAAGGGCATCGCCAAGAACTCGAAGTGGCGTGATGAGTCCGGAACGCCGTCTTGGCGATGTCGTCGGAATGCATGCGCTTTGATGATACCCGACCGGAGGTCCGACAGTGAAGAAGCGCGCCCATGGAGCTCATCCAGAGCTCATCGACCACCGGATAGGAAACTTATCCTTAAGTGTGAGAGCATTAAGGGCACGGTAGTCGATGCAGAAGCGCCAAGCGCCGCCCCACTTGCGAACGAGAAGGACCGGTGCCGTAAAGGGTGATGTCGATATCCGGATAATGCTGCGGCAAGCATGAGTGCGCATGCCGCTCCAACTCGTCATACGCAGGCGAGGGTACCGATGAGGCCGATCTTGCCACCGGAGCCGAGCCGGCGAGGAGATGAATACGGTGGTCGAGACCCGGCCGTGAAGGCCACGGGGTTCTAAAAGATCACCGTCTTTGCTGCAGGAGGTGATCAACAGCGGATGCTCGGCCTCCGTGGTCGCCTGGCGAAGCTGGAGTGAAGCGGCGCCGGGTGCCTCAACGCCCCCACCGGACACGGGCGCCCATGCGCCGAAGGTCATCGTCGAGCGTCGAAGTCCCATAGGATGGGACCGAGAGTCCATAAAAAGTCGACGCCGAGGATGAAGTCGAAACAGCCCAAATCGATGCGGCACAAGTGATGGTGAAGTGCTCGTCACCGATAGTAATGGGAACGCCCGGCGAGCCCATGGCGCGGAGGCGGTCACCATTAGCGACGGTGACACGCATTTGCTCCCGCCCACGGGCTGTAGGGCAAGTCGCCGCATAGTAGACTCGGGAGGAAGTTATGTGTAGAACCGTGTCCAAAAGAGCCACGAGTCTCGCCGTGGATCGTGGACCGGAATAAGCATAGTCCGCTCATTGCGGATGCCGCCAGCGTGAAGGGAGACGACAAGGGCGTGTGGCGCTGGCGCTGGTGCTTGCAGCGACCTCGGCGGCGGCTGGTCGCCTAGTCCTCCTCGGTGACAACGTCCTCCGTCTCGTCGGCGGTCTCCAAGTAGAAGAGCGCGCGGCGGACATGGCCGGGGCATATGGCGCATCACGCAGTTAAAGCACAGCCCAGCGGCGGCGCTCGAGCTGCTCGGCCGCGAAAGCGCCGGAAGGGCAGCGTTGCGGCGGTGTGGTCGTCGGTGAGGCAATTTGAAGAAGCGCCACGGTGGCGAAGGTCGTGGAGGCACGCGGCCCCGAGGCGCCGCTGGCCGTGTCAAGGCTCTGGGCGCGCTTCGAACGCCCGGCGTAGTACATGGCCGTCTGTAGGTCACGGGGCCCTTCATCTCGGCGATCCACGCGGATGTGGTCGGAAGGCCACCGACGAAAAACTCCGCCAGTAGAGCCGTCACCCCGGAGCGTGACATGCGAGCTCGAAGCGGTCGGCGAAATCTGGACCGTGGAGGTGAAGGTGGCGGCCCAGCTCGGACAAGCGGTTGCCGCGCCGTGGTGGTCCGGCGAAGACCACCGCGAAAACGATCGAGGGCATGCCGCCCTCATCACCTTTCGAGCGTAGTACCATGTCTGGCGGCACCGAAGGTGGTAGGACGCGAGAGCCAAGTGCGCTTCGGACGCCGGTGTCGCCGCCCCGGAAGAATCGATCACACTGGTTTAACCGATTAAGGGTCCTCCGAGCCATCATAGGTGGCGGTCGATCCGAGCGAAGCCTTGATGGTGTCGGGTCGACGCGCGCGGTGTACCGGTTCGTCGATCACGGAGAGCGAGGACGGCGCGCCGTCTTTGCAAAGATGGGTACCGACGGTCTCCGGCCTCCGTGTAGACCGCGGTGAGGACGTCTTGGCGAGCCAAGCTGGAATCGGAGAAAGCGACGAGGAAACCGCGACGTCTTTGAATCGGAGCCCCGGTAGAATCTCGACTTCGGGCGGTGCTAAGCGGCGGCGTGGGAGCCGGTGCGGCGGGTGCGGAGGGGGGGCGGGCGGGCCGGCCACAGTGCCGGGCGGGCGTTGCCGATGCTGCATGGCTCTTTGAAGGCGAAGCAGTGGGGCGAAGCCGGCTGGCGCGGCCGATCATGCTGCTTGCTTGGGCGACCAGTCTGCTAAGCCGGCGCTGGGCGGCGGATCATTGGGTGCGGGTAGCCGCCGGCGGCGGCGGCACCGAGTACCATGGGAGCGCCGGTGGGGAGGGCGCGGTGGTGGGTGGCGGTGGCGGCCCGTCGGGCTGGCGAGAAGAGCCGGATGCCGGACCGCGAGCACCAATCGTTGAGGACCTCGCCATAGCCTCCGGGGTGTAGTTGGCGGCAGCGTTGATGTAGACGGCGGCGGTTCGGTGGTGGGGCCGGCGGCGCAGCCGGTGGATGCGCCGGGAGAGATCCAGCGGTCCGTGGCGAGAGGTGATGACGCCGCGGCGGTGGTGGTGGGCGAGGCGGCGGCGGCGATGGTGGTGGTGATGACATAGTCAAACCTGAGCTGGATGATACCAAGGTGTTAGGAGCTAGGGTTTTGCCTGCCTAGGCGTGAACTATCTGGGAAGGAGGAGGTGGGCGAGGGTGGAGCCTTGGGCCGGCGGCGAATCCTTGCGGTTGGGGCGGGCGCAAGGAGGAGGAGGCGGCTAGGGTTTAGGGTTCCGGCTCCTCTGGGAGCCGGGCAATAGGATAGTCTTATTGCTTAATTCTCAAAATAGTCTTACAACTTGTATATATAACCATAATCTGAAAATAAACCTAAGATAACTTGGGCCTAAGCCTGCCCAGTGGGCCTACGGCGGCCATAGACCTGGCCGGTCATAACAAGCTACGTATGTGCATCCGCTGGTAACACTGATATATCTCACCCGAACATACATTTGAAGCAAATGCAGTTGCTATTGCTAACTCACTATGTTAACCCAGACTAATCCAAGTGAACCAGCTAATTCTAGTTCGTCCACGGACCACAGGACGAATGAAGTATGCATCACTGAATTAGAACAACAAAACCAAAGACCATGTCAAGCAATGAGCTGCAGCACTGAATTAGGAGCAGAAGAAACCAAAGCTTTGCGCCTGATATTATGCAGCTAGCAAGCCTAAAGCAAGGGGCGAACGTGGAAAGCAAGATACCTTGATCTGGTACAGCTTGAGCCCAGGCGTTTGCGCCTTCTTCTCATCCTGCGGCGGCTGCTCCAGCCCGTTGCTGTCCTCCTCGACGCCGCCGCCGCCGCCAGAGGCGGCCTTCGCCGCGCCGTTGGACGACGGGTAGCCGAAGCCCCCTACAGCTACGGAGTCGATGGCCGCCCTCCACGAGGCGTCTCCGTCATCGTCGCTGCTGCTGCTCGCCGTCGGGCTGCCGCCGCCGCCGCCCATCCTGCTGCTCGAATCGACTCGGCTCGGTGGTGCGCACTTTCGCTCTGCTTCTGGGCCACTTCTGCTCTGGCTTGGGCTGGGCCGGGCCTCACCTGTTTCGCACCGACCCCCGCGGCTCGAGCCGTGTTCGTTCTATTCTATCACGGGCTGAGCCGCTGACGAATAGGCCAGCCGCCTACTATTCCCTTCTCTTTCCCCGACCCCAACACTTGCGGTCGTCAAATCTCGCCGTCCCACCTCGCCGCCGGCGAAACCCGACCGCCCGGCAGGGCAACCGCACCACCGGCCGGAGGCCCGCGCTTGTAGGATAGTCGGAGATGGGGAAGAAGCAGCATAGCAAGGACCGGATGTTCATAACTGCCACGGAGTGGGCGACAGAGTGGGGCGGCGCCAAGAACAGGGAGGCCATCGCGCCATTCCAGCGCCTCCCCTTCTACTGCTGCGCGTAATTACCTACTCTCCCTGCCCGCTTCCCCTGTTCCCGCTGGAAGATTTGCCTGCTTACTTCTGTTCTCTTGGTAATTTAGGATTCTGATTCGAATTTCGGGAGAGCTTGAGCTTATAGGGTTTCTTCCTTAGGGCATGAACTTATTTTTTGTGGATCTTTTAGTTAGTATATGCCACTAGTTAAGCTAGTTAGTTACCTTTGTAAGCTCCAAATGCTCAAATTCAGCTCTGGATATTGAACCTTCATACGATTCGAATTTAGCCACATTAGCAGTTGATTAGTAAGTAAAGTCAATCCCTCTTCTTCAGCCACTGATTGTCATTTCGTTGGATATTAGGCTCACGTTCTTGCCATTTGAGGATCCGGTGTGTACGGCAGATGGAAGCGTCTTCGATTTGATGTAAGTGCCTAGGAGTTGCTTCTTGGATAACTTATTGGTAGGAGAGCTGAGAAGGTAGGGATTCTTATTTTTTTTGCTTCTGAATGTAGGAGCATAATCCCATATATTAAAAAATTCGGGAAGCATCCGGTAACTGGAGCAGCACTGAAGCAGGAGGATCTAATTCCTCTCACTTTCCACAAGAACACAGACGGTGAGTTAAATCTATGGCATGAAAAAGTCGATGTAGCCTGAACCAAATAGAACTGCATGAACAGTAATAAATTCCTTTGATGTTAGTTGATCTTCTGGTGCCATTATGTTAATATTTACTCTTTTTGTGCAGGAGAGTTCCAGTGTCCTGTTTTAAATAAAGTTTTCACAGAATTCACGCATATAGTTGCTGTAAAGACTACCGGGAACGTCTTCTGTTATGAGGTGGGCTTTAGACTTTGGTTAGCTTATATAATAGTGTTTTTCAGGTGGTCAATTTGGTATGCTCGTAGCTGATTGATTATTGCTTTGTGTTCATAGGCAATCCAGGAGCTTAACATTAAGCCAAAGAATTGGAAAGAGTTGCTAACCGATGAGCCCTTCGCACGGAAGGACTTGATAACAATTCAGGTAGCTGTCTGGAAGGACAATATATATTACGTGTTGTCTTATTGACAATTAATACCCTAGCCTAATACTGTTTGCCTTCTGACTTCTCTAGAATCCAAATGCGCTTGATACCAAGGTCCTAGGGCAATTCGATCATGTTAGACAAGGCCTCAAACTTGATGATGAAGGTTCAATTATGCATCCTCTTTCCCTTTTACTTATTTTGTGTTGGCTGTTTTGTATCTTACATATGTAATCTTTCCTTTTGATGTAGATTAACTTATGTAGTCTGACCATCCAACTTCTGTGCAGAGTTGCAGCGGATGAAAGATGATCCAACCTACAATATAAATGTTGCCGGTGATCTTAAGCAAATGATGAAGGAACTTGGGACTGAAAAAGGAAAATTAGCTTTTCTGCATGGTGGTGGAGGACAGAAAGCTCAAAAGGAAAGAGCTGCCGCATTGGCTGTCCTTTTAGCAAAAGAAGAGAAGAGTGACTCAAAATCGAGCAAAGAACCTAAACCTCCTCAAGCATTCAGTGTTGTGGATGCTGCTTCGGCTTCTGTTCATGGCAGAAGTGCAGCAGCAGCAAAATCTGGCACTGCTGAGAAAACTGCTGCTAGAATTGCTATGCACAGGGCAGGGGATCGGGATCCTATAAATGCTAAATTGGTATAGTCTCATCTCATCTTCATGTCTTATATTTACATAGCCCTTTTGTTACTTGTGCAGTTGGTGTTTGTCTTATGGAGTTGATTCGGTGATTTCAGGTTAAAAGTCGTTACACTACTGGAGCAGCTTCACGTTCTTTCACGTCGACTTCCTATGATCCTGTTACCAAAAATGAATTTGAGTATGTTAAAGTTGAAAGGAATCCAAAAAAGAAAGGATATGTTCAATTGCATACCACCCATGGTGATTTGAATTTGGAGCTTCATTGTGATATTACTCCTCGGACATGCGAAAACTTCCTAACACATTGTGAAAATGGTTACTACAATGATCTTATCTTCCATCGTAGCATCAAGTATGTTCTCCTATTCTACTAGCCGTATCTAAATCCTGTCCATTCAATCATTCCCTTCTTTATACATTGTATTATGGCTATATATCTAAATGTTGTCCGGTTTGATCATTACCTTTTTACAGAAACTTTATGATTCAAGGAGGTGATCCAACTGGCACAGGAAGTGGAGGGGGGTCCATATGGGGTCAACCTTTCAAGGATGAATTGAATTCAAAGCTGCTACATTCAGGAAGAGGTGTTGTCAGCATGGCGAATTCTGGGCCCCATACCAATGGGTCGCAGTTTTTCATCTTATACAAGTCCGCAGCACATTTAAATTTCAAACATACAGTGTTTGGCATGGTGGTTGGTGGTCTGCACAATCTTTCAGCAATGGAAAAGGTTCCTGTTGATGATGACGACCGCCCATTGGTTAGTATGATTGTTCTAGTCTCATCTGCATTTTTTACTTTGCTTTAAAAATGAAAATACCTTGTAGTTTTTCGCAAACAAGATATTGTGGCCACAATACGTTGGCCATTAAACTTTGGCACAACTGCAGTATACTCGTCTTTTAAGCACTGTATGTTCCATACCTTTTTAGGTATAATTGATGTATTTTATTCGGCATAGTTGTTTTTTCACTGGACAAAAACATCTGATCGTGGTATTCCTGGTTTTCAACTTTGTTAACAGGAGGAAATAAAGTTACTGAAAGTTAGTGTATTTGTGAATCCTTACACGGAACCAGACGAGGAAGAAGAAAAGGCAAAGGAGGAGGAGAAGAACAAGGATGAAGATCATGTAATGCTGCTTGGCATCTTGTTTCAGTTAGATTCCAGTGCCACTTTGCATTTATTTATCTCTGATGGTTTTAACATTTTGTTTGCATTAATTCAGGATAAGGTGGGATCATGGTATAGCAACCCAGGGACTGGTGTTTCTGCTTCAACGAGCGCTGGTGGTGGAGTTGGCAAGTATCTCAAGGCTCGGACGGCTGGCTCTGCTGATGCCACTGGAAATGCCGCCACAGCAGATGATTCAAGCAAGAAGAGAAAAGCGAGTGCTCCTAGTGTAGAATTCAAAGATTTCTCTGGATGGTAGATGACGTGAATTTCCCCTTTCTTCTCGGAAGAAACAGCAGGTTGAAACTTTGTAACATTTGAGCATATGCGCCCATGTTATGATAGTGTATTAACTGTCCAGAATGCGGTCTCGCAGCTCACAACAGATTTTTCAGAATCCACATCTTAGTCAAACACGTATGCTCAGTACTCGAGTAAATGTTTCCAATGGTCTATTCTATTAGCATTAAGTGAAACACAACTGTCTGGAGCAAGAGCCGCATAAACATTTATGCATAATACGTAGTATGATATTTTCTTTAGATGTGCGCATACAGATCTTGTGTTCCGCTAAGAATTATGCTAGTAGAAAGCCAAATGACTCAGAATGATGTTAATAGAAAGGCGAATGAGTGAGGCACCGGACGAGGTGCACTCGCCTTCGCCAAGCTTAGCAGCTGTTGTTATATCTGTAAAACTAACTAAAGAGTAGTGTTCACCTACAAAAAACCTGTCAATATTGTTGTGTAGGTGTTATTTACCAACCTTACCACATAGAGTAATTTAGATACTCAGGCATGTTGGGATAACCCTAGAGCACTGCACAGATATGTACATGTGGCTAAACCAGAATATCTTGAAACATGGCTAAACCAGAACGAGATCATAGAAAGTTGCAGTAACAACTAAATTTATCACCAGTCCAAAAGAAAACTAAACTCATCATATTATCCATCTTGCAGAACATGTTCACCAAAGGTGAACACACAGCCACCAGATAAACCCTTGAAAGGACTTAACGTCGACCTGTACAGCGCGTAGAACCGACCATTTGATGAACTAAAAAGTAGAAAAAGAAGATGAAATCCTGTCTGGCCCAAAAAGCTGAAACGAAACTAAACTCCGAACAACCACTCTGCCAGCTCCCTACTTTTGAAAACTAGGCACGCTTGAGCAAAACGACCAGAATAGACGCGATGGCCAGGAGCACGAAGGACGACGGGCCATTTGTGAAATCCTTCTTGGTGTTGATGATTAGGGTCTTCAACATCCCCTTGCTCTGGCCCTCGTCTGCCGTGGCCACCAGGTCCTGCATTATGCTCGAAAGATTCGTCACCATCTCCGACACGAACGCCTTCATCATCTGAATGAATGTGTCTCCCGGCGAGACGACACCATTGCTGCTCTGCGAGCTCTCAGCGTCGCTCAGCTCAGCTTCGTCAGTGACACTTGATGACTCGCTGAGGTCTGAGAACGGGAAGATACATGAACCAAGTTATTACTTGTACTTTTCTAATGGTTAACTGAATTAGATGTATTAAATTATGTCTGGGCGCTTACTTGTCTTGTAAAACTCCACAAGTTTCTTATTCTTCATCACAGCTTCCCAGACATTCTTATCAGAAGCAAGCGAAGCAACAACATCCTGCAGCCCAAGTAGAACCGTAAATAAACAACAATGCTGAGTTGTTTACACTTAATGCCAACTGAAATTGCATGAATACAAAAAAGGGCTGACATTATGACAATATATGAAATCAACTTATCTTCTGATGCTAGCAGGAAGAAATGAAAAAAGCATGACTCCATCACATCATTAGGGTGACCTTGCCTACCTTCAGTATAAGTTGGAGCTTAATTACCTGAGCTTCAGGACTCTCGTGTAGCATGGTGAAGGCTTCAATAACACGTGCAGAGGAGGATCCAGAGGCAACGGATAAACTGTCATGCTGCTCTTCATGCTTAGATGCTTCTGAATGGAGATGATCCTGAAATGTTTCCTGAGCAACCTTTGTGGGATCATCAAGGCCATCATGGGAGATATGTGTCTTGGAGATATCCAGGCGGCCACCATGGGAATCAATCTTGGCACTGGTTGCATGAACACAAAGTCATCAGTTTGTTAGTAAACACAACATCTGGCACACAAGCCAAAAGGCCCAAAGCGGCATACATATGAAAAAGGTACAGTAAGGAAACTAATCGAGTACAGAATTGTAGAGAATTGTATGACATGGTTGGAAGAATAACTCTACATGACAGACACGGTGAGATATTTTTAGGGTTTGGATCAGGCAATGCTTTCAGAACATGCAATGGAAATCCTAAAAGCATTGGCGTGATTTTCTGTGACTCAAAATTCTGATGACACGATTCCAGCAAACGAGCACTTGGGGACAGGAACATCACAGATAAACATGAAGGGTGCCTAAATTTAAAAAAAAATCTTGAATCTATCGGAAAATGCGGAACGCTCCTGATACCATTTTTTTTCTTACACCGGACAAAAGATAAGAACAATCTAATGAAAAAGAAGAACAGAACAGGGTCAACCACTACATGGGGCTTTGCCACTGCCAAACAACCAGACGTGCAATCGCATCAGTTTGCAACTAAAACTTCATGGACATGAACCATATCTATCAAATTATCAACAGTTTGGCCGCATGACATTAATTAATCTACTAAAACAAAGGAGACCGGACGGAGAAGTAACAAGTAATTAGGAAAGTTTAGCGCTGCGCACATCTCGAAGGCGTCCCTGAGGTCGAGGGTGGCGGCCATGGCCTCCTCGTGGGAGGGCACGGGGCCGAACACCTCGCGGTCGGGGATGTACCAGTCGTCGAAGGTGGTGGCCGTGGACGCGGGGCGGGTGTCGGCCGCGGCGGCGGCGGAGGAGGGCAGGGCGGAGCGGCGGGCGTTTGAGGCGGAGCGGTAGCCACCGATGAAGGCGGCCCTGGCGGCCGCGCGGATCCCCATGCTCCCGCCTCCCATCGCCTCCGATCTCTCTCAAGCTCTGCGGGAGAATCGACTCGATCGATCAAAGCCCGGGGAGAATGGCGGCGACCGGGTATTTAATAGCCGCGGAGGGTCAGGGAAGGTCGCTTGGGGATTAGGGGGGGCGCCGCGGGATCTGGGCCGTTGATCCTGGAACGGACGGATGATCGGGTGGGGCGCGGTGCACGAGGGGGCCGTCCACGTTGAGTCCTTGCGCAACACGGGCGTGATCCTTTTGCTGATACGCGGCGGGCAGTTAAGTTGCGTAGGGAATCACGCCGCTTATCTCTGAGATTAAACAGGCCAAAATCACCGGGCCAAACTGGAGACGCATTATTTTTTTACTAGTACTCACACTGTTTCTAAATATAAATCTTTCTTACATATTTTAGAACAAACTACATACGGATGTATATAGACATATTTTATAGTGTAAGTTCATTTATTTTGCTTCGTATGTAATCTGTATTGAAATCTCTAAAAGGACACATATTAGCAAATCAAACAGTGATTGGATGGTTAGAGAGACAGTGGTATCTCAGCCCACCAGGGTTCAAGCCCTAGTGCTTGCATTATTCCTAGATTTATTTATTTCAGGATTTTCAACGATACGCCTTTAGTGGGAGGCGATGTTTCCGTCGATGACGAGATGCCTACGGTGACTTCGTAAATCTCAAGATGATATGTCAGCTCAGTCTCTCGAAGGTGCTCATAGGGATAGGGTATGCGTATGTGCGTTCATAGGGATGAGTGTATGCGCATATGTATGAGCGCTTGCGTCTGTACTGTGTTAAAGAAAAAGAACACATATTATATATACGATGGGAGTATATTGGAGCGGTAGCAAAAGAGGTGTCGGTGTATGTGTTGGAGCATAAGGGCATCTACAACCAGACACCCCATACTCCCCTCTAAGGGCGTTTTCAATGGTGACCCGCAAGTTTCCTTCTGCATTCATCTGCGGACACGAATGCTGAAGAAAATATGCCGTAGAGGCAATAATAAAGTTATTATTTATTTCCTCATATCATGATAAATACTTATTATTCATGCTAGAATTGTATTAACCGGAAACATGATACATGTGTGAATACATAGACAAACTTAATGTCACTAGTATGCCTCTACTTGACTAGCTCATTAATCAAAGATGGTTATGTTTCCTAACCATAGACATGTGTTGTCATTTGATTAACGGGATCACATCATTAGAAGAATGATGTGATTGACTTGACCCATTCCGTTAGCTTAGCACTTGACCGTTTAGTATGTTGCTATTGCTTTCTTCATGACTTATACAAGTTCCTATAACTATGAGATTATGCAACTCCCGTTTATCGGAGGAACACTTTGTGTGCTACCAAAGCGTCACAGCGAATGGGTGATTATAAAGGAGCTCTACAGGTGTCTCCAAAGGTACATGTTGAGTTGGCGTATTTCGAGATTAGGTTTTGTCACTCCGACTGTCGGAGAGGTATCTCTGGGCCCTCTCGGTAATGCACACCACTATAAGCCTCGCAAGCAATGTAGCTAATGAGTTAGTTACAGAATAATGCATTACGTAACGAGTAAAGAGACTTGCCGGTAACGAGATTGAATTAGGTATTGAGATACCGACGATCGAATCTCGGGCAAGTAACATACCGATGACAAAGGGAACAACGTATGTTGTTATGCGGTTTGACCGATAAAGATCTTCATAGAATATGTAGGAGCCAATATGAGCATCCAGGTTCCGCTATTGGTTATTGACCGGAAACAGTTCTAGGTCATGTCTACATAGTTCTCGAACCCGTAGGGTCCGCACGCTTAAGGTTTCGATGACAGTTATATTATGAGTTTATGAGTTTTGATGTACCAAAGTTTGTTCGGAGTCCCGGATGTGATTACGGACATGACGAGGAGTCTCGAAATGGTTGAGACATGAAGATTGATATATTGGAAGCCTATATTTGGATATCGGAAGTGTTCCGAGTGAAATCGGGATTTTACCGGAGTACCGGGAGGTTACCGGAACCCGCTGGGGGCTTAATGGGCCTACATGGGTCCTAGTGGAGAGGAAGAGAGGAGGCAAGGGCTGGGCCGCGCGTCCCTCCCCCCTAGTCCGAATAGGACAAGGAGAGGGGGGCGGCACCCCCCCTTTCCTTCCTCTCTCCCTCCTCCTTCCCCCCTTCTCCTATTCCAACTAGGAAAGAAGGGAGTCCTACTCCCGGTGGGAGTAGGACTCCCCTTGGCGCGCCCCTCCTTGGCCGGCCGGCCCCTCCCCCATGGCTCCTTTATATACGGGGGCAGGGGGCACCTCTAGACACAACAATTGATCTCTTGATCTCTTACCGTGTGCGGTGCCCCCCTCCACCATAGTCCTCGATAATATTGTAGCGGTGCTTAGGCGAAGCCCTGCGGCGGTAGAACATCAAGATCGTCACCACGCCGTCGTCTTGTGGAACTCTTCCCGACATTCTGCTGGATCGGAGTCAGGGGATCGTCATCGAGCTGAGCGTGTGCTAGAACTCGGAGGTGCCGTGGTTTGATTGCTTGATCGGTCGGGCCGTGAAGGCGTCGACTACATCAACAGCGTTGTTCTAACGCTTCGCTTTCGGTCTCACGAGTGCGTGGACAACACTCTCCCTCTCGTTGCTATGCATCACCATGATCTTGCGTGTGCGTAGGAAATTTTTGAAATTACTCGTTCCCCAACGGTGGCATCCGAGCCTGGTTTTATGCGTAGATGTTATATGCACGAGTAGAACACAAGTGAGTTGTGGGCGATACAAGTCATCTTGCTTACCGACATGTCATACTTTGGTTCTGCGGTATTGTTGGATGGAGCGGCCCGAACCGACATTATCGCGTCGCATACGCGAGACCGTTCTCTCCGGCGTGCTTTGCCTGAGAGGTGGCTAGCGGTGTCGGTTTCTCCAACTTTAGTTGAACCGAGTGTGGCTACGCTCGGTCCTCGCGAAGGTTAAAACATCACCAACTTGACAAACTATCGTTGTGGTTTTGATGCGTAGGTAAGAACGGTTCTTGCTAAGCCCGTAGCAACCACGTAAAACTTGCAACAACAAAGTAGAGGACGTCTAACTTGTTTTTGCAGGGCATGTTGTGATGTGATATGGTCAAGACGTGATGCTATATTTTATTGTATGAGATGATCATGTTTTGTAACCGAGTTATCGGCAACTGGCAGGAGCCATATGGTTGTCGCTTTATTGTATGCAATGCAATCGCCCTGTAATGCTTTACTTTATCACTAAGCGGTAGCGATAGTCGTAGAAGCATAAGATTGGCGAGACGACAATGATGCTACGATGGAGATCAAGGTGTCACGTCGGTGACGATGGTGATAACGACGGTGCTTCGGAGATGGAGATCACAAGCACAAGATGATGATGGCCATATCATATCACTTATATTGATTGCATGTCATGTTTATCCTTTATGCATCTTATCTTGCTTTGATTGACGGTAGAATTTTAAGATGATCTCTCACTAATTATCAAGAAGTGTTCTCCCTGAGTATGCACCGTTGCGAAAGTTCTTCGTGCTGAGACGCCACGTGATGATCGGGTATGATAGGCTCTACGTTCAAATACAACGGGTGCAAAACAGTTGCACACGCGGAATACTCAGGTCAAACTTGACGAGCCTAGCATATATAGATATGGCCTCGGAACACGGAGACCGAAAGGTCGAACGTGAATCATATAGTAGATATGATCAACATAGTGATGTTCACCATTGAAACTACTCCATCTCACATGATGATCGGACATGGTTTAGTTGATTTGGATCACGTGACCACTTAGATGACTAGAGAGATGTATGTCTAAGTGGGAGTTCTTAAGTAATATGATTAACTGAACTTAAATTTATCATGAACTTAGTACCTGATAGTATTTTGCTTGTCTATGTTTACTGTAGATAGATGGCTCGTGCTGTTGTTCCGTTGAATTTTAATGCGTTCCTTGAGAAAGCAAAGTTGAAAGATGATGGTAGCAATTACAATTTGGGTCCGTAACTTCGAGGATTATCGTCATTCTTTGCACGGAAGAATTAAATCTGGAAGCACCGCTGGGTGCGAACTGCTTCTTGATCTAACCGACGGCGTTAAGAACGTCTGGCGAGCAAAGTCGATGACTACTCGATAGTTCGATGTGCCATGCTTTACGGCTTAGAACCGGGCCTTCAACGATGTTTTGAGCGTCATGGAGCATATGAGATGTTCCAGAGTTGAAGTTAATATTTCAAGCAAATGCCCGAATTGAGAGATATGAAGTCTCCAATAAGTTCTATAGCTGTTAGATGGAGGAGAATAGTTACGTGGTGAACACATACTCAAAATGTCAGGTATAATAATCACTTGATTCAACTGGGAGTTAATCTTCACGATTATAGTGTCATTGATGAATTCTTCAATCACGCCACCAAGCTATAAGAGCTTCGTGATGAACTATAATATGCAAGGGATGGACAAGACTATTCGAGCTCTTCGCAATGCTAAAAGCATGGAGGTAGAAATCAAAAGGAGCATCAAGTGTTGATGGTTAACAAGACCACCAGTTTCAAGAAAAGGGCAAAGGAAGAAGAAGGAACTTCAAGAAGAACAGCAAACAAGTTGCTGCTCAAGAGAAGAAACCCAAGTCGGACCTAAGCACGAGACTGAGTGCTTCTACTACAAGCGATGGACCTTTGAAGCGGAACTGCCCCAAGTATTTGGCGGATCGGAAGGATGGCAAAGTGAACAAAGGTATATGTGATATACATGTTATTGATGTGTACCTTACTAATACTCGCATAGTACACAGGTATTTGATCTGGTTACATTGCTAATATTTGCAACTCGAAGCAGGAACTACGGATTAGCGAAGATTGGCTAAGGACAAGGTGACGATCTTGGCGTGGGAAATGGTTCCAAAGTCGATGTGATCGTGGTCGGCACGCTACCTCTACATCTACCATCGGGATTAGTTTTAGACCTAAATAATTGTTATTTGGTGCCAGCGTTATGATAGTGCAACTTATTTGTGGCACTGCTGTTTGGGTCATATCGGTGTAAAACGCATGAAGAAACTCCATACTGATGGGATTTTGGAATCACTTGATTATGAATCACTTGGTACTTGCGAACCATGCCTCATGGGCAAGATGACTAAAACGCCATTCTCCGGAACTATGGAGCAAGCAACTGATTTGTTGGAAATCATACATACTGATGTTTGTGGTCCAATGAATGTTGAGGCACGCAGCGGGTATCGTTATTTTCTCACCTTCACAGATGATTTGAGCAGATATGGGTATATCTACTTGATGAAACATAAGTCTGAAACATTTGAAAAGTTCAAAGAATTTCAGAGTGAAGTGGAAAATCATCGTAACAAGAAAATAAAATTTCTACGATCTGATCATGGAGGAGAATATTTGAGTTCTGAGTTTGGTTTGCATTTGAAACAATGCGGAATAGTTTGCAACTCACGCCACCGGAACACCACAGCGAAATGGTGTGTCCGAACGTCGAATCGTACTTTACTAGATATGGTGCGATCTATGATGTCTCTTCTTGATTTACCGCTATCGCTTTGGGGTTATGCTTTAGAGGCGGCGCATTCACGTTAAATAGGGCAGCATCAAAATCCGCTAAAAGCGACACCTTATGAACTATGGTTTAGCAAGAAACCAAAGTTGTCGTATCTTAAAGTTTGGGGTTGCGATGCTTATGTGAAGAAACTTCAACCAGATAAGCTCGAACCTAAATCGGAGAAATGTGTCTTCATAGGATACCCAAAAGAGACTATTGGGTACACCTTCTATCACAGATCTGAGGGCAAGATTTTCGTTGCTAAATTCGGATCCTTTCTAGAAAAAGAGTTTCTCTCGAAAGAAGTGAGTGGGAGAAAAGTAGAACTTGATGAGATAACTGTATCTGCTCCCTTATTGGAAAATAGTTCATCACAAGAACCGGTTCCTGTGACAACTACACCAATTAGTGAGGAAGCTAATGATATTGATCATGAAACTTCAGATCAAGTTTCTCTTGAACTCGTAGGTCATCTAGAGTAAGATCCGCACAGTGGTACGGTAATCCTATTCGGAAGTCATGTTACTTGACCATGGCGAACCTACAAACTATGAAGAAGCGATGGTGAGCCCAGATTCCATAAAATGGTGGAAGCCATGAAATCTGAGATGGGATCCATGTATGAGAACAAACTATGGACTTTGGTTGACTTGCCGATGATCGGCAAGCCATTGAGAATAAATGGATCTTTAAGAAGAAGACTGACGCTGATGGTAATGTAACTGTCTATAAAGCTCGACTAGTTGCGAAAGGTTTTCGACAAGTTCAAGGGGTTGACTACGATGAGACTTTCTCACCCGTAGCGATGCTTAAGTCTGTCCGAATCATGTTAGCAATTGCTGCATTTTATGATTATGAAATTTGGCAAATGGATGTCAAAACTGCATTCTTGAATGGATTTCTAGAAGAAGAGTTGTATATGATGCAACCAGAAGGTTTTGTTGATCTAAAGGTGCTAACAAAGTGTGCAAGCTCCAGCGATCAATTTATGGTGCAGTGCAAGCCTCTCGGAGTTGGAATAAATGCTTTGATAGTGTGATCAAAGCATATGGTTTTATCTGAGACTTATGGAGAAGCTTTGTATTTACAAGAAAGTGAGTGGGAGCTCTGTAGCATTTCGATATTATATGTGGACGACATATTATTGATTGGAAATGATATAGAATTCTGGATAGCATAAAAGGATACTTGAATAAAAGTTTTTCAATGAAAGACCTTGGTGAAGCTGCTTACATATTGGGCATCAAGATCTATAGAGATAGATCAAGGCGCTTGATTGGACTTTCACAAAGCACATACCTTGATAAAGTTTTGAAAAAGTTCAAAATGGATCAGAGCAAAGAAAGGATTTTTACTTGTATTACAAGGTGTGAAATTGAGTCGGACTCAATGCCGACCACACGCAGAAGATAGAGAGAAAATGAAAGATGTTCCTATGCTTCAGCCATAGGCTCTATCATGTATGCAATGCTGTGTACAGACTGACGTATGCTTAGCAATAAGCTTGGCAGGAAGGTACCAAAGTAATCCAGAGTGGATCATCTTTGGACAGCGGTCAAGAACATCTGAAATACCGAAAAGGACTAAGGATATGTTTCTCGTATATGGAGGTGACAAAGAGCTAGTCGTAAATGGTTACGTCGATGCAAGCTTTGACAACGATCCGGACGATTCTAAATCGCAAACCGGATCGTGTTTTTATTAAGCGGTGGAGCTGTCGGTTGGTGCAGTTCTAAACAAAGCGTCGTGGCGGGATCTACATGTGAAGCGGAGTACATAGCTGCTTCGAAGCAGCAAATGAAGGAGTCTGGATGAAAGAGTTCATTTCCGATCTAGGTGTCATACCTAGTGCATCGGACCAATGAAGATCTTCGTGACAATCTTGGTGCAATTGCCTTGGCAAAGGAATCCAGATTTCACAAGAGGACCAAGCATATCAAGAGGCGCTTCAATTCCATCCGGGACCAAGTCCGGTGGGAGACATATAGATTTGCAAGATACATACGGATCTGAATGTTGCAGACCCGTTGACTAAGCCTCTTCCACGAGCAAAACATGATCAGCACCAAGACTCCATGGGTGTTAGAATCATTCTTGTGTAATCTAGATTATTGACTCTAGTGCAAGTGGGAGGCTGAAGGAAATATGCCCTAGAGGCAATAATAAAGTTATTATTTATTTCCTCATATCATGATAAATGTTTATTATTCATGCTAGAATTGTATTAACCGGAAACATGATACATGTGTGAATACATAGACAAACATATAGTCACTAGTATGCCTCTACTTGACTAGCTCATTAATCAAAGATGGTTATGTTTCCTAACCATAGAAATGTGTTGTTATTTGATTAATGGGATCACATCATTAGGAGAATGATGTGATTGACATGACCCATTCCGTTAGCCTACCACTTGATCGTTTAGTATATTGCTATTGCTTTCTTCATGACCTATACATGTTCCTGTAACTATGAGATTATGCAACTCCGTTTACGGAGGAAGACTTTGGGTGCTACCAAGCGTCACAACATAAGCGGGTGATTATAAAGGAGTACTACAGGTGTCTCCAAAGGTACATGTTGGGTTGGCGTATTCGAGATTAGGTTTTGTCACTCCGATTGTCGGAGAGGTATCTCTGGGCCCTCTCGGTAATACACATCACATAAGCCTTGCAAGCATTGCAACTAATAAGTTAGTTCTGAGATGATGTATTACGGAGCGAGTAAAGAGACTTGCGATAACGAGATTGAACTAGGTATTGGATACCGACGATCGAATCTCGGGCAAGTAACATACCGATGACAAAGGGAACAACGTATGTCGTTATACGGTTTGACCGATAAAGATCTTCGTAGAATATGTAGGAACCAATATGGACATCCAGGTTCCGCTATTGGTTATTGATTGAGAATAGTTCTAGGTCATGTCTACATAGTTCTCGAACCCGTAGGGTCCGCACGCTTAACGTTACGATGGCGTTTTATTATAAGTTTATAAGTTTTGATGTACGAAGTTTGTTGGATTCCGGATGTGATCGGACATGACGAGGAGTCTCGAAATGGTCGAGACATAAAGATTGATATATTGGAAGCCTATATTTGGATATCGGAATGGTTAAGGTGAAATCGGGATTTTTAGGAACACCGGGTTACGGAACCTCCCGGGGATAATGGGCCTTAGTGGGCCATGAGGGAGAAGAGGAGGGCGGCCGGGCAGGCGCGCGCGCCCCCCCTCTAGTCCGAATAGGACAGGGAGAGGCGGCGCCTCTTCCTCTTTCCCTCCCCTTTCCTTCTCCAACAAGGCAAGAGGGGGAGTCCTACTCCGGTGGGAGTAGGACTCCTCAGCGCACCCCTTGGGGGCCGGCCGCACCTCCCCTCCCTCCTTTATATCTGAGGCAGGGGGCACCCCATAACACACAAGTTGATCTATGGATCGTTCCTTAGCCGTGTCGGTGCCCCGTCCACCATATTCCACCTCGGTCATATTGTCGCGGAGTTTAGGCGAAGCCTGCGCCGATAGAGCATCATCATCGTCACCACGCCGTCGTCTTGTGGAACTCATCCCGACACTTTGCTGGATCGGTCCGGAGATCGTCATCGAGCTGAGCGTGTCTTGAACTTCGGAGGTGCCGTCGTTCGGTACTTGGATCGGTCGGATCGTGAAGGCGTCGACTACATCAACAGCGTTGTCATAGCGCTTCGCTTACGGTCTACGAGGGTACGTGGACAATACTCTTCCCTCTCGTTGCTATGCCATCACCATGATCTTGCGTGTGCGTAGGAAATTTTTTGAAATTACTACGTTCCCCAACAGCTATTGCTTTCTTCATGACTTATACAAGTTCCTATAACTATGAGATTATGCAACTCCCGTTTACTGGAGGAACACTTTGTGTGCTACCAAACGTCACAACGTAACTGGGTGATTATAAAGGAGCTCTACAGGTGTCTCCAAAGGTACATGTTGAGTTGGCGTATTTCAAGATTAGGTTTTGTCACTCCGATTGTCGGAGAGGTATCTCTGGGCCCTCTCGGTAATGCACATCACTATAAGCCTTGCAAGCAATGTAGCTAATGAGTTAGTTACGGAATGATGCAATACGTAACGAGTAAAGAGACTTGCCGGTAACGAGATTGAACTAGGTATTTAGATACCGACGATCGAATCTCGGGCAAGTAACATACCGATGACAAAGGGAACAACGTATGTTGTTATGCGGTTTGACCGATAAAGATCTTCGTAGAATATGTAGGAGCCAATATGAGCATCCAGGTTCCGCTATTGGTTATTGACCGGAAACAGTTCTACGTCATGTCTACATAGTTCTCGAACCCGTAGGGTCCGCACGCTTAAGGTTTCGATGACAGTTATATTATGAGTTTATGAGTTTTGATGTACGGAAGTTTGTTCGGAGTCCCGGATGTGATTACGGACATGACGAGGACTCTCAAAATGGTCAAGACATGAAGATTGATATATTGGAAGCCTATATTTGGATATCGGAAGTGTTCCGGGTGAAATCGGGATTTTACCGGAGTACCGGGAGGTTACCTGTCACGCCCAAGATGCGACCCTATCCTAAAGGAACTCGAAGGTCCCACCAAGGATAGAAGCGCATCTTGAAGACGCTTTTGCAAGGTGGATATCATTACATCAACATTACATAATAGATGGGGATACATACATAAGGCACAAATGCCACAAGAATACATCAACATCATATACAAGATCAACATCCGACTACGGATGAAATATAAACAGAAGCTCAAACGACATCCACCCTGCTAGCCGAGGCTGCCGACCTGGAACCTATCCCCTGATCGAAGAAGAAGCAGAAGAAGAACTCCAATACAAGCAAACATCGCTCTCGCGTCATGATCACCGCATAACCTGTACCTGCAACTGGTGGTGTAGTAATCTGTGAGCCACGAGGACTCAGCAATCCCATTACCATGGGTATCAAGACTAGCAAAGCTTAATGGGGTAAGGAAGGGGTAAAGTGGTGAGGTTGCAGCAGCGACTAAGCATATATGGTGGCTAACATACGCAAATGAGTGCGAGAAGAGAAACAAAGGAACGGTCGTCAACTAGTAATGATCAAGAAGTGATCCTGAACTCCTACTTACGTCAGACATAACCCAGAAACCGTGTTCTCCTCTCGATCAACCCCGAAAAGAGACACTCACGGTTACGCACACGGTTGGTGTATTTTAGAAGAGTTTGCTTCAAGTATACTACAACCGGATATTAACAAATTCCCATCTGCCACATAACCGCGGGCACGGCTCTCGAAAGTTTAAACCCTGCAGGGGTGTCCCAACTTAGCCCATGATAAGCTCTCGCGATCAAGGAAGGATATTCCTTCTCCCCGGGAAGACCCGATCAGTCTCGGAATCCCGGCTACAAGACATTTCGACAGCAATAAAACAAGACCAGCAAGACCTCCGGCGTCGCCGACACCACGATAGTAGCGCGCGTATCTCGTCTCAGGCCACGACCGGATGAGCAGTCCGTACGACTAAAACCAGCCCTCAAGTTTCCCCGAGGTGGCGCTGCAAAGGGCTCTAGTTTGGACCAACACTTAGACAAGCATTGGCCCGGGGGGGCTAAAATGAAGATGACCCTTAAGAGCGCGACTCCCAAGGGAAAAAGGTAATAGGTCAGGCAAATGGTAAAACCAATGTTGGGCCTTGCTGGAAAGGTCTTATTCAAAGCGAACTGTCAAGGGGGTCCCATAAATCACCCGACCGCGTTAGGGACGCAAAAATCCGGGAACATAATACCGATATGACGGAAACTAGGGCGGCAAGAGTGGAACAAAACACCGGGCATAAGGCCGAGCCTTCCACCCTTTACCAAGTATATAGATGCATTAATTAAATAAGATATATTGTGATATCCCAACAAGTAAACATGTTCCAGCAAGGAACAACATCTCCATGTTCCAACAAGGAACAAACTTCATCTTCGCCTGCAACTAACAACGCTATAAGAGGGGCTGAGCAAAGCGGTAACATAGCCAATCAACGGTTTGCATAGGAAAGGTGTCAAAGGTTAGAGGTTGACATGGCAATTTGGGAGGCTTGAGGAACAAGTGATAGGTAGCGCAGCATAGCGATAGAACGAAGCAACTAGCATAGCAATGATAGTAATGAGATCCAAGGTAGCGGTCATCTTGCCTGAAATCCCGCAAGGAAGAAGAACGAGTCCATGAAGAAGACGAGCGGATGAAGCCGAACCAAGCGTGAGCGAACGAATCCTCACGATCGCAACGAAACGGGAACTATCGAGAAGAAGCACACAACATAGTAAACACACCACACATGAACAAGACATGATGCACAACAAGCATGATGCATGACAAAGCTACATGAAGCTACTCATGGCAAGAGATGATGCAAACAAGAGCAACACATCAAAGCAAGTTTAAATGAGGCCGGAAACAACATAGAACAATTCCGGTAAGTCCTCATATGCAAATTTCGAAATTGGTCCAGATCTGAATAAACCTTATGTTCAAGTTGTTAAACAGCAAGTTAAGATGCACCACGATGATCTACACGAAATTCTAGTCAAGTTACATATAAAGTTCATTAGATTCGAGACTACGGCCTAGAAGATATGAGCAAAACAAGTTAAACATGGCATTGATGCAAAATGCATACAAACATCAAGCAAACACCTCAAAACATGGATGCAACATGATAATATGAAGCTACATGCAAAATCAATCAAGTTTCATATAGAGCACACTCAAAACGGAGCAACGGTTCAACACATACACCCTATACAAGTCATAGCAACAATCTGTCCAAAACAGCAACTAGGCATATTGCAAGCATCAAAACAACATGCTACAGGACCTCAACAAGAAAACAAAAGGCATGGGCATGATGTACAGGTAAAGCATGACAAAACATGAACACTGAGCTATCTCCAGAAATCACTAGAACATGCTCAAACACACATGGCAAGATTGCAAATAATAACAGGTCAGACTTTGCAGAAATAACATCAGGTTGCAATGTTTAGAGCTATGAAACAACATGTTACAGCAAGCTATCAAGTCAAACTAGAGCATGGCATGAATCTACTAAACCCATAGAACAAAAGTCCCTTACTGACCATGAGCCAAAAAGGATCAGAAAATATGATCGCACCCATGTAAACATGGCAAGTTATATTACAGATTCATACATGGCAGGAACAACAATAAGTAGGCATGTTGGTGAGCTTGAACCACTCACCACAGAGCAATACATGGCATGGAAAGGCAACTCACAGTAATAAGACATGGCATAGAAGCTATACATGGCAAGAACAACATCATAGCATGCATGGATCACTAACAACAACCTTGGCAAAATTGAATAACATGTAAACAATCTGCCAGGAAACATTTTATAGCAAAAGTAGAGCTCGATTGACTCAAGCTATGGCACTCCATAATTGCAAATAAGGGCATGGCTGAATAGGGCATGACATGTATAACAAAACATCCTTACTGAAGTATCTCAAAATAAGCATGGATATCTCGTTAGCATCAAGTTTACATGGCATAAAAATATCAGCAGAACAGGGGCTGAAATCAGCAACATCATGAAGCCTAGTTTGCATGCTTGTGCTAGTCACCACAGAGATCATAAAAATACATGGCATACACCCCTGTAAAGATGGCATGGCATATTACAAAACACATGTAGGACTCAAGTTCATAGGGTGCACACATCAATCATGGCAAAATGACAAAAGTGCATGTCCTGATAAGAATCTGAAACTAACATCACATAGCCCTCTTCTAACAGCATTTCGGGCACCAAGATGAGCTCAAATGAACATGATGCAATGAGATTAAATGATTTACTCGAGAGGCGAACAATTTGACATATTACACGCACGAAGCGGAGCAATATGCATAGAGTTATGGCATGATGAACATGAGCATATAATATGCAAAAATATTTGGGACTTGGTCGTTTTTACGAGAAAAAAAACAGGAGGTGTGGTGGATAGCTATAACGCGTGCTTTGGCGGGGTTTAGTGGGCTGCTCACCACCGGGCTCTGGGCGGTCGGTTGAGGAGGCAGGCGGGCAGCGGCCGACGCTGGCTGGGCTTGAGGCACGTTGGGCCGAGGAGGGGAGGCCGGCGTCGTTCTCCTCGTGCCTGAGGCGCACGAGCAAGATGCAGGGGGCGGCGGCGCCCGAAGTCAACGGCGAGGCAGCAGCATCTCCGGCAGGTGAGGGCAGCGGGAAGGACCGGAGAGGATGGAACCGGGCGGATCTGGCCCCGGCAAATCCATTCCCGGCGGCGGATCCGAGCGCGGCGGAGCTCCATGGGGCCATGGCGCACTGCAGCAGAGGGAGGGAGAGGTTAGAGGAGGAAGGAGATGAGAGGAAGGGAGAGCGGGGCGACGCTGGCCTGGGGTCGGCGGCGGAGGAACCTGCCGGCGGCGGGGCGCTCCGGCGAAGGTCCTCCAAGGTGGCAACGAGGCGATGGCGGGGACGGGAGCTCGGGAGGAGGTCGGACTTGCGGGAGAGCGGGGACGCGGCGACTGGGCTGCCCCGGGCCCCGATGGGCTTTATGCTGGCAGCCTTGTGGCTCAGGCGGGCAGCAGTGAAGTGGGGAAGCGGCGCGACGTGGCAGCGCTGATTAGCTCTGTGGCGCGGCAGACGGGTTAGACGATGGGGCGCGACAAGTGGCGGCGGGTGCCGGCTCGGCACGGATTTCGAGGAGGAGGAGGTGGGAGGCGGTGGCTGATGATTGGGGGCACGGATTCGAGGAGGAGGGAGGAGAAGGCCAAAATGGCATGTGGGGTGTTTAAATAGGGAGGGTCTAGGGTTAGGGAATTTGGGGCTTTGAGCACTCCGATCGTGATCCAACGGATCCGATCGAGGGAGGTTAGACATGCACAGGAGAGGTTGGTGGGCTGTTTTAGACGGGCTAGGCTTTGGGGAGAGAGGAGATGGCAGCACGGCGACGGTTTTCAAGACCGAAAACGTCAAGCGAAAGGTACCGCAACGGTACCGCTATAAGTTTAACGGTTGGGCGATCAAACGGATTCGAATGCACGAAACTTGACAGCGGTCTACGGTGCTATACCAAGGCCGCTTGACAAACCTCGGTCCATTCGAGACCGTTTAACACCCGCTACGAAAAAAGAGGTAAAAGGGGCGCCGGAGACATAGGAGTGCGGATTGCAAAAGCGGACAACGGGAAAATGCTCGGATGCATGAGGCGAACACTTATGCAAAATGAAATTCACATGATGACATGATATGAAATGCAGATGATGACATGGCAAAGTGCAACACGCAAGCAAATGACATGGCAACGACGGCGAATAAGCTGGCGGACACAGGCGCGATCGAATCCGGGGCGTTACAACACTCCTCCACTAACAAGAGATCTCGTCCCGAGATCTTAGGACCGAGACGGGAGAGAAAAGGGATGAGGTGAACCAAGAACTCAAGAGAAGAAGCAAAGAATTGAGAGCACTCGAGAAGAAGAGAGGAACGACGAGAATGACGAGAATCGAAAGCTCACGGAATCAGATAGACTATGAAACCACTCGTTCTAACCGGAGTGGTTAGAATGAGAAAAGAAACGGATAAGACTGAAAGGATTTAGGCAGCACTCCGGCTAAACATGGAAAGAATAGAATCTGAACTTGAGAAGATGGAATGACACTTGACGAGATGAACAATGCAATGCCTCCAGAAGAATTGAATGAAAAGAACTTAGAAGGAAGGATTGAATGGAGTTGTGCAGAAAATCAACAACGAAAGAATAAGCTTTATGTGGACTTATGGATAACATCTCAAGATCATAAGGTGATAACCGGCCAGAAATTGAAATGATTGGATAGCTTAGAAGAACGAAGAAATGCAAAACTCCACTTCAAAAGAATATGGAGAATTAATTGCACTTCGAGATGCAAGAAGAAAAAGATACTTGAACTCCTCCAACAAAACTTGATGAACTCTTGAAGAATGAATTAGATCATGAAGAACCACCGTGAAGAACTCCGGTAACAAAGGATGATGAGATACGATTGAAGTATGAAAGGAAATAAGATTAAAGCCTTGCGATGATTCGGATGGAGGTTCCGATGAGATGGCCGAGGAAATTTGAACTCCGGAAAAGAAAAGATTAAAACACTTGGAACTAGAATTTATTCACCAAGAACAAACTCCGAAGGAAAAGATTAATCACTTTGATGAAATAAGAATAAGATTTATTGTATGCTTATCCTTCATCAAATTAAATTGATGACATGCAATGGATTTTGCATATTACTTATTCTTCTTGAAAAAGGATTAAGAAGTGACATATCGCAAACTTGAGAAGGTATTCATGAAACACCGATAGGATTCAAAAGAACGAATGAATTAATATGATAATCAAAGAAAAGAATCTTGAACGAACCACCGTGAAAATGAAAATGAACAAAGAGAAGAGAATGGATCGCCGGAAAGAAATAGAAAAGCTCGAAGATACTTGAGGGAATTTAGAGAAAAGAGATCGAAGAGATCGCGAACTGATTAACGAATGCTTGAACGCAGCACCGGAAGAATATTGAGACGAACGAAGGGGCACGGATATAGAATAATTGGAGAACGACTTTGAAAAACTTAGAATGGAGAGATATTCGAAAAGATGGCCTCCGGATGATCGAACAGAAAAGCAACTCTGAAATACTCGGATGGGTAAGAAAAGAATCTCGACAAACGGAATAATTCAAGAGGATAGCATGAAGCTAGAACCACGAATCTTCGGGAGAACGGACAAGATTTAAGAGAAACTCTACTTCGATCTTCAAAGCTGAGAAATACGACGAGAAACTCCACCGAAATTGTTGAGAAACTCCGGAATAATGAAAAAGAGGAAAGGTAGAACCCGAGATGAAAAGAATTTGAAAGCGATCTTGGAGAAGGCATCTGACTGATGAAATTCATTCTTACGTCACACTCGAAAAGAATTGAGAATAAATCCGGGGAAATTAGAAGAGTCGGGTAAGATCCTGGGAAAAGACCTGTGGGTTAGGGCCCACTGAAGAGATAACTCCGTTGAAAAAGGATGTTGAATAGATAGATGATGCACCGGAACAATTAAAATATTTGAATGAGGTGACAACCTCGAATTAATTGGATGCAAACACGAATCTTCTGAGATGTCTTCATCACTCCGGAAGGATAAACTGGCGAGAGGCGAACGAGCAAAGGGATATATTTGAGCTGAGGGAAAGAATACGATCGACAACGAAAAACTTGAATTGAACCCACCGGAGAAGAAAAGAGATGATGAATGTCAAACGAGACGAGAATTCACCGGTTGAAACAATTGAGGGAAGACTCCACACAAACGAAATTGATTGTCGAAACAGACTCAGGATCCGGGAAGAAGAGGGTGGGAGGGCGGGAAAACAAAGGCAACTTGGAACGGGGAATCGACGAATATCTTGAAGAGAAAAACACCGGTTGAAATCATTGAGGAGAGAGAGCAAAAACTTCGCACGAGTAGAATGGATACTCGATTACAGACTCCAGTTCCGAGAAGAAGAAGGGTGGGCGGGTGGGAAAAACAAGGACAACTTCAGACAGGGAAACAACGTTGATAGAAAAGAGCTGAGGATAGATCTCTCAAAAGACAAAGAGGTTCGAATCAGCTTGACGAGGAATGCGCCGGACAAAAGAGGATGGACAACGAACGAAAACTAACCGCGTGATCCTAAAGAAAAAATTTGAAGGAGAAGAGGAGAAATTCAAAACACCTACGTCAAGATTCCTTACCAGAGCGACGAAGGGGCTGAGGAGTAAAAAGAATTCCTACTCTCCGATCTAACTAGACTCCGAAAATAGTTTTTCTTCTAGACTCAACAACGGCCAAACTACACGATCAATCAAGGGGGCTCCTAGGGTCGGTCGAGGCTCTGATACCAACTTGTCACGCCCAAGATGCGACCCTATCCTAAAGGAACTCGAAGGTCCCCACCAAGGATAGAAGCGCATCTTGAAGACGCTTTTGCAAGGTGGATATCATTACATCAACATTACATAATAGATGGGGATACATACATAAGGCACAAATGCCACAAGAATACATCAACATCATATACAAGATCAACATCCGACTACGGATGAAACATAAACAGAAGCTCAAACGACATCCACCCTGCTAGCCCAGGCTGCCGACCTGGAACCTATCCCCTGATCGAAGAAGAAGCAGAAGAAGAACTCCAATACAAGCAAACATCGCTCTCGCGTCATGATCACCGCATAACCTGTACACGCAATCGGTGGTGTAGTAATCTGTGAGCCACGAGGACTCGGCAATCCCATTACCATGGGTATCAAGACTAGCAAAGCTTAATGGGGTAAGGAAGGGGTAAAGTGGTGAGGTTGCAGCAGCGACTAAGCATATATGGTGGCTAACATACATAAATGAGTGCGAGAAGAGAAACAAAGGAACGGTCGTCAACTAGTAATGATCAAGAAGTGATCACGAACTCCTATTTACGCCGACATAACCCGAAACCGTGTTCTCCTCTCGATCAACCCGAAAAGAGACACTCATGGTTACGCACATGGTTGGTGTATTTTAGAAGAGTTTGCTTCAAGTATACTACAACCGGATATTAACAAATTCCCATCTGCCACATAACCGCGGGCACGGCTCTCGAAAGTTTAAACCCTGCAGGGGTGTCCCAACTTAGCCCATGATAAGCTCTCGCGATCAACGAAGGATATTCCTTCTCCCCGGGAAGACCCGATCAGTCTCGGAATCCCGGCTACAAGACATTTCGACAGCAATAAAACAAGACCAGCAACACCTCCCGGCGTGCCGACACCCTGATAGTAGCCGCGCGTATCTCGTCTCAGGCCACGACCGGATGAGCAGTCCGTACGACTAAAACCAGCCCTCAAGTTTCCCCGAGGTGGCGCTGCAAAGGGCTCTAGTTTGGACCAACACTTAGACAAGCATTGGCCCGGAAGGGCTAAAATGAAGATGACCCTTGAGAGCGTGATGTTGGGGAACGTAGCAGAAATTCAAAATTTTCCTACGTGTCACCAAGATCTATCTATGGAGAAACTAGCAACGAGGGGAAGGAGAGTGCATCTACATACCCTTGTAGATCGCTAAGCGGAAGCGTTCATGAGAACGGGGTTGAAGGAGTCGTACTCTTCGTGATCCAAATCACCGGAGATCCTAGTGCCGAACGGACGGCACCTCCGCGTTCAACACACGTACAGCCCGGTGACGTCTCCCACGCCTTGATCCAGCAAGGAGAGAGGGAGAGGTTGAGGAAGACTCCGTCCAGCAGCAACACAACGGCATGGTGGTGATGGAGGGCGTGGCAATCCCAAGAGGCTTCGCCAAGCACCAAGGGAGAGGAGGAGGAGGAGGCGGGGCTGCACCAAGAGGAGAGAACTCATGTGTTATGGGCAGCCCCTAGGCCTCATATATATAGGGGAAAGGGAGGAGGAGGCGCCTCTCAGGGTTCCCACCCCTAGGAGGGGCGGCAGCCCTAGATGGGAAAGGGGAGGCGGCCAAGAGGGGAGGAGAGGAGGCGCCCACTAGATGGGCCTTAGGGCCCATCTCGCCTAGGGTTTGCCCCTCCCACTCACCCTTGCGCTTGGGCCTCTTGTGGGCGCACCAGCCCCTTTGGGGCTGGTTCCTCCACACTTGGCCCACGCAACCTTCGGGGTTGGTGGCCCCACTTGGTGGACCCCGGGACCCTCCGGTGGTCCCAAGACGTTACCGATAAACCCCAAACTTTTCCGGTGACCAAAACAGGACTTCCCATATATAAATCTTTACCTCCGGACCATTCCGAACTCCTCGTGACGTCCGGATCTCATCCGGACTCAACAACATTCGGTAACCACATACAAACTTCCTTTATAACCCTAGCGCCATCGAACCTTAAGTGTGTAGACCCTACGGGTTCGGAGACATCTGAGCACATGACCGAGACGTTCTCGGTCAATAACCAACAGCGGGATCTGGATACCCATGTTGGCTCCTACATGTTCCACGATGATCTCATCGGATGAACCACGATGTCAAGGACTCAATCGATCCCGTATTCAATTCCCTTTGTCTAGCGGTATTGTACTTGCCCGAGATTCGATCGTCGGTATCCCGATACCTTGTTCAATCTCGTTACAAGCAAGTCTCTTTACTTGTTCCGTAACACATCATCCCGTGATCAACCCCTTGGTCACATTGTGCACATTATGATGATGTCCTACCGAGTGGGCCAGAGATACCTCTCCGTTTACGGAGTGACAAATCCCAGTCTCGATTCGTGCCAACCCAATGACACTTTCGGAGATACCTGTAATGCACCTTTATAGCCACCCGATTCGTTGTGACGTTTGGTACACCCAAAGCATTCCTACGGTATCCGGAGTTGCACAATCTCATGGTCTAAGGAAATGATACTTGACATTAGAAAAGCTTTAGCATACTGAACTACGATCTTTGTGCTAGGCTTAGGATTGGGTCTTGTCCATCACATCATTCTACTAATGATGTGATCCGTTATCAATGACATCCAATGTCCATGGTTAGGAAACCGTAACCATCTATTGATCAACGAGCTAGCCAATAGAGGCTTGCTAGGGACATGGTGTTGTCTATGTATCCACACATGTATTTGAGTTTCCTATCAATACAATTATAGCATGGATAATAAACAATTATCATGAACAAGGAAATATAATAATAACTAATTTATTATTGCCTCTAGGGCATATTTCCAACAGTCTCCCACTTGCACTAGAGTCAATAATCTAGTTCACATCGTCATGTGATTAACACTGATAGGTCACATCGCCATGTGACCCACACCCAAAGAGTTTACTAGTGTTTGTAAACTAGTTCACATCATCATGTGATTTAGACTCAATGAGTTTCGAGGTTTGATCATGTTTTGCTTGTGAGAGAGGTTTTAGTCAACGGGTTTTAGTCAACGGAGTCGAACCTTTCAGATCCGTGTGTGCTTTGCAAATTTCTAGGTCATATTATAAATGCTGCTTCCACGCTCCACTTGAAGCTATTCCAAATGGTTGCTCCACTATACGTATCCGGTTTGCTACTCAGAGTCATTCGGATAGGTGTTAAAGCTTGCATCGACGTAACCCTTTACGTCGAACTCTTTATCACCTCCATAATCGAGAAACGTGTCCTTTATTTACTCCAAGGACAATTTTGACCGTTGTCCAATGATCCATTCCTGGATCATTCTTGTACCCCTTGACTGACTCTTGGCAAGGCACACTTCCGGTGCGGTAAACATCATAGCATACTATAGAGCCTATGTCTGAAGCATAGGGGACGACCTTCGTCCTTTCTCTCTTTTCTGCCGTGGTCGAGCTTTAAGTCTTAACTTCATACCTTACATCTCAGGCAAGAACTCCTTCTTTGACTGATCCATCTTGAACACTTTCAAGATCATGTCAAGGTATGTGCTCATTTGAAAGTACTATTGAGCGTTTTTGATCTATCCTCATAGATCTTGATGCTCAATGTTCAAGTAGCTTAATCCAGTTTTTGTATTTGAAAAACACCTTTCAAATAACCCTATATGCTTTCTAGAAATTCTACATCATTTCTGATCATCAATATGTCAACAACATATACTCATCGGAAATTCTATAGTGCTCCCACTCACTTCTTTGGAAATACAAGTTTCTCATAAACTTTGTATAAACCCAAAATCTTTGATCATCTCATCAAAGCACACATTCCAACTCCGAGATGCTTACTCCGGTCCTTAGAAAGGATCATTGGAGCCAAGCATACCTTTTAGCATCCTTAGGATCGACAAAACTTTCTCGATTGTATCACATACAACCTTTCCTTACGAAAACCGGTAAGGAAACTCATTTTGACATCCATCCGCCAGATTTCATAAATGCAGCTTATGCTAACATGATTCCGACGGACTTAAGCATCGCTACGGATGAGAAAAACTCATCATAGTCAACTCCTTGAACTTGTGAAAAACTCTTCGCCACAAGTCGAGTTTTATAGATGGTGACATTACCATCCACGTCCGTCTTCTTCTTAAAGATCCATTTATCTCAATGGCTTGCCGATCAATCGGCAAGTCCACCAAAGTCCATGCTTTGTTCTCGATACATGGATCCTATCTCGGATTTCATGGCTTCTAACCATTTGTCGAATTTGGGCCCACCATCGCTTCTCCATAGCTCGTAGGTTCATTGTTGTCTAGCAACATGACCTTCAAGACAGGATTACCGTACCACTCAAGCGAAGACGCGTCCTTGTCGCCCCACGAGGTTCGGTAGTGACTTGATCCAAACTTCATGATTACTATCATAAGCTTCTACTTCAATTGGTGTAGGTGCCACGGGAACAACTTCCTGTGCCCTGCTACACACTAGTTGAAGTGACGGTTCAATAACCTCATCAAGTCTCCACCATCCTCCCACTCAACTTTTCGAGACAAACATTTCCTCGAGAAAGGACCCGATTCAAGAAACAATCCCTATTGCTTTCGGATCTGAATTAGGAGGTATACCCAACTGTTTTGGGTGTCCTATGAAGATGTATTTTATCCGCTTTGGGTTCGAGCTTATCAACCTGAAACTTTTTCAAATAAGCGTCATAGCCCCAAACTTTTAAGAAACGACAACTTAGATTTCTCCAAACGGTGTCGTCTCAACGGAATTACGTGGTGCCCCATTAAAGTGAGTGCGGTTGTCTCTAATGCCTAACCCATGAACGATAGTGGAAATTCGATAAGAGACATCATGGTACGCACCATATCCAATAAGGTGCAACTATGATGTTCGGACACACCATCACACTATGGTGTTCCAGGCGGTATTAATTGTGAAACAATTTGCACAATGTCTTAATTGTGTACCAAAACTCGTAACTCAGATATTCATCTCTATGATCATATCATAGACATTCTATCCTCTTGTCACGAAGATCTTAAACTTCACTCTGAAATTACTTGAACCATTCAATAATTCAGACTTGTGTTTCATCAAGTAAATATACTCAACATCTACTCGAATCATTTGTGAAGTAAGAACATAACGATATTCACTGCATGCCTCAACACTTATTGGACTGCACACATCAAAATGTGTTACTTCCAACAAGTTGCTATCTAGTTCCATCTTACTAAAACCGAGGCTTTTCAGTCATCTTGTCCATGTGGTATGATTTGCATATCTCAAGTGATTCAAAATCAAGTGAGTCTAAACGATCCATCTGCATGGAGTTTCTTCATGCGTATGCACCAATAGACATGGTTCGCATGTCTCAAACTTTTCAAAACGAGTGAGTCCAAAGATCCATCAACATGGAGCTTCTTCATGCGTTTTACACCAATATGACTTATATGGCAGTGCCACAAGTAAGTGGTACTATCATTACTATCTTATACTTTTGGCATGAAAATGTGTATTACTACGATCGAGATTCAATAAACCATTTATTTAGGTGCAAGACCATTGAAGGTATTATTCAAATAAACAGAGTAACCATTATTCTCCTTAGATGAATAACCGTATTGCGATAGACATAACCCAATCATGTCTATGCTCAAGCGCAAACACCAAATAACAATTTTAGGCTTAACTCCAATCTCGATGGTAGAGGGAGCGTGCGATGCTTGATCACATCAACCTTGGAAATACTTCCAACACATATCGTCGGCTCACCTTTAGCTAGTCTCCGTTTATTCCGTAGCTTTTATTTCGAGTTACTAACACTTAGCAACCGAACCGGTATCTAATACCCTGGTGCTACTAGGAGTACTAGTAAAGTACACATTAACATAATGTATATCAAATATACTTCTATCGACCTTGCCACCTTCTCATCTACCAAGTATCTAGGGTGGTTCCGCTCCGATGGCTGTTCCCCTTATTACGAAGCACTTAGTCTTGGGTTTGGGTTCAACCTTGGGTTTCTTCACTGGAGCAGCAACTGATTTGCCATTTCATGAAGTGTCCCTTCTTGCCCTTGCCCTTCTTGAAACTAGTGGTTTCACCAACCATCAACAATTGATGCTCCTTCTTGATTTCTACATTCATGTGTCGAACATTGCGAATGGCTCAAGGATCATCATATCTATCCCTGATATGTTATAGTTCATCACGAAGCTTCTAGCAGCTTGGTGGCAATGACTTTTGGAGAAACATCACTATCTCATCTGGAAGATCAGCTCCCACTCGATTCAAGTGATTGTTGTACTCAGACAATCTGAGCACAAGCTCAATGATTGAGCTTTTCTCCCTTAGTTTGCAGGCTAAGAAAATCGTCGGAGGTCTTATACCTCTTGACGTGGGCACGAGCTTGAAATCCCAATTTCAGCCCTCGAAACATCTCATATGTTCCGCGATATTTCGAAAAACGTCTTTGGTGCCTCAACTCTAAACCGTTTAACTGAACTATCACGTAGTTATCAAAACGTGTATGTCCGATGTTCGCAACATCCACAAACGACGTTTGGGGTTCAGCACACTGAGCGGTGCATTAAGGACATAAGTTTTCTACTATCCGCATAATCGCTACTTTCAACTTTCAACTATATTTTCTCTAGGAACATATCTAAACAGTGGAACTAAAGCGCGAGCTTACGACATAATTTGCAAAAGGTCTTTTGACTATGTTCAAGATAATTAAGTTCATCTTATGAACTCCCACTCGATAGACATCCCTCCGGTCATCTAAGTGATTACATGATCCGAGTCAACTAGGCCGTGTCCGATCATCACGTGAGACGGACTAGTCATCATCGGTGAACATCTTCATGTTGATCGATCTACTATCGACTCATGCTCGACCTTTCGGTCTCCGTGTTCCGAGGCCATGTCCGCACATGCTAGGCTCGTCAAGTTAACCCCAAGTTTTTTTGCTGTGTAAATCTGTCTTACACCGTTGTATGTGAACGTAAGAATCCATCACACCCGATCATCACGTGGTGCTTAGAAGCGACTTAACTGTAGCAACGGTGCACGCGATCGGGAGAACACTTCTTGAAATTTGTGTAAGGGATCATCTTATTTACTACCGTCGTTCTAAGTAAACAAGATGCATAAACATAATAAACATCACATGCAATTATATAGTGACATGATATGGCCAATATCATTTTTTGCTCCTTTAGATCTCCATCTTCGGGGCTCCATGATCATCATCGTCACCGGCATGACACCATGATCTCCATCATCATGATCTCCATCATCGTGTCTTCATGAAGTTGTCTCGCCAATTATTACTTCTACTACTATGGCTACCGGTTAGCAATAAAGTAAAGTAATTACATGGCGTTGTTCAATGACACGCAGGTCATACAATAAACAAAGACAACTCCTATGGCTCCTGCCGGTTGTCATACTCATCGACATGCAAGTCGTGAATCCTATTACAAGAACATGATCAATCTCATACATCACATATCATTCATCACATTCTTCTTGGCCATATCACATCACATAGCATACCCTGCAAAAACAAGTTAGACGTCCTCTAATTGTTGTTTGCATGTTTTACGTGGCTGCTATGGGTTTCTAGCAAGAACATTTCTTACCTACGCAAAAACCACAACGTGATATGCCAATTGCTATTTACCCTTCATAAGGACCCTTTTCATCGAATCCGTTCCGACTAAAGTGGAGAGGCGGCACCCGCTAGCCACCTTATGCACCAAGTGCATGTCGGTCGGTGGAACATCTCACGAAGAGTGCGTGTAAGGTCGGTCCGGGCCGCTTCATCCCACAATACCGTCGAAACAAGATTGGACTAGTAACGGTAAGCATATTGAACATCATCAACGCCCACAACTACTTTGTGTTCTACTCGTGCAAAGAATCTACGCAATAGACCTAGCTCATGATGCCTTTGTTGGGGAACGTAGCAGAAATTCAAAATTTTCCTACGTGTCACCAAGATCTATCTATGGAGAAACTAGCAACGAGGGAAGGAGAGTGCATCTACATACCCTTGTAGATCGCTAAGCGGAAGCGTTCATGAGAACGGGGTTGAAGGAGTCGTACTCTTCGTGATCCAAATCACGGAGATCCTAGTGCGAACGGACGGCACCTCCGCGTTCAACACACGTACAGCCGGTGACGTCTCCCACGCCTTGATCCAGAAGGAGAGAGGAGAGGTTGAGGAAGACTCCATCCAGCAGCAACACAACGGCATGGTGGTGATGGAGGGCGTGGCAATCCAGCAGGCTTCGCCAAGCACCAAGGAGAGGAGGAGGAGGAGGCAGGGCTGCACCAAGAGGGAGAGAACTCATGTGTTATGGGCAGCCCCTAGGCCTCATATATATAGGGGAAAGGGAGGAGGGTGCGCCCCCTCTAGGGTTCCCACCCCTAGGAGGGGCGGCAGCCCTAGATGGGAAAGGGGGAGGCGGCCAAGAGGGGAGGGAGAGGGAGGCGCCCACTAGATGGGCCTTAGGGCCCATCTGCCCTAGGGTTTGCCCCCTCCCACTCACCCTTGCGCCTTGGGCCTCTTGTGGGGGGCGCACCAGCCCCTTTGGGGCTGGTTCCCTCCCACACTTGGCCCACGCAACCTTCTGGGGTTGGTGGCCCCACTTGGTGGACCCCCGGGACCCTCCCGGTGGTCCCGGTACGTTACCGATAAACCCCGAAACTTTTCCGGTGACCAAAACAGGACTTCCCATATATAAATCTTTACCTCCGGACCATTCCGGAACTCCTCGTGACGTCCGGGATCTCATCCGGGACTCTGAACAACATTCGGTAACCACATACAAACTTCCTTTATAACCCTAGCGCCATCGAACCTTAGTGTGTAGACCCTACGGGTTCGGAGACATCTGAGACATGACCGAGACGTTCTCCGGTCAATAACCAACAGCGGGATCTGGATACCCATGTTGGCTCCCACATGTTCCACGATGATCTCATCGGATGAACCACGATGTCAAGGACTCAATCGATCCCGTATTCAATTCCCTTTGTCTAGCGGTATTGTACTTGCCCGAGATTCGATCGTCGGTATCCCGATACCTTGTTCAATCTCGTTACCGGCAAGTCTCTTTACTCGTTCCGTAACACATCATCCCGTATCAACCCCTTGGTCACATTGTGCACATTATGATGATGTCCTACCGAGTGGGCCCAGAGATACCTCTCCGTTTACGGAGTGACAAATCCGATCTCGATTCGTGCCAACCCAATGACACTTTCGGAGATACCGTAATGCACCTTTATAGCCACCCGATTCGTTGTGACGTTTGGTACACCCAAAGCATTCCTACGGTATCCGGAGTTGCACAATCTCATGGTCTAAGGAAATGATACTTGACATTAGAAAAGCTTTAGCATATCGAACTACGATCTTTGTGCTAGGCTTAGGATTGGGTCTTGTCCATCACATCATTCTACTAATGATGTGATCCGTTATCAATGACATCCAATGTCCATGGTTAGGAAACCGTAACCATCTATTGATCAACGAGCTAGCCAATAGAGGCTTGCTAGGGACATGGTGTTGTCTATGTATCCACACATGTATTTGAGTTTCCTATCAATACAATTATAGCATGGATAATAAACGATTATCATGAACAAGGAAATATAATAATAACTAATTTATTATTGCCTCTAGGGCATATTTCCAACACGCGACTCCCAAGGGAAAAAGGTAATAGGTCAGGCAAATGGTAAAACCAATGTTGGGCCTTGCTGGAAAGGTCTTATTCAAAGCGAACTGTCAAGGGGGTCCCATAAATCACCCGACCGCGTTAGGGACGCAAAAATCCGGGAACATAATACCGATATGACGGAAACTAGGGCGGCAAGAGTGGAACAAAACACCAGGCATAAGGCCGAGCCTTCCACCCTTTACCAAGTATATAGATGCATTAATTAAATAAGATATATTGTGATATCCCAACAAGTAAACATGTTCCAGCAAGGAACAACATCTCCATGTTCCAACAAGGAACAAACTTCATCTTCGCCTGCAACTAACAACGCTATAAGAGGGGCTGAGCAAAGCGGTAACATAGCCAATCAACGGTTTGCATAGGAAAGGTGTCAAAGGTTAGAGGTTGACATGGCAATTTGGGAGGCTTGAGGAACAAGTGATAGGTAGCGCAGCATAGCGATAGAACGAAGCAACTAGCATAGCAATGATAGTAATGAGATCCAAGGTAGCGGTCATCTTGCCTGAAATCCCGCAAGGAAGAAGAACGAGTCCATGAAGAAGACGAACGGATGAAGCCGAACCAAGCGTAGACGAACGAATCCTCACGATCGCAACGAAACGGGAACTATCGAGAAGAAGCACACAACATAGTAAACACACCACACATGAACAAGACATGATGCACAACAAGCATGATGCATGACAAAGCTACATGAAGCTACTCATGGCAAGAGATGATGCAAACAAGAGCAACACATCAAAGCAAGTTTAAATGAGGCCGGAAACAACATAGAACAATTCCGGTAAGTCCTCATATGCAAATTTCGAAATTGGTCCAGATCTGAATAAACCTTATGTTCAAGTTGTTAAACAGCAAGTTAAGATGCACCACGATGATCTACACGAAATTCTAGTCAAGTTACATATAAAGTTCATTAGATTCGGAGCTACGGCCTAGAAGATATGAGCAAAACAAGTTAAACATGGCATTGAGGCAAAATGCATACAAACATCAAGCAAACACCTCAAAACATGGATGCAACATGATAATATGAAGCTACATGCAAAATCAATCAAGTTTCATATAGAGCACACTCAAAACGGAGCAACGGTTCAACACATACACCCTATACAAGTCATAGCAACAATCTGTCCAAAACAGCAACTAGGCATATTGCAAGCATCAAAACAACATGCTACAGGACCTCAACAAGAAAACAAAAGGCATGGGCATGATGTACAGGTAAAGCATGACAAAACATGAACACTGAGCTATCTCCAGAAATCACTAGAACATGCTCAAACACACATGGCAAGATTGCAAATAATAACAGTCCAGACTTTGCAGAAATAACATCAGGTTGCAATGTTTAGAGCTATGAAACAACATGTTACAGCAAGCTATCAAGTCAAACTAGAGCATGGCATGAATCTACTAAACCCATAGAACAAAAGTCCCTTACTGGCCATGAGCCAAAAAGGATCAGAAAATATGATCGCACCCATGTAAACATGGCAAGTTATATTACAGATTCATACATGGCAGGAACAACAATAAGTAGGCATGTTGGTGAGCTTGAACCACTCACCACAGAGCAATACATGGCATGGAAAGGCAACTCACAGTAATAAGACATGGCATAGAAGCTATACATGGCAAGAACAACATCATAGCATGCATGGATCACTAACAACAACCTTGGCAAAATTGAATAACATGTAAACAATCTGCCAGGAAACATTTTATAGCAAAAGTAGAGCTCGATTGACTCAAGCTATGGCACTCCATAATTGCAAATAAGGGCATGGCTGAATAGGGCATGACATGTATAACAAAACATCCTTATCAAGTATCTCAAAATAAGCATGGATATCTCGTTAGCATCAAGTTTACATGGCATAAAAATATCAGCAGAACAGGGGCTGAAATCAGCAACATCATGAAGCCTAGTTTGCATGCTTGTGCTAGTCACCACAGAGATCATAAAAATACATGGCATACACCCCTGTAAAGATGGCATGGCATATTACAAAACACATGTAGGACTCAAGTTCATAGGGTGCACACATCAATCATGGCAAAATGACAAAAGTGCATGTCCTGATAAGAATCTGAAACTAACATCACATAGCCCTCTTCTAACAGCATTTCGGGCACCAAGATGAGCTCAAATGAACATGATACAATGAGATGAAATGATTTACTCGTCGAGACGAACAATTTGACATATTACACGCACGAAACGGAGCAATATGCATAGAGTTATGGCATGATGAACATGAGCATATAATATGCAAAAATATTTCGGGACTTGGTCGTTTTTGAGAAAAAAACAGGAGGTGTGGTGGATAGCTATAACGTGCACTGGGCGGGGTTTAGTGGGCTGCTCACCACTGGGCTACTGGGTCGGTCGGTTGAGGAGGCAGGCCGGGGCAGCGGCCGACGCTGGGCTGGGCCGCGGGGCACGCTGGGCCGAGGAGGGGAGGCCGGCGTCGTTCTCCTCATGCACGGGCGCCACGAGCAAGATCTGGGGCGGCGACGCCAAGTCAACGGGCGAGGCAGCAGCATCTCCGGCAGGTGAGGGCAGCGGAAGGACCGGAGAGGATGGATCCGGCGGATCTGCCCCGACATATCCATTCCGTGGCGGATCCGAAGGCCAAGGAGCTCCATGGGGCCAAAGGCTGCAGCAGAGGGAGGGAGAGGTTAGAGGAGGAAGGAGATGAGAGGAAGGGAGAGCGGGCGCTGGCAGGGGTCGGCGGCGGAGGAACTCGCTGGGCGGCGGGCGCCGGTGAAGGTCCTCCAAGGTGGCAACGAGGCGATGGCGGGACGGAGCTCGGGAGGAGGTCGGACTTGTGGGAGAGCGGGGGGCGACTCGGGCTGCCCGGGCCCGATGGGCTTCTGTGGAAGGCTTGTGGCTCAGGCGGGCAGCAAGTGGGGAAGCAGCGCGACGTGGCAGCGCTGATTAGCTCTTGCGCGTCGCCGGCGACGGGTTAGACGATGGGGGCGCGACAAGTGGCGGCGGGGTCTTGGTGAGGCACAATTTCGAGGAGGAGGAGGTGGGAGGCGGTGGTGATGATTGGGGGCACGAATTTCAAGGAGAAGGAGGAGAAGGCCAAAATGGCATGTGGGGGTGTTTAAATAGGCGGGGTCTAGGGTTAGGGAATTTGGGGCTTTGAGCACACCGATCGTGATCCGACGGATCCGATCGAGGAGGTTAGACATGCACAGGAGAGGTTGGTGGGCTGTTTTAGACGGGCTAGGCTTTGGGAGAGAGGAGATGGCAGCCCGCGACGGTTTTGAAGACATAAACGTCCGACGAAGGTGCAACTGCAATCTGTACCGCTATAAGTTTAACGGTTGGGCGATCAAATGGACTCGAATGCGAAACTTGACAAAGCGGTCACGGTGCTATACCAAGGCCGCTTGACAAACCTCGGTCCATTCCGAGACCGTTTAACACCCGCATACTACGAAAAAGAGGTAAAAGGGCGCCGGAGACATAGGAGTGCGGATTGCAAAAGCGGACAACGGGAAAATGCTCGGATGCATGAGACGAACACTTACGCAAAATGAAATGCACATGATGACATGATATGAAATGCAGATGATGACATGGCAAAGTGCAACACGCAAGCAAATGACATGGCAACGACGGCGAATAACTGGCAGACACCTGGCGCATCGAATCCGGGGCGTTACATTACCGGAACCCCCCGGGGGCTTAATGGGCCTACATGGGCCCTAGTGGAGAGGAAGAGAGGAGGCAAGGGCTGGGCGCGCCCTCCCCTAGTCCGAATAGGACGAGAGAGAGGCGGCGCCCCCTCCCTTTCCTTCCTCTCTCCCTCCTCCTTTCCCCTTCTCCTATTCCAACTAGGAAGAAGGAGTCCTACTCCGGTGGGAGTAGGACTCCCCTTCGCCGCCCTCCTTGGCCGGCCGCCCCTCCCCTTGGCTCCTTTATATCACAAGGCGGGGGGCACCTCTAGACACAACAATTGACCTCTTGATCTCTTAGCCGTGTGCGGTGCCCCCCTCCACCATAGTCCTCGATAGTATTGTAGCGGTGCTTAGGCAAAGCCCCGTGACGGTAGAATATCAAGATCGCCACCACGCTGTCGTCTTGACGGAACTCTTCCCGACATTCTGCACGGATCGAGTCCGGGATCGTCATCGAGTGAGCGTGTGCTAGAACTTCGGAGGTGCCGTAGTTTCGTGCTTGATCGGTCGGGCCGTGAAGACGCACGACTACATCAACCGTGTTGTTCTAACGCTCGCTTTCGGTCTACGAGGGTACGTGGACAACACTCTCCCCTCTCGTTGCTATGCATCACCATGATCTTGTGTGTGCGTAGGAAATTTTTTAAAATTACTACGTTCCCCAACAAATGCGGGAGGCCGCCATTCAACGCTGCACGCATACATCTCATTTTCTTAAGTCCGCGCGATCAAATCGCCGCATACATAGAGTACAGTGGTTCAAATGGCTGCATACAACACTACTTCAAATTTAAAGAAGTTTAATCATTACAGCCCAACATCGTTGTCACCTTTAACCACCCATTGATCTCAATCAGATCTTAGTTCAGTTGCTTGTGAGTTAGTCGATGCCTGCTCGTGAGTTGGTCGATGCCGAATTTGTTGATGCATTTGAATAAGGATGATGATAGGCGCCGGTGCGTGGGCCCAAATTTGGACCGGTCGCCCGCGGTGCGTCTAATCGCGTGCGTTCGTATGCTCCAAATAAAGGGTTGGTCCCCATGCTAAGAAAAGAAACAGAAAAAAGATCCTCCACACGCGTCTTCTTCCTCGCAACGGCTCCCACGTAGGAACTAGCTGCCTCCAAGGTCCCTCCCGCTAGCTGCAGATGCCCACGGCGCTCGCAGCATCTTCGGTAGCCCGCCCCACTCACAGCATATCGGACTGCCACTCGTTGGCATGTTCCTGCGGACAGATGCAACTTTCGGATTTGATTTCCCCATGAATGCATGCATCAGTACCGCCACCAATCGTAGCAAAAAGGGACACCGATTCTCGCAAAAAGGCAACGCGGTTGCAGCAAAAATGCGACACCGACGGTGCGTTGTAGCAAAATGAGACGTCGGTTGTGGTTGTAGCAGGGTGCTATGCCGGTTCCAGCAAAATAAGATGTCAGTTGTAGCATGGTGCTACGCCGATTCCGGCTTCACATTGGCATGGTCGCGGCAGTGGGCATCGCCGGTTCTAGACCTCGGCGGCGGTGGTTCACAACAGCAGCATGAGGCGTGACGCATCGTAGCTGTCGTCGGAAGGATGCGACATCCAGCAACAGGTGGAGTCCCTTCCGTAAGGTCGGGTCATCCACAACGAGCTCCCCGTCGACGCAGCACACAATCACCGCGGTGGTAGCAAAAAGGTGTACCGGCTGAGCAATCCTGGTCGCCGTGGTCACCCCATGTTGCCGCTCGTCGCACCACCGCACGCTAGTTGCAGCAAAATCGGTCGCCGGTGGTAGCTTTCCCACTGCAGGTTGCAACAAAATTTGCAGCCTGTCATGGCCGGCCACACTTCATCGTCTCTTGGTTGTAGAAAAACCAGGTGCCTGTGGTAGCTTTCCCCATTGCCTGTTGCAGCAAGAAATATGCGCCGTCGTCTGGTTGCAGCAAAACCGGGCACCGGTGATAGCTTTCCCGGAGCCGGTTGAAGAAAATCGCAGAGCCAGTTGCCGCTTCAGCACCGGTGGTCTTGACCTCTAGTCCTCGCCTGGTGCAAAAACGTCCGACCTCGCCGAGGAGATGCACGACCATGGCTTTCTCGGGTTGCAATCAGCCCATGGCCTCCCTTTGCAACACAAAACCGAGGGAAAAGGGCTCGCCGGCAGCCTAGGAGAAGGATACAGCCGCGGCAGGGGAGGAAGAGAGGAGAGTGACATGTATATTATACCACGTCTGTTATACTTAGAGCATTACTAGTAGAGCCCTCAAACCCTCAAACCCCTAAAAATAACTGCTTTTTTACAGTTTTCGTCGAAAAAAAGCCGTAGACTAGAACCCCTTAACCCTCAAACCCTTAAATTTTTTTAAAGGTCCAACCCTCAAACCCTCTCCCAATCCTCAAAAGTAAGGGTTGGGGAGCAAAACCTACCCCAACCCTCATTTGGCGGTTATCCTCGCGCGGGAGGGAAAAATCCTCCCAACTCCCGCGCCCACGCTGCTAGTCGCCCCCGTCGCCGGCGGCCACCCCGTCGACCTCCCACGCGCAACGACAACGTCGTTCATGGGGAATATTCCGTTATAAGGGTTGGGTTTGAGGGTTCTAATCTTTGCCCCTGTTTTTCAACCCGTAAAAGTGCATAAAAAGATCATTTTTGAACCCTTAAAACGCTAGTGAGGGTTTGAGGGTTCTACTAGTAATGCTCTTAGAATTTTTGGAGACCCTGATTCTGCATCTTAGAAAGTGCCAGAATTGCCAAATTTATTTTCACTACAGTCAACTGTATGAAAAACATTGATGCCGAGTTGCTTATATCCACAGTTCTGCCGCACTCTGTAGCATATCCAGGTGCAACTGATTGCCTATCCCCGATGCAGTGCTGAACCTGAACCGATATGGATTTACAGGCATTCAGATACATGTATCTGTCAAGTCAGTCGACACGATTCAGATACCACACCACAAGCAAAAAGACTGAAGGTGCAGCCACATTATTCACACAAGGGGCACAGGTATACTTATGTGACTTGAGAACAAACTCAAAACTGCGCATTTACAACTCTGCTAGCATCTACATCTGACCTATACAACACACCCCCTCCAATGCGTGTTGAATGTCAATAAACCCGTATCTATCATTTGTAACAAACCGTATAGCAACTTAAACTTTCAAATTTTCAAGAATCCGTCCACCCCTCGGGGAGCCGCCACCGCCGGTGCCAGTAAATGGACACCCGGGACCAGAGCGGGAACATGAAGCTGTAGTCTGCGGCCTCATCCGGCACGCCACCCACTGTCAGCGGCAGCCACACGTACCGCGAGTCCCGCAGGTCCGAAGGGTTCCACCGGTCGGCCATGAAGATGAACGAACCTCTCAGGCCTGGAAGTGGCAGCACGAATGTGCTCTGGGAGAAGAAGGTCGTCGACCGGAATATGTCGTTCCCTCCCACGCAGGGGCTCCCCAGCGTCTCCCAAGGCCCCATCACCGACGTCGCGGCGTGAGCCAGCGCGGTGTTCGGCGCCCAGCCCGTGCACCCTGAGGTTATCATGTAGTAGGTGCCGTCGAACTTGAAGAGCGACGGAGCTTCTCGATGCTGCGCAATGAGAAACCTCCTCATGTCATCGGTCACGTCGAGGTAGTCGTCGGTTAGCTGGCCGATGTGGAGCTCGCTGTTGTCCTCGGATGAGTATATTAGGTAGGCCTTCCCATTGTCATCCTTGAAAATGGTCATGTCTCTGCTCTCACAGTCATGGGGGCGCTTGCTGTAGAGGTAGGAGAACGGGCCTGTGGGAGAGTCACTGACAGCCACCCCAACCGAGGCCTTGGTGTAGTTAGCATCATCTATGTGCATCCACATCACGTATTTGCCGGTCCGATCGTTGTAGATCACCTTCGGCCTCTCCAGGACATTGGATACGTGGAGGTCATGTGTCACATTCTTTTTCTCGCCACGGAGCACGACTCCTTCATTTTTCCATGCCCACAGATCCTTCGAAGAATAGCAGCTCACTCCAACAATGTCAACCTGGGAGGTAGTTTATCTTGGTCAGAATGACATGACAAAACATAGCAGCAAATGACATGGTAAGTTCAACTGCTGAAACATCACTAACTTATGTAGTACTGTATGTCACAAGCAACAAATGACATAGTAAGTTCAACTGCTGAACATCACTAAATTATGTACTCCCTCCATTCACAAATATAAGATGCTTTAGATATTTCAATATGGACTACATATGGACTGAAATAAGTGGACAAACACACTAAAATCTGTCTATATGTCACAAGCAAGATGCAAGTGTATGTCTACATAGTGGTGCATTTTGTCTATCAGGTGTGAGTACTCTGTACGGATGGGCAAGTAAGACTCTACCCAAGAATCCTTAATGAGCTGAAACAAATGTCTCGAACCACATCAGAACTGCACGTTTTCTGAAGTTTCAAAATCCAGTGTCAAACATCCTATGAAAGTTGATTAGCTGATAGTATTAGATGATGGGTGGCAGTATTGCGCTCTCCTTGGGTTAACTAAACGGAAGAACTACAATCATGGCAAATTTCCTAAACTAACTCCCTAAATTTGTGAAAAACCTACAATAGTCTTTATAGAAATGCACAATCGTTGTCTTTCTAATTCTGTTGATCCTGGACTGCACAATCACGTATCTCTCATCTAATTATGCTGATACTAGACTGCAACAACTGGACACTGAATAATAGTCTTTCTAGATAATGCACAAGCATTGTCCATCTTTTTAGATATTAAAAGTCTTCAAAAAAAATTAACTAGGAATGAGTATTCTTTTATGCAACAAATACCATCAGACTATAAATGTCCAGATATTATCTATTATTTGTCTCTAGAATTTATATATTAACCTACGTTCTTAGTGACCTGCCTTCACACAACCCACGTAACCTCCTTACCTTCCCAACCGAAAATTACTTCCAACATGTCCACTAGCAAACTCGGCCTCAGCGACTGAATCTAAAACTTCAGAAAAATTTAGAGGCGTGCATTAGCACTCACTACTTCACAGGTACTAAAACCCCTGCAACGATATTTAGAAGAAAAAAAGCAGGTTTACTACTATGTTTGTAGAATTAAAGATTTTTTGTTGTCTGAATCTTTAATCTTGCAGCAAGGCATGGACTGTTATAAACTTATAATGACACAAAAGATACTCAATCTTTTCCCACCTTTTTTTTACAATTTGACTATGTTGTTAAGCCTACTCACGCTTGTCAGGCTCATGTGCAAGGCTTGCTAAAGAGGCTGGTCAATTCTGCTTATGTACATATTGTCTGATGCATTAGTGAAGAACAGAGCAAATAAATGTAAACGCTATGTCTGGCTCTAAATTCAGTTAGGGGTACGTTTCGAGTACGTACGGCAAATCGGCAATTATGTATGTTCTCAGATTAATCCACCAAAATGATACGGAAGCTCTTCATGAGTGACATACAAATGATAACAAAATATTCAGAGCGCCAGAACAGTTTTGACTTACTCGATCAGCACCCTTGCTGTGAGCCTTGTAGGTCTTGCCATCCTTGTTCTCCCCGTACCAGAAGTAGGTCTCAGTCCTCTCGTCGTACAGCACGCCGCCTCCATGAGCCTGGATCGGCTTGCCGTCGGTGTCCAGCCACACCCTCCCCGGGTGGTAGAAGTACATGCTGTCGTTGCCGCCGTGGACGGGATCGATGGCCGTCCTCGGCTCCGGGAAGAACATGTCGTGCACCGCGGAGGACTCGTCCAGGAACTCGTCCACCACGGACAGCGGCTTGGTGTGCTCCCCCTTGCGCCGCACGGCCCGCGGGTTCCTCCGGCTCCGGGCGGGCGTCACCTGGAACCTCTCTTCCTCCACCACCTCCAGCTCTCTGAGGATCGTCCGGTGGATCTCGCGGGGCCTGCCGCCCTGGTCATCCTTGCCGTGGGTGACGAGCAGGTGGAAGTTCAGAAGGACCACCAGCGCCGCCAGGCCCCACACCAGCAGGGTCAGGGAGCGGTGGCTCGCCGCGTAGCAGTAGCAGCGCAGGGCCAGAGATTTGGGATGGTGCTTGCTCCTCGCGCCCATGGCCATGCTGCCGCCACTCATCCGCTCCGGTTGGCACGCGCTGCAGCAGGAGAAGGAAGAAAGGATGTCTTATCAGACTGTAAAAGATAGAATTTGGAAATTTCCGGAAAATGAGCAGGCTCGCGGCTACATGTGTCAAATCAAGAAAGAAACAAAGGTTCGTTGGGACAAGTCCAGCATTTCGCGGGCGCCAGATTTCATCCCCAATTTGGCGCAGCATGACCAGAAATTTCCCATGTGTTTGTCAAGAGATGATTTCGGGAAGGTTCGCCAAAACAGAGCACATCCCTAAGCTCAGCTCGAGCAAGTCAAAACGGAGAGCTGTGCTAGGAATCCAGCGAAATTGGCGCCAAGAACAGAGGACAATTCAAGAAACTACCCACTCAGCTCGCAAACGAAATGAAAAGGAAAAAAGGACCAGGAAAAGAGAAACGAACTAAGCAGCTCACCATGGCGGGTTGATCCAGGGAGCGGAAGAGGACAAGCTAAAAAAAGCTAAGCAAAGCCCAATCCCACCTGGTAAGTACCACCTACTAGCAGAAGAATAAGAATAACCACCTCCCCAACAACCGATTAAAGAAATCGGCGGAGCTCACTCACCATGGGCGGGCCGGTGCTCCGGCCCTGAGATCTCGTCAGACGATGGGCAGGGAGATGCTCTCGCTGATTAGATTAGGCAAAGCTGCGATCTGGCTCCCGGGGAGATCATGGAGGGGCTAGCTTGGCTCGAGCGGCTGGCAATGCGAGTTGTCTAGTGGCGAATCGCGGCGACGACGAGCGCCTCTGCTTTACTATGGTTCCTGGCGGTCGCGGTCACGGACAGTGGAGCTGCGGGGGCGGGCCGTTCCTGGAAAGGTCGCCCGTCACGTAATGGTGGGTGGGGGTGGCGGATTGGAGGGGCGGAAGACACCTACCTGTGCTGCGGCCGCTGTGCGGCGGGCGTGCCCTGCGGCTTGGGTCGGGGACGGGTTGGGTTGGGGGGATGGTCTCCCGCGGCAGGTGGCCGCCGTGCTTGACATGTCTTGGCTACTCACATCATTGTTTTTTAAACGTAGGCGAAAAATTATCTCGTCTCGCGTTAAAAAAAGTTTGTCTAGACACATCTAAGTTAATGTTCATTCTGTTTGTGGTCTATTTTTTTATCCTAATATTTTTATTTCTTATTGCTACATTATATATTTGTGGGAGCTTAGATGTGACATCCTTTAAAAACATCTACTCCCTCCGTCCCAAAATATAAGAACGTTTTTAACACTAGCATAATGTTAAAAACGTTCTTATATTCTAGGACAGAGGGAGTAGATGCGAATTAGACAAACTGTTAAAAATCAGAAACATTTTCAATATGTTTATCTCGGCATTACAACGAATATCAAAGATAATAAAATTACATCTAGATCAGTAGACCATCTAGCGATGATTACAATCTTTGCTCGCTCATGTTAATTAACGAGGTACCAAAACACCTTCGGAGCTAGCTCCATTTTTTTAAGCTCTTGAAAGCAAAATGGGGCTGCTCCATTTATAGGGATGGAAAAAATTTCAACTCCATTCGATCGGAGAAAAAGTGCCTGAACTTTGAAGTAAGATTGAAAAAATGTCTCGGCTTTGAACTAAGGTTGAACTAACCTTAGTTTAAAGCTAGGACATTTTTTCCGATCAAATGGAGTACCTTTTTCGGTTTACTAGGCCTCCGTGTATTTCTACATTAACATTTTGATCAACATAGTATAATTTATATATCACAGAAAATTATATTACTCTCTTCGATCATAAATTAATTGACGCAACCTCTATATAATTGTTGTATAGAGGTTGCGTCAATTAATTCAAATAGAAGAGAGTATTACAAAGTTCACATGATTTTTTAGTGGTATGAATTTTGATATTTATTACATACTATATTGGTTAAATTGTCAATCTAGGATATGTGCAGGCCTAGTAAATCGAAGAGGCCGCGGTAGATCTTATTTTGCAACCTGTATATTGTGTTGTGTGCTAACTGTCGCATGGAGCCCACATGTCATTAGCTTGTTGTTTAATTTGCATTTTCATTCTTCCTTCATCTTCACCAAACGGTCAGTAGGTCGTTGCACCGCTGGACAACACCAGGATGCAGCAGAGAGCGGCGTTGCTCTAGGACAGCCGGAGGCGGACGTAGCAGAGCTCTGAGTCAGGGATGCCAGAGGTGGACGGCGGCGTAGCGGAGGCGCGTAAGGACGTGAGGGAGCCTTGAGGATGCGGAATGGGGGACCGCGTCGGGAAGGATGAAGGTGGACGATGACATAATGTCGGCTGAGCTAGGGTTTCAAGATGTAGGGGTTAGGGACGACTGAAGATGAAGCTAGGTTGTCGAGCGAATGGGAATGGAGGAGAGGGAACACTTGGAGGTGCGGCGACGATGAGGAAGGAGTCCACTGACTACATGGTCGCCGACACATGGGATGATAGCCGGGCATGGGGCATAACATAAAATTTCTTCCCTCCTTGACAACTATCTTACGGAGACCATGGGGAAGAGGCCCCCAGTTACAACTGGCTCTTTGATGGGGTTTTTTCCTCCATGTTCCAGAGGCTACAGTGAGAGCTCTGCCAGAGTTGTTTTTCTTTTCTTCTTCTTTCTCTCTTCTCCATGGGGAAGAGGGCCCCCAATAATAAGCGCTACTTATTGGTGAAAAATACATATTACAAACAACGGCCAAGCGCTCCATGTCTCTGCTTGTGTGAGAAGGGGAAAAGCTCATGGCATTATTTGGGGTCGGTGCTAGACCGGGTCATGGGGATTCATTAACTGACTCTCTTCTCCCTTTTGAATGCGGAAAAGCGCTACAGGTCCTAGAGCTGGCATTAATATAACAAAAGTTTGACAAAACTGCCAGAGCAAAAAAAGAAAGAAATTGCAATCAAATCCTCTCATTTTACATTAACACCCCAGAAGAAGTAGAAACCAAAACACAATCGAATCATGAAGGTTTCGGCGACCTTGCTGAAGGTTACCTCATCGGAGATGGATTGGCCACCATCTCCAACCACAACCTTGCCAACACATGTCAAGGAAAGAGGGGCCTCCCATCCGAAGGTTGAAGACGGCCCGTTGGGATTTGCTTCCAAATCCATTCGAGGTCATTAGATTCAAGCCACCTAAATCACTCAATGAAGACATACTGTGTTTGATTTGAAGCTCTCTTGGCGAAGATCAAGACAGAAGAAGAAGATGTTGACGATGAGAGCCGATGACAGCAAAATATCCTTGGGCTTGTTCAATCAGCAAGGCTCAAAACCAGGCCATTCTCGCTTTTCCACCCCCATGGCGGCAAAGGGACAGGGGTGGAGCACCTCCAAATACCTTGAGATCCATCACAAAGAACGAGCTTATTTTCAAATCTGTCGTCGGATCCCACTCCAACAGCCCCACCCCATAGGCGCGCGCGTGCGCGCACACACACGAACAGGATCTAGAGAAGTATATGTCCACCACCGCACGCCGCTCACGAGTAGTGGTACCCAGCTTCTCTACAACATGCAGCCAAATCACGACATAGTGTCGGTCACACACTACTATAACTAAGCTAACGCTACCTTGTACATCGACTAGGGCTCCACTCCCATTCCTACTCCGGCGGGTGGCGCTGCCGGAGGGAAATGAAGGGACCCCAGCGACTCGACAACCCATAACTAACCTCGCCAGGCATGACACATCAACCCAACATGTTTAGCCCACACACATGATGTGAGTGTTGGGTAATCCTTGTCAATCATGCCCCACGCACGAGCCCTATCACCACTCACAAGTCACATGCGACAAAAGCGATGATCGTGTTCTTTCATCATGTCTGATGTGTGATGAGTCATGCAGTACTACACACACGACACTATTTGTAGTATTTATGTATGAGTTAGTCGAGCCTTTCATAACGTCTGATGTGTGCATTAGCACCTTTCGATAATCGTCGTGCAAGGATTGGGGGGAAATATCAGGTGCTCCAGGCGCTCAGGTGCTACAGACTCACGGGAGCTGTTCTATCTATGAATTTTGTGCATAAAAACCCCTTGGGAGTCTGAAAATTGTGCATAGATCAAACAGATCCAGTAGGTCCCAAGATGCATTCTGATATGGATTTTTTTGTTCGAAAAGACTATCTGCCGAGTCGAATTGACAAAAAAGACTACCTCTGGGTTTTTTTACAAAAGAGACCAGCTAGACCGTGGCGGCAGGCGCGCCAGCCGACACGTGGCACCTGCCGCCACGGGGTGAGGCGGCGGGACCTGCCGCCACTATAGCAGACGGCAGCCCTGGAATTACCGGGAAACCGGGCGAGACCATCTGTTGCAACGGAATTGGATGGGTTGGTGGGCCCTGCCGCCACACACCGTGGTGGCAAGTCTCCAGCAGCAGCTCGGCTGTGTCGTTCTGCTCTCTGTTTTACTTTTTTTTTACAAAGGCTCTCTGTTTTACTTGGTTTAGCAAGTGTGAAAATATGCAAGTTTGACTGAAATTTAAATCAATTTGAAGGCTGGTTTTTTTTACTTGGTTTAGCAAGTGTGACAATATGCAAGTTTGACTGAAATTTAAATCAATTTGAAGACTGATTTTGAAGATGTTGTAGTTGAAGAAAAGATAGATCCAGATGAGATCTATCCATTTTTATGTTTTTCGCTTACATGCATGATCGCTCTTATACTTTCCAAATGCTACAAAACACTCCCCAAACTTATTATCACATGCCTAATACAGCAGAGAATACAAAGTTACGACTAACGAAACCATCGTGCATGTGAGCGAAAAAACACAAAAATGGATACATCTTACCTTGATCTATTTTTTCTTCAACTACATCATCTTCAAAATCGACCTTTAAATTGATTCAAATCTCAGTCAAACGTGCCTATTTCACACTAGCTAACAACACAGGAAGAGAACAAGAGAGCTGGCTGCTGCTGCTGCAGACCTGCCGCCACGGTGTGTAGCGGCGGGGCCCATCAACCACAGGCTGTTCCGTTCCAGCAGCAGGCCTCGCCGGATTTCAGTAATTTCAGGGCTGCCGCCTGGTGTTGTGGGGGCAGGTCTCGCCGCCTCCTTCCACGGCGGCAGGTGCCATGTGTCGGCTGGCGCACCTGTCGCCACGGGCTAGCTGGTCTTTTTTGTCAAAAAAAATCAAAGGTAATCTTTTTTGTTAATTCGACTTGGCAGATGGTCTTTTTGAACAAAAAATCTTTCGATATGAGGTCTAACGGCCGAGGAGCCCGTATCACCGTAACCTAAGCACCAGATACTCACTCCAAGGATCGGCTAGCAAACTATCATGCGTAAATTAGTTTCGGTTATTTTTGGGTTTGTTGTTCCGAAAGGGAAACGATGCCCATGAGATGACAATTACGGGTGAACCAAACACGTACGCTGTGGTTCGGCTTTAAACTTGTGGTTTCTAATCTTGTACCGCAAAGCTAGTTGGCATGGGTGACAAGACGTGGTATGATTCCGTTCCTTGAAGTTGTTTTCGGGCATGGATTTGAAAAAGCCAACGACGTGATGCGGCCAGTGCTTGGCCGGAAACGACTCGCTGTAACTCCTAATCATTTTGTGCTTAATAACTTGACCAAGCATGACACATCAACCTACCGTGTTCGTTTGGTGCACGTGATGCGAATTATGTGCAGTCTAGTCCTTGAAAGGCAAAGCACGAAGCGTAATCAATCCAGACTCGTCGCAATTCACGTTCGTTAGAGGGCAAATCACACGGTACGATTCTGTGTTTCCAATCTTTTCTATTTAACGTTTTGATTCGCTAACTTGGTGAGGCAAAGCCGACAACGACGAGGACTGACCCGGGCTTAACCCGAGGCCTGCACGACGAAATGCCTAAAACTGAAACTTCATATATTCTGCACGAACGCCTTCGTTCATTCAGAGAAGAAAAATACTTTGCTTGTTTTGGTTGGGGCGCGCCAGGCCCGGGCAGCAGTGCAACGCCCGGACGACACACGAGGGCCCCAGTGGCAAGCCACTGTGGTGGACCCTCCCCCATAAAAAATAAATTTAATATCGTTGTGGACACATAGCCCACATATCAGATATTAAACTGATAAGAACAGATACTACACTTGATCTTAGCCAAAAGGCCGAGAAAGGTATGAGTTGTTCTGCTGCCCTCCGCCTCCTTTTATAGCCTCGTCGAGCGACTCCACCGTTCCCCGCGAGCGAGGTGGGACTAAACGAACGAGCAGCTGCGCCTCGTGAGCTGCCTGTGCCTCTGCGCTTCCGGCTGACCAGCCGTTTGTGAGGGCTTGAAGTTGAGGCCCAATGCGAAAATACCAGCCCATAATGCCCCATATGCCTAGATGGCCCAGTGAACTAGACTGGACCGTTCCCTTTTTTCGTTTGAAAGTTCGAAGCTTGCACATTGCTCGGGAGGAAAAAGAAAAGGATTTCAGTGCCATCTTTGCCTTTGTGTATATCCGTTGTGTCCTCGTGATGTGTTCTTTTTTGGATGAAACTTTCCTCATGGTGTGTTAGTCAGATGATGCAATTTTTCCTCAAATAAAAAAGTCAGATGATGCAGTTGAGCTTGATGCGGGATTAGCTTAAGATAACGTTTTTCAGGCAAAATAAGACTACATTTCGTCTTATACAAGAATAAGGTCACAATAAGTAAGGTCAGAACTTTCTGTTCGTTTGGTAGAGAGAAATTTGGACTAGCTCTTTTACGTGCGTTTAGAACCGTAGTAGTGACCTATGGGTTTTTATTGTGAACCAGGTGAGAGGCAGTGTTCATGATGGTAATAGTGCACTGCTCCCTATTTTTTCCATGGCAATAAACATCGTTTTTGTTTCTGTCTACTTCTATGGTTTTTGCTTTTTTTTTATAAAAGGAGGAATCACCCTCGGCCTCTGCATCTGAAAGATGCATGCGGTCATATTATTTATTATTTACAAAGATCTTACAAAGAAATAGAACAGTAAGCCCGAGGCCACCATCTAGACGACATCTATCGCTACTCTTATCCTCTTGATGAAGGGGTGCCAGATGTCCGGGCCAAATACCAAACAGACATCGCACAAAAGCCTAACATCTAAAGCCGGATGCCCCATCCAAGCCACATAGGCGGGACTGGGTAACACTCCGGTCCGGCGCACTCTCAGTGAGTACCACACGCACACGCTGCAAAGGGCCGTCGCCTTCGTCTTCCTTCGATCCGTCCTCAAAGCATGTACTAACGCATCGACATTGTCAGGCCTCTCTGCCGTCGACGCCACCATGACGCCAGACAATGTCAACCTCCTGCGCGTGTCCATCGACACACATCTGACGCCAAGCCTCCACTGCTCCATGCCGTCGAGAACCGTCGCCATGAATATGTAGAAATAAACACCGCTCCACCGAAGAAGCCATCCGCTGGTCCCTCGAGCCCGAGTGCCTCTCCAAGAATGCCGCCCCCAAGGGGGTAACGACACATGAATGCCGCCGTCATCCGATCAGCTGATCTAGGGCTTCCCCCGGAGGTATTGGGTGGGGTTGGGAGCTTCACCTCGATGATGCCTTCATGAAGGAAACGATGATAAGAGCATCGTCATCACCGGCTCCGGCCAACGACCGAAGACCAAGTTTTCACCCGGATCCGTCCCAAGAAATCCACCCGACAACCTGTTTACTGTCTCGACCGCCTTCAAAGCCCCAGATCTAGCCGCCTAGATCCGGCGACCAACCGCAACAATAGTGCCACCGTAAGAGCCCTGGCGCACCGGCCACTGCCTGAGTGTGCCACCACTAGAGCCTGGGAGGAGGGCTCTCACCCCACCTCGCCAAACCGCGTGAGCCGCCGAGATGATCCCGCACACTCATCACCATCTCTGATCTGAACCAATCCGCGGCAAAACCACGAGATCGACGATGCAGATCCACCTTGGATAGGGACAACACCACGTCATGCCGCCGCGGGAAGCCTGAGCTTCACCTGCCGCCACCTTCCAGGGCCGCCGCCCCGGGATCCAGCCGCCGGCCACCGTGACCAAGGCCGCCATGACCCCGCGAGCCCATCGAACGACCGGCGCCACCAGATCTTCCTCGGAGCCTAGCAGCTCCGCCGCCCCCGCCCAGCACCACGCTGCCGCCTAGACGCGCCGCCGCGACGCAGATCGCCCCGGCGCCATGGGTGACCCGCCTCACCTGATCTGGCGCAGGAGGGAAGAGAGCCTCCGCCCCATCAACCACCTGGGCTTCGCCCGGCGACCTCCTCTGGCGGCGGCGGAGGGGAGGGGGAGGATGGGCGTGCCCTGCGGCGGGGGCTAGGGTTTCCACCGGAGCCGCCCTAGCGGGAGGGCGACGCGGGTGCCAGTTTTTGCTTATTAAACGATCTCCTTGTTGTCTTCAATAATAATTAAAAGAAATCTCCTTGCTCTTCTCGACAAAAGAAAGGGCACGCTAAGCGTTGAGTATCGTGATTATTAGGAAAGACGAGATAGACTATGATTTGTTCTGGCTTGTCTTGTACTCCAAGTAGATCATTGTACAACGAACTATTCCACCAAATCCCTCTATCCCTTTTAACTTGGTATCAGCCTAATCGATCCCAAACCCTAGCCGTCGCCGCTTCCCCACCCGTGCGCCACCCCCGGGGTGGTTGGCCTCCATGACCGCTGTCGGGGGCCCGCCGCCCGTACCTAGGGTTCGTCCGCCGGTCGTGTTGACCGGCTGCCCTAGAGAGTCTTTTTCCGAGCCCTTGCTCCTGGTTTTTCTCTCTCCCGCCGGTCATCTTGATCGGCGTTTTTTTCGTTTTCCGGTCTATGCTTGATCGGTTTGCGTCGCCCGCTGCCGCCGTTGACCCCCGTGCGCCTCTAGTCCGACACCGTCGCGACCAGCCGGCTCCTTCACCGACCCGGCGGCCTCGCGCGACAGGCGGCCCCTCACGACCGTCGTTTGTGTGCCGGCCTGCCCGTTGATCTACACCGACCGTCTCCTCCCTCTCAGATCGGGACACCTGCATCGCCTTCACCCGGCGGCCTCGCGCCATGCGGCGGCCAATCATAGCCACCGCTCGCGCGCCGGCCCGCCAATCGATCCACGCCACCCGCCTTCGCCTCGTCTGCGCGGTGGCTCTGTGGGTTGCCTCGCTGACCTCGTCCCCAACTGCGTCAGGCCCGTTGGCTGCCTCGAGCTCGGGCGCCGCTGCTTCGTTGGTCGCTCGGGCCTCGCTACCAGGGCGACGATGCTGCTTTGGCGGCCCGGTGCCGGTGCTGACTAGCTCGTCCGCACGTCGTGCAACGCCATCCATCGTCGCCGGCTTCATCTCGGACTCCGCCGCCACCCCGCCTCCACCGAGCGGCGTCCTCGACCTCGCGCGCAATCAGATTGATCACCCGCCCGCCGCCGGGATCCGCTTCATCTACGCCGTGCGACCGACCTAGCCCGTCGGTTGCGCGCGCCTTCGCAGTCCCCGTGAAGACCGTCCTGAGTTCAGTGCGCCCCTCTACCGATCGAGCAATGGGCTGCCGCTGCGTCGCCCTATCGGGCCGCCGCGTCACCGCCTCGTGGTTCTTCTCCCAGCTGCACCGACCCGCGTCACCGTTGCGTCGCCCCTTCTGGTCGTAGTGCAGCGGCCCGCGGTCACCCGCTGCCCCGATGCCGTCCGCTCCAGGCCGTCCCGTGGCTGCACCGACCCTCGCACCGCCGTTGTGTCGCCCCGTCGGGCGTAGCGAGCATGGCACGCGGTCCACGCCGCCGTCCTGAGTCGTTCCCGCAGTTGCACCACCCGGTTTCCATTGCTGCACCGCCCCTTCGGGCCGTCGCATCGCAGCCCGTGGTCCCCGCCGCCGCTCGAGGTCTTCCCGCCGTCGCCCGACCCGCCTGCCGTCGCTGCGTTCTTCGTCAGAAGTGGCCATGTCCCATGGTCCACCGTCGTCCCAGCGTCGACTTCCCGTGGTATGCGTCACGTCGTCTTCCTTAGCGCGGGAACACCATCACCCGTGCCAGTCTTCGTCACATTGTCGGGTTCTTCGCCTCCTTCGAGCATCGCCGCCGCGCTCCTAACCTAGCCGCCGCCGTCGGGCCGCCGCCGCCGCTCTTCTACGGCCGCTGCCGTCGCCGCCGCCCGTCCACCTCCTTCATCTTCGTTGTGACGCCCGGATAGTTACGCTATAGTAACCCTCCGCTAATGATGCCACGTCACCACGATTACTGTTGTTAATCTTGCGATGATTCAAATCCCGTTCAAATTTCAAATTTAAAATCAAGTCAAACAATTAAAGTTTTCAAAAGTCAAAACTAAAATGTTCTTAATGTGACAAATAAATCATGGATATTATTGGTGGAGAAACAACATCTTTATAAAATAATTAAATACCCTAAAGTGATTAAAACAACAGCAAAAACAATTAGTTATACTCCTAATATATTTTACAAAATACTAAACTATTTTAGCTAGGTGCCAAAGTTATTGTGGCAGTGGTATAATTAATGTTACTATGTTAGGTGCTAATTGAATATTTTACTAAACTAAAACAATTTGAAAGATTAAATAAAAAAACAATACAAAGGGGGGGAAGAACCCCCGCTTCCCCCACTGGGCCTCGACCCAGCCGGCCGAGTCGGCCACCCCACCAGGCCGGCCCAACACCCCGACTACACCTACCCCCACTTCCCAGAAACCCTACCCCCCCCCCCCCCTTCACACGACGGCCACTCCCTTCCCCTCATCTCGATATGGATCCCGTCGCCCCACTCCACCCCACGTTCGCCTCCACTACCCCTACCCCCAATCTGGATCGGGGGGCAACTACTCCAGCGCCCAACGCTCGCCGCCGTCGCCGGACCTCACCGTCGCCCGAAGCCGCCCTCTACGCCGCCGGACCTCGTCGCCCCGCCGCACGTCGTCCCCGTCCTCCCCCTCGAGCTCGAGCCCACTGCCAATCCCCTGCAGCCGCCGGTGAGGCCCCCGGCCTCCACTCCCATCCTCTCTGTCCCGTGTACCACACCACGCTGGTCACCGTCGCCGCGGACGCCGCGCCCCTCGCCCACTCTCGTACGCTCTCCTGCATCACCCCGCGCTGGCCGCTCCTGGCCCTGCGACCACTCGCGCCCGCCCTACCTTCGCCTGGCCTCGCAGCTCCACCGCTTACCGCCCGCGTCCGCTGCACGCTCGTCGCATGCCGCATCACACCACGGACACCAGCGCTGCGTCGCTCGTCGTCGGTGCCCCTCGGCTCCCTCGCTTCTGCCGCTGCAGACCACCCCACTCGCCTCCCCTGTTGCTCCCATACGCTCGAGTGTTGCCGCCGCTCCATGCCGTGCACCACATCCGTCCCTCGCTTTCGCCCCCGCGTGCCCTTTGCTGTGGTAGCGGCCACCAGGTGGTGTGGCCGCCCCCACCCGGGGCCGCGCCCTCCCTCCTGGTGGAGTTCACTCCCCTGGTGGCCATGGGCACACGCCCGCGCCCATAACTCGACGCACGATAGGCCCCTATGCCTATGATAGATGGGGCCCACGCCCAAAAATTAAACAAAAAAAGATTAGTTAAATAATAATTAATAATTAATTAATTAATTAGTTAGTAAGTTAATTAGTTAACTTAAATAACCTGCTTAATAACCTAATCAACCAGATTAGTTAATCAAGTGTTGTTTAGTAAAACATGTATCAATGACATGCGGGTCCCATGGGCCCTTTTGACCAGTCAACAGTCTAGTCAAACGCTGACTGGACATTTGACCAGGGCCCCACCTGTGTACCCATAGCATCTAAATACAAATTTAATATCGAATTAAATTAAATCCAGAAATTAGAAAATCATTTTAAATATTTTAAAATTAATATAAAATAAACCGTAGCTCGGATGGAAAAACTTTGTACGTGAAAGTTGCTCAGAACGATGAGGCGGATCCGGATACGCAGCCCGTTCATCCGCCACACATCCCTAGAATAGCAAACCTGCAACTTTTCCCCTCCGGTTCATCTGTCCAGAAACACGAAACACCGGGAATACTTTCCCGGATGTTCACCCCTTCACCGATATCGCCTACTACTGCGTTAGGTCACCCTAGCACCGCGTATTGCCATGTTATGCTTTGTGTTGTTGTGATTGCTTTATTATTTATTGTGTTCCCTCCTGTTACTTCTTTTCGGTAGACCTCGAGACTGCCGACGACCCCCAGTTCGACTACGGTGTTGACGACCCTTACTTGCCAGAGAAAACCAAGCAAGCCCCCCCTGATCACAAGATATCGCCTATTCCTTCTCTCTACTGCTTGCATTAGAGTAGTGTAGCATGTTACTGCTTTCGGTTAATCCTATTCTGCTGCATAGCATGTCATTGTTGCTACAGTTGTTACCCTTACCTGCAATCCTAAATGCTTAGTATAAGATGCTAGTATTCCATCAGTGGCCCTACATTCTTGTCCGTCTGCCATGCTATACTACTGGGTCGTGATCACTCGGGAGGTGATCACGGGCATATGCTATATACTTTGTACTGTTACATTACTTATGATATTGTTCGGAGATGGGGGCTGAAGGGGCAGGTGGCTCCATCCCGGTAGAGGTGGGCCTGGGTTCCCGACGACCCCCGACTGTTACTTTGTGGTGGAGCGACATGGCAGGTTGAGACCACCTAGGAGAGAAGTGGGCCTAGCCCTGGTCGGCGTTCGTGGATACTTCAATTAACACGCTTAATGAGATCTTGGTATTTGATCAGAGTCTGGCCACTGGCCTATACGCACTAACCAACTACGCGGGAACCATTATGGGCACTCGACGTCGTGGTATCAGCCGAAGCCTTCGTGACGTCAGCGACTGAGCGGCGCGTGCCGGATTGGACCGTAAGCCTGCTCTTGTATTAAGGGGGCTAGGTCTACTTCCGGCCGCCACGCAACGTCAGTGGTGTGCAATGGGCGATGGGCCGGACCCCGCACCATAGGATTTAGACCGCGTCTTGACCTCTTTGTTGTGCCTAGGTAGGGCTGCGACGTGTTGATCTTCCGAGGCGGGCATGACCCGGAAAGTGTGTCGGCCAAATGGGATCGAGTGTGTTGGGTTATGTGGTGCACCCTGCAGGAAGTTTATCTATTGAATAGCCGTGATCTTGATAGCAGAGACGACTTGGAGTTGTACCTTGACCTTATGACAACTAGAACCGGATACTTAATAAAACACACCCTTCCAAGTGCGATATAAACTGGTGATCGCTCTCACACAGGGCGACGAGGGGAGGATCGCCGGGTAGGATTATGCTATGCAATGATACTTGGTGAACTTACTATCCCCCTCTTATTCTGGCATTCTGTAGTTCAGTCCATCAATATTCCCCCTTTACACATATACCCATGCATATGTAGTGTATATCCTTGCTTGCGAGTACTTTGGATGAGTACTCACGGTTGCTTTTCTCCCTTTTCCCCCCATTCCATTCTACCTGGTTGTCTCAACCAGATGCTAGAGCCCAGGAGCCAGACGCCACCATCAACGACGACTCCTACTACACCGGAGGTGCCTACTACTACGTGCAGGGCGCTAACGATGATCAGGAGTAGTTTAGGAGGATCCCAGGCAGGAGGCCTGCGCCTCTTTCGATCTGTATCCCAGTTTGTGCTAGCCTTCTTAAGGCATACTTGTTTAACTTATGTCTGTACTCAGATATTGTTGCTTCCGCTGACTCGTCTATGATCGAGCACTTGTATTCGAGCCCTCGAGGCCCCTGGCTTGTATTATGATGCTTGTATAACTTACTTTATTTTTAGAGTTGTGTTGTGATATCTTCCCGTGAGTCCCTGATCTTGATCGTACACGTTTGCGTGTATGATTAGTGTATGATTGAATCGAGGCATCACAAGTTGGTATCACAGTCGACTGCCTGTAGGAATCCCCCTTCCACACTCCTTGGTCGAAGTCGAGTCTAGACATTCCAAAACTTTTACTAACATGGCTGTGTGGCTTACGGGCCCACGTTGCCATTGGATAGTATTAGGATCTTTTATTCCTCGACCTATACTCTGGAACTCTGATCTCTCTTCTATTCGAGTTAAATGAATTTGCTAAACTCTAACATTAGGTTCTCGTAACAACTTTCTCCCAGAGAGCCCCTTATTACAGATGATCGTCTGCTGCACCAGAAGATTCCGAAGATAATCTCCGATGTTCTCTCGAGACACTTGTGCCCATCGCCTTTGCAAATTCCCTATCATCGATATACCCCTATGGATAGCCACATACACTTGCCATTCATACAATCATTCCCCATTGATCTTGTTATTACAAGATACCCTGAAATTCTCTCTATTGTTCCGGGTATACTTTGTGCCTACTGCCTTGCAATTCCTTGCCACATAAATTCCCCTACGGATAATTCCTCGCACTTGACGAGTATCCGCTCATCCCTGGCTGTTCATGTGTTTCACAAAAGTACTCAAAATACCATTCAATTTTCTGAAGATCCTCAGCAGCCCATTGCTCTTGATTTCCTTGCCTTCCTGCATTATGGTTAATTCCATACTTCTAGTAATCTCCGTTGACATCCTCTGTCACCATCATTTCGAGTCACTTGATTCGATATGTTGCGAATGCTCGCAATCTTTAATCAGATCCTAGAATTCATCCTTCCAGCTCAGACGTCATTTTGAACATGAGCTGGTCCTCGACCAATCAAGTTGTCGTTGAATGTACCCCTAAGTCTATTCAACTTATCCATTGTTAATTAGAGCGTTTGCTTCTGATCCCTTGATTTGGAAATCATAATTCCTTTACATTTGAGCTTTGAATTAGTCAGTTGTTTCTATAATCTTATCTCCTTGCATTCTTTCTTCTTTTGGTTGAGTACCGATGCTCACATCAGATCCCTCATGGACCACCAGATCCTTTGTTGGATTTTATCTGACAGCGTCCTTCATATTCAATAACCTTGTGAGCCTTTCCTCGGATACATAATGCCTTTGGTAGATTGTATCCTCTGCTTTCTCAACAATGCTCTACTTTCGAGCTTGTATAAATTTCTCCTGAAGTTGTGGTATATGTTTCTAAGATGCCCCGATGGGTTGAACCTATGCCTTCCTTAATCTTTGTGAACCTGAAAGTTTTCACAGGTGTTACTCCTCTAGTAATTCACCAGGTGGGTTTTCACACTCAACTCATTTTAATAGAGAAGTGGATGAAGATTATGCATTGGGGAAGTGGGAGTCAACCTTGAACTTTGTGTTCATGCCCATGGACATGATGTAAATCTTATCATGGAAGCTTCTCGTAAAATAGTTACCCCCTTGTTATAAGTTCTTGTATCCGTGGTTTGATCATTTTACAAATGTGGTTTTGATCATACTATTCCCCTTGATTCAATTTCTCAAACAAGTTAAACCACTTGTCCTCTACAGATCATTGCACCTGTCCAACCTTTACTTTGATCTGTCGTCGAGTATTACCCCCTGGTATCTCGAGATTATCACGAAACATCATAACTTCTTATGAGTTCTTCATCAAGTACTACATTCTCACTGATTCCAATTTTTCACGGGCTCTCAGTTATTAAACACTCAAAGACACCGATAACTGAACCGAGTCCGCACTACAGTTCAACAACTTTAGTAATCTTCTTTACTTACGATTTTGTACCCAAACACATCATTCCTAGACTGTTCGGCTACATCATTACCGTGCCAATTTTAATTGTGCTACTTGGTCCTTCTTCCCAGAGCACAAATTTCGACGGGGAGCTAATCTTACGTATATCTCCCTTGTCATATCATTTCTCCTTGAATAGCAAACTTGATTTTGAGTTTGTGACGCACCCATGGGTCTAGTAACCTTTTGCTTCACCATTCCCTTGGTGTGATGTCGTCGCCGATCGATTATATCTTCTTGAAACCTCTCGATAAATGTGTTGAAACGCCCTCGATGCGGCTATATCTCCCACGTGTCGAAGCACGACTTAGAGGCATAACCGCATTGAAAGCAATGTCGCAAGTGAGGTAATCTTCACACAACCCATGTAATACATAAGGGAAAGAGATACATAGTTGGCTTACAATCGCCACTTCACACAATACATGGGTAAAACATTACATCATACAGATACAATCAAGGTCCGACTACGGAACCAAAATAAAAGAAGACTACCCCAAATGCTACAGATCCCCGATCGTCCCAAGCTGGCTCCACTCTTGATCAGTGAAGCGAAACAACACAATGAACAAGATCTTCATCGAGCTCCTCCTTGAGCTCGGGTACATCACCTGCACGGTTTCATCGGCACACTGCAAACTGGTTTTGGAAGTATCTGTGAGTCACGGGGACTCAGCAATCTCACACCATGAGATCAAGACTATTTAAGCTTAAAGGTAGGACAGGGTTGTGAGGTGGAGCTGCAGACAGCGACTAGCATATATGGTGGCTAACATACGCAAAAGAGAGCGAGAAGAGAAGGCAAAGCACGGTCGAACAACTATGATCAAGAAGTGATCCTGAACTCCTACTTCGTCAAGACATAACCCAAAACCGTGTTCTCCTTTCGATCAACCCGAAAAGAGACACTCACAGTTACGCATTACGGTTGGTGTATTTTAATTAAGATCAACCGGGTTTTCTACAACGGACATTAACAAATTCCCATCGCCACATAACGCGGGCACGGCTTTGAAAGTTCAAACCTGCGGGGTGTCCCAACAGCCCATGATAAGCTCTCGCGATCAACGAAGGATATTCCTTCTCCCGGGAAGACCCGATCGGTCTCGGAATCCGGCTACAAGACATTTCACAGCAATAAAACAAGACCAGCAAAGCCCTCCGGATGTGCCGACAAATCTGATAGGAGCTGCACATATCTCGGTCTCGAGGCACACCGGATTGTCCAAACTTCCGGTAGGCCAGCCCTCAAGTTGCCTTGAGGTGGCCACCTGGTGACTAGTTTGGACCAACACTCACGACGAGCATTGGCCGGGGGTAAAATAAGATGACCCTTGGGCTCCGAAACCCAAGGGAAAAAGGGCTAGGTGAGGCAAATGGTAAAACCAATGTTGGGCCTTCTTTGGAAAAGTCTTATTCAAAGCGAACTGTCAAGGGGTCCCATAAATCACCCGACCGCGTTAGGGCGCAAAAATCCGGGAACATAATACCGATATGACGGAAACTAGGGCGGCAAGAGTGGAACAAAACACCGGGCATAAGGCCGAGCCTTCCACCCTTTACCAAGTATATAGATGCATTAATAGTATAAGATATATTGTGATATCCCAACAAGTAAACATGTTCCAACAAGGAACAAAATCTCCATGTTCAACAAGGAACAAACTTCATCTTCACCTGCAACTAACAACGCTATAAGAGGGCTGAGCAAAGCGGTAACATAGCCAAACAACGGTTTGCTAGGAAAGGATGGTTAGAGGCTTGACATGGCAACATGGGAGGCATGATAAGCAAGTGGTAGGCATCGTAGCATAGGCATAGCAAAAGAAGCGAGCAACTAGCAAGCAAAGATAGAAGTGATTTCGAGGGTATGGTCATCTTGCACGAAATCCATAAGGAAGAAGAACGAATCCATGAAGAAGACAAGCGGACGAAGTCGAATGAATCCTCACAACTCCGGAACGAAACCGAAGCTAACGAGAGAAGCAAACCGGAAAGAAACAAACAACATAGTAAACAACCAACACATAAACACGGCATGATGCACAAGCGAGTATGATGCATGTCCGGTTTAATTAGCATGGCATGGCAAAGTGCAACAAACAATACTACAAGTTAAGTGGAGCTCAATATGCAACGAGTTGCATATTGACGAAACACCACAACACTTATTTAGTTCTCTCTCGGTTAGGTACACAACAATATTAAATGTTGTTAAACATGGCAAGAGGTGAAGCATATGAAACTATCTATATAGGCAAGTTTAAATGAGGCCGGAAACAACGAACAACAATTCCGGAAAATCCCCATATGCAAATTATGGATTAGGAACAGATCTGACCTAAAGCATATTTTAGAGTTGTTAAACATGCAAAGTAATGCTACCATGTTAAACTAGGCATTTTTCTACCCCATTTACATATATAAATTATTTAAAACCGAGTTACGGTTATTTAGTTATGAAATAAATCATTTTAGCACGGCATATTAGCATATTAATGCAAACAACAATTATAAACATTTAAATGTTGTTATCATGATGCGGATGACATGTGCAAGTTTATGCAATATTATGAAATTGTTATCATGAGCATGATATGAAGCATTATGTCACCGTGGTGGAAGAAAGGGGGTGCCACGGCAACGATAACGGAAATGGTGCCACGGCAACATTCCGGTTCCGATAACTCGATTGAGATACCGGTGCAAAGGAAAGCGTGACGCGAGTCATGCAAGATGGTGGGGTGATCCCGGATTCCGGGTTCCCACGGAACGGTGGTATGGCAAAAGAGGGGCATCGCAAGGATGATTCGATCACGGCGTTCGTCACGGGTTATACCTTCGGAACGTGCAATCGGGACGGGTCGAGTTCGTAGAGGGAAGTAGACGTTCACGGGTCGTCGAGGGAAGTAGAGGAAGTAGTCGTTCTCGCGATGATCGCCGAGGGAAGTAGTCGTACACGGCGTAGGGGGAAGTCGTTGTTCACGTTCGATGGTAGTGGTACATCTCGTCATCGGAAGTAATTGTACACACGAAGGTAGTCGAACTTGACGGTTCCGTTACACAGGTCTTCGGCGACGGTAGTGGTACACGTTCTCGTAGATGTTCGGGTCGACGGTAGAGGAACTCGCGACGGTAGTGGTACACGTTCGGAGCGGAACTTGGCGATTCAGGTCTCCGTAGGGGTACTTGTCGCATCCACGTGTAGACGAACTTGACGTATCCGTGTATTTGGCGCATCACCGTGTAGTCGAACATGGGTTGAAGTGGTACTTGACGAAATCCACAACGAATGCAATCAGACGCGTCGTGGTCGGACTTGACAAAATCACACCGGCTACAATCGTGGTACTTGGGAGAACTCCGGAGGCGATGCTTGGCGGTCTGGTGTGATCTTGGCGTCCATGCGCGGCAGCAGCAAAAGCGGAACGGGACGGAGACGCGGGCGGCGATGGTGGGCGGTCGGCCTCGGGGCGCCCTTCTCCGGCGGCGTTGGCGGCGGGGAGGATGACGGAGGAGGCGCAGCCATGGCAGGGCTCGGCGACTCGGGCGGGCGGCGCGGATCTGGTCCCAACGCACGGGGCGGCGAGAGGATCAGCAGCTCCTGCTGCTGCAAGCAGGTCGAGGCGGAGGAGGAGAGGACCAGGCGGCGGCGGCGCCATGGCAGGGAGCGGTGGCGCGGCACCAAGGGCGGCGACGAGGAGGCCACGGGGGTCCGGCCTGGTGGCGAGCTTGAGGGGATCGGCTGGTAGCGAGAGATCGAGGGAAAAGGAGAGGCGTCGCGGGAGAGCGAGGAGAAAGGGATCGGGCGAGAGAGGGAGAGAGTGAGATGGGGATCGGGCGGCGGGGCTGCGAGGGAGGACGAGGGATCAGGCGGGGAGGCGATGGGGAGGCGGCTGGAGGATCGCGAGGAGAGAGAGACCTGCGGGCTAGGGTTAGAAACAGGGGCCATGGGCCTTGGGGTTTAGTGGGCCGGCCTAGAGGGAGCCTTGGTGGGCCTAGGCCTTAGAGGCCGACTGGAGGAAAAATGCTGGGATCTCTTCTCTCTCTCCTTTCTAAAAAAAAAAACAGAGCGCAAAGAAGAAAGGAGAGAAAAGAAATGAGTGGACAAGAATTAGGTATGAGGGTAATTTTCCGGACTCACAAAATATGCTCGCTCCAAGAAAAATAGAAAGGCCATGATAGAAGGAAATAAATTCAAATTCATTTGAATATAATTCAAATGGTTTGAATAGGAAGTGGAAGTTTGGAAGGCCCAAAAATGTTGAGAATTTTAGAGGAGCCACAATAAATGGGAAAAGAAATGTTGGCAAAGTTTGGGGACCAAACTTGAAGTAGAAAGGGCATTGGAATTTGCAAGTGTGTTATGGTGATTCCAAAACAATGGAATATTTTTAATATAGCTCCCTAATATCGGGAGGGTATGTTATAAAGAGAAAACACCATGTGAATCCCTCGATTTAAATGGATCGAGAAATCCATACAATTTATTTAGAAGAGTTTTAAAAAATTAATGAATGATGCCATGATGACATGATGCAATGCAAAAACAAAACAAACCACACGACAAAACTCGGAAACCCTGGAAGGCAACTGAAGCTCCGGTCTTGGGCGTCACAACACTCCACCACTACGAGAGGATCTCGCCCCGAGATCTAGGATGGCACCGGAGAAAAGCGGAAGAGGAAGAGGTAAAACAAAGTTGCTTCTCCGACAAACGAGTGAAACCAAAGAACCTTGAGAGGTTGAACAAAATGAAAGAAAGAAAACAACGAGGATGAACAAAGTTGAAAACACTCTGTTAGAAAAGAGGAACAAGGGATACGACGAGAACCAAGAGGTTAAGTGATAACATAGATACTGAAACCACTCCGGTTAAAACTAGATCGAGAAGGAATAAGATTGATAAAATTTGGGCAGCACTCCGACTGAAAGAAGAAGGAAAACTTGATAAGATGAAAAGAACTTGAAGAGATGACACAACCTCCGGTTAAATGGATAAGCAAGAAAAAGAACATGATCTTTACAAAACGAGGGGAAACAAACGATTGAATTGATATCAACAAGGAGACGAGAAAACTTATTTCACCGAGAGGACAAATGAAGAACTTGGGTCCTTTATAAGCACCATAAATAGCAACAATCCTTAGGGAAAGCTTTAGGTGAAATATAGCCCAAGACAACTCCAATGAAGAGATTGATGGATTTAAAATACCTCATTCTTGACAACATGTGAATCATGAAACACGAACTCAAATTGTCGAGAATGACATAACACCACCTCAAATGATAAGGTAGAACGAATTGCACTTCGGAATGCAAGAAGAAGAAAGCTTGAACTCCTCAAAACAAAACATGTGTTGAGCACCATGTTCAATTTTGAGTATGGCTTGACGGATCATAACTTCGAGAGAAATCTTGATGAACAATTGGAGAAAGAAATGAATCCTTGACGAACCACCATGTAGAGCCTCCATGAAGAACTCCGGTAAACAAAAGGATGATACAAGAAAGAGAAGTTGACAACACAAGGTGAAGCCTTGCAGTGACCAGATGAAGCTTTGAAATGATATAACCGAGAAAACTTGGAACTCCGGAAAGAAAGATGAACAAATGAAACCAAGAATTTTGATGAACCTTCGGAATAAGGAATTGAATTTACTCGATGAAACAAGAATAAGAATTACATTATGTTGATCCTTCACCAATTAAATTGATGGCAAGCAACGGATTAGGCATACTACTTATTCTCGTAGAAAGGATTAAGATAGATATGGCGCAAACTTGAGAAGGTATTGATGGAACCACCGGTGGGATTGAAACAACGAATAAATTGATGTGATAACAAAAGAAGTGAAATCTTGAACAAACCACCATAATAATTGAGAATGAACGAAGAAGGCACAATTCACCGGGAAGAATTGGAAAACGAATAAAGATGCTTGACAAAATTTAGATACATTAGAACGAAGAGATCATGAACTGATTAGAGGATATTTCGACGATGCACCGGTGAGATTTGGAAAACAAGAGTTGAACGTTGGAATGGATAATTCTGAGATGATGGGCTCCGAAGAATCAAACTGAAAAGACTCCTGAAATACTCCGGGTGGGTGAAAAGAATTTTCACAACCGAAAATAATTATGAGAGGATGGCACAAAGCTAGAACCATGAATCTTGAAGAGAATGGAGCAAGATTTAAGAGAAACTCTTCTTCGGTCTTCAAAATTCGAGAATGATGACGAGAAACATCACCATGAATTATTGAAGCACTCCGGAATGAAAATTAGGGAGGTTGAACCAACAATGAAAATAATTTGAAAGATCTTGGAGAAAGACATTTGGTGATGATAAATGATTCTTCGTCAAACTTTGCAATGAATTTGGTAATAGCTCCTGAAAATTAGAAGAGTCGGGTAAGATCACAGGAAAAGACACGTGGGTTAGGGCCCACTCAAAAGAACCACCGTTGAACAATTGCTTGAAAGAGAGATTGCACCGGTTGAATTAAATGGCTTGAATGAGATAGCATCCTCAAAAGAACTTGAGTGAATTGAGAATGGAAACTAGAATCTTCTGAGATATCTTCGGCACTCCGGAACAAATGAATAACGAGAGGTGAATGATTAGGGGATGCACCGACATGAGAAAGCATTTGAAACGATGAAAAGAATACGATCAACACTGAAAATTTGACTTAAATCCACCGGAGAAGAAATATTAGAATGGAACAATGATAAGGTTAAAGCTTCCTTAGCGTCTTCATGAGAAATCACCGGATAAAACATTAAAGGAAAAGAATGAAGAAACTTCACTCAATAAAATGGATACTTGATTAAGAAATCTGAGTCCTTGAAGAAAAAAGGGTGGGAGGGCGGAAATCAAAACAACTTGGGTCGGATGAAACGAACACCGTTGAGAAAAAGCTTAGAATTGATCTTGCGAATGTTGGAATGATCGGATCCACTTGAAGAGAAGCACGCCGGTTGGAAAAGAATTTACATGACAAGCTCAGTGATCAAGAAGGATTAGTATTCCCATAGCAATATGAGAACGCCATTTAGAATGAGGTATGGAATCAACACTTGACTTCGAAGCAACTCGAATACCACAAAACAAAACAAAAACAAAGGATTTGGCTTCAAGAATAAACACGGAACAAATACATATGATAGAGATTTACCCAATCCTTTATCATGCATGGGCGGACCACTCGGAAAGATATTCTAGGAGCTACTTGAATTCCCACCTATAAACTCCGAAACTTTACGGTTATGCAATCGGTGTTGGGGATACAGGGACACAAAATATATCACCCAAACTAACAATACCTAGATCCATTTGTATCCATCCGTCAACACATAACCAAGAAATCCTCGAAATCGTGTACCTCGACCTTGAAAAGCATCCGTTATACAAGTCATGGCAATACTCCCTTTCGCCACGATCTTGGCTATCGGGTTATCTCACCAACAACTGCACAAAGAGATTGGGCTATCGTGGTTATCTCACCAACAAGCGCACAAAAGAGATTTCAAGATGTCGGCAAAACTCGGTATTCCAAGAACCACGTGACCAACGATAAAATTGTGACGACAACACCTCGGAGCTCAACTCCGGGACACCGCCACAACCCCGATAAATGTCGAGGCACCAAGAACAATGTTCTCGTCACAAAACCATCGAAGGCTCGATTACCAACATAGCGCCCTCGATGCGGCTATATCTCCCCGTGTCGAAGCACGACTTAGAGGCATAACCGCATTGAAAGCAATGTCGCAAGTGAGGTAATCTTCACACAACCCATGTAATACATAAGGGAAAGAGATACATAGTTGGCTTACAATCGCCACTTCACACAATACATGGGTAAAACATTACATCATACAGATACAATCAAGGTCCGACTACGGAACCAAAATAAAAGAAGACTACCCCAAATGCTACACAGATCCCGATCGTCCCAAGCTGGCTCCACTCTTGATCAAGCTGAAAGCGAAACAACACAATGAACAAGATCTTCATCGAGCTCCTCCTTGAGCTCGGGTACATCACCCTGCGGTTTCATCGGCACACTGCAAACTGGTTTTGGAAGTATCGTGAGTCACGGGACTCGGCAATCTCACACCCATGAGATCAAGACTATTTAAGCTTAAAGGTAGGACAGGGTTGTGAGGTGGAGCTGCGACAGCGACTAGCATATATGGTGGCTAACATACGCAAAAGAGAGCGAGAAGAGAAGGCAAAGCACGGTCGAACAACTATGATCAAGAAGTGATCCACGAACTCCTACTTACGTCAAGACATAACTCCAAACCGTGTTCTCCTTCGATCAACCCGAAAAAGAGACACTCACAGTTACACCACGGTTGGTGTATTTTAATTAAGATCAACGGGTTTTCTACAACCGGACATTAACAAATTCCCATCTGCCACATAACGCAGGCACGGCTTTGAAAGTTCAAACCCTGCAGGGTGTCCCAACAGCCCATGATAAGCTCTCGCGATCAACGAAGGATATTCCTTCTCCCGGAAGACCCGATCAGTCTCGGAATCCGGCTACAAGACATTTCACAGCAATAAAACAAGACCAGCAAAGACCCCGGATGTGCCGACAAATCCTGATAGGAGCTGCACATATCTCGTCTCGAGGCACACCGGATTGTCCAAACTTCCGGTAAGGCCAGCCCTCAAGTTTCCTTGAGGTGGCCACCGGCGACACTCTAGTTTGGACCAACACTCACGACGAGCACCGGCCGGGGGTAAAATAAGATGACCCTTGGGCTCCGAAACCCAAGGGAAAAAGGGCTAGGTGAGGCAAATGGTAAAACCAATGTTGGGCCTTCTTTGGAAAAGTCTTATTCAAAGCGAACTGTCAAGGGGTCCCATAAATCACCCGACCGCGTTAGGGACGCAAAAATCCGGGAACATAATACCGATATGGCGGAAACTAGGCGGCAAGAGTGGAACAAAACACGGGCATAAGGCCGAGCCTTCCACCCTTTACCAAGTATATAGATGCATTAATAGTATAAGATATATTGTGATATCCCAACAAGTAAACATGTTCCAACAAGGAACAAAATCTCCATGTTCAACAAGGAACAAACTTCATCTTCACCGCAACTAACAACGCTATAAGAGGGGCTGAGCAAAGCGGTAACATAGCCAAACAACGGTTTGCTAGGAAAGGATGGTTAGAGGCTTGACATGGCAACATGGGAGGCATGATAAGCAAGTGGTAGGCATCGTAGCATAGGCATAGCAAAAGAGCGAGCAACTAGCAAGCAAAGATAGAAGTGATTTCGAGGGTATGGTCATCTTGCACGAAATCCGCAAGGAAGAAGAACGAATCCATGAAGAAGACAAACGGACGAAGTCGAATGAATCCTCACAACTCCGGAACGAAACCGAAGCTAACGAGAGAAGCAAACCGGAAAGAAACAAACAACATAGTAAACAACCAACACATAAACACGGCATGATGCACAAGCGAGTATGATGCATGTCCGGTTTAATTAGCATGGCATGGCAAAGTGCAACAAACAATACTACAAGTTAAGTGGAGCTCAATATGCAACGAGTTGCATATTGACGAAACACCACAACACTTATTTAGTTCTCTCTCGGTTAGGTACACAACAATATTAAATGTTGTTAAACATGGCAAGAGGTGAAGCATATGAAACTATCTATATAGGCAAGTTTAAATGAGGCCGGAAACAACGAACAACAATTCCGGAAAATCCCCATATGCAAATTATGGATTAGGAACAGATCTGACCTAAAGCATATTTTAGAGTTGTTAAACATGCAAAGTAATGCTACCATGTTAAACTAGGCATTTTTCTACCCCATTTACATATATAAATTATTTAAAACCGAGTTACGGTTATTTAGTTATGAAATAAATCATTTTAGCACGGCATATTAGCATATTAATGCAAACAACAATTATAAACATTTAAATGTTGTTATCATGATCACGGATGACATGTGCAAGTTTATGCAATATTATGAAATTGTTATCATGAGCATGATATGAAGCATTATGTCACCGTGGTGGAAGAAAGGGGGTGCCACGGCAACGATAACGGAAATGGTGCCACGGCAACATTCCGGTTCCGATAACTCGATTGAGATACGGTGCAAAGGAAAGCGTGTGAGCGAGTCATGCAAGATGGTGGGGTGATCCGGTTCGGGTTCCCACGGAGCGGTGGTATGGCAAAGAGGGCATCGCAAGGATGATTCGATCACGGCGGTCGTCACGGGTTATACCTTGAACGTGCAATCGGGACGGTCGAGTTCGTGAGGAAGTAGGCGTTCACGGGTCGTCGAGGAAGTAGAGGAAGTAGTCGTTCTCGCGATGATCGCCGAGGGAAGTAGTCGTACACGGCGAGGGGGAAGTCGTTGTTCACGTTCGATGGTAGTGGTACATCTCGTCGCCGAAGTAATTGTACACGAAGGTAGTCGAACAGCGGTTCCGTTACGTGTCTTGGCGACGGTAGTGGTACACGTTCTCGTAGATGTTCGGGTCGACGGTAGAGGAACTCGCGACGGTAGTGGTACACGTTCGGAGCGGAACTTGGCGATTCAGGTCTCCGTAGGGGTACTTGTCGCATCCACGTGTAGACGAACTTGGCGTATCCGTGTATTTGGCGCATCACCGTGTAGTCGAACATGGGTTGAAGTGGTACTTGCGAAATCCACAACGAATGCAATCGACGCGTCGTGGTCGGACTTGACAAAATCACACCGGCTACAATCGTGGTACTTGGGGAGAACTCCGGAGGCGATGCTTGGCGGTCTGGTGTGATCTTGGCGTCCATGCGGCAGCAACAAAAGCGGAGCAGGGACGGAGACGCCGGGCGCTGATGGTGGGCGGTCGGCCTCGGGGCGCCCTTCTCCGGCGACGTTGGCGGCGGGGAGGATGACGGAGGGAGGCGCAGCCATGGCGGGCTCGGCGACTCGGGCGGGCGGCGGATCTGGTCCCCGCACGGGACGGCGAGGATCTGGCAGCTCTGCTGCTGCCTGCAAGCCAGGTCGAGGCGGAGGAGGAGAGGACCCTGGCGGCGGGCGGCATCATGGCGGGGAGCGTGTGGCGCGGCACCAAGGGCGGCGACGAGGAGGCCACCGGGGTCCGCCTGGTGGCGAGCTTGAGGGGATCGGCGTGGCGCGAGAGATCGAGGGAAAGGGAGAGGCGTCTGGGAGAACGAGGGAGAAAGGGATCGAGCGCGGGCGAGAGGGAGAGAGTGAGATGGGGATCGGGCGAGCGGGGCTGCGAGGGGAGGACGAGGGGATCGGGCAGGGAGCGATGGGGAGGCGGCGCTGGAGGATCGAGCAGGGAGAGAGAGACCTACGGGCTAGGGTTAGAAACAGGGGCCATGGGCCTTGGGGTTTGGTGGGCCGGCCTAGAGGGAGGCGCGGCTGGGCCTAGGCCTTAGAGGCCGGCTGGGCTGGGATCTCTTCTCTCTCTCCTTTCTTAAAAAAAAACAGAACGCAAAGAAGAAAGGGAGAGAAAAGAAATGAGTGGACAAGAATTAGGGTATGAGGGTAATTTTCCGGACTCACAAAATATGCTCGCTCCAAGAAAAATAGAAAGGCCATGATAGAAGGAAATAAATTCAAATTCATTTGAATATAATTCAAATGGTTTGAATAGGAAGGAAGTTTGGAAGGCCCAAAAATGTTGAGAATTTTAGAGGAGCCACAATAAATGGGAAAAGAATGTTGGCAAAGTTTGGGGACCAAACTTGAAGTAGAAAAGGCATTGGAATTTGCAAGTGTGTTATGGTGATTCCAAAACAATGGAATATTTTTAATATAGCTCCCTAATATCGGGAGGGTATGTTATAAAGAGAAAACACCATGTGAATCCCTCGATTTAAATGGATCGAGAAATCCATACAATTTATTTAGAAGAGTTTTAAAAAATTAATGAATGATGCCATGATGACATGATGCAATGCAAAAACAAAACAAACCACACGACAAAACTCGGAAACCCTGGAAGGCAACTGAAGCTCCGGTCTTGGGCGTCACATGTGTCGTGATCATCGTCAACATTTTAACTTCTTCCGATACGTACATTGAGTTCCTGATGAGAAATTCCATGCTTGCCCCCTCGATGGTTTGTGTTAACATCGACAACATTCTTGATTTCCCTTCCAACACAAAACTTGTTCTAGTTTTGCGTTGTACCTCGAGTTCCTTGCTATCTGACTTATGTTATGCTCTACCTTGGAGTATTACCATCGTTTATGTCAAGAATGTCGTGAGGATTTCACCACCTCTTATGAAGTATTGGTGCAAGTAATACTTCTCACCATAACCTTTCCTTCTTGGTCCCCGTGTTGATTCTAACCAGGATGCCAACAAGTGAATGGTGCTGATGGGATTCTGTACTACTAGCAACCCTATTGCTTTAGAGTTGATGGTCGATACTTAGACTATTGGTTATTGAACCACCATTCTAACGTTGATCATGCTACCTAAGCCCATATTTTGGGTGCCCTTTTCAACCAACGTTTAATTGTGCATGTTTTCCTCGAGCATACCTATTTATATCATTTGATCCGACAAATGTTATCTCCTTGTTCACATTATTGTGGAAATCCATCTTTTTGGAAACCTTGATGAATTGCCGCTGAGTCCATCAGCCACCTTATCATCCTCTCCTTGGCTTAATGATGAACTCTTGTTTCGGAACTCGCTTCCATAGTTCATTTCCCGAGAATCTTACAATGTCATCTTGTCAATTAGGTATTGCGCCTTTTCTTCTCGTGCATCCCGAGTGCGAGGTATCTGACACCAACCAGATCTGAAACTCGGTCAGATATGATGGTTGGAACATTTTCCAAGAGTCATAGCATTGGTCTTTCTATAACCCAATAAGGTGATGTCATGCCTAGCACACCTGGTTGGAGGGCCTATTGCAAGACTTATTCTATGAGTTGTTCCTAATGGATCCTTTGTGTATCTAAAGTTTGACCTTTGCTTGAAGAACATGTCAATGCTATCCCGAAGCATGTCTGTGGTAGTCCGATTTTCAACAAGAACATTTGAAGCCCAATGCTAAATGTTTCTCGCTCGATTATCCAAACACCGTTGTATGGGTAATGTCATGAAATTTCTCTCACCTCACCTAAAGAGTTTTATACATTATATCCTGTCCTGGATATCATGCTCTGCTTGTCCTTGGGAAGGATATACCCTTGAAATATGTGTTTAAACACATTTTCCTTTCCATTGCTCTGTTTAAATCTGATAATCATATCCTCCTTTCCATTGTTTGGTTTAACCTTTCTTGTGATCTATATGATCTAAGCAGTAATATTCTCCTGCTTTTGTAAACACCTCAGTGTATAATTCTGTCAGAAAGACCCTGTTACTTTTGTTGATGACATTCCGGTAACCACCGATGGATGAGAACTTTGCCTACTGGTCCGCCTCATTCAACGAGCAGGAAAATGGTTCTCTTCGTCCCTCGCCCTTGGTACCGACGTTGTTGCCAACATAATCGACAGGCTACCCTCTGACATGCCTTGCTATCATGACCATGCAAGATGTCACCACTCCTACTTTTATCCCACATGGTGGGCCCATAACCCACAGTTACACAGGATCGAAATCTGACTCTCCTGTACACCACCTGTTCCCTAGGTTGTTCCTCGCGCTTGACTTCGTATGTAATTCACAGACCACCTGTCTAGTGATCTAATCTTGTATGAGACGCAATACCTATTCTCTTTGCCCTGAAACCCTTTCACCTTCTGATTAGGCATCGAACGATTGCCTATCCGTTTGAAGCTTCTCATGGTACCTTCTTACTCTGCTCTCGATATCTTCTTAAGTTTCAAATCGAGAGATACTTATGCTTCTTCCCTGAGTTAATCGTCTGATGCTCGAACTTGTTAGAATCCATCCTTATAGAGTTTCCCTTCTTACCCTTTCGTAAGTACGGTGAAGATCCTGAAGGAAGGACAACAACTTCATCATGATGACCTGAAGCAGAGTAATGAAGACATCAGCGCTATGGGTCGACCACTTCGAGAAGAGCAACCAAGACTGAGAAGATTCGTTAGGATTTCGTAACCAAACCTTTCCCCCTTATTCCACCTCTTAAATCTCGGGATGAGATTTCTTGTAGTGGAGGAGAATTGTGACGCCCGGATAGTTACGCTATAGTAACCCTCCGCTAATGATGCCATGTCACCACAATTACTGTTGTTAATCTTGCGATGATTCAAAACCCGTTCAAATTTCAAATTTAAAATCAAGTCAAACAATTAAAGTTTTCAAAAGTCAAAACTAAAATGTTCTTAATTTGAAAAATAAATCATGGATATTATTGGTGGAGAAACAACATCTTTATAAAATAATTAAATACCCTAAAGTGATTAAAACAACAACAAAAACAATTAGTTATACTCCTAATATATTTTACAAAATACTAAACTATTTTAGCTAGGTGCCAAAGTCATTGTGGTAGTGGTATAATTAATGTTACTATGTTATGTGCTAATTGAATATTTTACTAAACTAAAAAGATTTGAAAGATTAAATAAAAAACAATAAAAGGGGGGAAGAACCCCGCTTCCCCTCGGGCCTCAACCACTGCCCGGCCCGGGCCACCCCACCACACCTACCCCCACTTCCTAGAAACCCTAACCCCCCGACTTCACACGACGGCCACTCCCCCCCCCCCCTTGTCTCGATCTGGATCGGGATCGACCCGATCCGCCGCCCACTCCCCCACGTTCGCCTCCCTCCCCACCCCGATCTGAATCGGGGCAACTTCTCAGCACTAACGCCATCGCATCGCGGACCTCACCATCGCCCGAAGCTGCCCTCTACACCGCCGGACCTCGTCGCCCCGCCGCATGTCATCCCCGTCCTCCCCCTCGAGCTTGAGCCCATTGCCAATCCCCTGCAGTCGCCGGTGAGGCCCCCGGCCTCCACTCCCCTCCTCTCTGTCCCGTGTACCGCACCATGCTGGTCACCGTCGCCACGGACGCCGCGCCCCTCGTCCACTCCCGTATGCTCGCCCGCATCACCCCGCGCTGGCCGCTCCCGGCCCTGCGACCACTCGCGCCCGCCCTTCCTTCGCCCGGCCTCGCAGCTCCACCGCTGTCAGGACCCCGATCCTAAGTCACACCGATCTAGCATGTAACACATCATATCACTTTGCGGCCTCACGCACGGTATTCCCACGGGTGTCGCCTTACCATGGCCCGGGACCGTTTGCGTCTTTTGGCTCACGTATATGATAGTGTCGCTAGCATCCATATGACAAAGAACCCGGCCGACATGGCTAGTCGTGAACCCAAAGCGGCGCTAACCTATGGGGACAGCATACATGAATCACATCGAGCATGTCGGTCATCAACGATATATTCGGGCTGTAGCACTGGGCTAACAGGACTCCGGTATCCCGGCTGTAGTGAGCTAGGCAGGACTCGAATAACACCGCGTGACATTTCCCGAAGGGAGACATATAGGAACGAAGTGAAACACATGCCGCCAGATCAAGTGTCCAAGCAGTAGTCTTTGGGCTAGCAGGACTCGGTGAACCGGGCAGAAGCGGACTACTATCGCCGGAGGCACGAGACTACATTTCCCCATATGAGAGGCTGCCAAGGATAAACAACTAGTTTGTCGGATCCCACACATACCAAGCATTTCAAACATACACACAATATGCTCAATATGTGTAGATACAACATGGCATCACAACATAACTCTACGACTCAAAATATTATTCATTAGGCTCAAGAGCGAGATATTACAAACATGGGTCTCATGACCCAACACTCGTGAGCATACAAGTCAAAGCACAAGCGGAAGCTAAACATGTCCGGGTACGCATAACTATAAATGAAAAAGGCCGAGAAGCCCGACTATCTACGAGATCCGCCGAGGGCACAAGATCGTAGCTGAGGTAACAAGCTAAACGTCAAGTCCACGTGGAACTACTAGCGAGACCGACGTCTCTCGCAAAACATAAAATAAGCAAACGTGAGTACAATTGTACTCAGCAAGACTTACATCGAACTATATACATATGCATCATTATCAAAGGGGTGGTGGAGTTTGACCGCAGCAAGCCAGCTTTGACTCGGTGGCTATCCTGTACTACGACCGCAAGTAACTCTTTTGAGGTGGCGCACACGAGTCCACATATTCACCATGGCAATACACCACTATGGACCCGCTCCCGTCTCCCACGAGAACGCCATCCATAGCACTCACGCTTATCTTGCGCATTTTAGGGTATCCACTTTCACTTGTCTATGAACCGATATAGGCAACCCGAAGTCCTTTTCCGTGGACACGGCTATTCAATAGATCTTATTAACCTGCAGGGTGTACTTCTTCACACGCGCTCACCACTTACGCCGCTTACCGACATGTACTCAAGCAACCTTCAAGCGGAAGCCCAACGTGGGTGTCGGCCACGGCCTACCTAAACACTCAAGTCCCTAGTCCGGGTTTATCGCCTATTCGGTTCCATCCGCAGGAGTCCGCCGAGGTTTCCCATACAGCCCCGAACGATGTGTGTAGGGTTCCCGAGATACCAAACGGGCACTCGGTACACCGGCCACGGTGCCTACCGCAACACAACCCACCCCTAAGGTCAGCATTGCGTATGCCCCCAAAGATGCTACAAACACGAAACTACTTGCAACTCCTTGACCGAGGACAAGGGTGGTCAAGAAGCCGAGAGGGTCCATTGGTTTTGGGCCCAATGCGTGGTAGTAACTGTTTCATGGATCACAAACACGTAACTCAGTTCTCGAGGACGGCTGCAATGAGACAACCCACCATGTACTCCTACATGGCCTCTCACCGCTACCTTTACCAAATCGTGTTCACACACTTAGCTCACACACAGTAGGACATGTTCATAACAATTCCAATTCATTCCCGATGAATCGGACCGACTCAACTCTAAGCAAGAGCAGGCATGACAAACAAGCATAAATGAGTAGGCACAACATGGCTCAAACAACTCCTACTCATGCTAGTGGGTTTCATCTAATTCTTGTGGAATGACAGTCATGCAAAGGATCAAGGGTTCAGCTACCGCAGCAAGTAACACATGAGTCGTTGTTGTCTTAATGCAGTAAAATAGAGCAGGAGCGAGAGAGTGGGATTGTATCGGAATGAAGGGGTTTTGCTTGCCCGGCACTTCTGAAGATAATATAGTTCTTCATCGGTGTCATCGAACAATCGTCGGAACATCGTCTACCGAGAGGGGACAAACACCAGTAACTGAGAAAGAACACAATCAATGCAATGCACATATATGATGCATGAGCATGTTAAGGAACTGAATTCACCTAATGCAACAGTAATCCAAGTTAGTTGAAGTGGAATTCAAACAAGGTTGAACTCCAACTCCAAATGCTAGTTCATAAGTTACCCTAATCATGATTCATCCTATTCAGTGAGGTTAACTTGTTCAAACATGCATGATCATGGCATAAACAGATTCTTCATATTTTTCTGATCATTTTTCATATATAAATTATTTCAATCCGAGTTACGGTTGAATTTCTATGATTTATTAAAGTTTAGGGCATTTTCTGAAATTTCCTGAATTAAATTAAATCCAGAAAACTAGTTATTGCGTCACCGAGGTCAAGATCGCGTCGTGATCAACCTGGTCAAACTCGACGTGTGGGGCCACACGTCGGTGACTCGATGGTTAAGCCCGGTCAAACCCGCAGTGACTGTGGTTTGACTTGGCCACGGGGCCCACGGTCGGCCGGGTGGGGGTGGTTTGCTCATGGATTAGGTGCTAATGATGCCACGTCGACACTCACCGGAGCATGGCGGCGGCGACCACATCTCATGGCGGAGGCTCGCGGAGTTGCTCGGGCTCGCGCCACGGAGGACCATATCGCACGGTTTGTGGCTACGGAGAGTGGCGGTGGGGCGATCCGGTGGTGGTGGCGAGATGGAGCTGGGCGGCTCAGAGGCACCGGCGACGAGCTATGCGGGCGGCGGAGCTCGGCACGCCGGACACGGCGTTTTGGGGGCACGGAGGAGGAGTGGGTAGGTGCTCTGGGTTCCGGAACGCGCCGAGGACGACGGGCGTGTTTCGGACGCGACGTCGGGGCCTCTAGCCTTGGCGACCTCGTGGCCGACAATGATGAGCTCGGGCTCAGCGAGCCCGTGGTTAGAGGAAGGAATCGCATCGAGGAGAGGGAGATTGGTGCGGGGCTCACAGCGATGACGTTGGGACGCCGGGCGAGGTCGGGACGGCCCGGAGCCGACGAATCAAGCGACGGCGACGGCGGGTCCAAGAGGGAAAACGGTGGGCGGCGCCGGGCGCCCGGCGTCGGGAGGCTCAGTGTGAGGAGGGATGGATGGAGGGCGGGGCTTGGGGGCATGTCGGGAGGAGAGGGGTGGCGGTGGCCGCGAGGGCAGCGAGGGGCGGCGCTCGGTCCGGGCGAGAGAGAGGGAGCAGAGGAGGGAACGAGGGAGAGGGAGAGAGCGAGGGGATCCAGGGGGGTTCGGGGAGGCGCGTGGCGTCTCCGGGCGTCGAGGGGGAGCCAGGCAGGCTGGGAGGGAGGAGGTGGCGAGCTCGGCTGGTCGCCAGAAACCTCCTCCGCCCTCTTGGCAGAGGTAGGCGACGAGCGGCGTGGCGGTTGGTGGCTGGGCCACCAACCGGGCCAGCGAGCGAGAGGGGGGGAGGTTTGGCTGGCGCCTGTAGGTGGGCTGCCAGGTAATCCTTCTCTCTCTCTTTCTTTATTTCTGTTTTCTATTTTCTGTTTGTTTTAGTTTAGTAAAATACTAAACCATTTAAATAAATCCTGGAAATAATTGTGGGCATTAACTGAATTTATTACAGAGGCCCTTAACTATTTTTCAGAATTGTTAGAGCATTTAAAAAAATATTAATAGTATTTAAATGCCCCAATTCAAATACAATATGGTTTATTCAAAATCCAAAATGCCTTGGAAAATATCCATCATCTCTGGATATGGGTTTCACCCTTTTCCATTAATCATGAATATTTTTGCAAACCAATTTGGGTTTTTGAAAATATTTTTGAATTTGAACCTATTTGAATTGCTTTTGGTGCTAGGGCTTGGTCATCCCCATTTCAAATTTTCATGAAATTAAACATGATGCATGGATGCAATGCCACTGGTTACAAGCAAGCTCTAGGGCTGTGACAACTCACCCCCACTAAACAAGAATCTCGCCCCGAGATTCAAGACGTGAGGTAAGAGGAAAAGGGAGGTCACAAACTATCACAATCTTCATGATCCATTTGCCCTCCTCGAAAATGTTGATTCATTCCATCATCTTGGTCTTGACGTCCTTGCTTTCGAGGTCTTCACTCGACACGACAACAGAAAGAAGGGGAAAACCCTACATGATTCGACCTTCACGAAGATCAAGTAAACATGATCGACTCACGGTCTGAGACGGTGACACATCTCGAGTTGAGACACAAAATACATCGAGAGGGATGGAAGAACAACAACGGGGTTTGATTGGTGGCAACAATTCCACGCTTAGGGAGATGGTGGATGGTGTCAAGGTGGCGAGGAAATATTTATCATGATCCCGTAACGGGACACCTCGAGAAAGGTGGCGCAAGGAACTATTTCCTTAAGTGGCAAAAAGAATTACTTTTGATCCATAGATCATTGGAACTCTTTATACCAGCCAAAGGCAATCACAAGCGATCATGTGGTGGAATGCAAAGGAGTGGTACACCCGGACTAGAATGGATGATGTGGACTACCTTGTTGAAGACAACTCAATGGATGAATTTTTCTTACCATCGGAGGTGGAGGGGACCCATGGTAAGTCCACTTTTGAAGATAAACCTGGAGAAGAATTGCTAAGAAGACAGTCTATAGCGAGATAGCACAAGGACGGTGCAAGCTGGGAACGAAATGCAACTGTTCGAATGTTCCAACCATCATATCTGCCTGAGATTCAGATCCGATTGGTGATGGGATACTTCAGACTCAGCATGTCTGAAAAGGAAAGGTTGCAACACAAAACCGACGAGATGACGTTGCGAGATTCTCGGGATAAGAACTACGATAGCAAGCTCCAAAACATGAGCTGGTTCTGCTACAAACCCATGAACCCGCTGTCCAAGGCAAGCATGACCACGTAGTAGTCTTATGATAAAAATACTACCGAGTTCAGGTTGGGAACCATCATCGAGGATAACGAAGTCCTATCATAAGTCATGACTAGTTGTTATGAAGGAACTCCTTCTCCTTGAACAATTCAATCGGTGGCTTGGTGTGCTATGGAATCCATATGGAATGAAGATGATCAGTCTATCGCACCATAGAATACTTCGCACGTGCATGGTGACTTGGGATGATTCCAAAGGAACAAAACAAACCTTTCTCAAATTCATGGCGGCAACTTACACCAGATGCACATGAATTAGAGGAAGTCACTACTTTCATCCAAACATATGCTTCATGAGCGAAACACGAAGAATTGCTTACACAAGTTTCCAATACTAGGTTGATGCTCAACATGACTCATGGGGGAGACAAAATGCTACTGATGGGCTCAACAGCAACTCATCGGAATTTCCATATCACTGGACTTCCACCATCATGTGAACACGTGATAGTATTGGTCAGACCAAAGATGTAATGGTGTATGCTCGAGGGATCAACCACGAGTAAGACAACATCACGAATATCGTTGGTTCTGATTTGACTTGACGATTGCCCACACTCAAGTCAAAGGATCGATAAGACAATAGATCCAGCAACTGATCACGAGGACCAATCGATGAAGATATCATCTTTGTTCGACACACACTACACAAGAATATCCCATTGGATCGAACTAGGTTAGGCAAGCTTTTATCTTCCAACTCTCCAAGTTGTTGTCTAGCTTAACCAACTAGCTCAGGGGTATCCAACACAGATTCTTGGAGAAGGGGTGGTTCACAAGAAACCGACTTGATCACGAGCTCAACATAATAGTCAGGAAGCAACCCGGTAACACTTCCAAGAAGATAATTGGAAAGTCACGAACCACCGATATGTTACTAAACTCAAGAACAATCTCGCTTTTGAGGGCAAGACGATATTATCAAATGAGTGAGGACTTGACAAGATCCTAACTCATCAATAGAAGTGTGCACCAGAAATAAGGACTAGGTAGCACGATTAATCTTAGGATGATGATTTAATAACCAACACGCTAAGAATGAGGATAATGTCCATTAACTACCAAGCAACGAGTTTCTCGGAGTATTGATTTCACACATCACAATTCACTTGTCGGCTTTCCGGTTGCATCAACACGGAACCGAGAAATGAACAATGATGGTGAGAAGTATCACTGCATCAAGAATTCCTAGGAGGTTGTGCAATTCCCATGACATTCTTGACATAAGATGGCAATACTTGAGGTAGAACAGAATCAAAAGTTGAATTGGCATTTTGATCTGCGGGATACAACTACTTTGACCCAATCCTAGAAATGGATGAGGTATCGAGTTTGTTTCTCCTAGTCATTCCGAGTAGAATGGCTTGACGGACCACAAGGATAAAATGCATCGATGAACACAAATGCACACATACCCTTGGCTATCAATTGATAGATGAAGGTCGAAGGCATCTAAGAGAACAACTCAAAGGAACATATAATTTTCTCGAGTTGTGGATGCACAGATTAGTATGTCGAGCAAGCTCAACATTTTTTCCGGATAACCCATGCGGAAAGGTAGAATTGGCAGATTCACAATTATGAATGGAGAACTCCTCAAGAGCACTCTTATTGTGATCTTTTGGCTCAAAAGAACTTCTGCCATAAGCGGTTCATAGTATTTGGAAGAAGGAAATACCACGGACCTTGAGGACTATCGCAAGGTTACTAATATCCTAAACGCACTAGCAAATACTAACAACATGAAGTAGGATGAATCTCGGATTCAGAACTCAGGAGTAGATTACCTACTACTAAATGGCATCACGGGATGCTTTCGAAAATGATGGCCATAATCATCACACTAGGGATACAAAAGCATTGCTAAATTGCTAGGTGACCTCCTAAGCACCTAGGGTCATAATAATAGTTCCAACATATGTGTCGAGGCAACAGAGTACCTCAACCGGTGGTTAGTGTGCTTATTCGACCAAAAGGACATCGGAAGCGGAAGGAAAGGATTTGCAAATGCATCGACTATTTAGAGACACAGGATGACTCGGACAAGATAACGGCTGTAAATGCTCAAAATGATTTGAGACATCCTGCAGAAAATGGTGGCATAACCACTCAACAACATCATAACAAGATTCGGGATCAACGGTTATCATACAGAATAGTAGGAACTGAATCGGGATTTAAACCAACAATCTTATAAGTCTATGGATTAGTAACACGTCATCCTAATAGATAGATGAGAAGCCTAGTTCTTAAACCCGTGGAAGAGAAGAGGATGACTCGGATCGAAGGCCATGAGGTATAAGGAGTAAAAAGAGCCTTACGTTCCTTCCACAATCAATTCCTTATATAACTAAAGCATTTCTAGACACAACCCGACCAGTTTGGCTTGGTAATCCTACAGCATCAAAGCTCGATACCAACGCTGTCGGGACCCGATCCTAAGTCACACCGATCTAGCATGTAACACATCATATCACTTTGCGGCCTCACGCACGGTATTCCCACGGTGTCGCCTTACCATGGCGGGACCGTTTGCGTCTTTTGGCTCACGATATGATAGTGTCGCTAGCATCCATATGACAAAGAACCGGGCCGACATGGCTAGTCGTGAACCCAAAGCGGCGCTAACCTATGGGGACAGGCATACATGAATCACATCGAGCATGTCGGTCATCAACGATATATTCGGGCTGTAGCACTGGGCTAACAGACTCCGGTATCCCGGCTGTAGCAGAGCTAGGCGGGACTCGAATAACACCGCGTGACATTTCCCGAAGGGACGGACATAGGAACAGTGAAACACATGCCGCCAGTCAAGTGTCCAAGCAGTAGTCTTTGGGCTAGCAGGACTCCGTGAACCGGGCAGAAGCGGACTACTATCGCCGGAGGCACGAGACTACATTTCCCCATATGAGAGGCTGCCAAGGATAAACAACTAGTTTGTCGGATCCCACACATACCAAGCATTTCAAACATACACACAATATGCTCAATATGTGTAGATACAACATGGCATCACAACATAACTCTACGACTCAAAATATTATTCATTAGGCTCAAGAGCGAGATATTACAAACATGGGTCTCATGACCCAACACTCGAGCATACAAGTCAAAGCACAAGCGGAAGCTAAACATGTCCAGGTACAGACAACTATAAATGAAAAAGGCCGAGAAGCGACTATCTACCAGATCCTGCCGAGGGCACAAGATCGTAGCTGAGGTAACAAGCTAAACGTCGAAGTCCACGTGGAACTACTAGCGAGACTGACGTCTCTCTGCAAAACATAAAATAAGCAAACGTGAGTACAATTGTACTCAGCAAGACTTACATCAGAACTATCTACATATGCATCATTATCAAAGGGGGGTGGTGGAGTTTGACTGCAGCAAGCCAGCTTTGACTCGGTGGCTATCCTGAACTACGACTGCAAGTAACTCTTTTGAGGTGGCGCACACGAGTCCACATATTCACCATGGCAATACACCACTATGGACCCGCTCCCGTCTCCCTACGAGAACGCCATCCATAGCACTCACGCTTATCTTGCGCATTTTAGGGTATCCACTTTCACTTGTCTATGAACTGATATAGGCAACCCGAAGTCCTTTTCGCGGACACGGCTATTGAATAGATCTTATTAACCTGCAGGGTGTACTTCTTCACACACGCTCTCACCACTTACCGCTTACACGACATGTACTCGGCAACCTTCAAGCGGAAGCCCAACGTGGGTGTCGGCCACGGCCTACCTAAACACTCAAGTCCCTAGTCCGGGTTTATCGCCTATTCGGTTCCATCCGCAGGAGTCCGCCGAGGTTTCCCATACAGCCCCGAATGATGTGTGCAGGGTTCCCGAGATACCAAACGGCACTCGGTACACGGACCCACGGTGCCTACCGCAACACAACCCACCCCTAAGGTCAGCGTTGCGTGCGCCCCAAACATGCTACAAACACCGAAACTACTTGCAACTCCGGACCGAGGACAAGGGTGGTCAAGAAGCCGAGAGGGTCCATTGGTTTCGGGCCCAATGCGTGGTAGTAACTGTTTCATGGATCACAAACACGTAACTCAGTTCTCGAGGACGGCTGCAATGAGACAACCCACCATGTACTCCTACATGGCCTCTCACCGCTACCTTTACCAAATCGTGTTCACACACTTAGCTCACACACAAGAGGACATGTTCATAACAATTCCAATTCATTCCCGATGAATCAGACCGACTCAACTCTAAGCGATAGCAGGCATGACAAACAAGCATAAATGAGTAGGCACAACATGGCTCAAACAACTCCTACTCATGCTAGTGGGTTTCATCTAATTACTGTGGAATGACAGGTCATGCAAAGGATCAAGGGGTTCAGCTACCGCAGCAAGTAACACATGAGTCGTTGTTGTCTTAATGCAGTAAAATAGAGCAGGAGCGAGAGAGTGGGATTGTATCGGAATGAACAAGGGGGTTTTGCTTGCCTGGCACTTCTGAAGATAATATAGTTCTTCATCGGTGTCATCGAACAATCGTCGGAACATCGTCTACCGAGAGGGGACAAACACCAGTAACTGAGAAAGAACACAATCAATGCAATGCACATATATGATGCATGAGCATGTTAAGGAACTGAATTCACCTAATGCAACAGTAATCCAAGTTAGTTGAAGTGGAATTCAAACAAGGTTGAACTCCAACTCCAAATGCTAGTTCATAAGTTACCCTAATCATGATTCATCCTATTCAGTGAGGTTAACTTGTTCAAACATGCATGATCATGGCATAAACAGATTCTTCATATTTTTCTGATCATTTTCATATATAAATTATTTCAATCCGAAGTTACGGTTGAATTTCTATGATTTATTAAAGTTTAGGGCATTTTATGAAATTTCCTGAATTAAATTAAATCCGAGAAAACTAGTTATTGCGTCACTGAGGTCAAGATCTGCGTCAGCATCAACCTGAGTCAAACTCGACGTGTGGGGCCACACGTCGGTGACTCGATGGTTAAGCCCGGTCAAACCCGCAGTGACGTGGTTTGACTTGGCCCTGGGGCCCACGGTCGGCCGGGTGGGGGTGGTTTGGCTGCATGGATTAGGTGCTAATGATGCCACGTCGACACTCACCGGAGCATGGCGGCGGCGACCACATCTCATGGCGGAGGCTCGCGGAGTTGCTCGGCTCGCGCCACGGAGGACCATATCGCACGGTTTGTGGCTACGGAGAGCTGGCGGTGGGGCGATCCGGTGGTGGTGGCGAGATGGAGCTGAGGCGGCTGTAGAGGCACCGGCGACGAGCTATCTGGCGGCGGAGCTCGGCACGCTTCGGACGGCGTTTTGGGGCACGGGAGGAGGAGGGTAGGTGCTCTGGGTTCCCGGAACGCGCCGAGGACGACGACGTGCTCGGACGCGACGTCAGGGGCCTCTAGCCATGGCGACCTCGTGGCCGGGCGGCGATGAGCTCTCGGGCTCGGCGGAGCCGTGGTTAGAGGAAGGAATCGGCATCGAGGAGAGGGAGGTTCGCAAGGGGCTCACAGCGATGACGATGGGGCGCTTGGCGAGGTCGGGACGCCCGAGCCGATTTAATCGAGGCGACGGCGACCGGGCGGGTCCAAGAGGGGAAACGTGGGGCGGTGCCTCGGGCGCCCGGCGTCGGGAGGCTCGGTGAGGAGGGCGAGGATGGAGTGGCGGGGCTTGGGGGCATGTCGGGGAGGAGAGGGGGTGGCGGTGGCCGCGAGGGCAGCGAGGGGCGGCGACGGCGGCTTCGGTCCGGGCGAGAGAGGAGCAGAGGAGGAACGAGGGAGAGGGAGAGAGCGAGGGATCCAGGGGGTTCGGGAGGGCGTGGCGTCTCGGGCGCCGAGGGGAGCCAGCAGGCTGGGAGGGAGGAGGTGGCGAGCTCGGCGCTGTCGCGTGTCCTCCTCCTCGCCTCTTGGCAGAGGTAGGCGACGAGCGGCGTGGCGGTTGGTGGGCTGGGCCACCAACTGGGCCAGCGAGCGAGAGGGGGGGAAGAGGTTGGGCCGGTTGGGGCGCCAGGTAGGTGGGCTGCCAGGTAATCCTTCTCTCTCTCTTTCTTTATTTCTGTTTTCTATTTTCTGTTTGTTTTAGTTTAGTAAAATACTAAACCATTTAAATAAATCCTGGAAATAATTGTGGGCATTAACTGAATTATTACAGAGGCCCTTAACTATTTTTCAGAATTGTTGGAGCATTTTAAAAAATATTAATAGTATTTAAATGCCCCAATTCAAATACAATATGGTTTATTCAAGAATCCAAAAATGCCTTGGAAAAATATCCATCATCTCTGGATATGGGTTTCACCCTTTTCCATTAATCATGAATATTTTTGCAAACCAATTTGGGTTTTTGAAAATATTTTTGAATTTGAACCTATTTGAATTGCTTTTGGTGCTAGGGCTTGGTCATCCCCATTTCAAATTTTCATGAAATTAAACATGATGCATGGATGCAATGCCACTGGTTACAAGCAAGCTCTAGGGCTGTGACAACCGCCTAACGCCCGCGTCCACGCCACACTCGTCGCACGCCGGACCGCGCCCACGGACACCCGCGCCTATGTCGCTCGTCGTCGGCGGCCCCTCATCTCCTCCGCCACGCTGCCATGAACCACCCCTTCGCCTCCTGTTCGCGCCTGCTGCTGAAGGCCGGTCGCCGCTCCGCGCCGCACACCACAGCCGTCCCTCGCTTTAGCAGCAGCATCGCGCTCAGACACAAGCCAAGGCCAGTGTCCGCCTCCCCACCCAGGGCCGCACCCTCCCTCCTGGCGGAGTTCACTCCCCTGGTGGCCATGGGCGCACGCCCGCGCCCAAGCTTTCAAATCAAGGCCGATATGACCGATATAAAGGCCGATATATCACTTTTGGGGCTCTACCGATATGGACACAACATATCATTTGGTAAATATCATTTTCAAACATATCACCCAATATGGACCGAAATATCAACCAATATGGCCGATATCTAGCCAGATATGCCCATCGATATAACACGATACGTAGACAACAATAGTTGTTTATTAAAAAAAAGTGAAATAAGATTATGCACTTACAACGTCAGCATATATTATCAAATTCATGCACAATGTTTCGTGAAATGCATACATATCGTATTTTTTTAATCATAGAGTAAGAATTTTGTGAATCTTTCCTTAATAGTTTCTTAATCAATAAGTTAATAAACTAGGAATCTAAACATGTTATGTTGAAGCATTGACATCATACATTTAGTTTTACTAAAAATACATGTTTTGAACAAGAATAATTTTTAAAAAACTAGACATGTTTTCTCTGATATATCTACATATCGTCCGATATATCACCCGATATCCGACATCCGATATGTTGAAGCCAAACCGATACGAACCCGATATCTGATATTTTGAAGCCTGCCCGCGCCCTGTGCCCGTTAGCGCCCGCACGCCCGCGCCCGTAACCTGACGCCCGATAGGCCCCCTGTGCCTATGATAGATGGGGCCCACGCCCAAAAATAAAACGAAAAAAAGATTAATTAAATAATAATTGTTAATTAATTAATTAGTTAGTTAGTAAGTTATTTAGTTAACTTAAATAACCTGCTTAATAACCTAATCAACCAGATTAGTTAATCAAGTGTTGTTTAATAAAAACATGTATCAATGACATGCGGGTCCCATGGGCCCTTTTGACCAGTCAACGGTCCAGTCAAACGCTGACTGGACATTTGACCAGGGCCCCACCTATCAGCCCCTTAGACACACTCTGGGTACACTTCCTGTGTACCCATAGCATCTAAATACAAATTTAATTTTGAATTAAATTATATCCGGAAAATTAGAAAATCATTTTAAATCTTTTAAAATTAATATAAAATAAACGTAGCTCGGATGGAAAAACTTTGTACGTGAAAGTTGCTCAGAACGACGAGACAGATCCGAATACGCGGCCCGTTCGTCCGCCACACATCCCTAGAATAGCAAACCTGCAACTTTTCCCCTCCGGTTCATTTGTCCGGAAACACGAAACACCGGGAATACTTTCCCGAATGTTCACCCCCTTCACCGGTATCGCCTACTACTGCGTTAGGTCACCCTAGCACCACGTATTGCCATGTTATGCTTTGTGTTGCTTTGATTGCTTTATTATTTATTGTGTCCCCCCCCGTTGCTCAGCTTGTTACCCTTACCTGCAATCCTAAATGCTTAATATAGGATGCTAGTATTCCATCAGTGGCCCTACATTCTTGTCCGTCTGCCATGCTATACTACTGGGCCGTGATCACTCGGGAGGTGATCACGGGCATATGCTATATACTTTGTATTGTTACATTACTTATGATATTGTTCGAAGATGGGGGCTGAAGGGGCAGGTGGCTCCATCCTGGTAGAGGTGGGCCTGGGTTCCCGACGGCCCCCGACTGTTACTTTGTGGCGGAGCCACAGAGCAGGTTGAGACCACCTAGGAGAGAGGTGGGCCTGGCCCTGGTCGGCGTTCGCGGATACTTCAATTAACACGCTTAACGAGATCTTGGTATTTGATCTGAGTCTGGCCACTGGCCTATACGCACTAACCAACTACGCGGGAACAGTTATGGGCACTCGACGTCGTGGTATCGGCCGAAGCCTTCGTGACGTCAGCGACTGAGTGGCGTGCGCCAGATTGGACCATAAGCCCGCTCTTGTGTTAAGGGGCTAGGTCTGCTTCCGGCCGCCCACGCAACAAGCAGGTGTGCAATGTGCGATGGGCCCAAACCCCTGCACCATAGGATTTAGACCGGCGTGCTGACCTCTCTGTTGTGCCTAGGTAGGGCTGCGACGTGTTGATCTTCCGGGGCCGGGCATGACCCAGAAAGTGTGTCCGGCCAAATGGGATCGAGCGTGTTGGGTTATGTGGTGCACCCCTGCAGGGAAGTTTATCTATTCGAATAGCCGTGATCTTCGGTAATAGGACGACTTGGAGTTGTACCTTGACCTTATGACAACTAGAACCGGATACTTAATAAAACACACCCTTCCAAGTGCCATATATAACCCGGTGATCGCTCTCACACAGGGCGACGAGGGGAGGATCGCCGGGTAGGATTATGCTATGCGATGATACTTGGTGAACTTACCATATACTCTCTTCTACATGCTGCAAGATGGAGGCTACCAGAAGCGTAGTATACGACAGAACTAGCTATACCCCTCTTATTCTGGCATTCTGCAGTTCAGTCCACCGATATTGCCCCTTTACACATATACCCATGCATATGTAGTGTATATCCTTGCTTGCGAGTACTTTGGATGAGTACTCATGGTTGCTTTTCTCCTTTTCCCCCTTTCCATTCTACCTGGTTGTCGCTACCAGATGTTGGAGCCCAAGAGCCAGACGCCACCATCGACGACGACTCCTACTACACCGGAGGTGCCTACTACTACGTGTAGGCCGCTAACGACAATCAGGAATAGTTTAGGAGGATCCTGTGCGGGAGGCTGCTACTGCTTCGATCTCAGATCCCGTTTGTGCTAGCCTTCTTAAGGCAAACTTGTTTAACTTATGTCTCAGACTCAGATATTGTTGCTTCCATTGACTCGCCTATGATCGAGCACTTGTATTCGAGCCCTCGAGGCCCCTGGCTTGTATTATGATGCTTGTATGACTTATTTTATTTTTAGAGTTGTGCTGTGATATCTTCCCGTGAGTCCCTGATCTTGATCTTACATGTTTGCGTGTATGATTAGTGTACAATTGAATCGGGGCATCACATTCGTCCAACACCAGCCCTCGCCAGCGTCGCCATCATCTACTCCGACCACTTCATATACTCCGACCACCATTGGTGACATTGGCCCCGCGCCGATGGACGCCGCAATCGTCATCGAGTTCTTCTCTGCTGGCCCCTCCAACTTCTCTGACATGGCGTACAACTCATGCAGGTCCCAGTCTCCGCATGCCCGGTGCTGGCAACACTGGTGCGTGCCTTCATCCACGACGTGTCCCCGGTCCTGGCAAGCCTGGTAGGCGCTTCGTCAACTTTGTATTCATCCGTCTACGCATGCCCGGTGCTGGCAACACCGGTGCGTGCCTTTGTCCATGATGTGTCCCGAGGCTTGGCAAACCCGCCGCGATGCGTCATCAACAACATCTTCTTTTCGGTGCACCACTACTTCGACACCACTGCGCCCATGCTAACTCGACGCCCTCTTGCGCTCGCGGCTCCACGGAGACTTCCTCGACACCGGCCACCCCGGCTCGACATCGACCACGGCATCCTTCGCCCGGCTCCCTCGACCACGGCTCCACCACCCATGCTCTCGGCTACCTCGACAACGACACAAAGGGCTACCGCCTTGCTTGAGCAACCTCATTGGTTTCCACTCCAGCCACGACTCCGTGATGCATCGGCCATTACGACTGGGGGTCTGTCGGCTGCCTTCGATTCTTCTCCGTCTCACCGTCGCATCGCTACTGTTGGATCATGGGGATGTTGAGTATCATGATTATTAGGAAAGACGAGATAGACTAGGATTTGTTCTGGCTTGTCTTGTATTCCAAGTAGATCATTGTACTCCTATATATATATATGACCATGAGGCTCAAGCAATACAATGAACTATTCCGCCAATGCCTCTCTCCCTTCTAACTCTAAGTATTAGTTGGCTAATACGTGCCAAGATTAATATTAAAGCATGGCAGAAAAATCTTAGGAGAAAGAAGCAGCCTTTGTCTCCTCCCCAGGAAAAGCTTTGGGTTCCTCTGCCTCTCGCCGGCGCCGCCACCGGTCCGCCTCGTCTCCGCTAGCCTTAGAGCCATGGCGGCGTGGTGGATCCCGGCCTTTGCCGGCGGGAGGGCTCTCTTTTGTTTCTTCAAGTTTTGTTAGGGTTTGTGTCCTGCTCAGGAAGACGAGCGGCGGCGGCTCCCTGAAGATGGAATAAGGTTCTCTCCACCTAGCCCCCATTCGGGTGGTGTGTCTAGCATCGTCGATGGGCGTGTGGAGGTGTGTCAGATCTGTCCTTTATGGATTTGCTCGAATCTAGTCACAATTCGTCTAAGTTTGCGTTTCTTTAGGTTGGATCCTTCCGATCTACGCTACTCTTCATCAGTGATGGATATTGTCCTGCTGCGCTGGTCCTATGGGGCCTTAGCACGACGACTTCCCGACTGTCTACTACAACAAGTTTTGCCCGGCTCCAGCGAGGGAGGGGCGATGACGGTGGCGCGCCTTCGACTCACTGCAGTGCTTGTAATCGTCGCTAGGTGGTCTACGAACATGGATGTAATTTTTATTATTTCTAATGTTTGTTGCATTGTCATGATTGAAGAAGAATAGATTGGAAGTTTTCTCGCAAAAAAAGATTTGTGCCAAGATTAGTTGGGTCGCTGGCCGTTAGATCATGCCCATGGATCACACCTATGAAGCAGACGGACCATGTCGTCCTCCACACGGTTACAGCGCTTGCACGCACAAACATGCGACATCCAAAGCTGCTATGTGAAGGAGATGAGATCCCCTGCCACTGCTAGGATTCCTTGCAATATCGACTGACTCATCCTTCTCATCCTCGGATGTCGGCCCCGCATGCCCCTTTCAACCAGTGCCCGAGCCTGCAACAACACCGTCCTTCTATAGCATTTGTGGCAACGATAATTAAGGGTCAGCCTGTGGGACACAACTAATGGTCGGTTCTCCGTTACTCCTTGATGATTGTAAAGGGAAAGATGAGAGGAATTTTTTTAGATTCAGGATGAGAGGATATTACTGTCACCTCTTTACCTCCACATCCCCACCTTTACAACAACGGTAATATGCTCCATGGCGAAAATGTTGCATGGGGGCCTTACACAACATTCATGAAGGTTATTAATTCAAACATTCAGACGAGGATTTCATATCCTACCGTTGTTCAACACCTGAACATACTAGGGTTCCTCCATATGACCGAGAACTAGGGAATTACTCATACGTAGAAACAACTAGCATCGCATGGATAACTATGATAATCATGAACAATATATGAAAGTAATACACACAATAATCCACTAGGGTTCAATATTACAAAAAGATGAACATGGGGATGGTGGTGTCGATGGTTGATGTGAGAGTCTCCTTGAACGAAGTGACTGTGTGATGGCACCCTTCTTGTTGATTTCCCCTATGAATCCCTTCTCGAGGCTAGGGTTCTTCGATATGATGGAATTTCTGGCATCACAGTATCTTCTCCTCCTGACGATGACACAGGGGTGATGTAGTTGACCAGGTGGAGCAGCTGCTACTGGTACAAGTGCTCACTCTCGTATGAGACATTATCTTCTTCTCTAGATCCTCCTGTGCACCGAGTTTTCTTCCTGTTTTGACGATGGCCTCATATGATAGGTTCCTATCACATAAATTGACGTAATTTTTACCTTATATTCTTGGGATTTCCTACTTATGCCTCAAAAATCCTTATGGTTAAGATCCTGGTGAAAATAGACAAAAAGACGTGTGTGGCCGCGGTAAAATTCTGGCAAAACCTTTGACGACACAAAACACAAGATAAAATAGTGGTAAGAAACTGGACTCATTAGTTGTCCCTCCCACCATGAGAGCATCACGATCGCCGCTCCCGCTCGATCTCGAGGCATCACATGTCGTCGCTCACAACAACGTTGCCCCCGGTTTGCAACGACGAGGGACCGCGGTGGTTGCCATTGCAGCACCCAATGAGACCCCTTGTCGCATAGACGTGCCTCATGGTAGGCCTTGTAGCACCTCCCAAGCCCATAATTGTTCTTCTAGGATGTAGAATGCTATCCAGGTTCTTGTTCTTGAATTGTGGGGTTGGTAATTCTTCTTCTAAACCAAGTTGGCCCTAGTATTTCCCTCCCCTTCTCTTCCACATCAAGATTGCCACTAATATTGATGACAATAGATTCCTGTCTCTTATGCTTCAGAGAGGGAGAAAAATTCCTCCATGAAGGAGAAAGCTTGGCAATGACGCCTCTGGTAATGAACTTGTCCGGTGACATACAATTGGAATGCTCAAGTTACTTAGTGAGTGACTGAATTTCATGAGCCTGCTCAATCACGGAGTGGTCATCCATCATCTTGTAGCCATGATATTCCTCCATGACATACAACTCACTTCATGCGTGTGAGACTCCAAACTTGGCCTCAAGTGCATCCCACATATCCTTACCAACCATGATGGTCATGAAGGGATTGACAATCTTGTTGCTAAGAATACTCAAAACAACACCTTTGAAGATAGTGTCTTTATCTTGGAAAGCTTGCTCCTGTTTAGGAGTAAGCTCTCCCTCTGGCTTGCCCTTAGAGGTGTGAGAGTAGTTCACGGTGGTAAGCCAAAGAACTGAACTCGCACATTGATACGTCTCCAACGTATCTATAATTTATGAAGTATTCATGCTGTTATTTTATCATTATTGGATGTTTTACAATCATTTTATAGCAACTTTATATCATTTTTTGGGACTAACCTATTAACCTAGTGCCCAGTGCCAGTTGCTGTTTTTTGCTTGTTTTTTACATCACAGGAAATCAATACCAAACGGAGTCCAAACACAACGAAACTCCACGGAGATTTTTTATGGACCAGAAGGAACCCAATGGGCCGAGCTGCACTGGGGTGTGCCGAGGCATGACCCACTGGTGGTGCGCCAGCTCCCTGGCGCACCTGTGGGTTGTGCCCACCTCGTGGTGGTCTCCGCACCCCTCTTTGCACTATAAATTCCCAAATATTTTGAAACCCTTGAGTTAACTTAGATCGAAGTTCCGCGCTCACAGGCTCAGAGCCACCAAAACCAATCTAGACCTGTTCGGCACCTGCAAGGGGGAATCATCTCCGGTGGCCATCTTCATCATCCTGGCGGCCACCACAATGAGGAGGGAGTAGTCCACCCTCGGTGCTGAGGGTTTGTACCAGTAGCTATGTGTTTAATCTCTCTCTCTCTCTCTCTCTCTCTCTCTCTCTCTCGTGATCTATATCCTGGACTTTGTTAATATAGATGGATCATATGATGTTTCTCCCCTCTAAACTCTTGTTGTGATGAATTGAATCTTTACCCTTTGAAGTTTTGTCTTGTCGGATTGAATATTCAGAGATGAGAACACATGATGTATGTCTTGCAGTATGAATACTTGAGGTGATAATTGGGGTATCATATTGATTCACTTGATGTATGTTATGGCACTCAACTTGCGGATTCCCGAGGTGACGTTGGGGTAATCAATGCATAGGAGTTGATGCACGTTTTTATTATCATTCTCCGATAGAAACTTTGGGGTCCCCTTATAGTTCTTTGTGTGGATTGATTATTATGAATATTAATTTGCTTTGGTGTTATCTTAGTACGAACTCTTGATTAGATCGATCGGAAAGAATAGCTTGCGTTATTTTAGTACGAACTCTAGGATAGATTGATCGGAAAGAATAGCTTTGAGGTGGTTTCGTACCCTGCAAACAATTCCTATCTTTTGTTCTCCTCTAATAGGAACTCGGAAGTGATTCTTTATTGCACTTTGAGGGATAATCATATGATCCAACTATGTTAGCATCGTTGAGAGGTTGCACTAGTGAAAGTACGGACCCTAGGCCTCATTTTCAAGCATTGCAATACCGTTTTTGTGTCTATTTACTATTTTCTACCTTGCTGTTTTTATTTTTTCAGATTATAAAAATATATTTCTACTATCCATATTACACTTTTATCACCATATCTTCGCCGAACTAGTGCACCTATACAATTTGCCATTGTATTGCATGTGTTGGGGACACAAGAGATTTCTTGTATTTGGTTGCAAGGTCGTTTGAGAGAGACTATCTTCATCCTACACCTCCCACGGATTGATAAACCTTAGGTCATGCACTTGAGGGAAAATTGCTACTGTCCTACAAAACTCTGCGCTTGGAGGCCCAAAACGTGTCTACAAGAATAAAGTTGCGTAGTAGACATCACACATTATATTTTATAATTCACACCCTCAATCATAGTAGGCTTACGAGTCACAACAAATGCAATTCAAGAAAACTGCCTACACATACTAAATCTTTCGAAGTGTTGAATAATTAAGCAATTTCCATTTAAGTTTAATCCAGAAAATTAGTAGATAAAACATGATTAACATAATAGCGATGATAACTGAATCAAGCAATAGATTGTTGAATTTAGTGAAAGTGTAATCATGCCCTTAATCATATTTTGACGTTGATGACAATATACATATAGGGGACTAATCATGTTTGTCAAGTGTATCACGGGTTTTAGTCTCCATGGAATCGTATGTGGATCATGAACTACATAAATGTATATTGCTCAATGATACATCCATTTTGCATCATGATTTCCTACTGTTATTTATAATGTTTTCTGCATAATAATGCTTTATGGAATAATTCTAATGTCGTTTCTCTCATAATATGCAAGTTTTACACAAAGAGGGAGAATGCCGGTAGCTGGAAATCTGGACCTAAATAAGCTATGCCGGAGTTACCTATTCTGCACATCTCCAAATGAGCTGAAAATTCACGGAGAATTATTTTGGAATATATAAATATTGGAGCAAATAACTACCGGAGGGGGCCACCTGGTGACCACAGGACACCAGGGCGCCCCAGGCCCCCCAGGCGCGCACTGGTGGGTTGTGGCCAGCCCGGCCCACCTCCGGTGCCCATCTTATGGTATATAAGTCATTTTTACATAGAAAAAATAAGGAGAGGACTTTCAGGACAGAGCGCCGCTGTCTCGAGGTGGAACTTGGGAGGAGCACTTTCGCCCTCCGGCGGAGCGATTCCGCCGGGGGAACTTCCCTCCCGGAGGGGGAAATCGTGGCCATCGTCATCACCAACAACCCTCTCATCTTTGGGAGGCCAATCTTCATCAACATCTTCAACAACACCATCTCCTCTCAAACTCTACTTCATCTCTTGTGTTTAATCTTTGTACCGGAACCTCAGATAGGTACCTGTGGGTGACTAGTAGTGTTGATTACATCTTGTAGTTGATTACTATATGGTTTATTTGGTGGAAGATTATATGTTCAGATCCATTATCCTATTCAATACCCCTCTGATCTTGAGCATGGATATCATTTGTGAGTAGTTACTTTTGTTCTTGAGGTCATGGGAGAAATCATGTTGCAAGTAATCATGTGAAGTTGATATGTGTTCGATATTTTGATGATATGTATGTTGTGATTCCCTTAGTGATGTCATGTGAACGTCGACTACATGGCACTTCACCATCTTTGGGCCTAAGGGAATCCATTGTGGAGTAGTTATTAGATGATGGGTTGCTAGAGTGACAGAAGCTTAAACCCTAGTTTATGCGCTACTTCGCAAGGGACTGATTTGGATCCATATGTTTAATGCTATGGTTAGATTTTATCTTAATACTTTTCTCATAGTTGCGGATGCTTGCGAGGGGGGTAGTCATACATAGGAGGCTTGTTCGAGTAAGAACATCACCTAAGCATCGGTGCACCCACATATCAAATTATCAAAGTAGTGAACACAAATCAAACCAACATGATGAAAATGACATGGTGAAATTCCCGTGTGCCCTGAAGAACGCTTTGCTTATTATAAGAGACCGTTTTGGCCTGTCCTTTGCCACAAAAAGGATTGGGCTACCTTGCTGCACTTTATTTACCCTTACCGTTACTTGCTCGTTACAAATTATCTAGCTATCAAACTACTTGTTACCGACAATTTCAGTGCTTGCAGACATTACCTTGCTGAAAACCACTTGTCATTTCCTTCTGCTCCTCATTGGGTTCGACACTCTTACTTATCGAAAGGACTATGATTGACCCCCTATACTTGTGGGTCATCACTCAAGAATGGAGAAAAAAATACAATAGCTTAGGCCTTTTCGGTTTGTTCTTGAGTATAGGGATCCCTCACTATTAAGAGGGGATAATATGGACTCGTGAAAGACTTGCTCAAAACCCACAGTTTTTGTCATATGCCTTTCACTCACATCATACAACAATGTCACACATACACCCACAAATCACCCTTGAGTAATTCCCCAAATAGACATATTTCTTATATCTTATGAAACCATTTTTGTCTCCGGCTCACCGGATGTCCGGTCACTCATTGCTCACCAGAGTTCAGTGCTCTTACCAGAAACCCGGTGTATCTCAACACAACGAAATTGACGGATTATGGTCCCCACCAGAAAACCGGTTCATCCCAACCAGAGCCAACATGGCGGATGTCTGGTGCTCTCCGGATGTCTGGTACCTCCCGAGCCACTAGATGTTTGGTAGCTCTGAGCCACCGGATGTCCGGCTGCGTCCAGAAATCTGGTGCGCTCCCAACAAGACACATCTGATGAATTTCCGATCCTTAGAGGAAATTTGGTGCACTTCATCCCGAACAAAATTGATGGATTTTCGGTACTCACTGGATGTCCGCTGCCTCCGAAGACACCGGATATCCGACCAGTATGAGACGTCTGCCAATTCTTTGACTTAGCCATTTCACACTATTTTTCACCCGTTGTCACACTACAGTCATCAACGTCCATAGATTCCACCCGGCGATCGGTGCTTGTTTTGCCATCGAACGTCCGGTAACCCACCGAATATCCGACACTTATTTGCTCCAACGGCCACACTGGATTAGCACTATAAATACCCCTCTACCAATCCTATAGAGGGTTGACCACTCCATTCAAAAGATCCCAGAAACCCTACAAGTGCCCCCTCTTACCGTTCCTCACCATATCTCAGATCTCGGAAGTGTTTGTGAGAGTTCTCGACAATTGTTCCAATCAAATGATGGATCCACTCCCTCTCCTTCTTGTGACCAAAGTAAACCATGATTTGAGAAAGTCTTGAGCTTTTCCCCTTGATCTTGTTACTCTTGGAGCTTGGAGATTTCGACGCGGTAGTAGTACTCTGGCGAGGAATCGAGCATTGTAATTACCCCCAGAAAGTTTGTGAAGGTCTGGAGACCACCTCAGGGTCTACCACAAGTGGTAGAGAAACGTCTTCATGGTGTTGTCTCGAGGGGAGAATAGGGTGAGCCTTGTTGGGGAACGTAGCATGCAATTTCAAAAAAATTCCTACGTTCACGCAAGATCTATCTAGGAGATGCATAACAACGAGAGGGGGAGAGTGTGTCCGCGTACCCTCGTAGACCGAAAGTGGAAGCGTTTGACAACGCAGTTGATGTAGTTGAACTTCTTGTTCCGACCGATCAAGCACCGAACGTATGGCACCTCCGAGTTCTGCACACGTTCAACTCGATGACGTCCCTCGAACTCTTGATCCAGCAAAGTGCCGAGGGAGAGTTCCGTCATCACGACGGCATGGTGACGGTGACGGTGAAGTGATCCGCGCAGGGCTTCGCCTAAGCATTACGTGAATATGACCGGAGGCGTAAACTGTGGAGGGGGGCGCCGCACACAGCAAACAAACGTCGGTGTGTGTTCTAGGTGCCCCCTCCCCACGTTCATAAAGGAGGGAGGGGGAGAGCCTAGAAGTGCGCCATTACTATCTGACTTAGTAATGGCGCACCACATAGAAGTGCGCCATTACTGACATTTTTTTCCAGATTTTTTAATTTTTTTTTCATTTTTTTTCTTAATCTCCGATCACTATGGCTTAATCTCGGGTCAATATGCTTAATCTCAAGTCAAATCGCACTCCGTGGTCAAACTTCCCGGAAGGTCACCCATCCTCACACTACTCCAGCCCCGGCACGCTTAACTTCTCAGTTCTATCCAACCCCAAAGACCTCACTTAATGTGCACTTGTTGATATATCTATCATATCAATCCTATTAAACCTTGTTGATGTCTAGGACTTTGTTTATGTTCATGAGTGTGATGAAATTTTGAAAAAATATTTCAAACTTCCCGGTCATATTACGTATCGTATTTTGAACATTTTTCCAAAAGAAATCGAAACCAATTTTTTTTTCTGTTACTAGTGGCGCACCTAGCAAATGGTGCGCCATTACTAAGTTTGAATTTTTTTCCATTCACCCCTCTAGATCTTAAAAGCCCTATATCTTTTATTCTATTGGGTTTTCGGATGTAACTTTTCGAGTAGATGATTTTTCATATAAATAACTTTTTAATCCGAGTTCGTATACAAAAGTTATGCCCATTTTACTAAATTCCAGAGAGATTTTGCAAATAAAGTCGAAATTCATATTTGTAAATTTTCCCAACAACTAGACCACATATCACATGGGAAACTTATTTTCTTTTATTTTTTGACATTTCCATCATTTTCTTTTATTTTTATAAAACTAAAAAGGCGGTCCACGGGGGGGGGTGCATTTGGTGAAATTTTGGCCACCTAGAAAGTTAGTAATGGCGCACCTTCACAAAGTGCGCCATTATTATGTGTATGACTTGGTCAAAGTTAGTAATGGCGCAGTTTGCATAGGTGCGCCATTACTAAGTTTTATAGTAATCAAGCACCTATGCAAAGTGCGCCATTACTAAGTTGACAAGGTTTGACCAGTCATACACATAGTTATGGTGCACTTTGTAAAGGTGCGCCATTACTATGTCAACTTAGTAATGGCGCACCTATACAAAGTGCGCCATTACTATGTGTATGACTGGGTCAAACCTTGGTCAAACTTAGTAATGGCGCACTTTTCACCTGGTGTGCCATTACTGTTTTGGTTACTAATGACACACCTACACATGGTACGCCATTACTATTTAGAAATGGCGCACCACATGTATAGTGCGCCATTAGTTTCCACATTGGCTATAGCTGTTTTTCTAGTAGTGTCTCGACCATTTCGAGACTCCTCGTCATGTCTGTGATCTCATCCGGGAATCGGAACAACATTCGGTCACCAAATCACATAACTCATATAATACAAATCACCATCGAACATTAAGCGTGCGGACCCTACGGGTTCGAGAACTATGTAGACATGACCCAGACACCTCTCCGGTCAATAACGAATAGCGGAACATGGATGCTCATATTGGCTCCGACATATTCTACGAAGATCTTTTATCGGTCGAACCGTTATGACAACATACGTTATTCCCTTTGTCATCGGTATGTTACTTGCCCGAGATTCGATCGTCGTTATCTTAATACCTAGTTCAATCTCGTTACCGGCAAGTCTCTTTACTCGTTTTGTAATACATCATTCCGCAACTAGCTCATTAGTCACATTGCTTGCAAGGCTTATTATGATGTGCATTACCGCGAGGGCCCAGAGATACCTCTCCGATACTCGAAGTGACAAATCCTAATATCGGTCTATGCCAACCCAACAAACACCTTCGAAGATACCTGTAGAGCATCTTTATAATCACCCAGTTACATTGTGACGTTTGATAGAACGCAAGGTATTTCTCCGGTATCTGGGAGTTGCATAATCTCATAGTCAAAGGAATGTGTATAAGTCATGAAGAAAGCAATAGCAATAAAACTTAACGATCATTATGCTAACCTAATGGATGGGTCTTGTCCATCACATCATTCTCCTAATGATGTGATCCCGTTCATCAAATGACAACACATGTCTATGGTTAGGAAACTTGGCCATCTTTGATTAACGAGCTAGTCTAGTAGAGGCTTACTAGGGACACTCAGTTTTGTCTATGTATCCACACATGTATCAAGTTTCCGGTTAATACAATTCTAGCATGAATAATAAACATTTATCATGATATAAGGAAATATAAATAACAACTTTATTATTGCCTCTAGGGAAAATTTCCTCAGTCTCCCACTTGCACTTGAGTCAATAATCTAGATTACATTGTAATGATTCTAACACCCATGGAGTCTTGGTGCTGATCATATTTTGCTCGTGGAAGAGGCTTAGTCAATGGGTCTGCCACATTCAAATCTGTATGTATTTTGCAAATCTGTATGTCTCCCTCCTTGACTTGATCGCGGATGGAGTTGAAGCGTCTCTCGATGTGTTTGGTTCTTTTGTGAAATCTGGATTCCTTCGCCAAGGCAATTACTCCAGTATTGTCACAAAAGATTTTCATTGGACCCGATGCACTACGTATTACAGCTAGATCGGATATGAACTCCTTCATCCAGACTCCTTCATTTGCTGCTTCCGAAGCAGCTATGTACTCCGCTTAACACGTAGATCCCGCCACGGCGCTTTGCTTAGAACTGCACCAACTGACAGCTCCACCATTCAATATAAATACGTATCCGGTTTGTGACTTAGAGTCATCCGGGTCAGTGTCAAAGCTAGCATCGACATAACCATTTACAACAAGCTATTTTTCACCTCCATAAACGAGAAACATATCCTTAGTCCTTTTCACGTACTTTAGGATGTTCTTGACCGCTGTCCAGTGATCCACTCCTGGATTACTTTGGTACCTCCCTGCTAGACTTATAGCAAGGCAGACATCAGGTCTGGTACACAGCATAGCATACATGATAGAACCTATGGCTGAGGTATAGGGAATGACTTTCATTTTCTCTCTATCTTCTGTAGTGGTTGGGCATTGAGTCTGACTGAACTTCACACCTTGTAACACAGGCAAGAACCCTTTCTTTGACTGATCCATTTTGAACTTCTTCAAAACTTTATAAAGGTATGTGCTTTGTGTAAGTCCAATTAAGCGTCTTGATCTATCTCTATAGATCTTGATGCCCAATATATAAGCAGCTTCACCGAGGTCTTTCGTTGAAAAACTCTTATTCAAGTTCCCTTTTATGCTATCCAGAAATTCTATATCATTTCCAATCAACAATATGTCATCCACATATAATATTAAAAATGCTACAGAGCTCCCACTCACTTTCTTGTAAATACAGGCTTCTCCAAAAGTCTGTATAAAACCATATGCTTTGATCACCTCATCAAAATGTATATTCCAACTCCGAGATGCTTGCACCAGTCCATAAATGGATCGCTGGAGCTTGCACACTTTGTTAGCACCTTTAGGATTGACAAAACCTTCTGGTTGCATCATATACAACTCTTCTTTAAGAAATCCATTAAGGAATGCAGTCTTGACGTCCATTTGCCAGATTTCATAATCATAAAATGTGGCAATTGCTAACATGATTCGTACAGACTTAAGCATCGCTACGGGTGAGAAGGTCTCATCATAGTCAACTCCTTGAACTTGTCGAAAACCTTTCGCAACAAGTCGAGCTTTGTAGACAGTAACATTACCATCAGCGTCAGTCTTCTTCTTGAAGATCCATTTATTCTCTATGGCTTGCCAATCATCGGGCAAGTCAACCAAAGTCCATACTTTGTTCTCATACATGGATCCCATCTTAGATTTCATGGCCTCAAGCCATTTTGCGGAATCTGAGCTTATCGTCGCTTCCTCATAGTTCATAGGTTCATCATGGTCTAGTAACATGACTTCCAGAACAGGATTACCATACCACTCTGGTGCGGAACGTGCTTTGGTTGACCTACGAGGTTTGGTAGTAACTTGATCCGAAGTTTCATGATCATTATCATTAGCTTCCTCACTAGTTGGTGTAGGCATCACGGGAACAGTTTTCTGTGATGAGTTACTTTCCAATTCAAGAGAAGGTACAGTTACCTCATCAAGTTCTACTTTCTTCCCACTCACTTCTTTCAAGAGAAACTCCTTCTCTAGAAAGGATCCGTTCTTAGGAACAAAGATCTTGCCTTCGGATCTGTGATAGAAGGTGTACCCAACAGTTTCTTTTGGGTATCCTATGAAGACACACTTCTCCGATTTCGGTTCGAGCAACCCCAAACTTTAAGAAACGACAGCTTAGGTTTCTTGCCAAACCACGGTTCATACGGTGTCGTCTCAACGGATTTAGATGGTGCCCTATTTAACGTGAATGCAGCTGTCTCTAATGCATAACCCCAAAATGATAGTGGTAAATAGGTAAGAGACATCATAGATCGCACCATATATAATAAAGTACGGTTACGATGTTCGGACACACCATTACGCTGTGGTGTTCCAGGTGGCCTGAGTTGTGAAACTATTCCACATTGTTTTAAATGAAGGCCAAACTCGTAACTCAAATATTCGCCTCCGCGATCAGATCGTAGAAACTTTATTTTCTTGTTATGATGATTCTCCACTTCACTCTGAAATTCTTTGAACTTTTCAAATGTTTCAGACTTGTGTTTCATTAAGTAGATATATCCTATCTGCTCAAATCATCTATGAAGGTTAGAAAATAACGATACCCGCCGCGAGCCTCAATACTCATCGGACTGCATACATCGGTATGTATTATTTCCAATAAGTCAGTAGCTCGCTCCATTGTTACGGAGAACGGAGTCTTGGTCATCTTTCCCATGAGGCATGGTTCGCAAGCATCAAATGATTCATAATCAAGTGATTCTAAAAGTCCATCCGCATGGAGTTTCTTCATGCGCTTTACACCAATATGACCTAAACGGCAGTGCGACAAATATGTTGCACTGTCACTATCAAGTTTGCATCTTTTGGCATCAATATTATGAATATGTGTATCACCACAATCAAGATACAAAAAAATATACCACTCTTCAAGGGTGCATGACCATAAAAGATATTACTCATATAAATAGAACAACCATTATTCTCTGATTTAAATGAATAACCATCTCGCATCAAACAAGATCCAGATATAATGTTCATGCTCAACGCTAGCACCAAATAACAATTATTCCGATCTAAAACTAATCCCGAAGGTAGATGTAGAGGTAGCGTGCCAACGGCGATCACATCGACCTTGGAACCATTGCCGACTCGCATCGTCACCTCGTCCGTAGCCAATATTCTTTTAATCCGTAGCCCCTGTTTTGAGTTGCAAATATGAGCAACATAACCAGTATCAAATACCCAAGCGCAACTACGAGCATTAGTAAGGTACACATAACATGTATATCAAATATACCTTTGTTCACTTTTCCATCCTTCTTATCCGCCAAATACTTGGGGCAGTTCCGCTTCCAGTGACTAGTCCCTTTGCAGTAGAAGCACTTAGTTTCAGGCTTGGGTCTAGACTTGGGCTTCTTCCCGGGAGTGACAACTTGCTTGCCATTCTTCTTGAAGTTCCCCTTCTTTACCTTGCCCTTTTTCTTGAAACTAGTGGTCTTGTTAACCATCAATACTTGATGCTCTTTCTCGATTTCTACCTCCGTAGCTTTGAGCATAACAAAGAGCTCGGGAATTGTCTTATCCATCCCTTGCATATTATAGTTCATCACGAAGCCTTTGTAGCTTGGTGGCAGTGATTGAAGAACTCTGTCAATAACACTATCATCCGGAAGATTAACTCCCAGCTAAGTCAAGGGGTTATGATACCCAGACGTTCTGAGTATGTGTTCACTGGCAGAACTGTTCTCCTCCATCTTGCAGCTATAGAACTTGTTGGAGACTTCATATCTCTCAACTCGGGCATCAAGGACATAATTCTTCTGTGCAGCAATGAGCATAATCCTCAAGTTACAGACCCAGTCTGTGTAGTTGCTACCATCATCTTTCAACTTAGCTTTCTCTAGGAACGCATTAAAATTCAAGGGAACGGTAGCACGGGCCATTGATCTACAACATAGATATGCAAAAACTATCAAGACTAAGTTCATGATAAATTAAGTTCAATTAATCATATTACTTAAGAACTCCCACTTAGATAGACATCCCTCGAGTCATCTAAATGATCACGTGATCCATATCAACTAAACCATGTCCGATCATCACGTGAGATGGAGTAGTTTTCAATGGTGAACATCTCTATGTTGATCATATCTACTATATGATTCACGTTCGACCTTTCGGTCTCCAGTGTTCTGAGGCCATGTCTGTACATGCTAGGCTTGTCAAGAACCCGAGTATTCCGCATGTGCAAAATTGTCTTGCACCCGTTGTATGTGAACGTAGAGCTTATCACACCCGATCATCACGTGGTGTCTCGGCACGAGGAACTGTCGCAACGGTGCATACTAAGGGAGAACACTTATACCTTGAAATTTTAGTGAGGGATCATCTTATAATGCTACCACCGTACTAAGCAAAATAAGATGCATAAAAGATAAACATCACATGCAATCAAAATATGTGACATGATATGACCAACATCATCTTGTGCCTTTGATCTCCATCTCCAAAGCACCGTCATGATTTCCATTGTCACCGGCTTGACACCTTGATCTCCATCGTAGCGTCGTGGTCATCTCGCCAACTATTGCTTCTACAACTATCGCTAACGCATAGTGATAAAGTAAAGCAATTACATGGTGTTTGCATTTCATACAATAAAGCAACAACCATAAGGCTCCTGCCAGTTGCCGATAACTTTTACAAAACATGATCATCTCATACAATAACGTATATCACATCATGTCTTGACCATATCACATCACAACATGCCCTGCAAAAACAAGTTCGACGTCCTCTACTTTGTTGTTGCAAGTTTTGCGTGGCTGCTATGGGCTTCTAGTAAGAACGATTCTTACCTACACATCAAAACCACAACAGTGATTTATCAAGTTTGCTATTTTAACCTTCAACAAGGACCGACCGCAGTCAAATTCGATTCAACTAAAGTTGAAAAAACAGACACCCGCCAACCACCTTTATGCAAAACTAGTTTTGTTTGTCGGTGGAACCGGTCTCATGAACGTGGTCATGTAAGGTTGGTCCGGGCCGCTTCATCCAACAATACCGCTGAATCAAAATAAGACGTTCGTGGTAAACAATATGACTATCACCGCCCACAACTCTTTGTGTTCTACTTGTGCATATCATCTACGCATAGACCTGGCTCGGATGCCACTATTGGCGAACGTAGCATGCAATTTAAAAAAAAATCCTACGCTCACGCAAGATCTATCTCGGAGATGCATAGCAACGAGAGGGGGAGAGTGTGTCCACGTACCCTCGTAGACCGAAAGAGGAAGCATTTGACAACGCCGTTGATGTAGTTGAACTTCTTATAGTTTTGACCGATCAAGCACCGAACGTACGGCACCTCTGAGTTCTGCACACGTTCAGCTCGATGACGTCCCTTGAACTCTTGATCTAGCAAAGTGTTGAGGGAGCGTTCCATCAGCACGACGGCATGGTGAAGGTGATGGTGAAGTGATCCGCGTAGGGCTTCGCCTAAGCACTACGTGAATATGACCAGAGGCGTAAACTGTGGAGGGGGGTGCCGCACACGGCAAACAAACATTGGTGTGTGTTCTAGGAGCCCCCTCCCCATGTATATAAAGGAGGGAGGGGGAGAGAGTCAGCCTAGGGCATGCCCAAGTAGGAGGAATCCTACTTGGGCCCCTAGTCCAATTCGGCCTCCCGCCTTTCCTTTTACTGGAGGGGGAAAAGAGGGAAGAGGGAAGGAGGAAGGAAAGGGGGGCCGAACACCCACCTCCTTCTCCTATTCGGCCTCCTACCATGAGGGGGGCGCGCCACCCCTTGTGGGCTGGTGTGCTCCCCTCCTATGGTCCATATGGCCCATATCTTCCCCCGAGGGGTTCCGGTAACCCCCCGGTACTCCGATATGTACCTGATACATCCTGGAACACTTCTGGTATCCGAATGCTATCATCCTATATATCAATCCTTACCTATCGACCATTTCGATACTCCTCGTCATGTCCGTGATCTCATCCGGCACTCCGAACAACATTCAGTCACCAAATCACATAACTCATATAATACAAATCGTCATCGAACGTTAAGCGTGCGGACACTATGGGTTCGAGAACTATGTAGAAATGACCGAGACACCTCTCCGGTCAACAACCAATAGCGGAACCTGGATGCTCATATTGCCTCCCACATATTCTACGAAGATCTTTTATCGGTCGAACCGTTATGACAACATACGTTATTCCCTTTGTCATCGGTATGTTACTTGCCCGAGATTCGATCGTCGGTATCTTCATACCTAGTTCAATCTCGTTACCGGCAAGTCTCTTTACTCGTTTCATAATACATCATTCCGCAACTAACTCATTAGTCACATTGCTTGCAAGGCTTATTATGATGTGCATTACCGAGAGGGCCCAGAGATACCTCTCTGATACTCGGAGTGACAAATCCTAATCTCGATCTATGCCAACCCAACAAACACCTTCGGAGATACCTGTAGAGCATCTTTATAATCACTCAGTTACGTTGTGACGTTTGATAGCACACAAGGTATTCCTCCGGTATCTGGGAGTTGCATAACCTCATAGTCAAAGGAATATGTATAAGTCATGAAGAAAGCAATAGCAATAAAACTTAATGATCATTATGCTAAGCTAACGAATGGGGCTTTTCCATCACATCATTCTCCTAATGATGTGATCCCGTTCATCAAATGACAACACATGTCTATGGTTAGGAAACTTAACCATCTTTGATTATCGAGCTAATCTAGTAGAGGCTTACTAGGGTCACCGTGTTTTGTCTATGTATCCACACATGTATCAAGTTTCCGGTTAATACAATTCTAGCATGAATAATAAACATTTATCATGATATAAGGAAATATAAATAACAACTTTATTATTGCCTCTAGGGCATATTTCCTTCAAGCCTTTGTGGCGTTGGTGTGCCTTCTTAGTAACATCCATCCCTCCAATGGTGACTAGCTTCCCTCTAAGGAAGTGAACATTGACATACATCCTTGTCCCCTGGAGTTGCAGTTATCCCTAACCCTAACTCCCTACTTGTGGTTAACTGTCTCCTAATCTTTACTTACATCTATTTTATTATGCTTGTTCCCTTGCTACTCCCTGCGTCACAATTTACTGGTGTGCATGCTGAATCTCTGGGACCTAGGCAATCAATGATTGTCTCTAGTTTCATTTGCCCAAGACATAAAAATATCATCGTTTAGTTAGGCCCATAACTGCCACGACGCCTAATTGTTCTGCCATTTATTCGCTAGTTAATCCTTTAGGCCAGTAATCGATGGGAGTGCACTGCATGCAAATTCCCACCTGTGTACACACCAGCGCTGGTGAATAGAAAAGGAGAGGAGATTTCGGCTGATTTTGGTTACTCATGCCATAATAAAACAACACATTAATGCTATCACGCCTAAATCCCCTCCCGATCTAAAATGCATGGAATTGGAAGGGTGCCGAGTAAACTGTGATGGAGGGAGTAATTTTTATTGTTGAACATATATTTTATCACTAGACTAGTAGAATGTCCGTGCATTGCCACGGGCTATAATGCATATATATATTTGAGTGACTCGACAACAATCATCATGTAGACCTTTCCTTTCTCTGCACTCTTCCTCTCTCTATATATCTTTGAGGGGATGGACATGAATGTCGAGCATGTCACATGGGTAGGGGATACAAAGGAATAGGGGACTCCCTCATAAAGATTCTCACCTAAATTTTATGTAACTCGGCATCACCCTCTATTTTTTTATTTCAACACATATATCTAAATTTTCAATATCTTATAAAATGACATTAATTTACATCACCCTTCCTATTCTTTCCCACCAATTAAGCAACCAATATCACTTCTTCCTCACAAATTGAACAACAGATGCCCATACGTTATCAGCCATCGCAGCCAACAATGCACCATGCATGTCACCGTCCACACACACTAATGCATGCTTGCACCACAACCTCGCCTCTGTCTATCTCTCCACTGCCTCTCCCTTACCCTTCCAAGAATATTGTTTGATTCAAGTTTTCTGCTGCAACCTGTTAGCAGAGAAAGCAGAGAACAAAGTTTAATGTCGTATATTAATAGAAAACCCGAAGGTAGAACTTGCATACAAAGGACAACAGATACATGGTGAAGGTTGAGCTAACATGCTTAGCTAAGTCAACTACTCTATGAATGGGTACCCACCTCTACAGATACAACAACTACATTAAACCAATGATCACATTTCAGGGCATCTAAAAGTGTCCGGAGATGGGTTTTAAAGTTGGACAATAAAATTCTTCTTACACCAGCCCTACGCAATGCTTCAAACATGTATTTAGAATCAAGGTAAATGAGATCCCATCAAACAGGTGCTCAACATCTCTGGTTCAGTTAGCAAATGAGTTGGTTCACCTCATAATATAAATGTTTTAGTACTTTGCTATTTCCATGTACATATTTTTTTGCATAAGGGAGCGATTGAATGATCATACCTTGATAAATCGGACTGCACATAGTACCTTGTGGCCGACACTATGTATTTTGCTTTATTTTGTAGATTGATCAAAACTGGCAAAAAATACTGCACCAAGATATGTAACAGTAAACATAAAATGAACAAGATCATCGATAACATTCGTGTAAGATTTGAAATGGGTGAATGAAGGAGCCACACTTAAAGGTGTCTCATTCTGTTGCAGGAGGAGCCGTGGTATTCTGCAAACCACCTTGCCAATTTAGAATCAATCATCAAAAAATTGCATCCACCATGATAGCTTTGAAGGCACGTTGGTTGAACACCGCATTAATGTTGTACTCGTTCAACCTTGAGATATCACCCTTACATTAATATTTCCCTGCATGAACCTTATTCAGTACTCACAAAACTACGTCTACTCACTTTGCCAAGTAGGCACATGATGTATATCCCACTGTCCATTTGTCCAACAAACCAACATTTTAAACACCCTTTGAAAAATATAATCTTTCTCCTTCTCAAGATATTACTTCAAGTGCGTCTTAGTGCTTTCTAGCGTGGAAGTGGTCATGCAGACCATCACTTTAACAAGACCACAACTAGTATTTTGTGCAGCTGACACAATTATGGTAAGCAATGTGCAAATTATCTCTAATAAAAATAAGAGTGGACTTATACACGCACTTGCATGCGAATCCGCTTCATATTAACACGACTTTTCACATGGCGTATGATCCTTTCTATATTAAAGTTAGAAATGCGACCGACATACTAAATTTGCAAAGTTGCGTACAAATGATTTGTCTAATTTTCTCAGGCTAACATTCTTCTAAAGATCCAAGAAAAATAGATAACCATCAAGAACTGTGATCTAATTATGATTTTACATAGTGCTTACCTAGGAAATGCAAAGCTCAGATATCAAAGAAACAAATTTCAAAGTCTATATCATGAACTATTTCCGCATCTATCAACACATCAAGACACAAACCTTTTGTATTTTAAATAAGAAGGTATGAAGGTAAACTAAAATCATGAATTTACCTTGGATATCCTGTCCGCAGAGTGCAAATAATTGAGAGGAGGGGTTGGGGCTGCATGAACGTAAGTTGTAAGCTGCTACTTGAAAAGCAAAGCAGGACATTTGTCTTCAACTTGTTGAAGATCACCTTTTCCTCTGGTTAAGACGTGGCCACCAAGGCAATCGATTTCTCTAAAATTTCCATAAGCAATGACTTAAAACTATAAATTAAGCAAAAGTAAAAACCGGAGACTCAGGTATGTGCAAAGGTGATCGACTGGCTGGACCTTCTCCAAGTGCATATCTTCCATCCTATGCAAGGTGATAGTCCGTAAGTAACCTATTGAAAAGTTCAGATACATGGTTATAAATATTATAAATCAAGAACAGTATCCTAGAAAACAGTGGCTCTGCCCTAGGGGTGTTGAATCCCCTGCTAATAGTGGAATCTCTATATCAAAAAGAAAGGTACATGAGATGAAGACAATAGAATATAGTTAGGTACCATACCGTAAGTCTTAAATGCCCTTCCTTTTCATGTAGTGGATGGAACCAAGGTAGTCAGAATCACGATTCTATTATACAATTCTGTGACTTTACGAATACACGGTTGTGAAGCACCCCCTCACGCATCTCAATGGATCGAGGGTGTTGCAACACCTCCGAAAGGTAAGGGTCGATGACATTCTCGAAGGACTTGTCCTTGAGGGCATTTGGAGATGTCATGATGATCTAGATCTGCCAGAAAGATAGCTCGAAACAAGAACAGAGAATAGTGTCGTGGTATGGTGGTCAAAACCTTCGGGAGATTATATAATGAATTTTTACCGACCAAAATAAGTAATCCGCAAGAAAACGGAGTCCGAAGGGCACACGAGGTGGCCACAAGCCTGGGAGGCGCGCCCAGGGGGTAGGGCGCGACCCCACGGCTTGTCGTCTCCTCGTGTGCTATTCGGACTACTTCTTATTTTACTAATTTTTTAAATATTCCAAAATGGAGTAAAATTGCCTTAGGAAAAGTTTTTGAGTCGGTTTACTTACCGTGTCACATACCTACTCCTTTTCAGGGTTCTGGAGCGTTCCAGTAGGTTTCCCTTATGTACTCCTCTGGTGTTATGGTATTAATAATATTGGTTTCAACATTTACGGGAGTATCTAAGATATAATGTTTGAACTTTGCCCGTTTACCACATTCAGATTATTGCCTTTGGCGTTGTTGATCTTGATGGCACCGGAACGATAAACTTCCTCGATAATGTAAGGCCCTTCCCATTTAGAGAGAAGTTTTACTGCAAAGAATCTTAAACGAGAATTGTATAGCAAGACATGGTCACCTACATTGAATTCACACTTTTCTATCATTTTGTCATGACATCTTTTAACCTTTTCTTTAAACAATTTGGCATTTTCATAGGCTTGGGTTCTCCATTCATCAAGTGAGCTAATGTCAAACAACCTCTTATCACCGGCAAGTTTGAAATCATAGTTGAGTTCTTTAATTGTCGAATAAGCTTTATGTTCTAATTCGAGAGGTAAGTGACATGCTTTTCCATATACCATTTTATATGGAGACATACCCATAGGATTTTTATAAGCAGTTCTATAAGCCCATAATGCATCATCAAGTTTCTTAGACCAATTCTTCCTGGATCTATTAACAGTCTTCTGCAAGATCAATTTTATTTCTCTATTACTTAATTCTACTTGACCGCTAGACTAAGGATGATAATGATATGCAATTATATGGTTAGCATCATACTTAGGAAGCAATTTACGGAAAGCACCATGAATAAAGTGTGAACCACCATCAGTCATTAAATATCTAGGGACTCCAAACCTCAGGAAAATAACTTCTTTAAGCATTTTAATAGAAGTGTAGTGATCAACACTACTAGGTGGAATAGCTTCTACCCACTTAGTAAAATAATCAACAACAACTAAAACATGAGTATACCCATTGGAGGAAGGAAAAGGTCCCATATAATCAAATCCCCAAACATCAATGGTTCAATAACAAGTGAATAATTCATAGGCATATCCTGACATCTACTAATGTTACCAATTCTTTGACATTCATCACAAGACAAGACAAACTTACGAGCATCTTTGAAATGAGTAGGCAAATAAAAACCAGATTGTAATACCTTGTGTGCAGTTCTATCTCCGGCATGGTGTCCTCCGTATGACTCCGAGTGACACTTCCATAGGATCTGTTCCTGTTCATGCTCAGGTACACAATGTCTAATAACACCATCTACTCCTTCTTTATAAAGGTGTGGGTCATCCCAGAAGTAATGTCTTAAATCATAGAAAAACCTTTTCTTTTGTTGGTATGTAAAACTAGGTAGTATAAATTTATCAACAATATAATTAGCATAGTCTGCATACCATGGGGTGCTACGAGAAGCATTTATGACAGCTAATTGTTCATCAGGAAAACAATCATCAATAGGTAGTGGGTCATCAAGAATATTTTCTAACATAGACAAGGTGTCTGCTACGGGGTTCTCAGCTCCCTTCCTATCAATAATATGTAAATCAAATTCTTGAAACAAGAGAACCCACCTAACGAGTCTAGGTTTAGCATCTTTCTTTTCCATAAGGTATTTAATAGCAACATGATTAGTGTGAACAGTAAATTTGGAATCAACAATATAAGATCTAAATTTATCACAAGCAAACACAACTGCTAAAAATTCCTTTTCAGTGGTAGTATAATTACTTTGAGCACTGTCTAGAGTTTTACTAGCATAATGGATAACATTTAATTTTTTATCAATCTTTGCCCTAGAACAACACCAACAACATAATCACTAGCATCGCACATAATTTCAAAGGGTAGGTTCCAATCAGGTGATTGAATAATAGGTGCAGAGATTAAGGCTTCCTTAAGTATTTCAAATGCTTACAATCATCATAAAAAACAAATGGAACATATTTTTGTAAAAGATTGGCGAGAGGCCCAGAAATTTAAGAGAACTCTTTAATAAATCTCCTATAGAAACCAACATGACCAAGGAAACTTCTTATACCTTTGATATCTTTAGGATACGGCATTTTTTCAATAGCATCTACTTTAGCTTTATCAACTTCAATACTTCTTTCGGAGATTTTATGCCCCAAGACAGTACCTTTATTAACCATAAAGTGGCACTTCTCCCAATTCAAAACAAGATTAGTTTCTTCACATCTGTGCAAAACTCGATCAAGGTTGCTTAAGAAATCATCAAAAGAAGTCCCGTAAACAGAAAAATTATCCATGAAAACCTCAACAATCTTTTCACGAAAGTCAGAGAATATAGCACTCATACATCTTGGAAAGGTAGCAGGTGCATTGCATAAACCAAAAGGCATACATCTATAAGCAAAGGTACCAAAAGGGCATGTAAAAGTAGTTTTTTCTTGATCCTCTTGTGACACAGGTATTTGGGAAAACCAGAGTATCCATATAGAAAGCAGAAATGTGTATGTTCTGATAGTATTTCTAGCATTTCATCAATAAAAGGTAAAGGATAATGATCTTTCCTAGTAGCTTTGTTTATAACTTTCTAAATTCAATTACCATTCTGTAACCTGTGACAATTCTTTGTGGGATATGTTCATTTTTATCATTAGGGACAACATTAATACTTACTTTCTTAGGGACACAATGAACAAGACTTACCCATCTACTATCAACAATAGGATAGATTATACCTGCTTCCAGAAGCTTTAATATTTCATTTCTTACCAGTTCTTTCATCTTCGGATTCAATCGTCGCTGGTGATCAACAACTGGTTTAGCATCAGGCTCCATATTGATTTTATGCTGACATAGAGTGGGACTAATGCCCTTAAGATCATCAAGAGTATATCCAACAGCGGCACGGTGCTTCCTGGGAGTTTTCAGTAATTTCTTTTCTTCATGCTCTGAAAGGTTAGCACTAATAATAACAGGATATATTTTATTTTCATCAAGATAAGCATATTTCAGAGTATCAGGCAATTGCTTAAGGTCGAACACAGGATCGCCCTTAGGTGGTAGAGGATCCCCAAGGGTCTCCACAGGCAAGTTGTGTTTCAAAATAGGCATTTGTTTAAAGAATATTTCATCTATTTCATTTCTTTCATTCATATGCATATCATTTTCATGGTCTAGCAGACATTGTTCTAAAGGATCAGTAGGAGGCACAACAATAGAAGCAAGACCAATAATTTCATCCTTACTAGGCAATTCTTTATCATGAGGTTGTCTATGGAATTTAGAGAAATTGAACTCATGAGACGCATCCCCAGAACTTACACTAACAATTTCTTCTCACAATCTACTTAGCATTAACAATGTTCAAGAAAGGTCTACCAAATATAATGGGACAAAAATCATCTTGTGGGAAACCAAGAACTAGGAAAGCAGGGTATTTTATTTTCCCACACAAGACTCCAACATCTCTAACGATCCCAATTGGTGAGATAGTATCTCTATTAGCAAGCTTAATATTAACATCAATATCTTCTATTTCAGCAGGTGCAATATCATTCATAATTTCTTGATATAAAGTAAAAGGGATTGCACTCACACTAGGACCCAAATCACATAAGCCATGATAAAATGATCTCCTATTTTAACAGAGACAACAGGCATGCCAACAACAGGTCTATGTTTATCTTTCTCATCGGGTTTAGCAATTCTAGCAGATTCATCACAGAAATAAATAACATGCCCATCAATATTATCGACCAATAGATCTTTAACCATAGCAATACTAGGTTCAACTTTAATTTGTTCACGGGGTGTAGGTGTTCTAGTATAACTCTTACAGACTACAATTGAAGCTTTTGCATGTTCTTTTATTGTTAGGACCGAGAGTATATCGACCAGAGGGGGTGAATAGGAGATTCAAAAATTCTTTCGAATGGTTTGAAACAGATCCAAATCACAGCAGCAGAATTAACTAATAGTAGATATGGGTGCAATAAAGCTCGCTACTGAGGAACAAATTCTTCAAGGTAAGTTGCAATAATAATTCGAGCATAAGATACAACAGGCTTAATGATGATAATGGTAATGTAGCGTGCCAAAAGGGCTAAGATCATGATGAAAAACGAGAGCAGAGTTATGAAGGAAAACTATGATGAATAATAACTCAGTCTACGAATGACACAAAACTCTGCAAGAAATATGACGAAGGAAATGTAGCAGAGAGTATTAGATCAGATAATGGTCATCACAGGGCACACAAATTAACTACTGAAGGTATTGCAGTGAAGAAGAATAGAACCAGTGGTGCTCGATGGCGACAGAGAGATTTTGTAGACCAGTTCACCCTTATGCCAAAGGGCTGCATCTGGTTGGAGGGGCTGTGACTTAACACTGAAGATAAACTCTCTTCACCCTATTATCCTTCAGCGCATAGCTGATCAGACTCAGGTTGATTTCACTCGTGTTTGATCCTTGTCGGTGATCTCCAAACCTTCAGTCGACCTTCGCGAACCACAATCACTCTTGGTTGCTGAAGATCTGGCTTGGTGAAGACAACAACTCTTCAACACTTGAAGCTGAAACCTATCCGTCTAGAGAGCGTGCAGCTCTCAAGAGTAATAGGTACAAGAACTCTCACTCAGAACTACTGTGATGCTAAACCACTGTCTAAGTTTGGGCTCTTGGTTTTTCTCTCGGTGGATCTTAAACTCAAATCGCTCGGAGAGGGGTTTCTCAAATCAATCTTCTCAGAAATCTTAAGCAGAGCAACCAACGGGCAAAGTTGGAGCGGGGTGGCTATTTGTAGCCGCAGCCTTCCCAGATGGGAAATGACCAAAAAATTCAACCTCAGGCTCAGCCAATGGCCGAACGACACGATTCCAACGGTCGGATTTGAGCACAACGATAACTTTCTTGCGGAGCAAGAAATGCTAACTCCTCGGTCCGAGGCAAATCTCTCACAACAAAGATAACGCAATATCTTGCCGGCAAGTATTCGCTCGGAGCACAAAGAGATTTCTCTTGCAACTCTCATAGGTTATGGCTAAGCATCACAGCGGATCTAAGCATCAAGAACCTACACCCCCCTTTATAGTACGGAGGTCCTATGACTCAAATGAATGAAAGAAGAGCAACTAAATGAATACTACATCTTCACTTTGTCTTTGACTTTCATTTCGGCAGTCAATTTCTTTGAATGACAGTACCGAAACAAATGCTTTGCTTCAGGAGTAAACTTTCAAGGGGTAGTTTTCTTCACATCAATCTTCTTGACTCTATCACCTCAACAAATATAGCTCGTTCTTCTCTGCAACGCAGATGTACTTCGGTGACTTCCTTCGAACTCAGCACCTGAGACATCATATTCTTCGGTTGTGTGTGGACTTTCTCTCTCTGTATGCACTAGCAAACAAATCAGTCCATACCTGTTTCTATCAACAATCTCCAAAACAAGATAGCCAGATATTGCACCAACAATCTCCCCCTTTTTGGACGATTTTTGACAAAACAGATCACATTGATTGATAGATAATGAATGAAATGTAATGCGAAGAATAATGAAACACAAGAGATAAATACGAAGATAATATGTCCCCCCCTTAAGATATGCTTCGGTTTTCAAAGAATCGGGAAAGGTGACATTACTCTTTGTATGAGTGTCATTGACATCAGATCATATACTTGAGTTCTTTCAATGCACTTGACAGTGTCTGAGATAGTTCCTGTCACGAAACTTAGGCAAAGGTTAGATGTAGAATAAGTGCTGACTGGCTTGTGACAGGGATATGTCATGAAGGTTTTCACAGAACACAATTTGAACCTACACGAGATGTAGTTTTCCTGCATGTTAGGTATGCGATATGATCAGAGCAGGATAAAATAAGAATATATTGCTCAAAGTGGATATGCTTCAGGGATGGTTTTCCTGCAATATAGCTGACACAAAAGGATATTTATGAGGAAACCACTTTGTCAGTCATAGGGATAGCCTTCAGGTGAGGCAATTGTGCATAGACTGACTTTCCCGTCTTGAAGTATTTCTTTGAATCAGTATCATCGTATGATGATTTTATGCTCTACTCCGATAGATATGTTTCCCTGTAAGATAAATGATTTCCGATGATAATCAATCACAGGATATACATTTGATGGTACCTGCACAGACAAATAGAGCGAGGCAAATGATATTGCAAAAGGGGGTATTAACATTACATGACGACCACGTTTTTCAACACCACAAGCGGTGCGATAAGTTCAAGAAGCAAATTGTTCAAGGGAAAGCCAAATGGCGAATAAAAACATTCCCTTCAAACCCCGATAAAATATCACTCGATGTAATTCTCCCCCTTTTTGTCAACAAGTGTCAAAAAGGTAAGAGAAGACACATGAGGAATTACTCTGAGGGAGAATCTTCTGAATCCGAACTAAAACCACTGGAAGAATCAGAGTCATAAGAGTGCGGAATGCTCGAGGCAGAAGTAGGAGTAGCAACCTTGGCTTTGGAGGACTTGGAGCAATGAACATCTGGCTTGTAGACTCGAGTACCGGCAATATCTGTGATTTCATCATCATGATTGACAAACAACAGATCCATTGAAGCAGAATGCTATGGAGCACTGGAGTTTGTCTTCGGATGCGCGGGACAACTAGCAAGTCCAGGTAGTCATACTCCTTGAAGAGGCCCTTCTTAGCTAGATCCTAGCGAGAGTAATGCTTCCGCAGCAAGGTCCATGATCGCTTCCTTGCATCCTTCTCATGTAGAAGAATTTGATGAGTGTGATTATGAATCAGATTCAGCTCAGCCATCAAATCCACCTTTTCTTTTCTATCCATCTTGATGTGTCTTTCCAAAGTCTTCTACGTGCGAATACAAATCTCATAGATTGATGGATTTTCTTTGCGAGGGATTTCAACCCTGTCTTCCTTGACTTTTGGAGCATTTTCTAACGTAGAAGCATTTGCAGCAACATCGATCGGGTCCTTCCCTTTGCAATTATCCTTCACGATGCGCAGAGTGTCACGAACTGGTGGCATGAATATTTTTGGCATGTAAGCCCAGAATTTTTTTTCATTTGTAAGCTGCTCAATGCCGAGCATAATCCCTGGAGCATAGGGCTTTAAGGACTGATGGCTATCTGCAGCACATGTCAGGTTCCGTATGAAGAGATCTGGAATGTCAAACTTGATTCCCTAAGATATTGCCACAAGAGAATTTCCCACGATGCCTTTGATGGAGTTTGGCCAGTTCGTTAGCTTGATAGTATTGCAAAGAATGTGGAATAGTACTTTGTTATCATAAGCCAACTTCTTTGGATCAACATCAATGCATTCGTCCCCCACCATGGTGGGATCCATCAAGATGTGGAGTTGTGCTTCAGACACTTCCCAGAAATGCAGTATGCGCTCTTTGTCAATCTCAAATTCACATCGAGGAAAATTTATCAAGGCCAGAAAATGATTTGCCGAGCATTTGATTCTCTCTCTGCCAGTCATCCATTCAAGCTTCCAAGTTGAGGTATTTCCCATTTATCCTGTGATGTATAGCATGGTATAGAACTGAAGAATAATTTCCTTGTTCTAGCCATGGTTAAAGCGCATGAACCCCTTCAAGAGAGCATGTTTAATATGATCAATTGCATTAAGGAAGCAAGGCATTCCTTTGAGCTTGGCGAAGTTTAACATCTTATGATTGAAAATCCTGTGCTTGCCAAACAAGATCCGAGCATAATAAACTGCTTTTTCTTCTTCCAGAACCTCAGTGACAATGATGTCCTTTCTCCTTCGTATGGGTTGACTCCAAAGAATGCAAGCTTCGATGAATGAAGTTGTTCATTGAATGCGGGGCCATAGGGGCCATACTCAGCTGAAAATAGCGAGAATGATTCCTGAGGATTTTTCTTGAGTTCTTCCTCGCTAATTTCCATCGGCTGGACATCTTCAGAGGCCGGAGCATTCTCATCAATGGACTTCAATGGTGTAAGACGCTTTGTAACCTTTTCTGAAGCAGATGGAATAGGATCACTAGACTGGCCGTCATTTTTCTTCGCTGGAACTCCTTCAGCGGCTTTCTCAAATTCAGGCACTTGGGCCTTTTCTTTCAGAGAGGTCTCAACTATGGGTGGCACAGCAACCTTTTCATACTCTTGATTCACAACTTGATCTCCCTCAGTCTAGTGAGGCAAAATTGACGGTACAACTTGGTGTGGCAAAATTGGTGGTGCAACTTCTTGTCCTTTTTCTTCAGGAGCCATGGGCTCTTCAAATTTCTTTTCTTCCTGTTTTGGCTGTGAAGCCAAAGAACCAGGAGCAGGGTCAACCTCCAACAGGGTAGATGCACTAGATGAGGAGATCGTAGGGATATTTCCTTGGGAAGAAATTAGCGCCCCTCAACCTTCTCACCCTCCTTGGTGAATCCAAAGGGTTCAACTTGAATTTCCTTCAACGGCGATGAAGTTGCCTTTTCCATCTCAATATCTTCATCAATTCTATCTTCAGCAACATTTTGCTCGGGCGCGACATTTGCTTCATTAGGATTGACCAGATAAATGTCCACTACATCAGCTTCTTATGCGGCTGAGGTAGGAATAATGACTACTGCTGGCACAGACTGTTGTTCAGAAACTTCCTCGGGACGAGGGGATGGTGGAATCTGTTGCAGTGGGACACTTGTATCAACAGGTGCTACAGTAGGTACAGATTGGATACGACGATGCTTGATCTCTTTCGGCTTATTGGCTCTAGCCTGAGCTCTCTCACATTTCTCTTCTCTTTCTTTGCACGAGCAATATCTGCTTGACACCTAATCTCATCATTCCTTTGATCATAGAGCTGAGAAACATCCATCTTCATCTTGGAGTGCCAATCAATCTTGTTATTTCTCATGACAGTGAGGGCTTCGTTGATCTCAAGGATTCCCTTGTTTACGTCTTTTCTTTCAGACTTAGTCTCAAGAAGCTTTTATCATTGATATCTTGATTGAGATCTTTGGTAATTTCTCTCAGCTCGGAGAAGTGCTTTGCTACCATGTTGGTAACATCTTCAGGTAGACCCAAGCTGCTCAACTCAGCTGGATTTGCTTCATAGGAGGCACCTTCAATGATGTCAAATAGAAGATCAAAATCATATTCCTCTGTGGAAGTAGGAATGATTTTCTTTGCCTTCTTGGCAGAAGCAGCATCTTTTTCATCAGTAATCGATTTTCTCTTTGCCACTGGGGCAGTAGAACCTGTCGTGGAATTTTCACGGCAGATGTCCTAGTGTGAGGACTTAGCTGTGAGGCCAACGCATCTATGTGGTAGCTTGAGAGGGGTTGATCGGGATGAGAGACGCGAGACGGATCAACACACAAGACAAGGATTTAGACAACTTCGGGCCTCGGGAAACATCATCTGGTAATAGCCCTACATGTTGTTTGTGGCTAGGCCTCATTATGCTCATGAGGGAGTCGCCGTATAAACCGGCTCTCCGCTAGTTGTGTCTATCCCTAGAGATTATTTATTGTCCCTCTTGGGGTGCCCTGCCCCTCCTTATATAAGTTGAAGGGGCGGGTTACATGTAGAGTCCAACTCGGATTTAAGACTTAAACTATTCTGACTTCTCTTCACGGGCTTCTCTGCATGGGCTTCTTAACGTCTTTGTCGGATTTCGGGTTCCGGCAAACCCTTGAGGTTCGAACACTGGGGTGCGCACGAAGATCTTTCCTCCCTCTAGCTTGCTCTCGCAACGATCGCAAGTCCTAGCTCGACGAACCCGCCGATGTGGTGTAATACCCTACTCCAGTGTGGTGTGGTGGATTGCCTCTTGGGCTGAGGATGAATAGTTACAAGGGAAGAACAGCCTCCTGAGGAGAGGTGCTCTTGTGCTTGGTGAGCTTGTGTGGTTGGGGATGATCTGAATGATCCTTCTAAGATCCATCTCTCGCTATGGTGGTGGCTAGTCCTATTTATAGGGGCCTTGGTCCTCTTCCCAAATATTGAGCGGGAAGGGATGCCACAACGGCCAAATTCGAAGGGAGACAACTAGTACAAGTTATCCTGACTAAAGGTGGTCTTCTCCTGCCAAAGGCTCTGGCGGTGACGCCGTCTTGGGCTCCACGGTGACCTCCGTCCTGCTGGTCTTGGTCTTGTTGCATCGATATGGAAACCTTTAGCTGATGCCTCGGGACTCCTCGCCTATGCTTGCCTCTTTAGCACCAAAGAGGAAACGAGGACACTGCGAAATCTGGCGCCCGCTTGGCCCTAGTCGTCATGGCTTACATCACAGGAACCTCGTGAGGTGCCCCTTGCCTTGATCTCTCCGACCCTCGCGAGCCAGCCTGGTGAGGCCACCCCCGAGGAGGTCTTGTGTCATCCACCTCGGGAGGCTTGGCCCCTCGCGAGGGTCTTGAGTGCTTGCTGGTGAAGATGGGCCGTACAGGGCCGCTAGTGGAGCCACGCCATGGGCCACACACAGACAAGTCTAGGGACCCCCGTTCCCAAGACGCCGACAGTAGCCCCTGGGCCCAAGGCGCGCTCGGACTTGGCTTCGAGGTGAAGCCAAAGGGCAAGTGCGGAGCGCCACGGGCCCCAACAGCCTGCAGCCTTGCTTGACGCGTGGCGATTGATTGGACGTGGGCGTCTCCGCTTTCCCACGCTGCCTCGGCAACTGCCCGACTGGCAAAAGGCTGGCGCGGGCAACGCTTGCCTTCATTTCTTTCCTTCGTCTTGCTCCAGATCCCCTTTCTTGCTCCATGCTTTTGAAATCTCCAGATCTGCTTCCATTCTCTTCCCGGCCAGCGACCAATGGCACCCCGAAAGGTCAAGGCTGCTTCGCTGCCCGCCTAGTACGAGCCGGCTCCGGACACACCCAATATCTCGGAGAAGAACCTCGCGGCTACGTGTCTGCGGACGGTGGGGGAGAACAATGAGAGGGGGAAGACCGAGCTCCGGGCTGGCTCCGCCGAGCTGGAGGCTTCGAGAAGCACCTTCTACCCCATCTTCATGAGCAGCGTCGTTGCGGGGCTGGTTCCCCCCGTCTCCGACTTCTTCTACACCGTCCTCGGCCATTACAGGCTGGAGACCCTTCATCTTCATCCTAACTCTGTTCTTCTCCTGTCGATCTTCGCCTTCTACTGCGAGGCGTACGTCGGGGTGATGCCGTCCGTGGCTCTGCTGCACCACTTTTTCTTCCTCCGGATCAATGACAGCCACACCTCAGGGTGCGCCAACTTCGTCGCGGCTGGCAAGGCTGTCGGCATTCTGGGAACGGGGGTCCCCAGAGTCGCCTGCCTATGGCCCACGACATGGCTAAGCAAGTGGGCCGTACGGCCCATATTCATCAACAAGGCATCCAAGACCCTCGCGAGGGCCCAAGCCTCGCGAGGCGGACGATACAAGACCTCCTTTGGAGTAGCCTAGCTAGGCAGGCTCACGAGGAGCGGAGATATCAAGGCGGGGCAAAACCTCATGAGGCTCTCGTGACGTGAGCCTGATTTAACGACACCAGTGAGGCGCCCGGCCAGCAGCAGCGTCCTTATTTCCTCTTTGGTGCTAAGGAGGCCAGCGTAGGCGAAGAGTACCGAGGCATCAGGCAAAGGTTGCTATATTGGTGCAACGAGATCAAGACCAGGAGGACGGCAAGACGGAGGTCATCGTGGAGCCCAAGACGGCGTCACCACCAGAGCTTTTCGCAGGCGAAGACCGCTTTTGTCAGGATAGCTTGTACTAGCTGTTCCCCTTCAAATTCGCCCGCCGTTGTTGGCTCCCTTCCCGCTCGATATTTGGGAAGAGGACCAGGGTCTATATAAGTAGAGCTAGCCACCATAGTAGGGGCATCTCATCTTAGCTTGATCCGAGGAGATCCAGAGACACGCACAAGCTCGTACGCACAAGAACACCTCGACCTCAGGAGGTTGTTCTTCCCTTGTACTGTTCATCATCAGCCCAAGAGGCAATCCACCACCACCACCACACTGGAGTAGGGTATTACACCACAATGGTGGCCCGAACCAGTATAAACCCCGTGTCTTTCTATGTTGCGAGTTTGTCGAGTTCGTCCGCGAGATCTTAGTGAGCTAGGGCGTAGATCGGTAGGAGGGAAAGACTTCGCGCGCACCCCAGTGTTCGAACCTTAAGGGTTTGCCGGAACCCCACATCCGACATTTGGCGCGCCAGGTAGGGGTGCGTCGTAGCTTCCCTTCCATCAGTCCGTCGCTCCATCGCTTCGTCATCTCCATGGCGGACGCTTGCCGTGCTCGAGCTGAGCGTCGGGCTGCACTCACCGCCCGCGTCGCTCAAACGGCTCCCGTCGGCGGGCCACCTCGCCGTTCTCTGTCTCCCGCCGCCAACGCTGCCACCGGCCCGGCGGGGAACGAGCAGTAGGCGTCCTCGCTGCACCCTTCGGTGCGGCAGGACGGCTGCACCACTACTCCATCACTAACCCCTGCCGGTTCTTCGTCTCATGCGCGCCGCGCTCCCATGGAGGCACGGGCCACACTCCTCGCGGCGAACGAACTCCTGCGTTACTGCCCCGTCGACGACCTCTATGAGGAGTGGCTCGACTGCGTCGCCGAGCTCGTCCGCGCCGCAGGGGGCTCTCCGGCGCCGTCTGCTACGTCTTGAGCTTGCGTTGGTTTTCTCCGAAGAGGAGAGGATGATGCAGCAGAGTAGCGTAAGTATTTCCCTCAGTTTTTGAGAACCAAGGTATCAATCCAGTAGGAGGCCACGCGCAAGTCCCTCGTACCTACACAAAGCAAATAACTCCTCGCAACCAACGCGAATAGGGGTTGTCAAGCCCTTCACGGTCACTTACGAGTGAGATCGATAGAGATGATAGATAATATTTTGGTATTTTTGGTATAAAGATGCAAAGTAAAATAAAAGGAAAAGTAAAAAGCAAAGCAATAATAAAGCGTGGGAAGATTAATATGATGAAAATAGACCCGGGGCCATAGATTTCACTAGTGGCTTCTCTCAAGAGCATAAGTATTTTACGGTGGGTGAACGAATTATTGTTGAGCAATTGACAGAATTGAGCATAGTTATGAGAGTATCTAGGTATGATCATGTATATAGGCATCACGTCCGAGACAAGTAGACCGACTCCTGCCTGCATCTACTACTATTACTCCACTCATCGACCGCTATCCAGCATGCATCTAGAGTATTAAGTTAACGAAAACAGAGTAAAGCCTTAAGCAAGATGACATGATGTAGAGGAATAAATTCATGCAATATGATAAATACCCCATCTTGTTATCCTCGATGGAAACAATACAATACGTGCCTTGCAACCCTTTCTGTCACTGGGTAAGGACACCACAAGATTGAACCCAAAGCTAAGCACCTCCCATTGCAAGAACTACCAACCTAGTTGGCCAAACCAAACGGATAATTTGAAGAGACTTGCAAAGATAACCAATCATACATAAAAGAATTCAGAGAAAATTCAAATATTGCTCATAGATAATCTTGACCATAAACCCACAATTCATCGTTCTCAACAAACACACCGCAAAAAGAAGATTACATCGAATAGATCTCCACGAGAGAGGGGGAGAACATTGTATTGAGATCCAAAAAGAGAGAAGAAGCCATCTAGCTACTAACTATGGACCCGAAGGTCTGAAGTAAACTACTCACACTTCATCGGAGAGGCTATGATGATGATGTAGAAGCCCTTCGTGGTGGATTCCCCTTCCGGCGGAGCTCCGGAACAGGCCCCAAGATGGGATCTCGTGGATACAGGAAGTTGCGGCGGTGGAATAGGTTTTTGGCTCCGTATCTGGTCTGTTGGGGGTACGTAGGTATATATAGGAGAAAGGAGTACATCGGTGGAGCTTCGAGGGGCCCACGAGGCAGGGGGCGCGCCCTCCACCCTCGTGGCCGCCTCCCTCCTTTCTTGGCCGAGGGTCCAAGTCTCCTGGATCTTATCTGATGAGAAAATCACGTTCCCGAAGGTTTCATTCCGTTTGGACTCCGTTTGATATTCCGTTTCTTCGAAATACTGAAATAGGCAAAAAACAACAATTCTGGGCTGGGCCTCCGGTTAATAGGTTAGTCCCAAAAATAATATAAAAGTGGAAAATAAAGCCCAATATAGTCCAAAACAATAGATAATATAGCATGGAGCTATCAAAAATTATAGATACGTTGGAGACGTATGAGGCATCCCCAAGCTTAATTCCTGCTCGTCCTCGAGTAGGTAAATGATAAAAAGAGAATTTTTGATGCGGAGTGCTACTTGGCATAATTTCAATGTAACTCTTCCTAATTGTGGTATGAATATTCAGATCCGAAAGATTCAAGACAAAAGTTCATATTGACATAAAAATAATAATACTTCAAGCATACTAACAAAGCAATCATGTCTTCTCAAAATAACATGGCCAAAGAAAGTTATCCCTACAAAATCATATAGTCTGGCTATGCTCTATCTTCACCACACAAAATATTTAAATCATGCACAACCCTGATGACAAGCCAAACAATTTTTTCATACTTTTGACATTCTCAAAACTTCTTCAATCTTCATGCAGTACATGAGCGTGAGCCATGGATATAGCATTATATGTTGAATACAATGGCGGTTGTGGAGAAGACAAAACGAGGGAAGATAGTCTCACATCAACTAGGCGTATCAACGGGCTATGGAGATGCCCATCAATAGATATCAATGTGAGTGAGTAGTGATTTCCATGCAACGGATGCACTAGAGCTATAAGTATATGAAAGCTCAACAAAAGAAACTAAGTGAGTGTGCATCCAACTCGCTTACTCATGAAGACCTAGGGCAATTTGAGGAAGCCCATCATTGGAATATACAAGCCAAGTTCTATAATGAAAAATTCCCACTAGTATATGAAAGTGACAAAACGAGAGACTCTCTATTATGAAGATCATGGTGCTACTTTGAAGCACAAGTGTGGTATAAGGATAGTAACATTGTCCCTTCTCTCTTTTTCTCTCTTTTTTTATTTGGGCCTTTTTTTATGGCCTCTTTTTTTTCATCCGGAGTCTCATCCCGACTTATGGGGGAATCATAGTCTCCATCATCCTTTCCTCACTTGGGACAATGCTCTAAAAATGATGATCATCACACTTTTATTTTTCTTAAAACTCAAGAATTACAACTCGATACTTAGAACAAAATATGACTCTATGTGAATGCCTCATGCGGTGTACCGGGATATGCAATGATTCATAAGTGACATGTATGAAAGAATTATGAATGGTGGCTTTGCCACAAATACAATGTCAACTACATGATCATGCTAAGAAATATGAACATGATGGAGCGTGTCATAATAAACGGAACGGTGGAAAGTTGTATGGCAATATATCTCGGAATGGCTATGGAAATTCCATGATAGGTATGTATGGTGGCTGTTTTGAGGACGGTTTATGGTGGGTGTATGATACCGGCAAAAAGTGCGCGGTATTAGAGAGGCTAGCAATGGTGGAAGGGTGATAAAAATGCATATAATCCATGGACTCAACATTAGTCATAAAGAATTCATATACTTATTGCAAAAATCTACAAGTTATCAAAGCAAAGTATTACGCGCATGCTCCTAAGGGGATAGATTGGTAGGAAGAGACCATCGCTCGTCCCCAACCGCCATTCATAAGGAAGACAATCAATAAATAAATCATGCTCCGACTTCATCACATAACGGTTCACCATACGTGCATGCTACGGGAATCACAAACTTTAACACAAGTATTTATCAAATTCACAACTACTCAACTAGCATGACTCTAATATTACAACCTTCATATCTCAAAACAATTATCAAGCATCAAACTTTTCTTAGTACTCAACACACTCAAAAGAAAGTTTTACAAATCTTGAATACCAAGCATATTATTATTTTAAGAAAATTACCATGCTATTTAAGACTCTCAAAATAATCTAAGTGAAGCATGAGAGATCAATAGTTTCTTTAAAACAAATCCACCACCGTGCTCTAAAAGATATAAGTGAAGTACTAGAGCAAAACTATAAAGCTCAAAAGATATAAGTGAAGCACATAGAGCATTCTAACAAATTCCAATCCAAGTATGGCTCTCTCAAAAGGTGTGTACAACAAGGATGATTGTGGTAAACTAACAAGAAAAGATGCAAATAATACAAGACGCTCCAAGCAAAACACATATCATGTAGTGAATAAAAATATAGCTCCAAGTAAAGTTACCGATGGAAGTGGACGAAAGAGGGGATGCCTTCCGGGGCATCCCCAAGCTTTGACTTTTTGGTGTCCTTGGATTATATTGGGGGTGCCATGGTCATCCCCAAGCTTAGGCTCTTGCCACTCCTTGTTCCATATTCCATGAAAAAATTTCACCCAAAACTTGAAAACTTCACAACACAAAACTCAACAGAAATCTCGTAAGCTCCGTTAGCGAAAGAAAATAAAAGGCCACTTCAAGGTACTGTAATGAACTCATTCTTTATTTTTATTGGTGTTAAACCTACTGTATTCCAACTTCTGTATGGATTATAAACTATTTTACTAGCCATAGATTCATCAAAATAAGCAAACAACACACGAAAAACAGAATCTGTCAAAAACAGAACAGTTTGTAGTAATCTGTAACTAACGCAAACTTCTGGAACTCCAAAAATTCAGCCAAAATAGGACCGCCTAGGCAATTTATTTATTGATCAGTAGTAATTGGAATCACTATTTTATCACGTTGTGGTGATTTTTAACAATTGTTTTCGTGAACCAAAAGTTTCTGGAAATTACAGCAAGATCAAATAACTATCATCCAAGAAGATCCTATAGGTTTAACTTGGAACAAACACTAATTAAAACATAAAACCACATCTAAAAAGAAGGTAGATGGATTATTTATTCCTAAACAGAAACAAAAACAAAAAACTAAAAATAAAATTGGGTTGCCTCCCAACAAGCGCTATCGTTTAACGCCCCTAACTAGGCATAAAAGCAAGGATAGATCTAGGTATTGCCATCTTTGGTAGGCAATTCTTCAACGAGGCATCTACCTTCCTTAGAAATTTCTTTCTTTCTAGTAATTATCAAATTTTTAGGCAAAAGATCGAAAAATTCATTTGTAGCAAATGGTTCCTTAATGATAGCAAAAAGATTAGGATGAATACTTATAGATTTAAGATCCGCGATTTCCTTACTAGAGGATTCACCCTTATTCTTAGGAACATACATGAGCTTAGCAATATTAGTAGGTGGACTTGGAGTATCCTTTACGGAAGAAAAAGCGGTTCCCAAGTTGGTAATGATACCCTCAAGTTTATCAATTCTAGAGGAATCTTGATTTATTTTCTCATTAACTATGGGTTCCTTCTCCTTAATATTTTTCAAAGTTACTCCTACCTTAGATCCATATTGGGTAATTTGATTGTGGATCTTTTTATCTAGATTTTCAATTAAATCAACGGTAGCAACTTTATTTTCAATTATTTCAAGTCTTTGCATTACATGCTCCAAAGTTAACATAGTTCCATTATCCAAAAGAGGTGGTGAGCCAAATAAATCTATCATAGCATTATAAGAATCAAAAGTATGGCTACCCACGAAATTCCCTCCGGTAATGGTATCGAGGATATATCTATACCAAGGATTAGCACCTACGTAAAAATTGCGGAGAAGAACAGAAGTAGATTGCTTCCTGGTAGATCTATTTTGAGCATTGAAAATTCTATACCAAGCATATTTTAGATTTTCTCCATCCCTTTGCTTAAAATTCAGGACTTCATGCTCAGGAGACAATGGAGAGGATATAAGACTAGCCATAACGACAAGCAAACGAGAAAAGGCAAGCGGAAAAGAGAGGCGAATAAAAGCGGCAGGGGTGAAGTGGGGAGAGGAAAGCGAGAGGCAAATGGCAAATAATGTAATGCGAGAGATAAGGGATTGTGATGGGTACTTGGTATGTTGACTTTGCGTAGACTCCCGACAGCGGCGCCGAAATCCTTCTTGCTACGTCTTGAGCTTGCGTTGGTTTTCCCGAAGAGGAGAGGATGATGCAGCGAGTAGCGTAAGTATTTCCCTCAGTTTTTGAGAACCAAGGTATCAATCCAGTAGGAGGCCACACGCAAGTCCCTCGTACCTACACAAAGCAAATAACTCCTCACAACCAATGCGAATAGGGGTTGTCAAGCCCTTCACGGTCACTTACTTAGAGTGAGATCGATAGAGATGATAGATAATATTTTGGTATTTTTGGTATAAAGATGCAAAGTAAAATAAAAGGCAAAGTAAAAAGCAAAGCAATAATAAAGCGAGGAAGATTAATATGATGAAAATAGACCCGGGGCCATAGATTTCACTAGTGGCTTCTCTCAAGAGCATAAGTATTTTACGGTGGGTGAGCGAGTTCTTGTTGAGCAATTGTGAATTGAGCATAGTTATGAGAATATCTAGGTATGATCATGTATATAGGCATCACGTCCGAGACAACTAGACCGACTCTGCTGCATCTACTACTATTACTCCACTCATCGACCGCTATCCAAAGCATGCATCTAGAGTATTAAGTTAACGAAAACAGAGTAGCGCCTTAAGCAAGATGACATGATGTAGAGGAATAAATTCATGCAATATGATAAATACCCCATCTTGTTATCCTCGATGGCAACAATACAATCGTGCCTTGCAACCCTTTCTATCTTTGGGTAAGGACACATGATTGAACCCAAAGCTAAGCACTTCTCCCATTGCAAGAACTACCAATCTAGTTGGCCAAACCAAGCGGATAATTGAAGAGACTTGCAAAGATAACCAATCATACATAAAAGAATTCAGAGAAGATTCAAATATTGCTCATAGATAATCTTGATCATAAACCCACAATTCATCGGTCTCAACAAACACACTTTGCACAAAGAAGATTACATCGAATAGATCTCCACGAGAGAGGGGAGAAATTGTAATTGAGATCCAAAAAGAGAGAAGAAGCCATCTAGCTACTAACTATGGACCCGAAGGTCTGAAGTAAACTACTCACACTTCATCGGAGAGGCTATGATGATGATGTAGAAGCCCTCCGTGGTGGATTCCCTTCCGTGAGCTCGAACAGGCCCCAAGATGGGATCTCGTGGATCTGAGGAAGTTGCAGCGGTGGAATTAGGTTTTTGGCTCCGTATCTGATCTGTTGGTGGTACGTAGGTATATATAGGAGGAAGGAGTACGTCGGTGGAGCTTCAGGAGGCCCATGAGGCAGGGGGCGCGCCCTAGGGGGGGGCGCCCTCCACCCTCGTGGCCGCCTCCCTCCTTTCTTGGCCGAGGGTCCAAGTCTCCTGGATCTTGTCTGATGAGAAAATCACGTTCTCGAAGGTTTCATTCCGTTTGGACTCCGTTTGATATTCCGTTTCTTCGAAATACTGAAATAGGCAAAAAACAGCAATTCTGGGCTGGGCTCTGGTTAATAGGTTAGTCCCAAAAATAATATAAAAGTGGAAAATAAAGCCCAATATAGTCCAAAACAATAGATAATATAGCATGGAGCAATCGAAAATTATAGATACGTTGGAGACGTATCACCGTCCCACTCTCTGCCTCCCCCTCAACCAGCCACGGGCGACGAGGCTCATGGCGTGCCTCCACCACCTCTGCCCCAAGACGGCGCCTTGGCACCAAGGCGCGTGGCTCCGCGGCATGATCCGCCACGCCCGGTGCCCGTGCGCGAAGAGAGAAGCTGCCAGGAAATCCCGCGGCCGCGAGAAGCTGCACCTGCGCTCCCCGCGCCACCTCGTCAAGACCGCGCGCCGCCAGCAGCGGTGCAACGCGAGCCTCGTCAATACCAAGCTCCACCTCCGAAGCGAGCCCCGGCAACCACGGCCAGCTGCCGCGCCTTCACCCCCCGAGCTGCGTAGCGTCGCCTGGCCAGGCAAGTTCAAGCCGGATCTGCCTCCTCGCTACAACGACACCACCGACCCCGCGGAGTTCTTGTAGCTCTATGAGCTGAGTATCGAAGCGGCCAACGGCGACGAAAAAGTCATGGCGAACTGGTTTCCCATGGCTCTCAAGGATGGGGCCCGCTCTTGGCTCCTGAACCTGCAGCACGGCTCGATCTCCTCCTGGGATGAGATGCGCAACCGCTTCGTCGCCAACTTCCAGGGCACTCGCAACCACCCACCGGCCGCGGGTGACCTACGCCACATCAAGCAACAACCAGGAGAGACCCTCCAGAAGTACATCCAGCGCTTCAACAACACCCGCCTCAAGATCCCGAAGGTCATGGACGAAGCCATCATGTCCGCGTTCTCTGATGGCGTCCGTGACATCAAGATGAAGGAAGAGCTCGCCATCCACGAGGAGCTCTGCACATCTCAGGAGCCGTTCAACCTGGCGACCAAGTGAGCGAGCCGAGGCGGGCTCTCTCCTTGAGCTGCCAGCCGCAGGAGGCGGAGGAGAAGAAGGCCAAGGCCAGGGCGTGAAGCGCAGGGAGGCGGTGGTGCTCGTGAAAGGAGCCCGACACCAAGCGGGCGAGATCAGCCCGAGTCATCCAAGAACGGCCAACCGTTCTGCGCCTTCCTAACCTGAACACCCACAACACCAGCCGATCGTCAAGAGCTCGAGCCATCTGGGAAGGACGCTACGGTCGACGCTCCGAGCGCAACGACCGGAGCTACGGCCGCGGAGGAGGACGTGGAGGTGGACGCTGGGACGACCGTGGCCCGCGCCAGGAGTGGCGCGACCGGCCTCGCGAGGACAACTGGCAGGACCAACCTCGCGAGGGCGCTGGAGGACCCGCCTCGTGAGATCGCCCGTGGCAACACCGGTCTTCCCCCGCTGCCGCCACCAAGAAGGAACGACGACCACCACCAGGACGAGGGGGCCGGGGGCTTCCAAGAGCCGCGTGCGATCGCCTGCATCTTGGGCGGCGCCTAGGCCCCAGCCTCTCAGCGCATCTTCAAACAGTTCGCTCGCGAGGTGAACGCGGTGCTCCCCAAGCTCAAGGTCACGCGCCCGCTCAAGTGGTCCCAATGCGCCATCACTTTCAACTCGGCAGATCAGCTCAAGTGCGCAGCCACCGCTGGCGCCTTCCCTATGATGTGCTCCCCAGTCATCAGCAATGTGCAGGTCACCAAGACCCTCATCGATGGCAGCGCAGGGCTCAACGTCCTGTCCGTCGACACGTTCGACAACCTCCAAGTGCCATATGAGCAGCTCCAGCCCACAAAGCCTTTCTCAGGAGTGACCGGCGGTTCCACCACACCGATAGGGCAGGTCCGCCTGCCTGTCACCTTCGGGGAACGCAAGAACTACCACGTCGCGCACATCCGCCTGCCGTACAATGTCATCCTCGGGTATCCGGCCCTGGCCAAGTTCATGGCAGTCACCCATCACGGCTACAACGTTCTCAAGATGCCAGGAAGCGGCGGAATCATCACGGTCCCGTGTGAAGTGAGGGATGCGGTGTGCTCCCTCGAGCGCGCCTTCCAATCTGCAGCAATCGATGATTCCGACAACAGAAGCGAGGGCCCTCCGGAGGCCATCCCCAAGAAGAAGCAGCCGCGCTATGCAGGACCTCAGGAGGATGGCGTCGCGGCAGGAGCCTCGTCAGGATCAGCGCCCGCTCCAGGGGCGCCTCCCTCCATCGCATAGGAAGGCGCGCCCGGCGCCCTCCTCGGGCAGGGCCTCAGACCTTTCCAACCTCACGAGGGAGGCACTTGGGCACCACTTGGAGGCGTGCTTCGCGGCACGTGACCCTCAGGAGAGCACAGGGCAAGGAGTGCCCACCACTCAGGAGTTCATCACCAAGACCATTCAGGAACTGCAAGATGTAAGGGCCATGCGCGGTAACAGCCGCTCACAAGACGCATCTCCCCATCCATATGAGGATGCCGGGCTGCGTGTCTACGTCGACGTCCCAGGGCTCAACAGGGCCACATCTCAGGAGCGCTTCTGGCCATCGTGTGTGGGCTGCTGCGAGGGCCCACCACACAGCTACGTGCGCATGCCCTTCGTCTTGCCAAGCATGGCGTCAGCCTATCAATGCGACCTGCGGCGCGTCCTGGCGGCTCAGGAGGCCAGGTACCACGCCGTCCTGGAGGAAATGGAGACGGTCTTCAAAGAACCTCCCGAGCCCCCAGAGCCTCCCGTGGCTCAGGGTCCCGATGGCTCATGAGGAGTCGTTTCTTCAACGCACGCCTTCAGCTGCACCAACTCTACTTCGTCTACAGAACCAGGTGACATCTTCCAAGCTCGTTTAGCTGGGAGCGCCCCTCGGGCTGCATTATTCCCAGGCCTCGTGGGTCCGTCCCTGTGGCATGTATCCCTTTTGCTTATGTCTTTAGCTTACCTTGTTGGGGGCACCCCTCGGGCTGCATCATCCCCAAGCCGTCCGGGCCGGACCCGGTGGCATGTATCTTCCTGCATTTACTTAAACTGATCTGCTCTCCATGCTTAACCTTCCAACTGCTACCACCTGCCTAATCATCGCCTTCGCCGGGGCCTCCACACAGGCACGGCACTGGTGCATGGATCCGTCCCTGCCACGCCGACAAATCTGAGCTGTCGAGCTCTGGCTCACGGCACGCCCCGTGCACGTCACCTCACCAGGCCCTCAGTGCCTTCACCTCATCCAGAACAACCAGCGGCAGGCTTACAGCTGTAACGGCAAACCGTGTTTCTTCTTGTGCCTGTTCACAGGGATCCCGTGGGAAGGATAGCAGGTGGCACCGCGAGTCTCCTTTTCTCTCGTGCAATTCGCTTGCGCTTTAAAAGGGGGGCTCCTGAGCATCACGACTCAGGAGCTCTTAATGGCTCTCCAGCCCTCACCCCCTGGCCTTGACCACGGCATCGCGACCTAGCATACCAGCGGCGGCTGAGCTCGCTCGAGGGCCGGGACCTGAGGACGTAGAGCACTAGGAAGAGCTCGGGAGAAGGAAAACTCGTACGGACCGGCCTGGCTATGCCGCACAAGTTGGCGCGCAGCCCTAGCGCGACATCAGGAATCGCCGCGAAGTCGGCAAGATAAGTCTCGCCCTCGGATGGGCTAAATATTTGGGCCTAATGGTCACTCACACCATGCCGCAACCCCGTTGTGGCCAAGTCATCTTCCTTTCTTGCCTTACCATGGCCGCTTGGGCACTAAGGGGGACCTCCTGAGCATCGCGCCTCAGGGGCTCTTACTGGACCTCGGGCCGTGCACCTCCTGGCCTTGACCACGGCATCGCGACCTGGCATACCAGCAACGGCTGTAGCAGCCTTGGGACCGGGACCTGTCAGCGTAGAGCAACAAGCTATCGTGAGGAAAGAAAGGGGGGACTGAGCCTTAACGGGACATGCGTTCACCAAATTCTCATAACAGGGAACATAAGCACAAAAGACATTACAGACCCTTACATGCCCCCACGGGGTAATTCATGATTCTTCGCAGGAAACAAAAGCTGATACTAAGGGGGATCCTATCTACATCCTCCCGTGGCGGACGCCATCATCAACAGTAGGCCACGGGAGGCCGGCGCCAACCCCATCCAGATCAGCGGCGGCGATGGCCGAACACCGTAGCTCTGCTCCGAGCATGGCGAGAGCTCGGGGGCACGTAGCTGTCGTCACTCGTCCCCGGAGTCTCGTAAAGCTCAGGAGAGCTGCTGGACCACCAAGGGCTACTGCTGCTGGAGTAGCCGCGAGCGGAGCGCGCGTCGGTTTGGCGCTCCTCTCCGGGGCAGCACTCCAGGCGGCGGCCCTCAGCATCGAAGACCTTGAAGAAGAGAGTGGAGACGCCGTCGTACTCAAAGTGGATCGCGAGGGCACCCCTCGCACGGCAGACCCACGCGATCTCACCCCAGCCGCGAGTCATGAAGATCTTACCGATGGGGACCACTTCGATCTCCGCTCCGGTCGCCGGAGCGCTGTAGTCGGCGTGCTGCAACCAGAGCTCGAGAGGCCCCCTCGGCGGCATCACGTCGGAGAAGAACCGCGGGAAGCGGATCCAGGAGCTTGGAGGCATCGGCGCCCACAGCACCAACACGCGTGAGGAGTCCGCGACGTGGACCCCAGGGGCAACGGCACGCGTCGCCGTGGCGCGGCGACCCCAGACACGGCGTGGGCGGCGCTGCTCTTCACTCCATCCTCCCGAGCCCTCGGCTCAAGCGTACAAGGGTAGCGGGTACCCCGGAGGAGGCCGCTCGCACCAAGGCCTCGTCACCACCAGCATCGCCGCTTCATCACGGCGATGGATCGACCTCTTCTTCGGCGGAAGTGGCCCCGGGTCATCATGGGGAGCCTTTCCTTTCTCTTCAATAGAAAACCTTCTGATGGGCGCCATTGTTGTCAGCAGTGGAGCAAGGAGGAAGAAGTAAGCAAGCAATGAAGAGATGGGCGACGGGGGCTTTGCCCCCCTCCCCATTTATAGCAAGAGAAGGCCAACCGGCGTCTCCCATGATCGCAGGTAATGATGGTTTCCTTGCATGTCGTAGGGACTTGTCAAGTCGTGCAGTTGCCGAGGCAGCATGGGGAAGCGGAGACGCCCATGTCCAATCAACCGCCATGCGTCGACCAAGGCCGCAGGCTTTTGGGGCCAGCGGTGCTCGAACTTGACCCTTGGCCTTCGCCAAGCCAAGCCGAGTGCACCTTGGGCCGGGGCTCTGTCGGTGTTCAGGAGCGGAGGTCCCAGACTTGCTCGCCTGCGGCCTGGCGTGGCTAAGCAAGTGGGCGTCTGGCCCATCTTGACAACAAGGCATCCAAGACCCTCGCGAGGTCCCAAGCTCGCGAGGCGGACGACGCAAGACCTCCTCTGGAGTAGCCTAGCCAGGCAGGCTCACAAGGAGCGGAGATATCAAGGCGGGACAAAACCTCACGAGGCTCTCATGACGTGAGCCATGACGAACGACACCAGGCGGGCGCCAGCGCGCGCAGCGTCCTTATTTCCTCTTTGGTGCTAAGGAGGCCAACGCAGGCGAAGAGTACCAAGGCATCAGACAAAGGTTGCTATATTGGTGCAACGAGGCCAAGACCAGGAGGACGACAAGAAGGAGGTCATCGTGGAGCCCAAGACGGCGTCACCACTAGAGCTTTTCGCAGGCGAAGACCGCTTTTGTCAGGATAGCTTGTACTAGCTGTCCCCCTTCAAATTCACCCGCCGTTGTTGGATCCCTTCTCGCTCGGTATTTGGGAAGAGGACTAGGGCCTATATAAGTAGAGCTAGCCACCATAGTAGGAGCATCTCATCTTAGCTTGATCCGAGGAGATCCAGAGACACGCACAAGCTCGTACGCACAAGAACACCTCGACCTCAGGAGGCTGTTCTTCCTTGTACTTATTCATCATCAGCCCAAGAGGCAATCCACCACCACCACCTTTGGGTAGGGTATTACACCACAGCGGTGGCCCGAACCAATATAAACCCGTGTCTTTATGTGTTGCGAGTTAAATCGAGTTCGTCCGCGAGATCTTAGTGAGCTAGGGCGTAGATCGGTAGGAGGGAAAGACTTCGTGCGCACCCCAATGTTCGAACCTTAAGGGTTTGCCGGAACCCCACATCTGACAAAGGCCAACGCGATCTCGAAGGCTGGAAAGAAGGCCGAGGGCTTCAGGAGCAGGTGGGTCATGATGGATGCCAAGTGCGTCCACCCACGGTTGACACTGCCGATGGAGATGCCCCAGTTCGACGAAGGGTGGCTCTGCGTGAAGCTTACTGACGACCGGGCGAAGCCAGTGCTGGAGAAGATGACCGCCGACCTGAAGCCAGGCAATGTGAAGGCGGCAAAGATGACAGGGGCCATGCTCATAAGGGAATTCCTGATGCTGCGCGTGGCTCCGCTCCAGGCGCGCTCACGCCCCTTGTGGATGGGGGCGAAGAAGATAAGCTTCGCTTAAGTCCGGAGGCCTTGTCTGAAGAAGAGCTGTCTGTGGCTCTCCGCCTCTTGGTCGGGGACGACCAAGAGTACCCGCTGAGTGCTTTCATTCCCTTGTTCCTTCGCAAGGGAGGGGCGCAGGTCGCGGACGCCATGCCCACCTCTGACATTTGGCGCGCCAGGTAGGGGTGCGCCGAGGCTTCTCTTCCGTCGATCTACGCTCCACCCTCATGGCCAGTGCACCGTCATCACCTCCGGCGGCCAGCATCGACGACGGGGCCAGGGGGCTCCGAGCCCTGGCCCCCGCCCTGCGGCGGGTGCTGTGGCCAACCAAGTTCAAGCCGGAGATGCCGCCGCGCTACAACGGCGCGGCGGACCCAACGGGTTTCCTTCTAGCATACGAGGAGGCCGTCCTCGAGGACGGGGGCGACGATAAGGTCATGGCCAACTGGCTTCCCATGGCCCTCGCCGGTGAGCCGCGCGCCTGGCTGCTCAACCTCCCCGGATCCACGGTGGTGTCTTGGGAGGAGCTGCACGACCTCTTCACCGCACGCTACGCGGCACCGGGGCACCACGCGGTCGCGACCCTGCTAGGAGGCTCTCAGGCGCCTCCTTCGGACCGCCACATTAAGCCGTTCCTCCGCCAGGCTGGCGCCGCTTCCAAGCGCTCGGGGGCTCTGCCTGGCTGGGCTGCGCCTGAGGCCGACCTCACCTTCAGTTCAGAAGACCACCCCAACTCCACCGCCGGCTCAGGCACGCTTCCGATGCTCGGCACGCCCACCATCTGCCATGTGGCCGTCACCAAGACCCTCATCGACGGCGGCGCTAGCCTCAACTTGCTCTCCGTGGAAGCCTTTGGCCTCCTTCACGTGCCGCCCGAGCGGCTCAGCCTCAGCAAGCCTTTCTCAGGGGTTGGTGGCGGCGCTTCCCACTCTCTGGGGCAGATCCGCCTCCCCGTCACCTTCGGCACACGTGACAACTACCACACCGAGTTGGTCGACTTTGACGTCGCCCGCATCGGCCTCCCGTACAACGCCATCCTCGGGTACCCAACTCTGGCCCAGTTCATGGCAGCGACTCATCCGGCCTATAACCTCATGAAGATGCCTGGAAGCAAAGGTGTCCTCACCATCAAGGGGACACCAAGGAGTCCGTGATGGCACTCAAGCTTGCCTTCAAGACCGCAGCGGCGGCATAGCCCGCCGACGCCGGTACCCCCGAGGCCAAGGAGGCCGCGCCTACCAAGAAGAAGCAGTTGTTCACCCAAGACAAGGCAGAAACCAAGCAGGTGCCGGTTGACGAGGACGGGTCCTCAGGAGCCACCTTCACCATAGGTGCCGGCCTCGATTCCATCCAAGAAGAGGCGTTGGTGAAGTTCTTGCGTGCAAACAAGGATATATTCGCGTGGGAGCCCAATCAGCTGGTGGGGGTTCCGAGAGAGGTGATTCACCATCACTTAAGGGTGTGCCCCAACATGCGCCTTGTCAAGCAACGAGCGAGGCGGCAATCCACGGAGAAGCAAGCCTTCATCGTCCAAGAGACCCGCAAGTTGGAGGCCGCGGGTACCATTCATGATGTTCGATACCCCACATGGCTGGCGAACCCCATCATAGTACCAAAGAAAGGCGGGAAGGAACGAATGTGCATCGACTTCACCAACCTCAACAAGGCGTGCCCGAAAGACCCATTCCCTCTCCCACGCATCGACCAGATCATCGACTCCACCGCCGAGTGTGACTTGTTGTGCTTCCTGGATGCGTTCTCGGGGTATCACCAGATCAAGATGGCGGTGGAAGATGTAGAGAAGACAGCCTTCCTGACCCCGTGTGGGGTGTACTGCTACACCTTCATGCCCTTCGAGCTGCGCAACGCGGGCACGACCTTCCAGCGGTTGATGCACATCGCCTTAGGGCGACAACTCGGGAGAAACACAGAGGCCTACGTCGACGACATCATGGTGAAATCTCGGGAGGCGAGGACCCTGATCCAAGACCTGGACCTTCGAGAGCCTGCGCCAGGTGAACTTGCAGCTCAACCCGGAGAAGTGTGTGTTCGGTGTTCCTTCCGGCAAGTTGCTGAGTTTCCTCATGTCCCACAGAGGGATCGAGGCGAACCCGGAGAAGATCAAGGCCATTGAAGACATGAGCCCACCGCAGACCCTCAGAGAAATGCAGAAGCTGGCCGGTCGGGTGACTGCGTTAGGACGCTTCATCTCCAAATTGGGAGAACGCGCCTTGCCCTTCTTCAAACTGATGAAGAAGAAAGGCCCGTTTGAGTGGACCCCGAAGGCCGACCAAGCCTTCCAACACCTCAAGAGATATCTAACTAGCCCGCCGGTGATGGTGGCGCCACGGCCTCTCAAGCCCCTGGTGCTCTACCTGGCCGCTACCCCGTACTCTGCCAGCGCAGCGCTGGTGGCGGTTCGGGAGGAGCATCAAGCCAAGGGTGCGCTCCGCCAATTCACAGCTGAAATGCCGCAAGGTCAGGGAGGCGCCGCGGGAGCAGCAGCAGCGTCAACAGAGGACCAAACTCGGCAGGACGACGTCACAGAGACCCCTGTAGGCGACCAGGCATCAGGAGTTTCACCACCTCAGGAAGCGTCCGGGCCCCCGTAAGACACAAGCCTCACCAACGCGCCAGCCCTTGTTGAGCACCCGGTGTATTTTGTCAGCACGGTGTTGCGGGACGCAAGGGCACGATATCCAATGCCTCAGAAGCTCCTGCTCACACTCTTGGTGGCCTTGTGCAAGCTGCGGCACTACTTCCAGGGCCACCCCATCAAGGTCGTCTCTGCCTACCCGTTGGAGAGAGTGCTCAGGAGCCCGAACTCTGCTGGAAGGGTCGCTGAATGGAACATCGAGCTGCAAGCATTCCAGTTGGAGTTCAGCACTACTCGGGTCATCAAGGGAGCCGCGCTTGCTGATTTTGTGGCGGAATGGACGGATGCCCCGACACTTGAAGTAGGCGAAGACCAGTCCACCTCGCTGGGTAGCGAGCCACCGGACGGCTGGGTCATGTATTTCGACGGCGCCTTCACGCATCAGGGCGTGGGGGCTGGGGGAGTACTCATCTCGCCCACTCAGGACAAGCTCTACTACACCGTGCATCTCTGCTTTCAGCAGGGCGAGAAGGTCTCCAACAACATCGCAGAATACGAGGGCCTCATAGCTGGCCTGAAGGCCGCAGCAGCTCTGGGGGTGAAGCGCCTTGTTGTTAGGGGCGACTCATAGCTCCTCGTCAACTTCTCCAACAAAGTATACGAGCCGAAGGACGAGCACATGGAGGCTTACCTCGCAGAGGTGCGTAAGATGGAAAAACAGTTCATGGGGCTGGAGGTGCAGCATGTGCCCCGGGGCACCAACAAGGAAGTTGATGACATTGCCAGGAGGGCATCCAAGCGGCAGCCCCAGGAGCCTGGCGTCTTCGAGGAGCGGCTCTTCAAGCCGTCGGCGACGCCAGCACTTTCAAGCATGGTTCAGCCTCGGGAGGAGCTCCCACAACCACCTGCCACAGGAGCCCCAGCCTGTGGCCCGACCTCAGGACCTCGCCTGCTCTTGGCGCTTGAGCCCCAGGAGGAATGCTGGACCAAGGAATTCAAGGAGTACCTGATGCAAGGGACGCCGCCGGAGAAGGAAGAGGAAGCAGAGCGCGTGGCCTAGCAAACCACGACATACTGTATCCAGGACGGAGAGTTGTACAGAAAGCGACCAGATGATGTTTCGCTGCGCTGCATTTCCAGTGACCAAGGAAAGGAGTTGCTGGTTGACATACATGGAGGGGACCGCGGACACCACTCGTCGTCACGGACTCTCGTCGGCAAGGTGTTCTGCAGTGGATTTTACTGGCCCACGGCGCTCAACGACGCGGCCGAGTTGGTGAAGTCCTGCGAAGCTTGCCAGTTCCACGCCAAGCAGATACATCAGCCAGCTCAGGGCCTCCAGACCATACCACTCACGTGGCCGTTTGCAGTCTGGGGGCTAGATATCTTGGGCCCTTTCCCTCGGGCGCCAGGGGGCTACCGCTACCTATACGTCGCCATTGACAAATTCACCAAGTGGGCAGAAGTGGAAGCTATTCGCACCATCCCAGCCGGATCTGCGGTCAACTTCATCAGGGGCATCGTGAGCCGCTTCGAAGTCCCCAACCGCATCATCACCGATAACGGTTCGTAGTTCACCAGTAACCTCTTCAAAACCTACTGTGCTAACCTTGGAACGCAGATTTGCTACGCTTCGGTGGCGCACCCCAGGAGCAATGGTCAGGCCGAATGCGCCAACGCGGAGGTCCTGAGGGGCCTCAAGACCAGAACCTTCAAGAAGAAGCTCAAGGCATGTGGCAGGGGCTGGTACGACGAGCTCCAGTCTATGTTGTGGTCCATCCGCACCACCGCCACCAAGCCAACGGGCGAGACCCCATTCTTCCTTGTCTATGGAGCTGAAGCGGTCCTCCCTCACGAGGTCAAGCATCGCTCCGCACGAGTCCTGGCATTCGAAGAAACGCAGCAGGACGCCACGCGGGGGATGGACCTCATGCTGGGGGAGGAATGACGTCGCGAAGCCGCACTGAGGGCGGCAAGGTACCAGCAAGCGTGTCGGATCTGGGGTTCCAGCAAAACCCTTAAGGTTCGAACTCGGGGTGCGCGCGAAGTTCTTTCCCTCCCACCGATCCACACCCTAGCTCGCTAAGATCTCACGGACGAACTCGACGAACTCACAACACAGAGAGACACGAGGTTTATACTGGTTCGGGCCACCGTTGTGGTGTAATACTGTCACGCCCAATATGCGACCCTACCCAAAAGGAACTCGACGGTCCCACCAAGGATAGACCCGCATATTGAAACGCTTTTGCAAGGTGGATATGATTACATCAACATTACATAATAGATGGGGATACATACATAAGGCACAAATGCCACAAGAATACATCAACAACATATACAAGAGATCAACATCCGACTATGGATGGAACATAAACAGGAACTCAAACGACATCCACCCTGCTATCCCAGGCTGCCGACCTGGAACCTATCCCCTGATCGAAGAAGAAGCAGAAGAAGAACTCCCAAACAAGCAAACATCGCTCTCGCGTCATGATCATCGCAAACCTGTACCTGCAACTGGTGGTGTAGTAATCTGTGAGCCACGAGGACTCAGCAATCCCATTACCATGGATATCAAGACTAGCAAAGCTTAATGGGTAAGGAAGAGGTAAAGTGGTGAGGTTGCAGCAGCGACTAAGCATATATGGTGGCTAACCAACGCAAATGAGAGCGAGAAGAGAAACAAAGGAACGGTCGTCAACTAGTAATGATCAAGAAGTGATCCTGAACTCCTACTTATGTCAGACATAACCCAGAAACCGTGTTCTCCTCTCGATCAACCCCGAAAAGAGACACTCACGGTTACACACACGGTTGGTGTATTTTAGAAGAGTTTGCTTCAAGTTTACTACAACCGGATATTAACAAATTCCCATCGCCACATAACATGCACGGCTCTCGAAAGTTTATACCTGCGGGGTGTCCCAACAGCCCATGATAAGCTCTCGCGATCAACGAAGGATATTCCTTCTCCCGGAAGATCCGATCAGTCTCGGAATCCGGCTACAAGACATTTCGACATCAATAAAACAAGACCAGCAAAGCCGCCCGATGCGTCGACAATCCCGATAGGAGCTGCACATATCTCGTTCTCGTGGCAACACGGATGAGACTAGCTATGAGTAAAACCAACCCTCGGGTTGCCTCAAGGTGGCCCAGCAGTAGCTCGGTTCGAACCAGCACTTAGAGAAGCACGGCCGGGGGGCTAAATAAAGATGACCCTCGAGAGAGCGACTCCCAAGGGAAAAGTAGGTGGTGGTGAGGCAAATGGTAAAACCAATGTTGGGCCTTCTTTGGAGGAGTCTTATTCAAAGCGAACTGTCAAGGGGTCCCATAAATCATCCGACCGCGTTAGGGGCGCAAAATCCGGGAACATAATACCGACATGACGGAAACTAGGGCGGCAAGAGTGGAACAAAACACCTGGCATAAGGCCGAGCCTTCCACCCTTTACCAAGTATATAGATGCATTAATAATATAAGAGATATTGTGATATCCCAACCAAAATCCTATCCACCATGGAGCAATCTTCAACTTCACCTGCAACTAGCAACGCTATAAGAGGGCTGAGCAAAGCGGTAACATAGCCAAGCAACGGTTTGCTAGGAAGGGCGCAAAGGTTAGAAGCTGACATGGCAAATTAGGATGGCTTGATAAACAGGTAATAGGTAGCGCAGCATAGCGATAGAACGAAGCAACTAGCATAGCAATGATAGTAGTGAGATCCAGGGTAGCGGTCATCTTGCCTGAAATCCCGCAAGGAAGAAGAACGAGTCCATGAAGAAGATGAAGCCACGAAGGCGAACCAAGCGTGAGCGAACGAATCCTCACGATCATAGCAAGCGGGAACTAACAAGAAGAAGCACACAACATAGTAAACACACCACACATGAACAAGACATGATGCACAATCAAGCATGATGCATGACAAGGCTACATGAAGCTACTCGTGGCAAGAGATGATGCAAACAAGAGCAACACATCAAAGCAAGTTTAAATGAGGCCGGGAACAACATATAACAATTCCGGTAAGTCCTCATATGCAAATTTCGAAATTGGTCCAGACCTGAATAAACCTTATGTTAAAGTTGTTAAACAGCAATTTAAGATGCACCACGATGATCTACACGAAATTCTAGTCAAGTTACATATAAAGTTCATTTAATTCGGAGCTACGACCTAGAAGATATGAGCAAAACAAGTTAAACATGGCATTGATGCAAAATGCATACAAACATCAAGCAAACACACCAAAACAAGGATGCAACATGATAATATGAAACTACATGCAAAATCAAGCAAGTTTCATATAGAGCACACTCAAAACGGAGCAACGGTTCAACACATACACCCTATACAAGTTTAAAGGACAAGCTGTCCAAAACAGCAACTAGGCATATTGCAAGCATCAAAACAACGTGCTACAGCATCTTAACATGAGAACAAAAGACATGGGCATGATGTACAGGTAAAGCATAACCAAACATGAACACTGAACTATCTCCAGAAATCACTAGAACATGCTCAAAATGACATGGCAAGATTGCAAATAATAATAGTTTCAGACTTTGCAGAAAATAACATCAGGTTACAATGTTTAGAGCTATCAAACAACATGCTACAGGAACTTATCATGGCAAACAAAGGCATGGAATGAATCTACTAATTGCATAGAACAAAAGTCCCTTACTGACAATGAGCCAAAAAGGACCAGAAGATATGATGGCACCCATGTAAACATGGCAAGTTATATTACAGATTCATACATGGCAGGAACAACAATAAGTAGACATGTTGGTGAGCTTGAACCACTCACCACAGATCAATACATGGCATGGAAAGGCAACTCACAGTAAGAAGACATGGCATAGAAGCTATACATGGCAAGAACAACATCATAGCATACACGGATCAACTACAACAACCTTGGCAAAATTGAATAACATGTAAACAACCTGCCAGGAAACATTTTATAGCAAAAGTAGAGCTCGATTGACTCAAGCTATGGCACTCCATAATTGCAAACAAGGGCATGGATTGATAGAGAATAACCATATGTTAAAAACATCCTTACTTAAGTATCTCAAAATAATCATGGATCTCTCGGTAGCATCAAGTTAACATGGCATAAAAATATCAACAAAGCAGAAAGTGAAAAGCAGCAACATCATGAAGCCTAGTTTGCATGCTTGTGCTAGTCACCACAGAGATCACAAAAATACATGGCATACCCCTGGAAAGATGGCATGGCATAGTACAAAACACATGTAGGACTCAAGTTCATAGGGTGCACACATCAATCATGGCAAAAATGACAAAAGTGCATGTCCTGATAAGAATCTGAAACTAACATCACATAGCCCTCTTCTAACAGCATTTCGGGCATCAAGATGAGCTCAAATGAACATGATGCAATGAGATGAAATGATGTACTCGCTGAGGCGAACAATTTGACATATTACACGCCCAAAATGGAGCTACGGATGCAGAGATATAGCAGGTCAAACATGGCATGAAAATGACAAAAACTGGGGACTTAGTGAAAAAATATACCCTCCGAAAAGTCAACTCGGGACGGAGATATCCGGGACGCGGGGATCCCGTTTGGTTCAATTCCTGGTGGATCTCGTCCATCTTCCCGGACCTCGCCGGAGATGAGCGTGGAGGTGGCGGAGATGGCGGAGAGGCGCGGGGAGGCGAGAGAAGACCGGGGCAGCGGATCCGGGGTGGCCTCGGCCGGATCCGGCACCGAGGAGGCCGGGCGCTGGCTCGGGAAGGACGCCGGCGCCCGGCGAGGCGGCGGGGCAGCCATGGCGTGAGGCGGGGGGACCATGAGCGACGCGCTGGAGCCGGAGGCGGGGCAGGGCGGCGCGGCCATGGCGTGGCAGCGGCCAGGCGGGGACCGGGCGCCGAGGCGAGGCGAGGCGGCGGAGATCCGGTGGCGGTCGGGGTCGCGTGGCGACGGCGGACGGCGAGGCAGGCGGCGGCGATGCTCGCCGGCAGGGCGCTGGTCCGGGCGGGAGTCTTGAGCGAGGCACCCGGCGGCGGGGTCATGGCCGGACGGCGGCGGCGACAAGACTCCATGGGCGGGCGGCGGCGGCGGCCGAACTCCGCCGGCCGTCTTGGCGGCGGCGGTGGAGGCGCTGGGCAAGCGACGTGGCGCCTCGCGGTTGGCCGAGGGCGGCGGCGCGATTTCGTCCGGCGGCGGCGGACGTGTCCGGTGGCGGGGAGGGAAAAAAATCTAGGGGTTAGACCGAGAATTTCGGGGGAGAAGATATATTTATAGATAGAGGGAGCTAGGCGAGTCCAAATGAGGTGCGGTTTTCGCCCACACGATCGTGATCGAACGACCGGGAGCATGGAGGGGATTTTGCTGGGTTTTGGGCCACTTTGGAAGGGGTGTTGGGCTGCAAGGAGAAGTAGGCTTTACGGTTACCCGGTTAACCGTTGGAGTACCAAACGACCTCCAAATGGCACGAAACTTGACAGGCGGTCTACCGGTGCTATACCAAGGCCGCTTGACAAACCTCGGTCCATTCCGACACTGTTTAACACCCGCACACGAAAAGAGGCAAAAGGGGGCGCCGGGAGACATAGGAGTGCCGGATTGCAAAACGGACAACGGGGAAAATGCTCGGATGCAAGAGATGAACACGTATGCAAAATGAAATGCACATGATGACATGATATAAAATGCAGCTGATGACATGGCAAAGTGCAACACGCAAGCACATGACATGGCAAGGACGGCAAATAACTGACGGACACCTGGCGCATCGAATCCGGGGCGTTACAAATACCCTACTCCAGCGTGTGGTGGTGGATTGCCTCTTGGGCTGATGAGAAACAGTACAAGGGGAAGAACAACCTCCTGAGGTCGAGGTGTTCTTGCGAGAGCGTGGGTTGGCTCCAGACCGGATCAGATGTCCCTACTGTGGTGGCTAGCTCTACTTATATAGGCCCTGGTCCTCTTCCCAAATATTGAGCGGGAAGGGAGCCAACAACGGCAGGTGAATTTGAAAGGGGACAGATAGTACAAGCTATCCTGACAAAAGCGGTCTTCGCCTGCAAAAGGCTCTGGTGGTGACGCCGTCTTGGGCTCAACGATGACCTCCGTCCTGCCGTCCTTCCAGTCCTGGTCTTGTTGCACTGATATGGTAACCTTTGCCTGATGCCTCGGTACTCCGCCCCTGCGCTTGCCGCCTTAGCACCGAAGAGGAAACAAGGACGCCGCGCGCCCTGGCGCCCACCTGGTGCCGATCGTCATGGCTCACGTCATGAGAGCTGCTACCTGTTGAGCACTGCGTTGGATTTCCCCGAAGAGGAGAGGATGATGCAACAAAGTAGTGTAAGTATTTCCCCCAGTTTTTGAGAACCAAGGTATCAATCCAGTAGGAGGCCACGCACAAGTCCCTCGTACCTGCACAAAACAATAGCTCCTCGCAACCAACGCGACTAGGGGTTGTCAATCCCTTCACGGTCACTTAAGAGAGTGAGATCTGATAGAGATGATAAATAATATTTTTGGTATTTTTGGTATAGAGATGCAAAGTGAAAAGAAAAAGGCAAAGTAAAAACGAAGCAAGTAATAAAGTGATGGAGATTGATATGATGAGAATAGACCCGGGGGCCATAGGTTTCACTAGTGGCTTCTCTCAAGAGCATAAGTATTCTATGGTGGGTGAACAAACTACTGTTGAGCAATTGACGGAATTGAGCATAGTTATGAGTATATCTAGGTATGATCATGTATATAGGCATCACGTCCGAGACAAGTAGACCGACTCCTGCCTGCATCTACTACTATTACTCCACTCATCGACCGCTATCCAGCATGCATCTAGAGTATTAAGTTAAAAACAGAGTAGCGCCTTAAGCAAGATGACATGATGTAGAGGAATAAATTCATGCAATATGATAAATACCCCATCTGGTTATCCTCGATGGCAACAATACAATACTGCCTTGCAACCCTTTATGTCACTGGGTAAGGACACCGCAAGATTGAACCCAAAGCTAAACACTTCTCCCATTGCAAGAACTACCAATCTAGTTGGCCAAACCAAACGGATAATTCGAAGAGACTTGCAAAGATAACCAATCATACATAAAAGAATTCAGAGAAGATTCAAATATTATTCATAGATAATCTGGATCATAAACCCACAATTCATCGGTCTCAACAAACACACCGCAAAAAGAAGATTACATCGAATAGATCTCCACGAGAGAGGGGGAGAACATTGCATTGAGATCCAAAAAGAGAGAAGAAGCCATCTAGCTACTAGCTATGGACCCGAAGGTCTGAAGTAAACTACTCACACTTCATCGGAGGGCTATGGTGATGATGTAGAAGCCCTCCATGGTGGATGCACCCTCGTGAGCTCGGAACAGGCCCCAAGTTGGGATCTCGTGGATCTGAGGAAGTTGCGGCGGTGGAATTAGGTTTTGGCTCCTGTTCGATCGTTTGGGGTACGTGGTATATATAGGAGGAAGAATGCGTCGGTGGAGCAATAGGGGCCCACGAGGCAGGGGCGCCCTAGGGGCGCCCCACCCTCTTGACCGCCTCTTTTGTTCCTTGGAGTAGGGTCCAAGTCCCCTGGATCACGTTTGGTGAGAAAATCACGTTCCCGAAGGTTTCATTCCATTTGGACTCCGTTTGATATTCCGTTTCTTGAAATCTGAAATAGGCAAAAACAGCAATGCAGGCTGGGCCTCCGTTTAATAGGTTAGTCCCAAAATAATATAAAAGTGGAAAAATAGCCCAATATAGTCCAAAACAGTAGATAAAGTAGCATGGAGCAATAAAAAATTATAAATACGTTGGAGACGTATCAGGCACCCCCAAGCTTAATTCCTGCTCGTCCTCGAGTAGGTAAATGATAAAAAGAGAATTATTGATGCGGAGTGATACTTTGGCATAATTTCAATGTAAATCTTCTTAATTGTGGTATGAATATTCAGATCCGAAAGATTCAAGACAAAAGTTCATATTGACATAAAAATAATAATACTTCAAGCATACTAACTAAGCAATTATGTCTTCTCAAAATAACATGGCCAAAGAAAGTTATCCCTACAAAATCATATAGTCCGGCTATGCTCCATCATCTCCACACAAAGTATTTAAATCATACACAATCCCGATGACAAGCCAAGCAATTGTTTCATACTTTAACATTTTCAAAACTTTTTCAATCTTCATGCAATACATGAGCGTGAGCCATGAATATAACACTATATGTGGAATAGAATGGTGGTTGTGGAGAGGACAAAAAAGGAGAAGATAATCTCACATCAACTAGACGTATCAATGGGCTATGGAGATGCCCATCAATAGATATCAATGTGAGTGAGTAGGAATTGCCATGCAATGGATGCACTAGAGCTATAAGTATATGAAAGCTCAACAACAGAAACTAAGTGGGTGTGCATCCAACTCGCTTGGTCACGAAGACCTAGGGCATTTGAGGAAGCCCATCATTGGAATATACAAGCCAAGTTCTATAATGAAAAATTCCCACTAGTATATGAAAGTGACAAAATGAGAGACTCTCTATCATGAAGATCATGGTGCTACTTTGAAGCACAAGTGTGGTAAAAGGATAGTAGCATTGTCCCTTCTCTCTTTTTCTCTCATTTTTTTTATTTGGGCCTTTTCTCCCTTTTATATGGCCTCTTTTTTTTATTTTTTTTATTTTTCGTTCGGAGTCTCATCCCGACTTGTGGGGGAATCATGGTATCCATCATCCTTTCCTCACTGGGACAATGCTCTAATGAATGATGATCATCACACTTTTATTTTTCTTACAACTCAACAATTACAACTCGATTCTTAGAACAAAGTATGACTCTATATGAATGCCTCCGGCGGTGTACCGGGATATGCAATGAAACAAGAGTGACATGTATGAAAGAATTATGAATGGTGGCTTTGCCACAAATACGATGTCAACTACATGATCATGCTAAGCAATATGACAATAATGGATCGTGTCATAATAAACGGAACGGTGGAAAGTTGCATGGCAATATATCTCGGAATGGCTATGGAAATGCCATAATAGGTAGGTATGATGGCTGTTTTGAGGAAGATATATGATGGGTGTATGATCCCGGCGAAAAGTGCGCGGTATTAGAGAGGCTAGCAATGGTGGAAGGATGGGAAAAAGTGCGTATAATCCATGGACTCAACATTAGTCATAAAGAACTCATATACTTATTGCACAAATCTAGAAGTTATCAAAGCAAAGTATTACGCGCATGCTCCTAGGGGGATAGATTGGTAGGAAAAGACCATCGCTCGTCCCCGACCGCCACTCATAAGGAAGACAATCAATAAATAAATCATGCTCCGAGTTCATCACATAACGGTTCACCATACGTGCATGCTACGGGAATCACAAACTTCAACACAAGTATTCTTTAAATTCACAACTACTCAACTAGCATGACTCTAATATCACCATCTTCATATCTCAAAACAATTATCAAGCATCAAACTTTTCTTAGTGTTCAACGCACTCAAAAGAAAGTTTCACATATCTTGAATACCAAGTATATTAACATTAAGAAAATTACCATGCTATTAACGACTCTCAAAATAATCTAAGTGAAGCATGAGAGATCAATAGTTTCTTTAAAAAAAATCCACCACCGTGCTCTAAAAGATCTAAGTGAAGCACTAGAGCAAAAATTATCACGCTCAAAATATATAAGTGAAGCACTATGAGCAAAACTATCAAGCTCAAAAGATATAAGTGAAGCACATAGAGTATTCTATCAAATTCCAATTTATGTATGGCTCTCTCAAAAGGTGTGTACAGCAAGGATGATTGTGGTAAACTAACAAGCAAAGACGCAAACAATACAAGACGCTCCAAGCAAAACACATATCATGTGGTGAATAAAAATATAGCTCCAAGTAAATTACCGATGGAAGTAGATGAAAGAGGGGATGCCTTCCGGGCCATCCCCAAGCTTTGACTTTTTGGTGTCCTTGGATTATCTTGGGGGTGCCATGGGAATCCCCAAGCTTGGGCTCTTTCCACTCCTTGTTCCATAATCCATCAAAAGAATTTACCCAAAACTTGAAAACTTCACAACACAAAACTCAATAGAAATCTCGTGAGCTCCGTTAGAGAAAGAAAACAAAAGACTACTTTAATATACTGTAATGAAATCATTCTTTATTTATATTGGTGTTAAACTTACTTTATTCCAACTTCTCTATGGATTATAAACTATTTTACTAGCCATAGATTCATAAAAATAAGCAAACAACACACGAAAAACAGAATCTGTCAAAAACAGAACAGTCTATAGTAATATGTAACTAACGCAAACTTCTGGAACTCCAAAACATCTACCAAAATTATAAGGCCTAGAAAATTTGTTTATTGATCAGCAGCAATTGGAATCAGTATTTTATCACGTTCTGGTGATTTTTAATAATTCGGGCACTGAGCGCAAAGTTTCTGGAAATTACAGCAAGATCAAATAACTATCATCCAAGAAGATCCAATAGGTCTAGCTTGGCACAAACACTAATTAAAACATAAGACCACATCTAAACAGAGGCTAGATGGATTATTTATTCCTAAACAGAAGCAAAAACAAAAAGCTAAAAATAAAATTGGGTTGCCTCCCAACAAGCGCTATCGTTTAACACCCCTAGCTAGGCATAAAAGCAAGGATAGATCTAGGTATTGCCATCTTTGGTAGGCAATCCATAAGTGGCTCTCATGATAGATTCATATGGTAATTTTATTTTATTTCTAGGAAAGTGTTCCATGCCTTTCTTTAATGGAAATTGGAATCTTATATTCCCTTCCTTCATATCAATAATTGCACCAATCGTTCTAAGGAAAGGTCTACCAAGAATAATAGGACATGAAGGATTGCAATCTATATCAAGAACGATAAAATCTACGGGCACATAATTACTATTTGCAACAATAAGAACATCATTAATTCTTCCCATAGGCTTTTTAATAGTGGAATCCGCAAGATGCAAGTTCAGAGAGCAATCATCAAAGTCACGGAAATCTAGCAAATCACACAAAGTTTTGGGAATAGTGGAAACACTAGCACCCAAATCACACAGGGCATGAAACTCATAGTTTTTAATTTTAATTTTAATAGTAGTTTCCCACTCATCATAGAGTTTTCTAGGGATAGAAACTTTCAACTCAAGTTTTTCTTCATAAGATTGCATCAAGGCATCAACAATGTGTTCGGTAAAGGCCTTATTTTGACTATAAGCATGAGGATAATTTAGCACGGATTGCAACAAGGAAATACAACCAATTAAAGAGCAATTTTCATAATTAAATTCCTTGAGATCCAAAATAGTGGGTTTAGCAACATCTAGGTTTTTATTTCTTTCAATCCCACATTTATCAATTTCATCATCAAGATCTAAAAACTCCGAATTCTTAGAATGCCTTCTAGGTAAAGGAAGATCATATTCAGTTTCATCAAGATTCATATTGCAAATCAAAGGTTTAATGGGGGACACATCAATAACTTTTAGATCTTCATCTTGATTTTCATAGGAATTCGAAGAACATGCTTTAATAAAGGCATCTTTGGAAGCACGCATCCTAGCGGTTCTTTCTTTGCACTCATCAATGGAAATTCTCATAGCTTTGAGAGACTCATTGATATCATGCTTAGGAGGAATAGATCTAAGCTTTAAAGAATCAACCTGAACAGAAATTCTATCAACGTTCCTAGCCAAATCATCAACTTTAAGCAATTTCTCTTCAAGCAAAGTATTAAAATTCTTTTGTGAATTCATAAACTCTTTAACACTACTCTCAAATTCAGAGGGCATCTTATTAAAATTTCCATAAGAGTTGTTGTAGGAATTTCCATAATTATTAGAAGGATTACTAGGATAAGGCCTAGGATTAAAATTCCCTCTATACGCGTTGTTACCAAAATTATTCCTACCAACAAAATTCACATCCATAGATTCATTTATTCTCAATCAAAGTAGACAAAGTCATATCATTAGGATCAGAAGAAACACCCTTAGTAGCAAATAATCTCATAAGTTCATCCATCTTTCCATTCAAAACATTAATTTCTTCTATCGCGTGCACTTTTTTATTAGTAGATCTTTCGGTATGCCATTGAGAATAATTAACCATAATATTATCTAGAAGTTTAGTAGCATCTCCTAGAGTGATTTCCATAAAAGTTCCTCCCGCGGCCGAATCTAAAAGATTTCTAGAAGCAAAATTCAATCCGGCATAATTTTTTTGTATAATCACCCACAAGTTCAAACCATGAGTAGGACAATTACGTATCATTAATTTCATTCTCTCCCAAGCTTGTGCAACATGTTCATGATCAAGTTGCTTAAAATTCATAATATCGTTCCTAAGAGAGATAATCTTAGCTGGAGGAAAGTACTTAGAGATAAAAGCATCTTTGCACTTGTTCCAAGAATCAATACTATTTTTAGGCAAAGATGAAAACCACGCTTTAGCACGATCTCTAAGCGAAAAAGGAAATAGCTTCAACTTAACGACATTATTATCGACATCTTTTTTCTTTTGCATATCACATAAATCAATGAAGCTATTCAGATGAGTAGCGGCATCTTCACTAGGAAGGCCGGCGAATTGATCTTTCATAACAAGATTCAACAAAGCAGTATTGATTTCACAAGATTCAGTATTGGCAAGAGGAGCAATCAGAGTGCTAAGAAAATCATTATTATTGGTATTGGTGAAGTCACACAATTTGGTAGCATCTTGAGCCATCGCGACAAACAAGCAATCCAACACACGAGCAAACAAAAGGCAAGCGAGAAAAAGGGAAACGGGAAAAAGAGGAGGAGATTGGGAAAGAGAGGGTGAATAAAACGTTAAGGGTGAAGTGGGGGAGAGGAAAACGAGAGGCAAATGGCAAATAATGTAATGCGGGAGATAGGGATTGTGATGGGTACTTGGTATGGTGCTTGACTTGCTCTTGCGTGAGCCTCCCGACAACGGCGCCGAAATTCTTCTTGCTACCTCTTGAGCATCGTGTTGGATTTCCCGAAGAGGAGAGGATGATGCAGCAAAGTAGCGTAAGTATTTCCCTTAGTTTTTGAGAACCAAGGTATCAATCCAGTAGGAGGCCACGCACAAGTCCCTCGTACCTGCACAAAACAATAGCTCCTCGCAACCAACGCGATTAAGGGTTGTCAATCCCTTCACGATCACTTACGAGTGAGATCTGATAGAGATGATAAATAATATTTTTGGTATTTTTGGTACAGAGATGCAAAGTGAAAAGAAAAAGGCAAAGTAAAAACAGAGCAAGTAATAAAGTGATGGAGATTGATATGATGAGAATAGACCCGGGGGCCATAGGTTTCACTAGTGGCTTCTCTCAAGAGCATAAGTATTCTACGGTGGGTGAACAAATTACTGTTGAGCAATTGACAAAATTGAGCATAGTTATGAGTATATCTAGGTATGATCATGTATATAGGCATCACGTCCGAGACAAGTAGACCGACTCCTGCCTGCATCTACTACTATTACTCCACTCATCGACCGCTATCCAGCATGCATCTAGAGTATTAAGTTAAAAACAGAGTAATGCCTTAAGCAAGATGACATGATGTAGATGAATAAATTCATGCAATATGATAAATACCTCATCTTGTTATCCTCGATGGCAACAATACAATACGTGCCTTGCAACCCTTTCTGTCACTGGGTAAGGACACCACAAGATTGAACCGAAAGCTAAACACTTCTCCCATTGCAAGAACTACCAATCTAGTTGGCCAAACCAAACGGATAATTCGAAGAGACTTGCAAAGATAACCAATCATACATAAAATAATCCAGAGAAGATTCAAATATTATTCATAGATAATCTGGATCATAAACCCACAATTCATCGGTCTCAACAAACACACCGCAAAAGAAGATTACATCGAATAGATCTCCATGAGAGAGGCGGAGAACATTGTATTGAGATCCAAAAAGAGAGAAGAAGCCATCTAGCTACTAGCTATGGACCCGAAGGTCTGAAGTAAACTACTCACACTTCATCGGAGGGGCTATGGTGATGATGTAGAAGCCCTCCGTGGTGGATGCCCCCTCCGGCAGAGCTCCGGAACAGGCCCCAAGATGGGATCTCATGGATACAGGAAGTTGCGGCGGTGGAATTAGGTTTTTGGCTCCTGTTCAGATCATTTGGGGGTACGTAGGTATATATAGGAGGAAGGAGTACGTCGATGGAGCAACAGGGGGCCCACGATGCAGAGGGCGCGCCCTAGGGGGGGGCGCTCCCACCCTCGTGACCGCCTCTTTTGTTCCTTGGAGTAGGGTCCAACTCCCCTGGATCATGTTCGGTGAGAAAATCACGTCCCCAAAGGTTTCATTCTGTTTGGACTCCATTTGATATTCTGTTTCTTCGAAATACTGAAATAGGCAAAAAACAACAATTCTGGGCTGGGCCTCCGGTTAATAGGTTAGTCCCAAAAATAATATAAAAGTGGAAAATAAAGCCCAATATAGTCCAAAATAGTAGATAAAGTAGCATGGAGCAATAAAAAATTATAGATACATTGGAGACGTATCAAGAGCCTCGTGAGGTTTGCCCCGCCTTGATATCTTCGCTCCTCGTGAGCCTGCCTGGCTAGGCCGCTCCTGAGGAGGTCTTGCGTCGTCCGCCTCGCGAGGCTTGGCCCCCTCGTGAGGGTCTTGAATGCCTTGTGGGTTGTGCCCACCTCGGGTGCCCCCGGACCGCCTCTTTGCTCTATAAATACCCCAATATTCCCAAAACCCTAGGGGAGTCGACGAAATATTCATCCAGCCGCCATAGAGTCTAGAACCACCAGATCCAGTCTAGACACCATCTCGGATGGGGTTCACCACCTCCATTGGTGCCTCTCCGATGATGCGTGAGTAGTTATTTGTAGACCTTCGGGTCCATAGTTAGTAGCTAGATGGCTTCCTCTCTCTCGCTGAATTCTCAATACAATGGTCTCTTGGAGATCCATATGATGTAACTCTTTTTGCGGTGTGTTTGTTGGGATCTAATGAACTTTGAGTTTATGATCAGTTATATCTTTTTATATCCATGAAAGTTATTTGAGTTCTTTGATCTCTTATATGCATGATTGCTTATAGCTTCGTATTTCTTCTCCGATATTTGGGTTTTGTTTGGCCAACTTAATCTATTTATCTTGCAATGGGAAGAGGTGCTTTGTAGTGGGTTTGATCTTACAGTGTCTGATCCCAGTGACAGAAGGGGAAACGACACATATGTATCATTGCTACTAAGGATAAAATGATGGGGTCTATTTCTACATAGGTAGATCTTGTCTACATCATGTCATCGTTCTTATTGCATTACTCTGTTTTTCCATGAACTTAATACACTAGATGCATGCTGGATAGTGGTCGATGTGTGGAGTAATAGTAGTAGATGCATGCAGGAGTCGGTCTACTAATCTTGGACGTGGTGCCTATATAATGATCATTGCCTGGATATCGTCATGATTATTTGAAGTTCTATCAATTGCCCAATAGTAATTTGTTCACCCACTGTTTGCTATTTTTCTCGAGAGAAGCCACAAGCGAAACCTACAGCCCCCGAGTCTTCTTTCTCATATATTTGCCTTTGCGATCTACTTTTCTCTTGCAATTTATTTTCAGATTTATTAAACCAAAAATACAAAAATACCATGCTGCGTTTTATTTCTATTTATTTTATTTTGGCTTTCGATCTATCAATCTACTACAATTTATCTCACGTCCGTTTGCCTATCTTGAGGCACCGTACCCCGGAAGGGATTGACAACCCCTTTAATACGTCTGGTTGCGAGGATTTGTTATCTGTGTGCATGGGCTGTTTACGTTGTGTTGCTTGGTTCTCCTACTGGTTCGATAACCTTGGTTTCATATCTGAGGGAAATACCTACCGCCGTTGTGCTGCATCATCCCTTCCTCTTTGGGGAAATACTGATGTAGCTTCAAGCGACATCAAAAGGAATTTCTGGCGCCGTTGCCAGGGAGGATCTTCAACATATACCAGGTTCTTAATCACAAATCTCATCTCCTCGCAATTTACATTATTTGCCATTTGCCTCTCGTTTTCCTCTCCCCCACTTCACAAAAATTTGCCGTTTTATTCGCCTCTCTTTTTCCGTTCGCCGTTCTCTTGCTTTTCAATCTTGATGGCTGGCGTTCCTACCCCTCCTTTGTCACTAGATTTTGAAGTTCTTTACTTCAAACAAAAACAAGGAGAAAACTTGAAAGATGCTTGGTATAGGCTTATGGAATCATATCATATTTCCAACTTAAAGGGGGACGCTAAGGTTTTGCTTCGTAATTTTTACATAGGATTGGCTTTGCATCATAGACAACTTCTAGATTTTGCCGCTAAAGGAAATTTTATTGATCTTGATGCCAATGTTGCGTATGAAATTTTAGAAGGAATTTTGGGGATTCCACCTCAAAAGAAGGGGTTTTCTTTTACCCCTGAGGGAGTTCAAATGTTGGACAGACTTGGTTATTTGCATAAATATATGGTTGAAATACAGAAATATAATGAACCCCTCAAACACCTCAATGGTAGTGTCAGTCGCATGAATACTCTGATTACTCTTTGCAATAAGCTATTGGATATTTTGGATCTTAAGACGGTTTCTTTTCCAAAGAATTTAGGGAAGCGCAAAGAGCCTCCCGGGTTTGAGAAAACCCTTGCAAAATTTTCCAAAACTCCGGATGACAAAACTTAGATCCTTGTTTTATGCCTAGCTAAGGGCATTAAACTATAGCGCTTGTTGGGAGGCAACCCAATGAATAAAATTTATTTTTTGCTTTTTGCTTTATGTTCTTGAGTGTTAGCACAATTATGCTACTATTATGATTGTGTTTTTTCTGTTTTAATTAGTGTTTGTGCCAAGTAGAACGGATAGGATCTTCTTTGGTGATAGTTGTTTGATCTTGCTGAAAAACAGAAACTTATGCACTCATGAAAATAATTTTCATAAATCACAGAAAAGTGCTTTTGCCTTGATTATTTTTGCAGAAGATTAATATACAAATTACCCTAGTCATCCTTTTTTTCAGAATTTTTGGAGTTACAAAAGTATTCGAAATAGTCAGATTGCTACAGACTGTTCTGTTTTGACAGATTTTGTTTTCTTTGTGTTGTGTGCTTATTTTGATGGCTCTATGGTTTTATTTGATGAGTTTTTGCGATAGAAAAGTTGGAATACATTAGATACAATACAAAAACAAAATATGAATTGGTTTGAGACAATACTTAAAGTAGTTGTTTGCTTTCTTATACTAACGGATCTCACGAAGGTTTTGTTGAGGTTTGTGTGATTGAAGTTTTCAAGTTTTGGGTTATCTTACTATGGATGCAGGAAGGATAGAAGAGCCAAAGCTGGGGGATGCCCCGACATCCCAAGCTATTATCCAAAAATGAGCAACCAACTAAGCTTGGGGATGCCCCCGAGTGGCATCCCCGCTTTCTTCCAACGACCATCGGTATTTAACTCGAAGCTATATTTTTATTCCTCACATGATATGTGTTTTGCTTGGAGCGTCTTGTATGATATGTGTCTTTGCTTGTTTTATTTTGTGTTTTACGTAATCAATCCTTGCTGGACACACTTATTTGAGAGAGCCAAAATTATGTCATGACTTGTTAGAATTGCTCTCTACGCTTCACTTAAATTTTTTATGAGCAATGGACCTGCTCTAGTGCTTCACTTATATCTTTTTTTAGCACGGTGTGCTTTATTATTTGTGAAGAAATTCTCTCTTGCTTCACTTAGATTTATTTGAGAGTTAAAAATTTCAAGAAATTCTTTCTTGCTTCACTTAAATTATTTTGAAAGAAAGAAAAATTATGCTCTTGATCTTCACTTATATTTGTTTGAGCTTATGAAAAGCAACACATGAAAATTAGTCACAAAGTGATAGATATCCAAGAAGGATATAATAAACACTTACATGGAGATCATTGGACAAAATAAACTTGATTCTTAGTAATAGTTTTGAGATATGATGATGTGATATGTGAGTTATGTTGATGAGTAATTATGCTTTAGTAAGAATAATGGTGTTAAGGTTTGTGATTCCCTACGCAAGTACGAAAGTCAATAGTCATGCAATGAAATTATATCCTACTTGTGGTGCATTATTTGGTGTTAGTTATGCTTAATGCTTGCTTATGAGATTATTCGTTTCTTGGTTGGTCGCTTCTCAATCTTTTTCTAGCCTTCATTTTGCACCAAGTATGATCTCTACTTGTGCATCCAAAATCCTTTAAACCAGTTTTGCCACTTGAGTCCACTATATCTAATTATATGCGGTACTCTTTAGCCGTTCTAAGCAAATTTGCATGTGCCATCTCTAATTTTCAAAATAAAATTCTCTTTTGTCTGTTTGTTTCGCTCGCGGAGCCGTGAGGGGTGGCTAATATTTTCCATGCTGGATGTGTTATTCTCATGATAAGTGTTTATTCACTTGTCATTGCACGAGAGTAAGGCAAAGGTTTTAGGGATGCCCAGTCCCGAAATGCAAAAATGAATTTACTTTATGTTGTCAAATAATAAATTCCTTTAAAAGTGTTGGTATGGCGGGCAACCGTGGATACGGCTAGCCACGAAAAGTGAAAGTATGGTGGAAAAAGGAATAAACTTTATTTTCTGTTTGGGAACCACCTATGGAATATCTAGCATGGAAAGTGTTGGGAACTTTAAGTCATTTTCGTTTGTGGAATGGATACACCTCCCAAAATGTTATGTTCTTTAATTTTTTCGCTTTGACCTCTGGCACCTCTACAAATCCCTACTTCCCTCTGCGAAGGGCCTTTCTTTTACTTTATGCAATTTTTATTTTGAATTTGAGTCTCCATCTTCTCTTATAAAAGCACCAACTAGGAGGCAACATGATCGTACTTAAGTATTGGGTGTAGTTAATATTCGAGTGTGTTTGATGAATGGATCAATGATTGAGCATGATGGGCTAGGGATAACTTATTTTAGCATTGATATTTTGAAAGACATGGTTGCTTGTTGATATGTTTGAGTATCTAAATTATCATGTCAAAACTAGACTATTGCTTTGAATCACATAAAAGTCCAATTGTCCATGCTATAAAGAAAACAATATGATATGACATGTTAGGCATCATTCCACATCAAAAATTCTGTTTTTATCACTTACCTACTCGAGGACGAGTAGGAGTTAAGCTTGGGGATGCTGATACGTCTCCAACGTATCTATAATTTTTGATTGTTCCATGCTGTTATATTATCAATCTTGCATGTTTTATAATCATTTTATATCATTTTTTGGTACTAACCTATTGACATAGTGCCAGTTGCTATTTTCTGCATGTTTTTTACATCGCAGGAAATCAATATCAGACGGAGTCCAAATGCAACGAAACTTCATGGAGATTTTTTTGGACCAGAAGACACGTAATGGGCCCTGGCTATGCCTGGAGGGTGTCCTGAGGAGGGCACAACCCACCATGGCCTGCCAGGAGGCCCAGGCGTGCCCTGGTGGGTTGTGCCCACCTCGGGTGGCCCCCGGACCGCCTCTTTGCTCTATAAATACCCCAATATTCCCAAAATCCTAGGGAAGTCGACGAAATATTCATCCAGCCACCGCAGAGTCCAGAACCACCATATCCAATCTAGACACTATCTCAGATGGGGTTCACCACCTCCATTGGTGCCTCTTCGTTGATGGGTGAGTAGTTCTTTGTAGACCTTCGGGTCCGTAGTTAGTTGATAGATGGCTTCCTCTCTCTCGCTGAATTCTCAATATAATGGTCTCTTGGAGATCCATATGATGTAACTCTTTTTGCGGTGTGTTTGTTGGGATCTGGTGAACTTTGAGTTTATGATCAGTTATATCTTTTTATATCCATGAAAGTTATTTGAGTTCTTTGATCTCTTATATGCATGATTGCTTATAGCCTCGTATTTCTTCTCCGATATTTGGGTTTTGTTTGGCCAACTTGATCTATTTATCTTGCAATGGGAAGAGGTGCTTTGTAGTGGGTTCGATCTTGCGGTGCTTGATCCCAGTGACAGAAGGGGAAACGACATGTATGTATCGTTGCTACTAAGGATAAAAGGATGTGGTCTATCTCTACATAGGTAGATCTTGTCTACATCATGTCATCGTTCTTATCGCATTACTCCGTTTTTCCATGAACTTAATACACTAGATGCATGCCGGATAGCAGTCGATGTGTGGAGTAATAGTAGTAGATGCAGGCAGGAGTCGGTCTACTAATCTTGGACGTGATGCCTATATTATGATCATTGCCTGGATATCGTCATGATTATTTGAAGTTCGATCAATTTCCCAACAGTAATTTGTTCACCCACCGTTTGCTATTTTTCTCGAGAGAAGCCACTAGCGAAACCTACGCCCCCCGGGTCTTCTTTCTCATATATTTGCCTTTGCGATCTACTTTTCTCTTGCAATTTATTTTCAGATTTATTAAACCAAAAATACAAAAATACTTGCTGTGTTTTATTTCTATTTATTTTATTTTGGCTTTCGATCTATCAATCTACTACAATTTATCTCACATCCGTTTGCCTATCTTGAGGCGCCGTAACTCGGAAGGGATTGACAACCCCTTTAACACGTCGGGTTGTGAGGATTTGTTATCTGTGTGTAGGGGTTGTTTATGTTGTGTTGCTTGGTTCTCCTACTGGTTCGATAAGCTTGGTTTCATATCTGAGGGAAATACCTATCACCATTGTGCTGCATCATCCCTTCCTCTTTGGGGAAATGCCGATGTAGCTTCAAGCGACATCATTTCCACGCAAGCATAAATGATACAGTACCTAAACACAAAGCATATGTCATGTCTTGTTACAGGATTACACGCGAAAGGCGACGACTCATCTCTTGGTTTGGTGACTACGCTGGGCCTTTGGGACATGGAGGACCTTGGAGGCCCGAGAAGCAGCTTTCTCCTTGGCAGCTGTGACATCAGCACCCGCTGGCGGCTTCCTGAACTCGTCATCAAGGTCAAGTCTGGATGGCGGCATGCGATGTCGCTCAAGACCTTGAGGAGGGCGTCGTGGGAAAGCCTCCGGGACTTGGCCTCAAAATGCTTGGCCCTCTCTTCCTCTTGTGCTTTCAACTTGTTGATCAGCTCATTGAAGAAGACTCCGAGCCTGGCGCTGGGGGCCTTGTGCCTGTTGATCGAGAAAGCTGGGTTGTCCATGCCCATCGCCACCATTTAGGTAGCAAGGCGCATGGCAATTTCGATCAAGCTCCGGATCTAGAGATTGGTCTGCTCGGATTGAGACGCTATCTGGTCTTCTGCATCTTTCTGGAGACGCTTGGCAGTGTCCAGGTCCTTTATCAGCAACTGTTGCCGGGCTTTGGTGGACTCTGCCGAGCTTTCCAAGGTGCCGATCCTGGCCTTCAGATCCGTGATGGTGCCATTGGCAGCCTCAAGACTCTGGACTTTGGAGGAGAGCTGCGACTGCACGTCAGCCAGGGAAACCTCCACCTTCCGTGCCTCTTCTTTGAGGGCCTCCACCTCCTTGGTGCTCCCGGCAAGGTCCTTGGTCAACTTAGCCACCTGCTGGTCGAGATCAGTCTTGGCGGTGGATGTGGCAGCCAGGTCTTCGGTGAGCTTTCTCTATTGAGCGGCAGAGTTAGTGGCAAGAGCACCCAGGCCAGCTTCGTGCTTGTCTTCCAGCTCCTTGGTACGCTGCTGCACAACAGCCTCCATGTCGGCATCTTTGGTGCGAAGGGTGGCTTCGAGCTCCTCCTCCCGGAGAGAGATTTCTCTCTCTCTCTGGCGTCTAGGAGTGCTTTGCAGTCCGCCAGAGGCGTTTCGCGGTCCATGACGTCTTCCTTCGTCATCTGTCTCCTGCTGCCTCATGAGCATCTTGAACTACTTGTCATTCCATTCACGCAGCTCCAAGCACTTGTCCTTCAGCTTCTGGTCCACCCTGCTGGCAGACTCGCGCTGCTCCTTGAGCGCCTGCCACTTCTGGTCATGTCGGGCCTGCATCTCCTTTACGCTCGTCGCCAAGGACTCCAGGAAAGACAAGTACATTGCAATGGTGACTGAATCATCCACCTCTCCAACTCCCTAGTACAACGGTGCCAAGAGGCGTTGAAGCTCTTCGTCGAGCTTCGCGCACGTCATCATAGACGGGCCGGGGGCTCCAGTCCCAGACTGCATCAGCACCATTGCCAGTGGATTTGGGGGGGGGGGGGGGGTGGCGAGGTCTCCATAATGACCCTAGAGGAGGGAAGTGGAACCATGGTTTGGAGAGGAACTTTCGCCTCAACCACCACTTGCTCCTCCGGGGCGTTCTCCAAAGAATGCTCCACCCCCACCGAGGCATCTTGGGCATGCTTTGCAACAAGATCCTGCGCCTCCATGGTGGCAATCTTGGCGGCCTCATCTGCATCATTTGTCCCTATGCTAGCCACCTCCTCCAGCTGCTCTGGTTCCTCGGCCTGAGGGACTGCAGGGAAGAAAACAGGCCCACAACAAAGAGACAGAAGTTTCAGACAATTGGGATATAAGGAGAGGTAATCTGGACAAGAAAGGAAAAGGAGCATGAGTTGATTACTTGGAGAAGTCTACCGGGCAGAGGCATCAGTTTCCCCGGCAGCATCTGTTGTCGGACCATGGACTGCACCCTCTGCCACGGCAGTCACGGCAACCCTCTGCACGATCTCGTCCGCGGAGGGCTCCGTGGGGGTTTCTTCGGCTCGGTCGGCGGGGGAGACATGCCCCTCCAGGAGGGGCTGGCACTACGTCATCTCCCCGTCCCCTCCGGCCGAGGGAACAGGAAGGCCATCCCCATCACCTCCAGCGGGAGAGACATGGTCCCCATTTCTGGGCCAAGGGCTAGACTGGGGGCTCGGTACGGGATCCTCCGTGTCGCTCCCGGCCAAGATCGGGCCCTCCACGGTCTTCGGTGATCCGACATGCCAGAGCCTCTTCTGTGGATGGTAGATGAGGGTTTCCATGTCCTCCTCTACCTCCCTGCCAGCGGTAGCAAAACAAAAGGTCAGTCTGCAAAGATAATCAAGTATAACAAAGCTATTTACAAGGGGGGAGTCTTCCTTACTCTTCCTCAATGAGCATGGAGTTCAAGTTGAACTCCATGGGAGGAGAGGGCTCCCTTCCTCTCTTCGGAGGTGGAGGGGCAAAACTCTCCGGCAGCTCTGACGCCGGGCGAGGCGCTGGGGGCTCCGATGGAGGTGAGCTTTGTGAAGAACTCGAACCAGAGTGGGGGTTGGAATCAACTACCACGTCCGCCAATTGTTTGGCGGTGGAAGCCCTGATCCCGACAAGGCGAAGGGACTGGCGGCACGCCATGTCAGTCTTGGTGACCTTGGTGGTGGTCTTCTTCACTCTCTTAGCGGCGGGCGCTGGATTAGGAGCCACCTCCCCCCGAATAGCAGCGTGCCTACGAGGGCGCTGATCCAAAACCGGCTCGGGGGCTTGATACCCGGCCGCAAGCCACTCCGCCTCGGGCTCCGCCACCTCACCAATCTCCTCCGCCTCTTGGAGCTCCATTACCGCTGAGGCCAGGGCATCGAGCCCGGCAAATTCATTCCCGGCAAGAACATCCCCGGTAAGTTCTCCCCCGGCAACCCCTTCCATGGCCTGTGCCTCACTGCCACCATGAGAAGAACTCTCATCTTCAGCTTTCCCCTTGCCCTTCTCGGCCTTCGTGACACTTGCCATCTCCGCGAGCCGAGCAACTTTGTCCTCCTCGATCCTCCTCAAGATATACGCTACCTCCATAGAGGAGGTGCATTTGTACATTCTAGTCTCAACCTTGGTGGCCTTCTCCACCAGAGCACTGGACCACGCGAGTTCTTCGTCAAGAGTGGGCGCTCCATGAGCGTTGCAATCCGGCATCCACTTCAATATCTGGTCCCGGGCTGAATTGATGTTCAGAGGGATGATGGTTGCCTGGAGCTTGAACATATCAAAACGACCAAACAATTGGTCACACAGCCAGGCGTGGCCATAAAATGACAAGTTATTGGCCAACCCTGGGAGTAACCTTATCCTGTCCCCAACATCTCCATACAACCAGGCGTGTCTTTCCCTCTTCTGCAGTGGGGAGATGCGGTGAAGAAGGAAATCTACTCCCACATGCTCAATGGTTAGCCCGGCAGCCTTCAAACAGGTAATCATGTTGATTGCCGGGCGCAACCTATCATTGCTGAGGCCATGAGCGCTCCTTTCCTTTCCGCGCTCGACACATTCCATCCGTGCTTCACAGAAATCTGGGGATTCCTCATCCTGGATCCAGCACCAATCCCCTCTCCACTCATCCCACCTCTCGCGCTACCTACCAGGGATATAATCCTAGAGATTCCTCGCTACCCGTGGCATCCAGCTGATGTTCTCGGAGCAGTGACCCTTGTTCTCCACCCGTGGAACAAAATAATGTCGGAACAGATCTACATTGGGGGCAACTCCGACGAAATTCACGCACAAATGGGCAAAAATGGCCATAGTCACCATTGCATTTGGCGTGAAGTCAAGAAGGTGGAATCCATAAATGGTCATGATCGCCTCAAAGAATTCAAGGAAAGGGGGACAGAGGTCGTAGATGAAGTAAGCGCAGAAAAATCGGTACGAGTTTGGCGGATCTTCCTTCCCCTCCGCCAAAACGGTGGGCGCTCCGTGCCCTTTCGGGACGGGCCTCCCCCACAGATACCCGTACCTTTCTTGAAGAACGGGACCATCCAGATTCGTCGGAAGGAAGACGACGTCTCCCCTCTGCTTCCTGTTCAACTCTGCCGCCCTCTTGCTCCCCTCGGTGGCTACCTCCTTGGCCGCGGCCGACTGCTTCCCTTTCTCTACGGGTTTCTTCCCCATTTCTGCGGGCAGCAACGCGAATGTGGAAGGAGTTCGGTGAACGCAACGACGGAGGAGAAAGAGGAGGAGGAACTGTTGTTTGGCTTGCGGAGGAAGATGATGGAAGGGCGAGGCAGGCGGCAAGTGAACCGTACCGCTCCGTGTTTTCCTGTTTTTAAGGGGCAAGAAACGGGCGGAGGCGCGACGCTTCGGAAAGTTACGGTTTTATCTTAACTGCAATAGTCTCACGACCCCACGACACGCGGTAATTGCACAAAGTGGATGTTGGATTGACTGGTCACCATGGCGAACCGGCATGAGCAGCCTTCTCCTGCCACGTGTCCCTGCACTATTTGGGGCCTCACCCAACATGCCGCGCTACACATATGGCTCAGGCCTGGGGGCTTATGTCGGGGAAAACAAACATGGGTATATATTTTCCCCTGACTCGTGCACGGATAGTGAAGGCACAGGCACGGAAGCAAGATTAGAGCACCAATGTCAGGCCAAGGTACAAGAGATCGAGATCTTCAAAGGACCAACATGCAGATCAAGAGGACCAAGACCAAACCAGAGAATTAAGAAACCACCAGGAGAAAAAGCCTCACTTGCCGGGCAGGCGAGCCTGGCGAGGACAGGGCTGCCCCTGGAAGAAAACCTCCAAAACATCCCAGCAGGGCCTGCCGGGACTCGCGGAGGCGGGGCCACCTCACGACACCACTTCACCTCGACGCACGTCGTTGATCGATGCGGTGTCAAGCTGCAAAGTGACTAAGTGGTAGCCATTCGCCACATGGCAGCCTCTTTCTATAGGAAATACCTACAGACGACACCCGTCCTGCGACGTGTCAAGCGAGCAGACGCGAAGCTGGCAAAATAGTCCGGCAAGGCTTGCCGGGCAAGCAACGATGTGACGTTGAGCAGTGCATTTAATGCGCTCTATCAGCCTGCAGCATTAGGTATGATAGCACTGTTTGCTATCTTATCAGTGCATAATGGCTGGTTTGCCATTGTGGTGACCCCTTAATCCATAAAAGGAGGCCCGTGGCAACCGTAGAAAGGGTTAGAAGGTTGGACACCCACACATTCATACGCGCGTAGCAACTGTCGCCCCGAGGCTCCCCTGCCGGGCAAGTGCACTATGCTCCACCACCATTCTTCCACCATCAGTCCACGAAAGCAGGAGTAGGATTTTATGCCTCGCGGCGGCCCGAACCTAGGTAAAACTGCCCGTGTGATCTCTATCGTGCTGCCCCATGCTCTTCTGCTCTTTGTGCAACGTGACATCCCCCCGCCGAACCAGCAAGGGACCTTTGGTCCCATAGGTGGCCGTGGTTTCCCTCGACAAATAAGTACTCTCTCCGTTCCTATATACAAGTCTTTGTATAGATTCCACCATGGATTACATATGGAGCAAAATGAGTGAATCTACACTCTAAAATGTATCTGTATACATATGTATGTGATCCATAGTGGAAATCTCTACGAATACTTATATTTTGGAACAGAGGGAGTATGATAGTAGTACAGTATGTTCCTTGTAGTGAAGAGGAGCAGGGACATTTGCAGTGTAGAGGTCTATTCGGTCGGTTGTGATGGACAGTATCAACTCTTCGGGCCTCTTTGATTCGTAGGATTTTGTAAACATAGGAATAGGAATTGTAGTGGCCTGCCCACTTGAATCCTATAAGATTAGCAAGGAAATGCGGGGAGCTATGTCGCCTTTGAGAGTTACACTGATATTAACAGTACCGCACCTTCAGTTGAAGAGAGCTGGCATTCGAAGCCTTTCTAGCCGTGTCGTCAATAGTAGCCCATATTTTCCAGCAAGTTCCACTTTCTTGATTTTACTTGTGATGCTTACGGTTTTCCCGTTATATCTACACTATGATCTGTGTAGCTGCTTTGTGTCGCACTAGCAGCAGTCCACTCTTGAAGCTAAACAACACACCAATCATAAGTCCAAAGCTTACTTCTTCAAATACGAATTTTGATATGATACTGATATAAGTTAACAAACACACATTTAATTGGTCAGCTAATGCTCCCACTAGATTTTCCAAATGCATGTGGTCATATATAGAGAGACATCATGGAATTGCATTTCTTTGGGCGCTGTGATTCATCATGAGTGGGCAACCAACATTGTATGCAAAGAAGCGGAACCTCAAGAATATGCTTCCTCCTCTGTTCTTTAACATGTTCCTCTTTTGTTATTCTGTATTTAGTACGTACAGTATGTTCCTTGTCAGGAAGGGGAGCAGGGACATCTGCAGTCAACAGCTGATAGAGCTGGCCTGTACATGATCGATAGGCTTTCAATTAATAGCGGCAATACAACACCATATTTTCCAGCCAATTCCACTTTCCCGATTTATATATGCTGGTTATGGTGTGCCCCTTTTATGTACACTATAATCTGCCTAGTTGATGTGTGCTCTTGTTATCATGGTTTGGCAATAAACTCTCTATACAGTATATTATGAACCCATCATCTGCCAACTATCCTTACTCCTGGAGCCTATTTTTTGTGTACCTGTGCCAGATTATATTAATGCACGCACCATATTACAGCACACATGCGCTCTCTCATCAGAATCCAGTGATAGCACACAAGGGTTTACAGGGAGCCCCTATATTAGAATATCCTCCGCATTACAAAGATAATCTCACTACTATTTATGTTTTCATGCTTCTCAGATATTTTACGTAATCACAATTAATATCGAAATGCGGGCATTAGAAGAATATTGTGGAACACTACAACGACTAACAAAATTGGCACCAAGGCATTGAGTGCCATTCTGGATGCAATGAAACTCATACGCTCCCCACCTGCAGATTCTTGTTCAGAATATGATCCTAATGACTATTCTGACCTCGAGGAGTCGGAGGCACATGCCTGTCCTATTCACCCATCAAGGTGCATGTTCTAATTTGGCAAGGTTTTATTGATTGCGTGTATCTTGCATAAGGTGTTTTGCATTTCTTCTACTTTCTTGCACCGCCATCTGCTTAGTTTACTCATCATATATGTCAAGATGCCATGCCCATCCATTATCAATACATATTCCATTTGTCATCATACCATGTTTTTTCACTCAAATGATGTTCTTGTGCATCAGACATCAAAAAGGAAGAGGGTGATTGCCGAACTTGAAGGAGCACCAGCAAAGTCCTTGAAAAACGTGGTGGTGCCGGAGAAATCAGACAGCACCCCACTTATATTGGCTCTACAACCAGTGACACAAACGGCCAATTCCTACATATTGGAAACCCATTCCAGTTATTCCCAGTTTAAAAGACAATGCTTTCAATGTTGTTAGGGACTACGTGCATATATTCCCATCATAGGAAGATTATAGTGAAGACAAACACCATTTTCACATCTTCTTGTCCCACTTACGTGTAAGTGCTATTATTCATTGTGATTATTTCCCTGTTTTCTGCTGATTGAACACATCAATGATTTACATTACATTGTTGTAAGTAGGCGAGGATCAATCTGGATAGTCATGACAAGGAAAGCTTGCTTGCGCTTTTCAAGGAAGCATTGCAACAATATCGGTGTTACCTGAGGAAATCACACTTTGATGGCAAGTCTACAAACGAATTTCCGATGAAGTCTCATGTGCTAAATTTAGAAGACATTGAATGGAAAAACCTTGTTATGCACTGGTCTTATTCCCAGGATGAGGTACTGTCTATGATATTACATGACAATTTGAACTTCTACTTTTCCACATGTGCCTTACGGATCTCTTTTGTAGGAAATCTACTCGAAGAAGAATTCCTGTTTGAAAAGGACGACAGGATATCGCAAATATATATGCTACTTTGCTCTTGTTAGTACCTGTTGTCATGTATCACTGTACTTGCATTCATACCTGGTTCATTATGTGACAGAAGTATGCATGATAGCTTGCTTATCAATTGTTCGCTCCAGATTATCTGATCTATATGAATGGTTACATTAGTGTAGAATATATCCAATGCCAATGAAAAAGCTTAGCTCTGCATTGTTCTTGTAAGTACCTGCTGTCCTTTATCAGTGTACTTATATTGACAGCTAGTTTTTCATGTACCATCACTCTGCAGCTTATTTTCCTTTGCCCTCCATTTTCTACACATCAGATCTATATTTACTCTTACCATAAGGATGGATAACACCGACGGTAATGAAGAAGTTTAGCTCTGCATTGCTCTTGGATGTACCTTTCGCCTGTATCGCTGTACTTACATTTATAGCTACTTGGTTATGTAGCATCACTCTTCATCTTATCTTAAGTATTCTCCATTTTTTCTTATATTATCACATCTATATTTACTCTTAACAAAATGTAGAATAAAGGCAATGCTTATGAAGAAGATTCTGTGGTAAACTTCCTGAATTGCACCCCCCATCAGCATGGACAAGGGCTTTATAGAGCCGGTCTTCACCACTAATGTAAGTTTGTCCTTCTCAAGCCTTCAAACTTTGTTGTGTATATTTGGTTAGGCATGACTGCAACAACTGTTTATTTTTGGTGTTTGCATCAAAGTTTATTATGTAGTTCATAAACAAAAGTTTGTCCTTCTCAATTTAAGTTTTCAGTTGTACAACCAAGTTCCTTCTTCATACCATGTAAATTAAACTATACAGAGCAAGTGATCTTCTTTTGCACTGCATGTATGCTTCTGCTCTTGATCCGTAATCCAGTGGTGTGGTGAACCTACCCACTACAACACAATGTCATATTCGGCAATGTCTTAACTATGAACAAAGTACTAACCATTGATATTATCAGTTCTTGATCTGTAATCCAATGGTGTCGTGAAGCTGCCAACTCCTTCACAATGTCATTTCCTGCCATGTCTTAACCTGGACAATACCATATTGTGTTAATGCTATTTTAAACCGTGTCACTTTATTCGTCAATCAGAAATGTGATGAATTGTCAGCATTGATACTTATATGTGCAAAACCTGTCATCTGTCTGCTTGTTTCTCTTTCAAAGTGAGGAGGATATAAGCGTCAAACAAGCGCATGATCTCATCACTTGCTTGCTCACTTGCTTCGCTCTGACTCGAGCAGGGCTAACCTTTCTTGAACTCTATTGAAGTGTTGTCGGTTTTGTATATTATTTTGTCGGTGTGTTTATTTGTACTGGTGGCGATCTTTGATGCCTAGTGTATGTAATTTGCTGTCTGCTTGTGCTTTATTATCAGAGTGGTGAACTTTGATGCCCAATGGATGTAATATGCCGTAATTTCTTTATTGTATAGTCTAGGTTTTTTCTTATTCACGATGCTGCAGTTATTTTACTGTATATATATATCCTGTCTTCGCTCCATGAAAGTTAAACCGGCCAAACCATAAAATTATGGTACATAATCGGGCCATCATGCAAATCACCATGTATGGGCCGCATCATGGGCCCAGTCATCTTGGTTCGTTAACAGGCCTAAATGTAAACTGGCCCACTTGTAGTTTCGGGCCTTTAATAGGCCGAGTAAACCGCCGGCCCTATTTTCGCAAGAAAATTCAATGGGCTTTTAGTAGGGTGAAAGGTAGGTTGGGCCTGAAAAGTGCCGAAATAGACCCTGACCCATGGTTGTGACAATCACATCATGGGCCATTAACAAGCCAAAATTGTCTCGGTCCTTGTTTAGCCCAATCAGATTATTGTCTGTGAGCAGGTCGGATGCAAAGCGGGCCATAGTTAGGCCCAACTATATGATGGGCTTTTAACAGGCCGAAATAAATATAGGGCCAAAATGTTAAACGGGCCTTTAATAGGCCGAAACTAATATCAGGCCGTATTACTAAATGGGCCTTTAGCAAACAGAAATCCTAATTGGGCCTCAAGTGGGCCCAAAAGCACAACGTCCAGTTGATGGGCCGAATCTTATATGGGCCATAATTTAGCCCAAAGGCTCTTAAAGGGTCGGATTTGATATGGGCCGTAATATGGACCAGAACATGGTAGGCTATTAACAAGCCGGATCTCGTATGGGCCCTTATTAGGCCCAAAACATGGCAGACTGTTAATGGACCAGATCAAATATGGGTCGGCATTTGGCCCAAAACATGGCAGCCTATTGACGGGCTGGCCCACTAGTGTCTTCAAAATCTTGTGGGCCTTTATCTAGGCCGGCCTATTATGGTCTGCAAAATCTTGTGGGCCTTTAGCTGGGCCGGCCCATTATGGTCTGCAAAATCTTGTGGGCCTTTGGGCCGGCCCATTTAATCTTTATGGGCCACTTTTGGGCCGGTCCACGTGTCAACATATCATAGGCGCATCTCGCCCATTGGATGAGTGACATCTTTGCCAACGCGGAGCTGACACGTGGTTCCGTTGGTAATGAGAATTTTACACATGGAAAATCACCATTGGTCGTTGCTGTTAATGGGTTATCGGATCCAAAATCAGACCCGATAGCTTAACGGTGACCCATTATGGTGGATGCCATGTGTCGGTCACCCTTGACGAAAGCACTTCCATGACACGCCATTTATCGTCATGGAAGTGGACACTTCCGTGATGATAATTTTGGTAATGTCATGGAACACTTCTACGACAGCACATGTATGACTATCTTGAATCTGTCATAAAATCATCATGGATGTACATGCATGACAGAAAACGTGACCTACTATGACAAACACGTATCATCACGAAAGTGTATTTTTTTGTAGTGCTGGCAGTGTACCAGGATGTGCAATGATCTAGCATAGCCAACATATCAAAAAAATGGACAAGCCATGGAAATATCATGCTAGCTATCTTACGATCATGCAAAGCAATATGACAATGAACGCTCAAGTCATGTATATGATGATGATGGAAGTTGCATGGCAATATATCTCGAAATGGCTATGGAAATACCATGATAGGTAGGTATTGTGGCTGTTTTGAGGAAGGGTATATGGTGGGTTTATTGCACCAGCGAAAGTTGCGCGGTACTAGAGAGGCTAGCAATGGTGGAAGGGCGAGAGTGCGTATAATCCATGGACTCAACATTAGTCATATAGAACCCACATACTTATTGCAAAAATCTATTAGCTACCGAAACCAAGTACTACGCGCATTCTCCTAGGGGGATAGATTGGTAGGAAAAGACCATCGCTCGTCCCTGACCACCACTCATAAGGAAAACAATCAAAAAATAAATCATGCTCCGACTTCATCACATAACGGTTAACACACGTATTTCTACCAATACAGAATTACTCACTAGCATGACTCAAATATCACCATCTTTATATCGCAAAACTATTGCAAGGAATCAAACATATCATATTCAGTGATCTACAAGTTTTTATGTAGGATTTTATGACTAACCATGTGAATGACCACTTCCTGTTGACTCTCTAAATAGATATAAGTGAAGCATGCGAATTTAATTCTTTCTACAAAAGATATGCCCACACTCTAACAAATATAAGTGACACAAAAGAGCATTCTACAAGCGGTTTTCTATGTGTAGGGAAACATGCAATCCAAACTTCAAATGATATAAGTGAAGCACATGAAGCATTCTATAAAGCCATACTCAAAAGATATAAGTGAAGTGCATAGAGCATTCTATAAATAAACCAAGGACTATCTCAGACCAGCATGGTGCATTACTAAAAGAAAAATAAAAAGCATACGACGCTCCAATATTTATGCATATCATGTGAATAATAAAAATATAGCTCCAAGTAAAGTTACCGATGGTCGTTAGAAGAAAGAGGGGATGCCTTCCGGGGCATCCCCAAGCTTAGTTACTTGGGAGTCCTTGAATATTACCTTTCAGTGCCTTGGGCATCCCCAAGCTTAGGCTCTTGCCACTCCTTATTCCTTCATCCATCGTGATCTCACCCAAAACTTGAAAACTTCAATCACACAAAACTTAATAAAACCCTCATGAGATCTATTAGTACAATAAAGCAAATTACCAATTTAAGTATTGTTGCAAACTCATTCAAATTTTATTTTTCCATTATATCTACTATATTATGACTTCTCTATGGCTTATACCACCGATACAATCGGTAGTTTCATCAAAACAATGCTTCAAAAACAGAATTTGTCAAAAACATGACAGTCTGTAGTAATCAGAATATTCACCATACTTATGTAACTCCAAAAATTCTTAAAAATTAGGAAAAAATAAAAAAATTTGCATAGTAGTACTGTGTAATTTTTTTAGAAACTTTTGACATTCTAGTAAAAAATGTAAATTCACGCACTATAGCCAAAGTTTCTGTTTTTGCACTGCACAAACCAAACAAGCAATCTAATCATCCTAAAGGCAAATCTCGGCACATTGTTTTTATAATAGAATGAATATTATACAAGGGGATAATTAATTTTGGTGAAAAGTTTCTATAATCAAGGTTCACAAAGTTTCCATGGGCATGAACAAAGTTCAAGGCTAGCTCCCACTTTAACAATGCTCGTCTTTCTCACTTTTGCTTTTCTTTTTGGAAAAGTTTTTAGGTTCCCCTCTATATTTTTTTGTTTTAAAACTTTATAAAAGAACTCAACAGAATAAAATGACTCTCTAAAACTTTCGGGTTGTCTCCCTGGTAGCGCTTTCTTTAAAGCCATTAAGCTAGGCATAAAGTGCTCAAGCAATTGATCCACCCGGATCCCAAGGTATATCAAAGCCAATTTTAACTAACAAGGATTTGTAATTTAGTAGTGAGCACAAAGTAACATATATCATGCAACAACTAAGTCTAACTCTCTTCTTATGCATCGGCATGTCATAAAAGAACAATTCATGCACACAAAGTAAAGGCCAATGCATAGTATAAACAGTTTCTTGCAATTTTATTATATTGGAAACATAGAGAGGTGGAGATGTAGTTCCTCTCTCATAATAATTGCAAGTAGGAGCAGCAAGCACATGCATATTATATCTATCAAAATCATCATGTGTAATAGTGAAACACTACCCATCAATGTAATCCTTAATAAAAGCAAACTTCTCCGATATAGTCTGTTGGGAGAATTCAAAAAGATAATAGGACTATCATGTGTGGGTGCAATAGCAACAATTTCATTCTTAACATAAGGAACTATAGCAAGTTCATCTCCATAATCATAATTCATATTGGCATCATGGCCACAAGCATAGGAAGCATCAAGTTCATCAAAAAGGGATATTTCAAACGAATCCAAGGGATCATAGAAATCAACATAGCATTCATCCTTCGGTAAGCATGAAGGGAAATTAAACAATGTATGAGTTGAAGAGTTAATCTCATTAGAAGGTGGGCACGGGTAGCTAATCCGCTCTTCCTCCTTTTGTTCTTCGCTCTCCTCGTCATCTTTTTCATCTAATGCGCTCATAGTGTCATCATTTTCTTGTTCCATAGTTTCCTACAAAATATTAGTCTCTTCTTGGACAACGGAGACTTTCTCAATAAACACATCAATATCGGCATTATATTCATAGTTATCATAGCAATATTTAAGTATAGCATAATTTTCAGGTCTGTAAACAGCATCATCATAATTTTCACATTTTTCAAACAAACATTCAATTTCATAATTAAGCACCCCTAAAAGCAACAAATTCTTCTATTCGTCCCACATCATAGTAATCATATATACCATTAGCATAAGAAGCCAAGATTTCATTATCATTAAATTTACATGAAAATGGAAGGTGTGGAGCCTTCATCCTAGAGCAACAAGTATAATCACATCTCAAGCATAAATTCCAAGCATACCAATGCAACATATGAATTTGATCCCATAAGAGTTTTGCTTTTTGAGTCAAGCGATAATCCCTAAAGTATTCACGTTGATCCAACATGTATCCCATTGTCAAGTTGAATCGGGTTTTCTCATGATTGTCGAAGTAGTGTTTAATATTTTCCACATAACAAGCATCGAGGGTTTTAGGAGGTTCCCCGTCTCCATGAGTAGCAAGTACACCTATTTTTTTTGGTATTTCGTGTTCGATATCCATAACTAAAGATATAAAACAACTAAGAACAACAAATAAAATCTACTTAGTGATAAATAAAACAAGCACACACGAGAATATTCGCCCCACGCTATTGCTCCCCCGGAACGGCGCCAAAAAAGGTCTTGATAACCCACAAGTATAGGGGATCAATTGTAGCCTGTCTCGATAAGTAAGAGTGTCGAACCCAACGAGGAGCTAAAGGTAGAACAAATATTCCCTCAATTTCTATCGACCACCGATACAACTCTACGCATGCTTAACGTTCTCTTTACCTAGAACAAGTATGAAACTTGAAGTACTTTGTAGGTGTGATAGGATAGGTTTGTAAGATAATAAAGAGCACATAAATAAAAGCTAGGGGATGCTTAGATAAAGAAACAACTAAGTTAGTTTTAGTATAGAGCTTTTTTTCACAAGAAATTTATTTGTCCCTAGGCAATGGATAACTAGACCGGTAATCATTATTGCAATTTTATATGAGGGAGAGGCATAAGCTAACATACTTTCTCTACTTGGATCATATGCACTTATGATTGGAACTCTAGCAAGCATCCACAACTACTAAAGATCATTAAGGTAAAACCCAACCATAGCATCATAAGGTATCAAGTCCACTTTACTCCCATACGCAAACAACCTACTTACTCGGGTCTATGCTTCCGACACTCACGCCACCCACCATAAGCGAATCATAAACGTATTGCAAACCCTACAGTGGGGATCCCTCACGCTTGCGCACCACGGGGAGTACCATAAGACATCACCAATAATAATACATGCAACTCAAACCAATCATGATCATCAATCAACCCATAGGACAAAACAGATCTACTCAAGCATCATAGGATAGCCATACATCATCGGGAGATAATATATAGCGTTGAGCACCATGTTTAAGTAGAGATTACAGCAGGGAGAAGGGGTGTTACACCACTGCATAGAGGGGGAGAGAGTTGGTGTTGACGGCGGTGAAGTTTTTGGTGTAGATCGCCGTCACGATGATGGCCCTAGCGGTGTTACGATGCCACCGAAAGAGAGAGAGGGGGGGGGGGGGGAGAGCTGTCGGTGTCAAAACCGGCGGATCTCGGGTAGGGGGTCCCGAATTGTGCGTCTAAGGCGGATGGTAATAGGAGGCGGGGGACACGATGTTTACCCAGGTTCGGGCCCTCTCGTTGGAGGTAATACCCTACTTCCTGCTTGATTGATCTTGATGATATGAGTATTACAAGAGTTGATCTACCACGAGATCGTAGCGGATAAACCCTAGAAGCTAGCCTATGGTATGATCGTTGTTGTCCTACAGACTAAACCCTCTGGTTTATATAGACACCGGAGGGGGCTAGGGTTACACAAAGTCGGTTACAAGGGAGGAGATCTACATATCCGTATTGCCAAGCTTGCCTTCCACGCCAAGGAGAGTCCCATCCGGACACGGGACGAAGTCTTCAATCTTGTATCTTCATAGTCCAACAGTCCGGCCGTCCGAGGACCCCCTAATCCAGGACTCCCTCAGCAGGCTTCAATGACGATGAGTCCGGCGCGCAGATTGTCTTCGGCATTGCAAGGCTGGTTCCACCTCAGAATACTCCATAGAAGATTTTGAACACAAGGATAGTGTCCGGCTCTGCAAAACAAGTTCCACATACTACCACAGAGAGAATAATATTTCCACAAATCTAATCTGCTGACGCATTTTGCCGCATGACATCACACCACGGCACGGTCGTTATTCGAACCGTTTTTCACAACCAGCCACTGCACATATCGCGAGACGGTTTCCTTGGCACGTCTTGTCCAAGCAGAGATCGTGTCCCCTTATCACGGGATTCTCATCAATACGGGTGTGGGTAACCCAACCACGCCATCAATTATGGCGCTTGGGGAATAAGCGACTTTACCAGGTAAGTGGGGAGGCGCATCGCCTCTTCCGCCCTTATAAAGGGACAAGGATTCACCCTTTTTACCCACGCCTTCTTCTTCCTTGCTCATCCATTCTTGCGCACTCGAGCTCCAGCGCCCAAGTTCGCGTTTTTCTCCTCAAACCACTCCAAGCATGTCCGGAGCGGGATGCAAGTGGATGGTCTCCTCCGTCATGGAGGAGAACATCACAAAGCTACGGGAAGCCGGATATCTAGCCGCGGATATCGCACACCGGCTCCCAGATGCGGGGCAGATCATCCCTACGCCAGAGCCCCATGAGAGGGTGGTTTTCCTTACCCACTTCATCCACTGACTAGGATTTCTGCTCCACCTGTTTGTCCGCGGGCTCATGTTCTACTACGGGCCGGACTTTCACGATCTGGCCCCCAATTTCATCCTCAACATCTCGGTGTTTATTGTCATGTGCGAGGCCTTCCTCCACATCAGGCCCCACTTCGGCCTGTAGCTGAAGACCTTCAATGTTAAACCGAAGGTGGTGGTCGGCCAGCAAGCGGAGTGTGGAGGCGCCATGGTGGGCAAAATGCCTAACGTCACCTGGCTCGGAGGCTCCTATGTGGAGACCATAAAGGGGTGGCAATCGGGGTGGTTCTACATCACCGAGCCACGCGACACCAACTGGGTGGTGGCCCCCGAATTCTGATCCGGAATCCCCATGCGGCTCACCTCCTGCAAAGAGAAGGGCCTGTCCTGGGGTCCATCGGTGGAGCTGACCGGACTCCAGAAATGCATCAGGAACATGATGAGCAAGAAAATCAAGCTTGTCAACGTGGTTCAGGTCATGCTCTTCCGCCGGATCCTCCCATGTCAACGACGGGCATTCAATTTGTGGGAGTTCGACCCGGCTAAGCACCAGACGCTGCAAGAGCTCTTCGACACGATGCACAAGGATGTCTGGAAGGTGTTGTTCAAGGGCGTCGAGGTACCTCCTCCCCTTACCGAGGACCGCGGACACAGCGCAATGTGCCCTGCCAATCCGGTAAGTTTTCCATATTTCATAGGATGTTTATTTTCCCTAGTTTGATCATGTGCGGGATCTAAGCCTCCATGCCATTTAACAGGACTGGGTAGAGACAGCAGAGCAGATCGATTGCCCAGCCCCCCTGCCTGAAGATCCTGCAGATGCTCTCCTAACGGAGATGCTTGTTCTGGCGCCTTACGAGGTGCCGGTAAAGAAGGCCAAGAAGAAGGCCACGGGGACCCGAAATGGTCTCCGACGCAAGGTTATATCGGACTCATCGTCCGAAAACTCCGAGGCGCACTCCTCCCACGAAACCGAGGAGGAGGAAAGTTCTCCCCCGCAGCCGGGGGAGAAAAGAAAAGGAAGGCCGCCCCAACCGAGGAGGCCAAAGGGTCCAAGAAGGAAAGGACCCTCCTTCCGGACTGCTCTACGACGGCCGCCTACAGCAACGAAGAGTGGTTGCCCAGGGACAAACCCCTGGCAAAGTCGTAAGTATCCGGATACCATAGTAGTTCATGGTATGTTTTATTGCACTGCTTCTCATCACGCCGAACATTATTATGCCGTCCGTCCCGAGCCCATATCGATGTATCTTCGTCGGATGGTTCTTTGGACCCGTCGGATATGAATAGCGATTCACTTCCGACCGCCTCCACCCCTTGCCCTACGGACAACGTCGAGGTGTTGTCTCAAAGGGCACCGAGCCGAGGGGAGGTAGTCCTGGAGGCGCCTCAAGGCGATGTTCCAGACCGTGGGCGCAAGGGGAGCAAGACTCCCATGGGCTCTGAATTCGGCCCCCAGCCGAACACTGCGCCGGAACCTCCAATGGTTCGGACTCTATCAGGCGACCCCCCTTGAAGAGGGGCAAGCCGCCTGTGCTGGTGGCCTCTGTCCATCCAGAGGCACCGGCAACTTGCTGGAAGCGCTTCGCGACGCTTCCATCAACGAAGAACATCGCACTATCATGAGTGCGGTCGTTAAGAGGGTTCAGTCCGCCAAGAGCGGACTGACTGAAGCCTGTGCCAGCCTCCTAACAGTCTTTGAGGTAAGTAACCAGATTATAAGAGAATGTTACCGCATAGACACTAGCCCCTGATGCTCTATTTGGGATTCGCGAAGAAAGGCCGAATAGAGGATCAAACAATGACCGTAGGAGTCTAATCAGAATATGTATATGTGCATATGCAAGCTTCACTGCTGGCCGCTGCCGCAGGCACTGCCGAGGTCACTGCACTGAAGCAGGACCTTGAGCGGTCCAAGGAAGAGCTCGGCCTTACCAAGAGGCAGCTCGACGAGAACAAAGGTAAGCGATACCTCGTCTGTATATTTAAAAAGAAATTTGATTGTAAAATAATAGGATCATCATGAATTTGTGAGGGGCCACGACCGAAGTGGCGACCCTGAAGAAGGCGCTATCCGAGGCCAAAGACAAAGCGGCCAAGGAGCGCATTGAGTGAGAAAAGCAAGAAGCCCGGGTGGGCGAGGTGCAGCAAGAGCTCCAGGCTCTCATAAAAAAACACGAGTCCTCGGAGCTTGACTCTAAGACGCGAGAGTCCGAGCTTGCGAAGGCCCTCGAGAGTGCACGAAACGCCAAGGCCGAAGCCCAGAAGGCCCTCCAGGAAATTGAGGCGGTTAAGAAGATAGCAGCGGGTAAGGCATTCATTATGCAAAGCAAGTATGTGAAGGAGACTTTCCTTTTACTTACCCGAGTTCGGGGATCTCTAGGAGCGTTCGCAGATCTTCCCCACAGTGTGTTGGATGCCGCGGAGTTCTACTGGGCTGAAGAGGGGAGCTCGGCAGAGAAGTTGTTCTGGTCTCAGTATACTGGGACCGAACACCCTATGCCCTTGAGCGACCAGCTGAAGCAACTGGTCGAGCTCCACAAGGCGGCCGAACATGCCATGAAGGGTCTCATAGTCCGGATGTGGCCTGGCGATCCCCTTCCTGATAGCTACTTCGGCGTGGTGAGGCGGTTTGTGAATGCCAGCCCACGACTTGACGTCATAAAGAGGTCTGCCTGCATCGAGGGCGCACGCAGGGCTTTTGCTCGAGCAAAGGTCCACTGGGCGAAGCTGGACGCCGAGAAGCTGGTGAAGGAGGGGCCGCCGGAAGACAAGGAGCATCGCCACCCCGAAATGTATTATAACAGTGTCCTGAAGGGCTCTCGCCTTGTGGCGGAAGAATGTACTAAGGATGTAATTTTCGAATGAATGTACTCATGCGATCCTGTAATATGAAACAAGTTCATTTGCGCTATGCAACGCTTTTGAATTTAAAATATTACCTTCTGTGGGGTCGTTTATAAAATATGAGAGTTGGCCAGTCGTCGGCTTCTACCCCCATGTAACGAGTACTGGGGTGTTCGGGATAAACCTGAGCACTCTTTATCCCAATTTTGGGTCCTTCTAGGGAGGTGTTCAGACTGTGAACGAGCAATCGGACTATAAGGCTTTATCACTCTCACTTAGCCATAGAAGTCTACAATTTTAAATTTTGGCGAAGCCCCTAGTATTCGGAAGGCCGAATTTGGGGCGCTATATACGCCTAAGTTGGGCAAGGACGACTCCTCGCCCGAAGCGGAAAAAGTCTTTAAGGACTTGAGACCTCTCGAACAGCGACCAGCTCTCGCCTTATCATGACAGTCAGTTTTTGGCTTTCTCTACTGAGGTGCTCGTCCGGAAGAACCGGGACACAATCGCAGTAGTTCTCCCAGCGCTACCTTAGACGATATTGCGGAACGTAAGGTACCAAAACATGGGAGTCGGGCAAACCCAACTATTAACCCAAGACATGATTCGGAGCTGATGCATATAATGCTATAAGTTCGGGGTGCTGCACTGTCTAAAGTGTTCGGACTTCTCAGGCCGTATTATGGGGTATACAGAAGCCCCTGGCATACTAGTCGTACCAAAATGTACGGGTGCAAGTTGTCGTAAATAAATAGACAAGAAAAAAGGAAGGGTAATGCAATAATAGACTAATGCTATGCATTGTTATTTAAATAATACGTCGAAGCGCACTGATACATGTAGTGCAATAAGCAAAAAATAGGACTATTTGACATGTCATATCCAAGGGCAAGCTGCGTATGAGTATTAAAAATGGGTACTTCGATTGTTATTAGAGACCACCTGGGGATTCCTTGTACGTCTTAGCTTCTTGCCTCCTTGGTTGTTCCTTCCCGTAATGTGTCCAGCAGTCATACTGCCGGAAAGGGCTTCCAGAGAGTAAGGTCTTGAAAGAGAGAAAATGATAAAGGTATACAGCCCCTGGGGCGGTTGAGCCGCATTGTGGGACATGCTCTAGTCGTGCCCCCGCCTATGCCCATGGTATTTTCAGTGCGTAATTGTGTATGCGCGGCACGGATTTTGTCGCTTGACTGGGACTAGGACGGGGGCCGAATTGCTAGGCGAGCTCTGAACGTGCCAGGCGATCCTGTTGCAGGTTACTCCGGACTCGCTTGACGGTATCTGGGGGCTTTATCACCGAATTGGCGGTTTGCCTTAAAAGGCTGCTTTGTGCCTCAGATGCGAGGGCCGCGGTGTGTTCCTCCGTGCGGAGTGAGCGTTCTGTGTTTCCCTTGACTGTTATAACCCCACGAGGTCCTGGAATTTTGAGATTGAGGTATGCATAATGCGATACCGCATTGAATCTGGCAAATGCGGTTTGCCCTAGCAGTGCGTGATAGCCACTGCGGAACGGGACAATATCGAAGATTAACTCCTTGCTTCGAAAGTTGTCCGGAGATCCGAAGACCACTTCCAGTGTGATTGAGCCCATGCAATGGGCCTCTACACCTGGGATGACACCTTTAAAGGTGGTTTTAGTGGGTTTGATCCTCGAGGGGTCTATACCCATTTTGTGTACTGTGTCCTGATAGAGCAGGTTCAGGCTGCTGCCACCGTCCATAAGGACTCGGGTGAGGTGAAATCCATCGATGATGGGGTCAAGGACCAATGCGGCAGATCCGCCATGAAGGATACTAGTGGGGTGGTCCCTGCGATCAAAGGTGATCGGACAAGAGGACCATGGGTTGAACTTTGGGGCGACTGGCTCCATCGCATAGACGTCCCTTAGTGCACGCTTCCGTTCCCTCTTAGGAATGTGGGTTGCGTATATCATGTTCACCGTTTTCACTTGTGGAGGGAACCTCTTCTGTCCTCCCGTGTTCGGCGGCCGGGGCTAGTCCTCGTCGTCGCTATGTAGCCCCTTGTCCTTGTTTTCGGCGTTCAATTTGCCGGCCTGCTTGAACACCCAGCATTCTCTGTTGGTGTGATTGGCTAGCTTGTCGGGGGTGCCGTGAATTTGACACAAGCGATCGAGTATGCGGTCCAAACTGGACGGGCCTGGAGTACTTCTTTTGAATGGCCTTTTCCGCTGACCGGATTTAGAGCCACTGAATCCGGCATTGACTGCCGTATCTTCGACGGTATCGCCGTTGTTGCAACGCTTGTGTCTGTTACGACATGGTCTGCCGTTAGTATCTTTGGTATCTGAAGTGCCAGGATTCCTTGATGTGTTGTTGCTGCGAGCCAGCCAGCTATCCTCGCCCGTGCAAAAGCGGGTCATGAGTGTCGTGAGGGCTGCCATAGACTTTGGCTTCTCCTGGCCGAGGTGCCGGGCGAGCCACTCATCACGGATGTTATGCTTAAATGCCGCTAGGGCCTCTGCGTCCGGACAGTCGACAATTTGGTTTTTCTTAGTTAGGAACCGTGTCTAGAATTGCCTGGCTGATTCCCCTGGCTGCTGAGTTATATGGCTCAAGTCATCAGCAGCCGGTGGTCGCACATAAGTGCCCTGGAAGTTGTCAAGGAATGCATCTTACAAATCCTCCCAACTGCCAATTGAGTCTGTTGGCAAGCTATTTAGCCAATGCCGAGCTGGTCCTTTGAGTTTTAGTGGGAGGTACTTGATGGCGTGTAGATCATCACCGCGAGGCATGTGGATGTGGAGGAGGAAATCCTCGATCCATACCGCGGGATCTGTTGTACCATCATATGATTCAATATTTACGGGTTAAAAACCCTCTGGGAATTTGTGATCCATTACTTCATCGGTGAGGCATAGGGGGTATGCGGCGCCTCTGTGCCGGGCTATATCACGACGCAGTCCATATGAGTCTTGTTTGCTGTATTCAGCCCGGCCGGATTTACTTTTAGTGTATCCGGCGTGACGGTCATCGTCTCGCGTTGGTGCGCGCCCCCGTGATCCATAGATCGATCTTGCATGTTTTGCCTTGTTTTCCAATATGTCCCGCAGGTCCCGCGTGTTGCCCCGGGCCTTTGTATTTTTGTTTGAGTGGCGGCGGGGTGCAGGCTGGACTTCAGGCTGAAATGCCTCTCTGTCTCGGCCACGAGGTGGCCGATCAGCCGCATCATACGCTGGTGATGTAGGTTTCAATGCTTCCTCCTCGAGTTGAGGTAGCAACCTGCGTTTTGGATAACTCTTGGTTGGGCGCTCGAGTTCGTATTCCTCGGTTGCCAGGACTACGGTCCATCTATCCGCTAGCAGATCTTGATCAACTCGAAGCTGTTGTTGCTTTTTCTTTAGGCTATTTGCTGTGGCTATAAGCCGGCACTTGAAGCGCTCCTGCTCGACGGGATCCTCAGGCACGATAAATTCTTAATCACCGAGGCTCACCTCGTCTTCGGAGAGAGGCATGTAATTGTCATCCTCCGTTTCTTCGTCTACTGCCTGTTCTGTAGGGCTAGCTTGTTCATCCTCCCGCTCTAAATCTGGCTGGAGGGGATTGTCGTCGTCTTCGGCCCTATCCGGAGTGTTATTTTTTCTTGTGCTAGCATCAATACTTTTGCTATGGCGAGACTTAGAGCACCGCCACTGACGTCGGTGCTTGGGTTGCTTCTTGTAGGGGTCATCCTCTGCTGTCTTATCGCCATCGCCTTCTTTGGGGGTATCCACCATGTATATATCATATGATGAGGTGGCGGTCCAGCGCCCTGTGGGCAGTGGTTCCTGTTCGTCTCCTGCATCGTCGTCCATACCGTCAATGTCTTTGGAGTCGTAGTCGAGCATGTCGGTTAAATTGTCGACAGTGGCTATTAAGTGGGTGGTGGGTGGGGAGCGAATTTCTTTGTCGTCCGCATCCCATTCTAGCCGGACATAGTTCGGCCAAGGTTCTCCTGACAAGGAGAGAGACCTTAATGAATTTAGCACATCGCCAAAAGGCGAGTGCTAAAAGATATCCGCGGAGGTAAACTCCATGATCGGTGCCTAATCGGATTCGATAGGCATGGATGCAGGCAACTCGGAGTCCGTGGCCGGGGACGAGTCCAATGGTTCGGCAACACGGCTCTCATAGGAGGTGAAGTCAGTATTCGGCTCTATCGCCACTGAGAGTGCGGCCTCAGTGGCGGGGTCTATCCACCCGTCCTCCGATGGCGCAATTTGTTCCGGATTGAGGGCCGGAGTAGTTACAGGTGTGATCTCCCGAACACAGTCCGACGGCAGAGCTAAATCATGCTCGTCGCAATCGTGCGGTGCACCTGGCATGGGCTCGAATCCATTGAAGATCAAGTCTCCGCGGATGTCGGTAGTATAGTTCAAGTTTCCAAACCTAACCTTATGGCTAGGGGCGTAGCTTTCAATCTGCTCCAGATGGCCAAGCGAGTTAGCCAGCAGTACGAAGCCGCCGAATACGAAGATTTGTCCAGGGAGGAAAACCTCACCCCGGATCGCATCATTGCCGATGATCGAAGGGGCCATCAAGCCTTCCGTTGACGGCACAGTGGAACTCTCAATGAAAGCACCAATGTCGGTGTCAAAACCGGCGGATCTCGGGTAGGGGGTCCCGAACTGTGCGTCTAAGGCGGATGGTAACAGGAGGCGGGGGACACGATGTTTACCCAGGTTCGGGCCCTCTCGATGGAGGTAATACTATACTTCCTGCTTGATTGATCTTGATGATATGAGTATTACAAGAGTTGATCTACCACGAGATCGTAGAGGCTAAACCCTAGAAGCTAGCCTATGGTATGATCGTTGTTGTCCTACGGACTAAACCCTCCGGTTTATATAGACACCGGAGGGGGCTAGGGTTACACAAAGTCAGTTACAAGGGAGGAGATCTACATATCCGTATTGCCAAGCTTGCCTTCCACGCCAAGGAGAGTCCCATCCAGACACGGGACGAAGTCTTCAATCTTGTATCTTCATAGTCCAACAATCCGGCCAAAGGATATAGTCCGCCCGTCCGAGGACCCCCTAATCCAGGACTCCCTCAAGAGCCCCCCTCCTTCTTCTACTTCCTTGGCCTCCCCCCTAGATGGTAGGAGGGTTTCCCCTCTAGTCCTTGGCCTCCAAGGAGGCGGAGGGGCGGGAGCCCCTCCGAGATTGGATCTCTCTCTCTCTCTCTCTCTCTCTCTCTCTCTCTCTCTCTCTCTCTCTGTTTCCTTCTGTTTCTGCGCTCCCAGATTCTGGCCTTTCACAGTTTCTTAAATTCCCAGAGATCCATAACTCTGATTGGCCAGAAATTTTAACACATTTTTTTGATGTTTAACGACAGTGGGAGAGGCTCCCACTGACTTTTGTATTACTCACAGTAGGACAGTTACATATAGTGTTACATGTGGGTTTTTAGTGGCCCCTCGGCCAAACTCTAGAGTAACGGAGAGAGCAGAACACAAAAAATTATAGGTTGTTACAAGTTTTGTAAGTAGGCCGTCAAGAAGGGGTGGAGGTCCTCTCTACAGTTATGCACCAGGAGGCCCAAAAGGGATTTGAACCTACCCAGCCATGAGTCCAAAGACTGAGGGATCCCTCTAAAATAAACATTGTTTCTCTCCTTCCACAAACTCCAAGATGCCATCAGGAAGATGTCCATAAACAAAGGTTGGCGCCAATCATCTTTGCCTCCATGCAACAAGAAAATTATGTCCCCTAGAGTTGGCCAAACCATGCCAACCTTAGCCCAGCAGCGCTGGCAGAACGGGCATGTAAAGAAGAGATGTTCAATCGTTTCCTCCGGGGGGTTTTGGCACAGCATGCAGGTATAGTTGTTGCCAGCAACGATGTAGTGTCGTCGTCTTAACATATTCCTTGTATTCAAGCAATCAACTAGCAGCAGCCACCCAAACATCTTGAATTTGATTGGACTTTTGGCCTTCCAGAGCCAAGCAAAAGCTTCATCAGCATCTATCTCTCTGAAGCAGTGATCATAGAACCTCTTTGAGGAGTAGGGCCCCACCGAGAGAGCACTCCCAGGTGTCCCTGCAGTCACTTTCCAGGAGTATATGCATGGATCCATGTTGGATATCTCGTACCTCCTCCCTAGCCTGAGCCGACAGCGGTAGGTGAAAGAGCCTGCCAGGATCTATTGCCGTGAGAACATCAACAACATAAGCATCCTCGTTTGAGCAATAAGAGAAAGCCTCGGGGAAGAGTTCCATCAGTGGTGCATGGTGATCATTATCAAACCAGTCATCTTTCCAGAAGAGTGAAGAGGATCCGTCGCCCAGGGTTACACTTGTAATCCCACGAAAAACATCACTGAAGTGCAGCACATCGCGCCACTAGAAAGATCCAACAGGGTCCACCGCATGCGGAATCTTGTCGGTGTAGTACGCATCCCAGATTAAAGTCACCCAGGGGACGTCGTCGTGGTTATAGAATTTAAAGAGATGTTTTAGGAGGAGGGCCATATTCTGGGTTTTGATGTCAATGACACCGAGTCCACCTTTGCTCTTTGGTCTACAAACCAACTCCCATGCAGCCAACGAATTGTTTTTAACCCTATCCTCAGAGTTCTTAGCCCACAGACAATATATGTGTATTTTATCCAAGTGTTCAATCACTCTAGGGTGTAGCTTGATCGTGCACATGGCATAGATTAGCATCGATGTAATAGCCGAATTGACCAGAGTGAGTTTGGCCCCCGACGACATCAGAGATAAAGAAATGGACATCTTTCTCTCAACACCATGCACCAGAGGCATGAGCTCCAACAGCGTCAGCCTGGTCGTGCCCATGGGAAGACCAAGGTAAGTGAACGGGAGCGAACCAACCGAGCAACCAAAGACCTGCGCCAACTCCATTGCATGTCACTGATCAATGTTGTTAGGGATTAACATAAATTTGTGAAAGTTGATTTTCAGTCCCACTGATGCAGCATAATTCTCCAAGATGGTCTTCATGCGGGCAGCTTGATCTGGGCAGGCTGGCATCACCAAAATGGTGTCGTCCGCATATTGCACCACGGGATAGTCACCATGGCGAGTACATGGGATTGGCAAATCGATCAGACGCCGAGCAAAGGCATCATTAACAGCAGCTTGCAACAAGTCTTCCACAAGGACAAAAATCAGTGGTGACAGGGGGTCTCCCTGCCTCACCCCACACTTACACTGAAACTTTCTGCCAGGGACTCCATTAAGGAGAACCGAGGAAACACCAGAGCCAAAAATAATTTCCATCCAACAAAGCCACTTGTCATCAAACCCCATGTGTCGCATAATCTCCAGCATTGGTGCATGCTCAATTGTGTCAAACGCCTTGGCAAAGTCTAGCTTGAGCAGCACAATCTGACGTGTTGATGCCTGACACCAATGGATGTATTCGAAAGTCCACGCGAGACAGTCTTGGATAGTCCTCCCTTTGAGAAAGCCGTACTGATTCCTGTGGATGATCTTGAGGATGACTTTCTATAGACGGTTAGACAAGATTTTTGTAACAATCTTGAGGCAGGAATTGAGCAAGGTAATTGGCCGGTAATCATTTGCAGTCTCAGGCGATGAAATCTTCGGAATCAGGGTGATATACCCTTCACTGATACTGGTTATGTCAAGGTTGCCCTGATGAAAATCTTGGCACATCCTATAGAAATCTTCCTTGATAATCTGCCAACAACATTTGAGGAAGCAACCATTAAACCCATCGGGGCCAGGAGCCCTGTCAGCCGGCATTTCTTTGATCATAGCATCGATTTCATCAGTTGTGAATGGCGCCGACAACTCATCCAAGCCATCAATCCGTCTGATGATCCGAGAGAGGTCAAAACACATGCAGGTAGGCTTAGAGGAGCCCAAGCGTTCTTTGTATGTTTTGTACAACACTCCCTCCTTACCAACATGGTCACTGACAATGACATCCCCATCACGCAGGTTGGCAATGGAGTTATGCCTAAACCTTTCAGTCGCAAGGGACTGGAAAAGTTTAGTGTTTTCATCAGCGAATCTGAAGTACCTGATAGTGCACCTTTTCCTCCAGTAGTCATTCTGGTATTTTAGCAGAGTGTTCATGTGTGACTTACGAATGCGCCTGAAGTTTTCTTCTTGAGCAAAGAGAACTCTTTTGTCCTCAATATCATCCAATCTAGTAAGAGCCTCATTACTATTATGGATCAAGATTTTCAGCTTTGAAATGCCCCGGCTCCAGCGCTTAAGATCATAGCGTAAATTTTTCAGCTTTTTGCAGATGAGGGCAGCGGAGTTCGGAGCGTGGCAAGATTTGGACCAAGAAGCAGATACCACATCCAATAATCCCAGATGATTGACCCAAATTTTTTCAAATCGGAATAATTTGTACTTGGGGATTTTGGACTCAATGGCCACAACACATGGAATATGACCGGACACAGGTTTTCGAAGAGGTATAACCATCATGTTAGGGAACGAAGTGGTCCAATTTGACGAAGAAAAGAACCAGTCCAACTGTTCAAGTAAGGATCATCTTGCATATCGCTCCATGTAAATGACCAGCCTTTGACAGGCAGTTCCATCCACGACTGTGCTTGAATGATTTCATTGAATAGCAACATGTCAGCAGCGTCCCCCATGGTTTGTTTCTATTAGCCGTGGAACGAATGAAATTGAAGTCACCGAGGATTAACCAATTTTCATCGTCCGATATATTGAGATCAACTAACTAGGTGCTAAACTCCACCCGCCGTGGGCCCGAACAAGGGCCATAAACATTGACGAGATTCCAAGCCTCATTGGACTGAGTTGAAACAAAAGAGATCCCCACAACAAAGGAATCAATAAACCATGGCGTGCCCACAAACATCGAGCTGTTCCAGATAGTAACAATACCATCCGAGGCACCCAACGAAGGCGCAAAGACAAATTTATCAAAGTGCTTGGGGCAGAATGTTTTAATAAATGCAAGATCAAAAGTTTCACGCTTAGTTTCCTGGATACATAGCACCGAGCAACCTCTAGTATCAATCGCATTTCTAAGGGCCAAAAGTTTACTATCAGAGTTAATACCTCTGATATTCCACGACAACACATTCCAAGATTTATTCATGGTAAAAGGATAAATCAGTTATCGCCATCAGACGCCGTCGCCTGGCCATCCAGCAACTTCTCAGCAAACAAATCTTCAGGAGCAATCCCGCAGTGAACACCCACCTGTTGAATTTCCTCGATGGAGGTAGGAGGAGGACAGGGTGTAGCGGCAGCTTGCGCAGGAGCAGCATCCCTCGAAACAGCTGAAACCGAGGGCACCATCTGCGCCCTCACCCGCGATCTGGGTTTCTTGTAGTCATAGACCTGAGTGACCTTGAAACCATCATACTTGGTCGATCTAGTGCTTCTTCTGACAGCAGTAGTGTCAAGGGGCACTACAGCATTGCGCGAGCTAGCAACAGTAAACTGGGACGTCGAGGCAAGCATCTGAAGGGCATTACCATGTACATGCAGTGCAGCAGAAGTTGGTTGAGAGCTAGCAGGATCAGAGGTCAGCTGTGCAGTGATGGCCTTGAGCCCAGGGGATTTATCAGCCAAATTCCATTCAGTATCAAAAGCGTCAGCAATAACAAGCGATCCATCCTACAGAGAGTTGCGAGAAATAACAACAGCTCCCAACTATAGACGAGCACCAAATATGACAGATATGACATCCAGTTCTGGCGCAATACTCATCATGTAAGCAGCAGATATTGAATCAAAGTGGGATTGGAGAACCCTGGAAGGATTGAGTAGAAGCATGATGCTCTCCGTCTGCGTATCAGCAAGGGCTGGTGTATATATACGTTTGAGCATGCCACCAATCCAAAGCAGCAGTTCCTGGTCCATTGCAACCATAAGACTTAGAGAATCTCCTCCAGCTCTAACAAAGGCCAGGTGTGTCGTAGGGTTGCCAAGAACAAATCTGTCAGCCAAAGCCTCAACTGCTTCAATATCATCCTCAGAAGACCATACATCAGACAAGTTATCCTGAACATTATGTTCGGGGTCGACACCATCCATCAAAGACGACCCATCATACTAGAAGAAAGTCCTGAAGCTGAAACCAGAGTATGGCGGGGGGATAACTGGCCATGCATGCCAACCGTCCTCCTGAAGCTGTTCCTGTTCCGCTTCAGGCTCGTTCCAAGCAGCCTCATTCAGAGCATCTTGCGCAGCCATCTCATCAATCCGGGCCTGTTGCATTACAATGTAATAGGGAAGGTCATACGGGTGTGGTGAAGCATTTAGCATTGGCGGGGCCTCCTCTGCGCCGACCAGGCCAGAGATAGTGTTTCTCCCATTGAGCACATAAACGGGGATAAACCAAGAACGCCCAAGACCTGGCAGCAGACGGACTCTGGTCACCAGAAGACTATGGGGGACCTCTGCAACATCTTTGATATGACACTTAACCAAAACGCGAGCCTTATTCTGCCCCGGGCGCGGCCAAACAAGCAATTTACCAAAGTTGGAGACGGCCTTGTGGACGTAGTGTTCAGTTTGATAGTCCATAGGGAATGCAAGAAACATAATCCATACCTCATACTCAAATGCAGGCATGCACATGTTAATGCTCTCATCATGAGGAACTAAAGAAAAGTGGGAATCATCAGTCAAAGCATGAGGGCCCTCCCTAATCGCAGCATCTCTGCTCTCCATATCCGCAAACACCACACAACCAATGCCCAGAGGGTAAACAAAATCATCAAGCAAATCGTACTCCAGATCAACAGTAATAATGCGGCAGACCTCTGCAAGCCAGAACTCCTTCTGATGATCGGGGACTAGAGGATTGACAGAAACAATGGCAGACCTATCATGGTTGAGCGGCGGATCATCCACCACCATGACATGGCGCTGGACACGATGAGCGGGGCCTCTGTCAAAGGTCGAACCCTCTGGAGCAAAGGCAAACAGATGCACCGGGAAGTTCGCCATAGCAGCAATCCAAGGGCGAGGAGCTGGAGCGGAGGCGGACGGCGGCGGTGAGCAGATGGTGGTTTTTGGCGATGGCAGAGATGGCGTGCTCGAGGGAAGTGTCGTAGCAGTCAATTGGTGGTGTTGGCAGGCGGAATTGACTGCACGAGGAGGAGGGAGGCGTATCGGAAAGCAATGGGAGGAAGCCATGTCCGAGGAGTCTGGGATTTTCTATATCTTTACCCAAGTCATACACGCTTGCGAATCCTGATTAGTACGGGCCATACCAACAACCATAGGGTTGCCTACCTTAGAGGGTAATGGGGTATTTTGGGGTAGGATCTCATCCAAATAATCTGTATGCAGTCGAATTTGTGCCCACAACAATTTGGGAAGCCCGCGGCAAAGGACGGGCTTATGGGCCCTATGGCCAAGGTGTTTACAGTGATAGCATCGAAGAAGCCCAGGGCACTTGGCGGACCGGTGTGCAATGGCTGAACAAGCCGAACAGGTCAGTGCATGCAGAGAACGGCCCAATATGCATGGTTCATGACGAGGCATCGAGACGGCACGGTCCACTACCCGGTGCGATTCAGATGAGATGCAAGAACAATTTCCAGATGTATCACCACAAGCTTGACAAAAAATCCCAGTGCAAACAGATGCCAGGTGACCGAATCTATCACAACGAGAGCAATGCTTAAGCCGTTTATAAATATATTCTTTTGAAGGTATATTAGAGAGTTCCACCATAAGTTTAACACTGTCATTATCATAACCAGCCTGCCAACCATCCAGGATAGGGAAAAGCTTGTCCTCAGGAATATCATCCCATAAACTTTGAAAAAACCGGTGACCACGAAAGGATGGTAACTTGGCATGAGATCCGGGCAATATCGGTAAGTTAACAAATCCAATATGAAAAGGATAATGATTTTCCTGAGAATCCGGACCCAAAAAACTACCAAAAGAGATCGCCGGTAGGGTACCCTCGCCGGAATGTCTCACCATCGGCGAGTGGATCAACCCCAAATTTTGAAATACCAATAATGATGAAGGATCAATAGCATCTTTGTAGGTGGACGAGAGCCACTTGGATTTAACAGCCGGACTAGGTGAAGAAGCCAATCCATTTAGTTTAGTGTCGGCGTGCCAACCCAAAGACCGAGAGGTAGATGATGCACCTCGATGAAGATGAAAATGACAGATGAAGTCCGGCCAGATTCGATCTCGCAAGCCAAAAATGAAATGACCCACACGGTTTGAGGCCACAGAGAACCGAAAACGGCGATCACCCAGACGAGACACATTGAAACCTTCACTGAGGCCACCAATACAAGATTGCAAGGCCAAACCCACTGATTCTTCCGAGAGGGGAAAGGAGGCCGAGGAGAAAGAAACTTCAAGGAAGAACTCCTTGGAGTTAGGGTTGGGAACGAAATGGACCGTAGATCCAAAACGTGAACGCACCTGATCCTCCACTCGAAGACCGGGGGAGAAGTCCCAATGGAGGAGGCCGTCCATTGGGGTCGCCGGAGGTGGAAACTAGGGCCAGAGGCCGGAGTCGCCACGGGAGTCGCCATGGGAGGGTGGGGAGGTGGGAGTCGCCATCACTGTCTCTATTGTGCAAAGATGAAGCGGCAAGTCAAAAATGAAATGACCCACAATTTTTATCCAGATATTATCTTTCTTGCGGCGAAAGAAGGGAACCAACCGCCTTACGGGGTGGCCACAAGCCCCCCGGCCGCGCCCAGGGTAGGGGGCGCGCCTCAAAGGCTTGTGGGCCCCTCGGGCATCTTCTCGCGTTAATTTCAATTCCCAAAAATCACATATATTCCAAAAAAAATCTGTGTAAGTTATTATCACGTTTGGACTTCGTTTGGTATGGATATTCCGTGAAACAAAAAACATGCAACAAACAGAAACTGGCACTGGGCACTGGATCAATATATTAGTCCCAAAATAATATAAAACGTTGCAAAAAGTAAATGAAAGTTGTAGAATATTGGCATGATACAAACAAAATTTGTAGATATGACTTAGACGTATCAGGCCTCCTCGGCCATGTTCTGCCTTCCTCTCCAAGCTCCGTTGATGTCTTCTGGGCCAAGAAAATTCATCGTAAAGTTTTATTCCGTTTGGACTCCGTTTGATATTCCTTTTCTGTAAAACTCAAAAATAAGGAAAAATAGAAACTGGCACTGGGCTCTAGGTTAATAGGTTAGTCCCAAAAGTAATATAAAATAACATATTAATGCATATAAAACATCCAAAATAGATAATATAATAGCATGGAACAATCAAAAATTATAGATGCGTTGGAGACGTATCAAATACAAAGCTATCTTAATCATGCATAAAAGAGTTCAGAGAAGACTCAAATAATATGCATAGATAATCTGATCATAAATCCACAATTCATCGGATCTCAACAAACGCACCGCAAAAGAGGATTACATCGAATAGAACTCCAGGAACATCAAGGAGAACATTGTATTGAAGATCAAAGAGAGAGAAGAAGCCATCTAGCTACTAGCTATGGACCCGTAGGTCTGTGGTAAACTACTCACACATCATCGGAAGGGCAGCAAGGTTGGTGTAGAGGCCCTCCATGATCGAATCCCCCTCCGGCGGAGTGCCGGAAAAGGCCCTGAGATGGGATCTCACGAGAACAGAAGCTTGCGGCAGTGGAAATGTATTTTTGGTGTGCCCTATGACGTAGGGGGGTATTTGGGTATTTATAGAGCTCAAAATTAGGGTTAGGAGGTCCACGAGGGCCCACAAGCCTAGGGGGCGCGCCCTGGGGGCTTGTGGCTCCCTCATGGGAATTCTGGCCTCTTCACAAAGCTTCGTGGGTTTCTTCTGGTCAAAGAAAAATCATCGTAAAGTTTATTCCGTTTAGACTCCGTTTGGTATTGTTTTCCGTAAAAGACAAAAACAACGAAAAACAACAACTGGCACTGGGCACTAGGTTAATAGGTTAGTCCCAAAAAATGATATGAAATAGCATATTAATGCATATAAAACATCCAAGAGAGATAATATAATATCACAGAACAATAACAAACTATAGATACATTGGAGACGTATCAGCCACACGCATGACACACACAGAGCGCGTGCACACACATAGCTGCACTCGAGCATGGCCATGGCCTGCAGCGGCAGCAGTAGAATGATACGTCCATTTTGCATCATGTTTTTATGTTGATATTTATTGCATTATGGCTGTTATTTCACATTATGGTACAATACTTATGCCTTTCCTCTCTTTTTTACAAGATTTACACGAAGAGGGAGAATGCCGGCAGCTGGAATTTTGGACCAGAAAGGAGCAAATCTGAGAGACCTATTCTGCACAACTCCAAAAGTCTTGAAATTTTTACGGAGAATTATTTTGGAATATATAAAAAATATTGGGTGAAGGAACTACCAGAGGGGACCCACCAGGTGGCCACAAGCCTGGGGGCACGCCCTACCCCCAGGGCGCGCCCCCAGGGCTTGTGGCCCCCCTAGCCATCATCCAGTGCCCCTCTTCTGCTATATGGAGGCTTTTGACCTGGAAAAAATCATAAGAAATCTTTCGGGACGAAGCGTCGCCATCTCGAGGCGGAACTTGGGAATAAGCAATTTAGGGCTCCAGCAGAGCTGTTCTACTGGGGAAACTTATCTCCCGGAGGGGGAAATCGAAGCCATCGTCGTCACCGACGATCCTCTCATCGATGGAGGGTCAATCTCCATCAACATCTTCATCAGCACCATCTACTCTCCAAATCCTAGTTCATCTCTTGTATCAAATATTTGTCTCAGAACCTCAGATTGGTACCTGTGGGTGGAAGATCATATGTTCAGATCCTTAATGATATTCAATACCCCTATGATCTTTAACATTAACATGCTTTGTGAGTAGTTAATTTTGTTCCCGAGGACATGGTAGAAGTCTTATTATAAGTAATCATGTGAATTTGGTATTCGTTCGATATTTTGATGAGATGTATGTTGTCTTTTCTCTAGTGGTGTTATGTGAACATTGACTACATGACACTTCACCATTATTTGGGCCTAGGGTAAGGCATTGGGAAGTAATAAGTAGATGATGAGTTGCTAGAGTGACAGAAGCTTAAACCCTAGTTTATGCGTTGCTTCGTAAGGGGCTGATTTGGATCCACATGTTTCATGCTATGGTTAGATTTATCTTAATTCCTCTTTCATAGTTGCGGATGCTTGCGAGAGGGGTTAATCATAAGTGGGAGGCTTGTCCAACTAAGGATAGCACACAAGAACTAGTCCACCCACATATCAAATTATCATAGTAGCGAACGTGAATCATATGAGCATGGTGAAAACTAACTTGAAGATAATTCCCATGTGTCCTCGGGAGCGCTTTGCTTTATATAAGAGTTCGTCCAGGCTTGTACTTTGCTATAAAAAGGATTGGGCCACCTAGCTAAACCTTTGTTACACTTTTCACTTGTTACCCGTTACGAATTATCTTATCATAGAACTATTTGTTACCGATAATTTCAGTGCTTGCAAAAAATACATTGCTGAAAATAGCTTGTCATTTCCTTCTGCTCCTTGTTGGGTTCGACACTCTTACTTATCGAAAGAACTATGATGATCCCTTATACTTGTGGGTCATCAAGACTCTTTTCCGGCACAGTTTCCGGGGAGTGAAGCGCCTTTTGGTGAGTGGAATTTGGTAAGGAAACATTTATATTGTGTGCTGAAATTTATTATCACTCGTCACTATGGAAAATAATCCTTTGAGGGGCTTGTTCGGGGTATCTTCACCTCGACCGGAAGAGCAAAGAGTTGCTCCTCAACCTACTGAAAATATTTATTATGAAATTCCTTTGGGTATGATAGAGAAACTGTTAGCTAATCCTTATGCAGGAGATGGAACGCTACATCCCGATATGCATCTAATCTATGTGGATGAAGTTTGTGGATTATTTAAGCTTGCAGGTTTGCCCGAAGATGAAGTCAAGAAGAAGGTATTCCCTTTATCTTTGAAGGTAAAGGCTTTGACATGGTATAGGCTATGTGGTGATATTGGATCTTGGAATTACAACCGATTGAAATGGGAATTTCATCAGAAGTTTTATCCTATGCATCTGGTTCATCATGATCGAAATTATATATATAGTTTTTGGCCTCGTGAAGGAGAAAGTGTCTCTCAAGCTTGGGGGAGGCTTAAGTCACTATTGTATTCATGCCCCAATCATGAGCTCTCAAGAGAAATTATTATTCTGAATTTCTATGCCCGGCTTTCTCGTAATGATCAATCCATGCTCGATACTTCTTGTACTGGTTCTTTTATGAAGAAGACTATTGAATTCTGATGGGATCTTTTGGAAAGAATTAAACACAACTCCAAAGATTGGGAGCTCGACAAAGGTAAGGAGTCATGTATAAACCTTGAGTTCGATTGTGTTAAATCTTTTATGGATACTGATGCTTTTCGTGAATTTAGTACTAAATACGGACTTGACTCTGAGATAGTAGCTTCTGTTCGTGAATCATTTGCTACTCATGTTGATCTCCCTAAGGAGAAGTGGCTTAAATATCATCCTCCCATTGAAGTAAAAACAGTAGAACCCATTGAGGCTGAAGAAGAAATTGTTACTTATAACGTTGATCCTGTTATTCCTACTGCTTATATTGAGAAACCACCTTTTCCTGTTAGGATAAATGTTGGTACAATATCGGCCTATCTTGTTTGAGAGATTGTTTACAGAAACAGGTATGGACTGATTTGTTTGCTAGTACATACAGAGAGAAAAAGTCCACACACAACCAAAGAATATGCTGTCTCCGGTGCTGAGTTCGAAGAAAGTCACAGAAGTACATCTGTGTTGCAGAGAAGAGCGAGCTATATTTGTTGAGGTGATAGAGTCGAGAAGATTGATGTGAAGAAAATGACCCCTCAAAAATTTACTCCTGAAGCAAAGCTTTCGTTTCGGTACTATCGTCCGAAGAAATTGACTGCCGAAATGAAAGTCAAAGACAAAGTGAAGATGTAGTATTCATTTAGTTGTTCTTCTTTCATTCATTTGAGTCATAGGACCTCCGTACTGTAAAGGGGGTATAGGTTCTCGATGCTTAGATCCGCTGTGATGCTTAGCCATAACCTATGAAAGTTGCGAGAGAAATCTCTTTATGCTCCAAGCGAACACTTGCCAGCAAGAGACTGTGTTATCTTCGCTGCGAGAGATTTGCCTCGGATCGAGGAGTTAGCATTTCTTGCTCCGCAAGAAATGTTGCTGTTTTGCTCAAATCCGACCGTTGGAATTGTGTCATTTGTCCATTGGCTAAGCCCGATGTCTAATTTGGTCATTTCCCATTTGGGAAGGCTGCGACTATAAATAGCCACCCCGCTCCAACTTTGTCCGTTGGCTGCTCCGCTTAAGATTTCTAAGAAGATTGATTTGAGCAACCCCTCTCTGAGTGATTTGAGTTTAAGATCCACCGAGAGAAAAACCAGGATCCCAAACTTAGACAGTGGTTTAGCATCACACTAGTTCTGAGTGAGAGTTATTGTACCTATTACTCTTGAGAGTTGCGCACTCTCTAGATGGATAGGTTTCGGCTTCGAGTGTTGAAGAGTTGTTGTCTTCCCCAAGCCAGATCTTCAGCAACCAGGAGTGATTGTGGTTCGCGAAGGTCGACTGAAGGTTTGGAGATTGCTGACAAGGATCTACCATGAGTGAAATCAACCTGAGTCTGATCAGATTTGCGTCGAAGGAGAATAGGGTGAAGAGAGTGTATCTTCAATGTTAAGTCACAACCCCTCCAACCAGACGTAGCCCTTTGGCAGAAGGGTGAACTAGTCTACCAAATCTCTCTGTCGCCATCGAGCACCACTGGTTCTATTCTTCTTCACTGTAATACCTTCGGTAGTTAATTTGTGTGCCCTATGATGACCATTATCTGATCTGATACTCTCTGCTGCATTTCCTTCATCATATTTCTCGCAGAGTTTTGTGTCATTCATAGACTGAGTTATTATTCGTCATAGTTTTCCTTCATAACTCTACTCTCGTTTTTCATCATGATCTTAGCCCTTTTGGCGTGCTGCATTACCATTATCATCATTAAGCTTGTCGTATCTTATGCTTGAATTATTATTGCAACTTATGTTGAAGAATTTGTTCCCTAGTAGTGAGCTTTATTGCACCCATATCTACTGTTCGTTAATTTCGCTGTTGTGATTGGGATCTGTTTCGAAACATTCGAAAGAATTTTTGAATCTCCCATTCAACCCCCTCTGGTCGATATACTTTTGGTCCTAACAGATGGTATCAAAGCAGGTACTCCCTGTCTCTGTTTATTAAAGGTATAACATCCTTCGAGTTTTGAGTATGTCGTATGTAGGAGATCCTCGCACTCTGAAGGTTTTCCTATTGTTGATGGGAAAGACTATCTGTACTGGAAGGAAAGGATATAATTAGAATTCAAGCTATCGACTATGATCTGTGGCGGATTGTAGAAGATGGTTACACCATTCAACACCGTGATGCTCCATCATCTGATGACAAAGCTATGATGCGTCTGGATGCACAAGCGAGAGACATTATCTGTGCAAGTATCTCAAAGAACGTGTTCATTCGGTTCTGAAACCTTGACACTTCAAAGAATCTCTAGGATGCTATCAAAAATGTTCATGAAGAATTCATCTCTAGGACAGATTCACACACTCAAATGCTTCGTGCCATGTTCACTGGGTTCAGAAGTCTTCGAAAGGAAAGTGTGATGGAACTCATGGATTGGTTAACAAACATTGTTGAAAGACTTCGCCAACGAGGAGTAACTGATGTTACCGATAAAGATGTGGTCAACAAGCTTCTGAGCGCTCTTGATGAATCCTTCAATTCCATTGTAGATGAAATCAAACAAAGACCAGACTACGAAGAGCTTCACTATGTTGAGGTCATGACACTGCTGTCAATTCATGAAGAAAAGATGGAACTAGTCAATGCCAATCAAGAATCTTCTTCAGAGAGTGAAGGAGAAATCCTTTCACACTATAGCAGCTCACATGAAGAAGAAGAAGAAGAAGAAGATGTTGAAAATTAACATACCATCACAAGAGAATTGGAAATGCTCACACAAAGGCTAAGTGATCTTAGAAGGCAGAACTTGTATCTTGTGAATGATGATGAAGATGTCATGCCTAATCCATCAAGATAGTTACCTCCGAAGGATATGAAGTACTTCAAGTGCAAACAATTCGGTCATGTCATTGCTGACTGTCCTGGCTGGGATAGCATGCCGAGCAAAAGATGGAAACACCATCACAAAAATCGTTTCACTCGGGTTAGTCGTCATACTAAGCTCTCAAAGACAAATGAATCTTCCTCATCTTCTTCGACGAGAACAGTCACTGATGATACGTCCATTTTGCATCATGCTTTTATATTGATATTTGTTGCGATTGTTATAACACATTATGGTACAATACTTATGCCTTTTCTCTCTTATTTTGCAAGGTTTACACAAAGAGGGAGAATGCCGATAGCTGGAATTCCGGACCGGATAGGAGCAAATCTGAGAGTCCTATTCTGCACAACTCCAAAAGTCCTGAAAATTTACGGAGAATTATTTTGGAATAAAAAAAAATTGGGCGAAGAAATACCAGAGGGGGCCCACCAGGTGGCCACAAGCCTGGGGCGCGCCCTACCCCCTTGGGCGCGCCCCTAGGGCTTGTGGGCCCCCTGGTAGCTCTCCGATGCCCATCTTCTCCTATATGGAGGGTTTTGACCTAGAAAAAAATAAAGAGAGAGCTTTCAGGATGAGGCGACGCCGTCTCGAGGCAGAACTTGGGCAAAACCAATCTAGGGCTCCGACGGAGCTGTTCTGCCAGGGAAACTTCCCTCCCGAAGGGGGAAATCGAAGCCATCGTCATCACCAACAATCCTCTCATCGAGAGGGGGTCAATCTCCATCAACATCTTCACCAGCACCATCTCCTCTCCAAACCCTAGTTCATCTCTTGTATCCGATCTTTGTCTCAAAACCTCAAATTGGTACCTGTGGGTTGCTAGTAGAGATGATTACTCCTTGTAGTTGATGCTAGTTGGTTTATTCGGTGGAAGATTATATGTTCAAATCCTTAAAGATATTTACTATCCCTCTGATTATGAACATGAATATGCTTTGTGAGTAGCTATTTTTGTTCCTGAGGACATGTGAGAAGTCTTGTTATAAGTAATCATGTGAATTTGGTATTCGTTTGATATATTGATAAGATGTATGTTGTCTTTCCTCTAGTGGTGTTATGTGAACGTCGACTACATGACACTTCACCATTGTTTGGGCCTTGGGGAAGGCATTGGGAAGTAAAAAGTAGGTGATGGGTTGCTAGAGTAACAGAAGCTTAAACCATAGTTTATGCGTTGCTTCGTAAGGGGCTGATTTGGGCCCATATGTTTCATGGTATGGTTACATTTATCTTAATTCTTATTTTGTAGTTGCGGATGCTTGCGAGAGTGGTTAATCATTAGTGAGAGGCTTGTCCAAGTAAGGACAGCACCCAAGCACCGGTCCACCCACATATCAAATTATCAAAGTAAGGAACGCGAATCATATGAGCATGATGAAAGCTAAATTGACTCCCATGTGTCCTCGGGAGCGCTTTGCTTTATATAAGAGTTTGTCAAGGCTTGTCCTTTGCTACAAAAAGGATTGGGCCACCTTTCTGCACCTTTGTTAGACTTGTTACTTATTACCCCTTAAAAATTATCTTATGACAAAACTATCTGTTATCGATAATTCCAGTGCTTGCAAAAAATACCTTGCTGAAAACCGCTTGTCATTTCCTTCTGCTCCTCGTTGGGTTCGACACTCTTACTTATCGAAAGGACTATGATAGATCCCCTATACCTGTGGGTCATCAACTGACATGAAAGCAAAGCTATCATCGACTGAAATATGAAGAAGATCTCTCAGATGAACAGGGTATTCACTGACATGAGAATACATTCTGAAGAAGATACTTCCAACTCTGAATCTAACTCTGAAGAAGAGCTTAACAGAAGGATTGGAAGAAGCAATGCATATGTTGCCATTGAATCATCGGAGAATTTCAGCGAATCAGATGTTGATCATGATGCGTCAAGTGATGATGAACCAATCGCCTTCTATCTTATGGAAAAATCATCAAAGGATCGGGTATCGGCGAAACACCAAAAATCCATGAACGAATATTCACCTGAGTATATTTCATATGCCATGTTGGTGAAAATTGCTAAATCCCAACATGATGAACTTGAAATGCTTGAGAGAAATCTCAGGAAAACCGAACGATTACTCGTCGAAGAGATGGAGAAGAATCAAAAGTTGATCGAAGAGCAAGATACCTTTTCATCAACAGTTGATAATCTTACCAATCGATATGATTTGCTTACAGTCGACTACGAGAGTTTATCAGATGAACTCCTTAACAGGAATCAAGAACTCATGTCACTGAAAGAATCTCATAACGAGCTGGTGTTAGAGAAAGCTTCTCTCCTCGCCGAGCAATCTATTTGACTTACTGATGATTTTGCACCTCCATGCTTGAAAGTCTAGAGCGTAGCAATACTGATTCTCATGCTGAAACTTCTACTACTGTTGAGAATATTGCTTCTACTGAAACTGGTACTACTAGTCCCTCGTCCGAGGATTTTGCCGCTATTACTGAAGAGAATTGCATGTTAAAGGGCTTACTAGAAACCGGAGTGCTAAGGAGCCTAAAAGGGCATCAAACCTTATGTGATGTGCTCAAGAAGTCCATTATGTACAAAATCCTTAGAAGGAAGGACTAGATTTTGAAAAGAAACTCAATGTGGATGGATCCTACTGGACTCCCGAGCAATATCCTCGAACGATGTGGATTCATGCAAAGAGTAAAACCCTCGAACCTGAAACTCTAATTGGTTATCATTCACCCATTCCTGTTGATACTGACGAGTCTAACTCGAATCACAAACTCTTCAAACAACAGAATGGTAAGGTTTTCGCTCGATATGTTGGAACTAACTGCAGGACAAGTTCACCCATGAAGCAAATTTGGGTAAAGAAGTGCACCGTTGAAATTTATCTGTTACTGCTAACCTGACCGTGCAGGATAATCATCTACGAAGAAATGGTTGTCATTCCAACTCTACCCAAATATCATTCTCAAATGATTATCACCCTTTACTATGTCAGAAGGAGTACATGCATACATCTTCACCATGATTATCACCCTCCAGGAAGACCGCGAGGGAAGCCTGGAAGAGAAGACGGAAAAAGACGGAGCTGCGGAGTCCCCAGCGGCCGGACGACCGGAGGCCACCGGACGTCCGACACTCTCCAGCGGCCGGACGACCGACGAACGCCGGACGTCCGACAAGTCCCAGCGCACGGACGACCGACACCGACCGGACGACCGGTGCTACGGCGACATAACAGAATTTACGGATGTCCGAAGACTTCCGGACGTCCGGACCGTCCCGAGCTTCCAGACGTCCGACCCCTTCCGGACGTCCGACGCATGTGTGCGCTGCCGCGGGCCTTTGGCCTTGTATCCCTCTCCCACTTACCCCTTCGTGGCTTAGACTATAAATAGACCACCTCCACCTCCTTTCTCGGGTTAGCAAATATGATAGCTCATTCTTAGGTGAGCTTTGCTCCTACCTCTACTCTTGAGAGAGAGAGACTACCACTCCCATGGAGTTCAAGACCTCCATGTGAGAAGATCCTGCGGGATATCATCAAGACCCCCCTCGTGGGAAGATCCGTCTAGGATATCATCAAGACCTCCTCTTGGAGATGAACTTTACCTTTTATCTTTCCCTTTGTTGTTCATGTACCTTGTGGATCTTGTGTGTTTGATTGTCTAGTGGATGTGTGATTGGACTTGTTCTTGAGTGTTTCCCCTTGTGATTTCTCCCCATTCTTCCCCGTGTTCTTCGTGCTCTTCAAGGGATCCCACTCCAAACGTGAAAGATCGGCCTACACCCGGTTAGCCCCGCATCATATGGTATCATGAGCCACGTTCATCACGTATTTGGAGTCCCTCCCACCTTTTTCTAGCCTTCTTTTGTTTGATTTCGTCCTAAATTTCGAAAATCCCCATCAAAAATAGCCCCAATTTTTTTGTGATTTGTTGGTTAGATGAAGTTTTGTTGATTTTGATCCATGGATTTGCTTGGTTTCGAGTGGATCTAGCATTTCCCCAAGTTTCCTCATCTTTCATCCACAAAATCCCGCGAATTTTGACCCCGAAATCCCCAATTTCCGCCCAAAATCGCGTCCCGGATCTAAAATTTCGCGTTGACCCCAACCCACCGGACGACCGACGATTTACGGACGTCCGGACCCCCACGAAGCACCGGACGTCCGACCTTTTCCGGACGACCGTAACCCCTAACACGAACCGAATTTACGGATTTCCGACCTTTCCGGACGTCCGACGCCCCGGACATCCGACCTTTCCGGACGTCCGTAACCTGTGGTTTCAGACTTCGGCTGATTTTTGTTTTGTCCATAACTAATTCATCCGAACTCCGATTTTGACGTTCTTTAGCTCGTTTTGAAGCTATTGACATCCCCCTTCCCACAAAAATACCACCAACATCATTTGACTCCATCAAATTTTGTGATCTTTGGCATCTTTGCCTAGGGCTTCCACCACATCCTCCACTACTCCACCACCGACTTCCGCAACCTAACCAATTTTGTTTCCCATGGTTGTTTGAGTTGTAATTCGAGTCTCCTAAGGTGTTTCGGCTACTTAGGAACGATTGCTTCTTCTTCAACCACCACCACCACTTCCGCATAGGCTTACCCACTATACACTTCCGCCCAACTTAACCCAATTTTGTTTGAGCTTTTTGAGTTGTGGCTTGTGTCTCCTAAGGTGTTTCGGCTACTTAGGGATGGCGACTTCAACTCCGACACGTGTATAGCCCATCATTTCACTTCCACATCGCCAAGTGCAAACCACCACTGCTTTCCGCTACCACCATTTGACATTTGTCATTTGAGATTTTGAGTTCGCGGTTTTTCCGTTTCCTAAGGTGTTTCGGCTACTTAGGGACGAGTTTCCATCATCTTGGTATCTACATCAAGAACACCGCCACTCATCATCGCAAAGGACGGTAACCTCGACGACACCATTGTATATTCCCTTGCAATTGCATTGATAACCCCTAGCCCATTTTGCGTCACCTGCCTATCGAGACTAGCCATTTGAGTATTGCCCGGCAACGTTACTTGTGCACATTAGTGATCATACTTCCCATAACATACATACCATATCATCTTGGTATCATCATATCATCCATTGTGTCACAATATCGTTCCCGCATATACACAATAGCTATCTTGGTTTGTGCATTGTGCAAAGTGGCCATATCAAAAAAAAGAGAATAAGATTTTAAGCAAAAGAGAAAGAGAGCAAAGAAGCTTGTAAGCAATAGCCAAAGCATCAAAATATATCATATGGTATCATATCCGATCATCTTGGATCATATTGAGAGAAACACCGGGAACCATACATACATAGCATACTTGGGATAGAAAGTTTATCCATTTTGCATCTTATAGGTTCAAGTGTCGTATCCGCCTATTGAGCAATCGTGCTAGCGTCTCTCTTGAGTTGTGCAACACGAGCGTTTTCCGTGGATTCCACATTTTGTGCTCATTCCTTGGTTACACGACCCCATTTATCTATCCGTGTGTGTGTTTCCGTGTGCCACATATTGCTATTGGTCTACTTGTTTCGCTTGCGAATTTGTGAATCTCTTTCAACATTATTGACTCTTGCTAACATTTTGCATCAAATTTTTGTGCAACTATCCTCACCGAGCTCTACCATAAGCTTTACTTGATAGGTGTGAGTGAACAAGTCCGGTACCAATTCCACTATTCTTTCATATCACATTGAGTGAAACGGGATACATCCTCAACTTTGGGAAAAGGTAACTTGGTATTGTTTATCTCATTTCCTACTCACCTCTACTCGAGTCTTGTGATGGATAGGCAAGGCATTTCACCTTCGGTCTACAACAACAACAACGAGTTCGATGCCACGAACAACAACTCCAACGCCAAGATGCAAGCTCAAATGGAGGAGATCAAAGCCCTCATCAAGTCCTACAAGCGATCTTCCTCATCTTCGAGAAGACGATCAAGAGCACATGCTTCCGAGCTACCATCTCCGGCAAGATCACATCGGCATCGACACCATAACCACCGACAAGAACGTGAAGGTCATGAGCTCAACACCAACAACCGCTCAACGACTTCACCATCTCCCTTGGCATCTTCGCCAAGCGGCTTCAAGGCATCTTCACCTACGGACATACGACATCTTCGCCAACAAGCACCCCAAGACTACGCTCAAGAGAAGCTCCCCAAGCTCAAGTCCGCGACTTCCACGAGCTACTACGACCTCGACACCGACCACAAGATTCCTTTCTATGGGACTCAAGAACCCGAGGAGTACCTCGAGTGGGAGCGTTTGATGGACGACTACCTCAAGCTACATCAAGTTCGTCCCGAAGATCAAGTGAAGTGCGCCACAAGAAACTTCCATGACTACGCCTCGTCTTGGTGGCTTCACACACCTTCGGAGTACTACGACATGAGTTGGCCCAAGACGAAGAGAGCTTTGCGGTAAGAGTTCGTGCCTCCAACCTACACGGAACAACTTCGACGCCAATTGGAGAACACCATCCAAGGATCCAAGTCCATCGACAAGTACCTCAAGGAGATGAAGATTGCCTTGCGACGAGCCGGCGTGGATGACCCCATTTTGATGAAGTTCCACTTCATGATGGGATTGAACAACGACATCTCCAAGACTATCTTCCTCGAGAACTACAAGTCCATCGACGACTACTACATTGGTGCTCTCAAGGCTGAACAAGAACTCATGAAGGCCAAGGCTTCTCCATCCCAAGCAAACTTCGCGGCGACCAAGCTCTACGACAAGCATGAGGCTAGTACCACCATGATGTCCAAGCCCGACAAGCTCCAAGACGATGCTCCCAAGTGCGACTTCACCGCCATCCCTCTTTGTGGCATTGATGATGCCGAGTCTACCTTGACTCTTTTTCAAGATGGTGCGGTGACAAGTACGACTACGGAGACCTTCAAGGACCAAGCTTTGGAGGCAAGCGACAAGGTGGTGAGCAAGGATGATGCTTCCATCTTAGGAGGTGAGAGTGATGATGTGCCATCTTCGGCCTTCATCCACGGCGACCACGACGAGATGGTTGAGCATGGGATTTCCCCTTCAACCACAGCGATGTATGATGACTTGAGTGACTTGTGCCACCATATTGAGAGTGAGAGTGACTTCACCACTAGCCCCATATATGATGTGTTGCCCCAATTCCCATGTGAGGAGAGCCACAACCCCCACCACTTGAGTGAGATGAGTGATTCCACCATACGTGAGTTTGAGTGCACCTATTTTGAGGGAGTGAGTGAACCACCACATAGAGAGAGCGAGATAGTTGATAGGTCATGTGAGGCCACTTTCAACACTAACAACTTGACCTCTACCTCTATTGTGTCTTCTCATTTGGTGCTAGGTCCCATTTATGATGACGCGCCGATCCTCGACGACTTCGTCCTCCCTTTGGACAAGACGATGGCCATGGTGGACTATGATGCACCCCCCACATGGTTCCATCAAGATGAAGATGACCACCATTTGGTCTTTCCCACCTCACCTACACCACTTGAGTGGACTGACAAATGTAACAAAGGTGACGGTGATGCTCTCGTCCCACTAGTGGACTATTTTGACATTGATTGCTTGCATGATGTTGATCACCCTATTGACATGCTTCATTCTAGTATGATTTCCCCATGTGATGATTTGCCCATTTATGATGAGTACGGTGATTCTCATGTTGAGTTTATTAGTTGTGATGCCATGTTACATAGGATTTCTTGTGACAATTCTTTAGGTCACATCATGTTTGCTAATCCGCTTGACTTGTCATATGCTATGCATGAGATCAACCATATGTCTTATTTGCAATCTCTTCATAGTGACTATGCATATGCCATTAAAATAAACCCAATTTGCACATATGGCATACATGACAAGCCCATGGTTATTGGCATTTGTTTTTCTTGTGATGATATTGATATGCTCCCTTTGCATCATTTATCTCATATGCCATGCCATGCCCACCTAACCGGATATGCATTGTTTTGGATGTTGTCCATTTTCTCCATGTGATCTTTCCAATGTTGTTCATGAGGAGACCCCATAGTTTCCTCATACATTTTAGGAGATTTTGATTCATCCCATTCATTGCATGATCCCAATACTTGTGTGCACCATATGCTCCCCATGAACAAACATGCTATTGATGTGCCATACACTTGCATTATCAATTTGTGTCCCCATCGTGTCATACATAATAACTATTCTTTCATGATGGATGACATGTTCTTATACCATGCATCAAATTTCTTTGAGTGATGCTTATCTTGTGCTAACTCACATGTGCACATACACATCATGATGGTTGATGTGTACATTTACCACGCGCACAATTTCTTTGGTTTTTGTCTCTTTTGTGTAGGTACCCATGAATACTTGTCAAACTCGCAATCCCACGAGTTGACAAAACGAGCTCTAGAGAGCAACGATGATTTGGGATCCCATGGATTGACTTTCCCACCGCTCTCTTCACGCGAAGTCTTCGCGCATTTCTTCTACATGGCCTCACTTGGCTATGGGTTGTTGTCCATTACATATTATATGCCCATCTTGCCATGTTCACTTTGCATGATATGCCCATTCCTATGCCTTTTCCATGCATTTGTGACCCATGCTTTGCTTTACACATGATGATTGACTCTCATACTTTTATGTGTATTTGCAAGCTTGGTGGAGATATTGCTTGTTGTTGCCATGTTCCATTTGTGACCCACCCTATGATGATACTATGATCTTGCTTTGTGTTCGTGCTTGTGATATGTCATGTGCATTGTCTATGCCCGTTATTTGCTCATATGACATGATTGCCATGATTTCCTCTAGTGTGTTGCATCTTCGCTCCACTAGTTTGCACGACATGATTGATATGCTTGCTTGTGTTGCATCAACCATGATTCATACTTGCTCCTATCACATGTTTGGTTGCACCAATGCCATTTCTTCACATATGCCATGTCCCATTGATTGCTACATGCTTGACTTGATTGCCTCACACATGATGAACAATTACTCTTTCCATTGTGTTGAGTGCCACATGATATTCACTACACCCCATGCACATTATGTTTGGATTGTCTTGCACTTGACCCATGTGTTTAGACACTTCATTTAACTTGGTGTTGTGAATGATTCCTATGCCTACCATAGACCTTTCATTGAGCAATTTGTGAATGCTTGCTATGATCTTGAGGTAGATGCTTATTCTCTTGTCACACATATTTGCATCACTACCTCACGTTTACATGCTTGTTTCCATGATGACTTTGATTTTGCTCAACTCATATGCTTACATGCCATGTCACAATCCTTTGTCACACCCTATGCTATGCTTGATGACAACACTTGTTTGGTGAATCACCAATTGAATGCTTGGTTTTGCACTAACACTAACCACATTTGTTTTTCCAAGTGTTTGTTCTATTTGCTCCTTTTGAAGGAATCACAAGACGGTGCGACATTGGAGAGTGCCCATTTCGAGCTTCAAGATGATGAGTGCTTGGTGATCGACCGCTTTGACACGGCAACACCATCTCTTTCCCATGGTGATTTGGGTTTCGATCCGAGGTCGGATCTTTTCCAAGGGGGAGGGGATGATGCGGAGCATCCTACGGTCATCACCATGTCAAGAGTCCGTTTGGCAAGTGACACGTGTGACCTCTACTTCTCATACATAAGGTGAATCTTCTCCTTTACGTGTTCCTTGACCCCTTGAGGATGGTATACTACTTGACACTCCACTCGTGTGCATGCATAGGTATTGCGGAGCTTCACGGACGGCGAGGAGAGTGCAAGCGCCAAGAACACCTATACCATCGCGAGAAGCCTGGAAGAAAAGCGGAAAAAGCGAACTGCGGAGTCCCCGGCCAGACGGCCGGAGAGCCACCGGACGTCAAACACTCTCCAATGCGGCAGACGACAACCGGCGAGCAGCGGACGTCAAACAAGTCCTAAGCGCGCAGACGGCCGACACCGGCTGAGCGACCGGTGCTACGGTGACATAACAGAATTCTGGATGTCGAAGAGTTCGGACGTCCGGACCGTCGACTTCGGACGTCGACCCCTTCCGGACGTCCGGCGCTGTGTCTTGCAGCGGGCCTTTGGCCTTGTATCCCTCTCCCACTTACCCCTTCGTGGCTTAGACTATAAATAGACCACCTCCACCTCCTTTCTCGGGTTAGCAAATATGATAGCTCATTCTTAGGTGAGCTTTGCTCCTACCTCTACTCTTGAGAGAGAGAGACTACCACTCCCATGGAGTTCAAGACCTCCATGTGAGAAGATCCTGCAGGATATCATCAAGACCCCCCTCGTGGGAAGATCCATCTAGGATGTCATCAAGACCTCCTCTTGGAGATGAACTTTACCTTGTATCTTTCCCTTTGTTGTTCATGTACCTTGTGGATCTTGTGTGTTTGATAGTCTAGTGGATGTGTGATTGGACTTGTTCTTGAGTGTTTCCCCTTGTGATTTTCCCGTTCTTCCCGTGTTCTTACGTGCTCTTCAAGGATCCCTCCAAGCGTGAAAGATCGGCCTACACCAGTTAGCCCGCATCATATGATGCAGGGGCTAACCCGTGTAAAGCCGATCTTCCGATTGACGATTAACAGGGAAGAATGGAAGAAATCAAAGGAAACTCTGAGAAGGAAATCAAGACAAGATCTAAAAAGAAAAAATCAAAGAAGGTGTGAAATCTAGAAAAGCTAAAGAAATGTCAACCAAGGAGGCCAGTCACTCAGGAGGAGACAGGCAGGACAGTCAAGCAGCTGAAGTGTCAGGGAGTCATGTCCATCTCGAAACGTCGGAGGTGGATGTAAAAGAAAGATGAATGTCGGAGTAATGGGCCGCAGGTAGGCAGACCCGAGCCTGGACCTTTCAAAACATCGGGGCAGACTGCGCCCTCAAGACCCCAAGGTGAAGAGCCGCCTTGAGAGTCGGCGGCAGTGCCGACTGCCCCTCTAGGCCGAGTCGAGGCGGCCTCGGGACAAGCCGACTCAAGCCAGCGACCTCCAATGAAGCCGGCTCACTGAGAGTCGGCCCAGCGACTCCGTCCACTCCTGCATGGCGACTCTGGCGGGATGGGATAAAGCCGCCTCGCGGCGGTCCCTACCCGCTCATAAAGGCGAGCATGGCCATAGGCGCCCGTGCCGATGGAATCTCCGTCCGCTGCACCTGTGGCCCACATAGGCCTGACGTCAGCCCGTGGGCAGGTTCCTGTACCCACGATGGCTGTCATGCGACCGAAGCGGCGGGACCGCTTTGTCGGCGGAAGTCTGAAAAACGGCGAGCGCCCCAAAAGCGGACCAGCTGGGTCGGCCTCCGAAGTCGGCCGGCCCCTCCCACAGGCTCAAGCGCCATTAACCGGACAAGACGAGGAATGGCGGCGGTGATCGCCCTTGGCGGTGCCTTTGTTGCCATGACCCCACGACAAGCTCGCGTAATTAGAAGCGGCTCTGATAACTTACGGCGGCAAGACCACTTGCATGGCAGACGAGCTGTCGGCCCCATGCTGGGCCGTCGGTGAGGCCCACTAGTCGGCGGGCCCCGAAGTCGGCGGGGAAGGCGGCAACGAGAGGCGGCGGCTGGGACCGCGCCCAGCGGATTACCATTGTACCCCGAAGTAGGCCTATCTAAACCCCGGGCACCCATGCAAAGGGTTGGAACCTAGTAGTTTGACACACACACATAGAGGGAAGAGAGAGCTAGCGTGCCTTCTCCTTCCTCACCCGAACAGCTCAAGGAGCATCTTGTACTCACTTTGCCATAGTGATCATCTTTGAGACCCATGAGCAGCGGTGAGGCGTTATCTCCTCGGAGAGCCACGAAGCTGGGTAAGATTCGCGGCGTGCATGTCTTCGCCTCATCCGTTTCGAGGCACGGCGGCGTTCTACTCGCCCCTCCATGATAAGCCATCCTTTGGCATATGCGCACCAACCCCGACATTTGGCGCCCACCGTGGGGCAGGTGCACCGTCGTCCGGAGACCTGCTGCGGGCGGGAACCCTCTTCCTCCTGGCGGCGCAGCCAGCCCGGCACGCCAGAGCAGAGTCTGCGCCCGGCAGCGCTACATGGCGCTAAGGTCGCTTCTTGCGGCGAGCTGCCTCGCCGAACTTGTCGGCGAGTTCGCCTCTCGAGCGAGCCTGCATCTCAGCGAGCGAACGCAGACGGCCCAGCCTCTCGCGGGCCTCCTCGAGCAGCTCCATGTCGCCGGCGAGCCGCCGCCGACACAGTCCGTAAACTCCACCGACCGATCTGGTCGACTCCGACACGCGTCGCTCGCGCGTTCCCCACCAGCGTGGTGGTCTCGACGAGCCTCTCCCTCGCGCGGAGGCGGCGGAAGCTTACCGTCATGGAGTGCTCGTCGCCGGTCTGGCGAGCCTTCCGGCGAGGCTCGTGACCCTCTCGGCAGGATTACGCAAGACCTGGCCGCCCCATTCGGAAAGCGCCCGGCCTTTGGGGCGCTGGAGCACGCTACCTCCGGCTCCTCGTGGGCGCCTGGCAGCAAGCATGAGGCGCAGCCGGAAGCCTACCAACGCTAGATGGATCGCGCCGTGGGCGCTCGCCCGGCTCGGCGGGCCTAACCGCCTAAGCGCGGTCGGCAATGGCAGCATAGCCATCGCCCGATCTGTTTGGGGCCATTAGCCCTGTGTCGCCACGCTGCGGAGAACATCCGCGCCGCCCGGCGGCGAGCAACTGAATAACCGGCGAGGCGCCGCTGATAGCAGGCGAGTCCAGCAGCTCCTCGGCAGCGGCTGCTGCACAAAGCAAGCGGCTGCCGCGCAGGCGCCGTGGCGACAACACGGCGACTTGCCTCCCTGCCAAGATCAAGCGCGGCGTCTCGGGCGCCCGGTGGCGGCGTCGCGGAAGAAAAAACAAGATCCGGTGTCAGCCATAGCGGACTCACATCTCCATCGGCGCGGCGAAGCGGCGCCGAAAGCGATGGAAGCGGCGGGGCGACTATCTGCCTCCTCCTCCCGCGAGAAAGGCAAGTCTCCCGCCACCCGTCGAGCATCCGACTCTCGGCGACCGCCTTGGCTGCCGAGAGGAGTCGGAAAGCAGCGCCCGCCACGGATCGGCGACTCCACGATCCTGGCGGCTGGAAGAAGAAGGCGAGTTGGGCCCGCCCTGTTTCGGACCTCGCATCGAGGCGAGCCCTTCCCGGAGGATTCACACTCCCGAGACACACCCAAATATACCGGCTCCGTGAAGCGGAGGGCTAACTGGTGGACTACTCCGGCCGTCGGTATAGAAACGGCAACAAGCGCGTTGCCGTAAAGTATATTCCCCTCATGCTCCGGGCACGGCCGGACATGGTTGAACAACGAAGCCCGCAACATCAACAGCTGGGTTGACTTCACGAGGCCTTCGTCCGCAACTTCACGATCACATACAAGCGACCTCCCAAGCCTCGTCGGCTGTCCTTGTGCATGCAAGGCCCCAGCGAGTCTACTCACGACTACCTCCGCAGCTGGGCGAGCTCCGGAACTCCTGCGAAGGAGTGCATGAGGTGCAAGCAATCGAGTACTTCACCGCTGGAGTGCGAGAAGGCACCCTCCTCAAGCACAAGCTCCGCTGCGGCAGGGAGACCCTCGGCGAGCTGCTGATCATAGCAGAACAAATGCGCACAGCCGACTCCTCCATGAAGTCGGAGATCGAAATCGGTGCTGGCTGTTAAGGTGGCTCCTCATGCTCCCAGAACTCGGTGGCGGCCTTGATCGGCGGCAACAACAGAATGATCCTGGCGCAAGGCCCGCAGCCGGCTTCCAACAGCCGGCGGTGGCGGCGATCGAGACCAACGACCTCTGGGCGGACCACGCAAGTTCCATAGCGGTGCGAAGCCGTCGAATCACACCACGGGAAGTGCCTTTGGCTCATCGGGATCGCCAAGGGAGGCGGCCTTGCCCTCCTCCGCTTTCTTTGGGCGCCGCCTCCACCACCGCCCGGCAGCCGGTTTGTCGGGCCGGTCGGCGCGATACAAGATGAGTACCGGAAGAGCACGGTGCCTATGTAGTGTTTACCGGTGTGGCCGGCGATCGCGCGCGGCGGCAGCAGCGGCAAAGAAGTGAATCACGGTAGCATCATATACTCGAAATTCATGCCTTGGTCCGAAGCCCATCATTTGGAGCCGTCTGATCACCGGAAGGTGATGCGAATCCGGGCTCCTATGCCTGGTCTTGGGAGCCACCCACACATGAATAGGCGGGCGCTTGCTTCTCGCGAGTCTTGATGAGCGGAGCAGCATCATCAACATCATGTACAAGGATCGATGGAGAAGTTAGGAATCAAACAGCGGCGGCTTGGCAGCAGTCGGACTGTGTTCCGCAGATTGTACACGGCCTTTCCTGCTCACCGATTGGCAAGATTACGATAGGCGTCCTCTTTGGGGACAAGGATCACTTCGCCGAGAGCGGTGCGGTTGAGTGGTGGACCTCAGCCCTACCATGCTCTGCTTGGCCGACCTGCTCTGGTCAAGTTCATGGCGGTCCCCCCTCGCCTACCTCAAGATGAAGATGCAGTACCAAGGGATTGACCGTGGCAGCGACTCTGAAATCGTCCGCTTTGTCTTTGAAAGCAACCGGCTGGCGAGTCCACAGTGATCGCAGGTGAAGCGGCTCTGGATCGGGTTGTGGCAATGGCGGCAAGCAGCCGAAATATCGCCCGACCCCGAGGTTAGAAGCGAGGGCTCGTTCAAGCCGACCAAAGAAACCAAGAAGATACCCTTGGACCGGAGCACCGGGAGATCTGTTGTCGTGGGTGCAAACCTCGACAGACAAATAGAAAAGCGAGCTCGTTGATTTCCTCCGTGAGAATCGGGACATCTTCGCATGGTCCCCCAAAGACATGCCAGGTGTACCGGTGAATTCGCCGAGCACAAGTTACATATCGATCTAATGTGAAGCCCGTCGGGCAGCCCTTGCGCCGCTGTCGGAGAAAAAAAGAAGAGTTGTTGGAGAAGAGATAGCCCGGCTCCTCGCGGCGGTTTCATCATGGAAGTGTTCTTTCCGGAATGGTTAGCGAACCGGTCTTGGTACTAAAGAAGAACAAGCGTTGGCGGATGTGTATTGACTACACAAGCCTCAACAAAGTCTGCCCCAAGGACCTGTTAAGCTTTGCCAGAATTGATCGGTGATAGACTCCATAGCGGATCACGAGCTGTTGAGCTTCTTAGATGCATATTCAGGATATCACCAGATCAAGCTGAACCCGGCCGACAGATTGAAGACCGCCTTCATCCGCCGTTTGGAACCTTACGCTACCTAACCATGGCGTTCGGCGAGAGCGCGGCACCACCTTTCAGCGTTGCATGCGAAGTGCCTCCTCAAGCAGCTTGGCGAAAGCATACGTTCGTGGGCGACTTAGTGGTGAAGGCGGAGAAGCGAGCGCTGTTGGAAGACCTCAAGGAGACCTTTGAAAATCTGCGCCGATTCGGATCAAGCTCAACCCGAATCGTCTTGAATTACCGGCCGGCCAGCTCCTTGGTTTCCTGGTCTCTGAGCAGCGGCATAAGTGCAACCCGTGAAGATCAAAGCGTCGAAAGGATGGAAGTACCCGCCGACTGCTAGATGTGCGAAGTTCACCGGCTGCTTGGCGTCTATCGGCCGATTCATCGGTCGGTGGGCGAAAACTCTTCCTCTGTACCAGCTTATGAAAGACCACCTCCTTGAATGGGACTCCAAAGCGAATGAAGCTTTTCTCGAGTTGAAGAATGCTGACTACTCCCCGATCTTGGCGGCTCCGACTCCAAAAGGCCCATGCTCCTATATATTGCCGCCACCGGCAGGGTAGTCGGCCTGATCATTGTGGTTGAGCATAAGGAGGAAGGCAAGGCGCTACTGTCCGAGAGACGATGTATTACGGCGAGTACTATCGACCTCCAAGCAGAACTACCCCCACTACCATAAGATGTGTTCACGGCATGCACTTTGCCGCCAAGAAGTTGAAGCCTTACTTCCAAGAGCATCCAATCACCGTGGTTTGCGGCCCCACTAGCGAGAGATCATGGAAGCTGAGATGCTTGAGGCGAGTGGCCAAATGGGCCATAGAGTTGGCCCCCACCATCTATTACCAGCGCCCACCGCCATCAAGTCACAAGCACTGGCCGACTTCCTCGTCATTGGGCGAGACCGATACCTGCCACCGGCCCGACTCCACCCATTGGCGGATGCACTTTGATGGCTCAAGATGCGCACCGGCTTGGGAGCGGCGTGGTCCTCACATCCCCCAAAGCGACAAGCTCAAATCGCGCTGCATATCCATTTCGCCGCCTCCAACAACGTCGCCCGAATCTGGCGCTCATTCACGACTCCGGCTTGCCAAGAGTTTGGCATTCGCGGATCTGTGCTATGGCGACTCCGACTTGGTGATGCAGCGGTTGGGGCGTAAAGATGCAAATATGGCGAGCTACCATTTTTGGTACAACAAGCTGAGTGGATATTTTGAGGATGTGAATTCCTCCACATGCCAAGCGACAACGACCAGCGAGATGCCACAGCAAGAATCGGCTCTACCGCCGAGCAATACCATCGGCGTCGCCCTTGGCGCCTCCTCAAGCCATCTGTCAAGCCGTCACAGTCAGACTCCATTTTGTGCGGCTCCCCCAGAAGAAGTCAGATCCGACTCCAAAGCCTCGTGAGCGGCACAAGAATCCTTGCAGGCGCCCCAAACAGCGGCGGTCGAAGCCGGCCGGGGACTTGAACCCGGCCGGGGACTGCTGGCGACCATTCGAACTCAATACTCGGCCGGGGACTGCGCCCGGTCGGCCGGGGACTTCTTCAACCCGACAAGCTGCTGCAGACTCCAACCTACCGCCTCCCAGCCCAGCCGCCCTCGTCCAAGTAGCAGTACTGGCAGTCGAAGAAATAGCAACACCCTCATGGGCCCAGCCCATCCTAAAGTTCTTAGTAAGTGGAGAGCTACCAACTGATGAAACCTTGGCTCGGCAAGTGCAGCGCTTGACGGCAGCCTACTATAGTCAATAGAGAGCTGGTCGAGGCGGCGTCACGGTGTCTACCGGCGCTGCATCGAGTCGAGCAAGGCCAAGCAATTCTCGAAGACATCCATCAGGGCGAGTGCGGCCATCATGCAGCCTCAAGAGCACTCTTCGCCAAAGCCTTCCGACACGGCTTCTTCTGGCCAACTGCCCTAGAAGAGGCCAAGGAATTAGTTCAGAAATGCAAGGGGTGCGGTGTTCGCTCCAAGCCGCTTGACCCGGCTTGGCGCTCAAGACTATCCCCATCGCTTTGGCCCTTTGCTGTTTGGGGCACTGGACATGGTGGGACCATTCAAAAGCGGCACGAGGTGGCCTAACTCACTTACTTGTCGCGGTGGACAAGTTCACCAAGTGGATAAAGCAAAACCCATCAAGAAGTTGAATGGTCCTCTGGCGGTGACTTTCATCGCCGACATCACGACTCGATGCGGCGTACCACACAACATCATCACCGACAACGGCACAAATTTTGCCAAAGCGCCACAGCCCGTTCTGCGCGACGCAAGGCATCCGGCTGGACTTAGCGTCCGTTGCCCATCCATGATCAAGCGGCCGGTGGAAGCGGCGAAGCGGCCTCATCTGTCGGCATCAAGCCTCATTGGTCGAACCAATGGAAGCGTTCGGCGGCTCTGGCGGCGAGAGTTGCCGGCCGTCCTCTGGAGTCTGCGTCACGACTCCAAACAAGTCAGCGGCTTCACACCTTCTTCCTCGTTCACGGTGCGAAGCCGTCATCCCAGCGGATATAGAGTTCGACTCCCCGAGTCACCATGTACACCAAAGAGGAAGCGAAGAAGCGCGTCAAGGCGGCGTCGTCTGCTGGAAGAGGGCGGCTGTTGGCACTCAGCCGGTCCGGCATCTACCGGCGAGCCTGCGCGCTACTACAACAAGAAGGTCAAGCCAAGATCATTCCTAGAGGCGACCTTGTGCTCCGGCTGATCCGGCGAACAGCCGGCCAGCACAACTTGTCGGCGCCAGGAATGCCCATTCATCATCGCAAAGTGCTGAGCAGCGACTCCTACTACCCGATCGATGCTCGAAGCCCGAACGCGCAAGAGGGCGACTCCGACAAAGAGGCGGGCGGCCATGGAATCGAATCTCCTCGAAGATTTTCTGATTGATGCGGTATGTACCACGCTACCGTTTGTGTTTAAAGTACCAAGACTCGGGCCCCAAAGAGGCGAGCTCGGGGACTGCCCTCTTTTGTTATCTGTATGATAAAATTATGCCTTTGAGTATGTTACCCTTTGATTATGCTGTTTGGCACGGGCTCGACTAATCGGCCGGGGACTGCCGCCATACTGGGCTATGAAATGCTTGCTGCGGTCGGACAAGTAACGTGCGGTGCCTAAGCCGTCTCTGTCGAAGCCGCAGCTTGCGGGCGACTGTTTGGTGGGCGGGGAGTAAGGTAGAGCGAGGCGCCCCACGAAAAAATGGCTAAGGACCCAAAGCATAAACATAGTTTAAATCGGCTTCCGGCCCGTTCAAGTAAAACCGACTCCTAAGTAGCCCGACTTGCTTTCTACTCAACTTTCTTATGACTCTAAAAATGGCCAAGTACTTGCCTTCTCAAAAGTAGCCAAGCACTTGACCTAGATGGCGATCCATGAGCGGTTGCCCGATGGGCAAGGTGGCGTCTAAGGGAAAGCGGCAAGGAAAAAACCACAAGAGCAATAAGCAAGGAAAGATAAAATTAGAATAATATTTACACAAGCTTAGGCCCTTGGCGGATCTTGAGACGAGAGGTTGAGAATACACCCAGGGTGGAATTGTGCAAATTAACAAGTTCTTTTAAAAGACTAGCAAGCAGATAAAATAAAAACAGCATGGCCTAAGCAGCGGATGGGGTTGGAAGGCGGAGGTGGCGGCGTCCCGGGCCGAGGCGGCAGCTGGGCGGTCTCGGCTTGATCGTCTCCGGTGGCAGCCCGGCCCAGATAAGGCGTGGCTCGTTCTTTGGGCCTTGGTCGGCTGAGGCTGGTAGCCCGCTCCGTCTTCTGGCGCCTCCATACCGTCTCCGTCCTCCGCCTCGTCTTCATCCTCGGCGCTGGGTCGATCACCTCCGCCGAGTCCTCGCCGTAGTCGGGTTCATCCCGAACCACTCGGCGGTGCCTCCCCGTCTTCAGCCCACTCGGGGCGAAAGGCGCTGGTATCGTGTGAGCAGCGATCGCCGCCCGCCTTCGGCGGCGTCCTCCGCGGCCAGCAGCTCCGCTGGGCTTCGGCCGGAATCGGCCAGGCGGTCGAATCCAGCCACGGATACCCGCCTTAGCGAACTCCGGGGCTCGGCGAGCTCCAGCCGAGCGCGGAACCCTTCAAGCCTCAAGGCGGCCAGCCGCGACCTCCAGCCGGTCGGTGGTCCGGCTGGGAGTCTGAAACCGGCATGTCCGGCCCGCGAGCAGCGATCGCTGAGCACCGACCGGCGAAGGCGGTGCATCATCCGATGGGCGGCGCGGGCGAGCCTCAATCCTCGAGGCTGCTGCTCGTCAAGGGTCGAGGCGTTGGCTGCGATCTCAGCGCTACCCGCCGTCCGCGCCTCGCACTCAGCCTCGATGGCCTGATTGGCCGCCTGCGTGTGACCGGGGAAGAAGTCTGCCAAGAAGAAGAAGATGCAAGTCAGAAAACAGGAGTCAGCTTGACCCATAGTCGGCAACCCAAAAGAAAAAGTAAAAGCAAGCTCACCATCGGCGATATCTTGATTTCGTGGAAGCCGGAGGTCGTGGCGCTTCCTGTCGGTCGAGGCGGGCCTTCGCTCTCAAATTCGGCCGGAGGCGGCCTCTTTCTTCTCCGCCTCGGCTGCGCCGCCTTGGCAGCTCCCTCTGCTCCGTCGACTCTGCGTAGCAGGAGAGTCGCGCTCTGCGGCGAGCTTGCCGCCTCCTCCTCTTTGGCACGCCAGCGGTCTCGGCCGTACCCAGCTGCCCCGAAGGCGGCGTTGGACTCGAAGAATAAAAAAGAAGAAGGGCCAGCGAAGTAAATCAGCTAAGAAAGGTCGCCACGAAGATCCGGCCCGGTGTGGGCGGTCGGCCAGAATCTCGAGGACTACAGCCAGCAGGTGCGCCAGTGCGCCCCGAAGAAGAAAACTCACCTCGGCTCCTCGCCCGGTCAGCAGCCAGCTTGCTCAGCTCCTCAGCGTTACGGTTGAAAGCGTAGTAGCGGAGGTTGTGATACTCTGGGACAAGAATTCCAGACAGGTGAAAAACTTGGAAGTAAGCAAATAGAGTTCGAGCCGCTTTGCTCGACATCCGGCCCGTAACTCGGGGACTACCAGTGGGTGCTTGTTGGCGCGCCCAGCGAAGAAACAAGAAAAAGTTCGAAAAACATACCCGCGGCGGATCGCGATGCAGTGCGCCTTGGAAGGTTCGGATGGCGTCGCCCTCAGCCCGCAACCGCTGGGCGTCGGGGCGCCGTGTTCAGCGGGCCGTGCCGCCTCCTCGAACCCACCCAGCAGGCGGCGCTTATCGCCTCGGCGTCGAGGATAGCAGCTGGCGGCGCCCGGTCTCAAAGCTGGCCTTGAAATCGCCTTCTCAAACGGCGTCGCGTATTTGGCGAGTGACTTGAAAAATAGCTGCGCCACGGCCTCGTCGTCGGTCGGCGGCACGGCGGAGTCTGCCCGGCTGCTTGCCTCGCGATCTCGGACTGCGGTGGAGGCAGCGGAGGTGGCAGCGGCCGCGCCGGTGGGAGACCTCGCCGCCTTCCCTCCTGCTGACGGGGACCTCACCGCCGACTCCCTCCGACTGCCCGTGAACTCCGGCGGCGGTGGCCTTGAAACTCAGGGGTGGCGAGCAGCGCCGGCCCAGGCGTCACGGCTTCTCGGCTCGCCTCTTGGCTGCAGCGGCGGCCGACCTCCTCCGGTTTCTTACAGGCGGAAGCCACCGCCTTCTCGATCTCCGCCTTCTCCAGGCAGGCGGCCTCCTCCTCGTCGCGCTTCTCCTCGCATTCCGCTCCGTTGCTTCTCGGGCGGCCGTGGGGTCAACCCGCCGACTATTGGCGGGCGTCTCCACCGACCCCATGGCGGGCGGCAACCCTCTCCAAGGTGAGGAGCCACGATGAGAAAAAAAGACATGAGAAGACTCGGACAAGGCGGACAGAAGAAAACAAGACAGAATAAAAATACTTCACGCGGAGACCAGTGGTGGCTTCTTCACTTCCTTGCAGGCGGTTAGCCTCCTTGTTGCCTCTTCACGGCTGAGTCGCGGCCGTTCCCTAATTTCTTGGCCGGCTGCTGGCAGACTTCGGCCCGGCCAGCTCTTCTTGGCGCCGCCTCGACCACCCAAGGCGGCGGAGGAGCTCGCACCTGGATGACCGGCTTTCTGCTGACGGCGGGGGACGACTTCCTTCTCGTCGTCGTCGTCAGGCCAATCGGCGAAAGTGGCTGAAGGCCTGAAGTCGTCGGCCCCTCCTCCTCCCTCGGCGTCGGCCTCCATCGCCGCCACGCCCAAGTCGGGGTCATCGGCGTCGCTCTCCGCCCGGTCGGGGCGAATTCACGAGCGGCCCAGGCGCCCGGCCGAAAGCGGCATGAGGGATTCTGAATCGGAAGACCAAGGAAAATTAGAGCGGATTAATTTGAAGAAGAAGCGAGAGAAGCAGCAGACGACTTACCAATGGCGGGGGTTGGCGCGCAGTATGGCTCCTTGTCGAACTGCCATTCCTCCATGAGGGCGCGATTCGCCAAAAGTTCACCGTGTCCACCACCTCCACGTGGGGCATGTCTTTGGAGCACAGCCGGCTGGGGTCTGGCGGCGCTCATCGGCGGTCAGATGAGTCGGCCTTGAAGAGGATAACTCAGCGCCCGCGAAGGCGGCCGGCAAGTCTGCCCAGTCGGGCCCTCCATTGCGTCATCACTGCAGCAGCGGCCGGCGGCGTTACTGCGAGTCGGCGTCCGGGCCCTATAGGACCAGGTGGAGGGTCGGCCCGCCAACTCGCCGCCTCGTAAAGGCGGCAAGTTGACCCGATCGCCCTCGGGCGGCGTTCTTATTTATAAGTATGTGCGCTGCCACATCTTCACCGACTTGATGAGGAGATGGCGGGAAAAGGGTTCTCGGGCACCGGCCTCCTCTTGGCGATGAGCGTGCCGCCTGAGCCGACCCGCGGCGGCGTGGGTCCCGAGCTTGGCTTGGAAGAATTCCCCACAGCTCGATGGTGGGAGAGCGCCCGAAAACCCTCGCATAAGGATGCGGCGGACAGCAGACACCACCGTGTTAGGGGTGAGGTGGTGCGGTGAGCTGAAGAACTCAAACGCAGCGGAAGAAGCCGCTCGCCGGCAGCCCTAGCCAGCGCATGAGGTGCGGCGGAAAATGACCGCTTCGCCCTCCTCCGGCGCCGGCATGATTTCGCCCTCCGGTAGCGGTCGGAGTCCGCACTAGGTGGCTCTTTGGGGATGCGGCGCGTTTGACAAAAAATTCGATGATGTAAATGCGTTGATGATGGAGCCGTCCCACCGCGGGCCTTGCGATGGGGCGGCGGCGGATGAGAGCTCATCTCATGGCCTTGGCGAGTTGGCGCAGCGGGCGAGAAGAAAACGAGGCGAGGGAGCAAGAGGGCGGGGAAGAGAGGTGCGCGTGCGTCGCCGCCCCTTCCTCCCCGCCTACTTATAAGCGCCCTAGGCTGCGCGAAGGCGGCGGCGTGGGATTCGCTGCGCCCGTCCCCCGCCCACGATTTAACCCACAGCGTTACTGCGGCGCTTGATAACGGCGTGAAAGCTCAACCGCCCGCACGACCGCGGCGGATCCGCTGCGCGCCGGCGTGGTAGTGCGAGCCCGCTGACGGGCCTGTCTTGTCACGTCGCGTGGGTGGCGGTAGCCTGCGGCGTGGCGTCGGGTGGCGGGCCCGCAGCGGAGGCTGCGGGAAGCTTATTAAACACGCCGCCCGGATCAGCTGCGACCTTCAAAACCTTTGAAGAGCAAGCGACCCCTGCAAGGCCGACTCGGCTAGTCGGCTCAAGATGGAGGCGGCGGGCGAGTCGATTCCTCTACCAAAGGGATGAAGGCTGTCGAGGCTCCTCGACATGTTGCCCTCGGCGCCTCACCAACCGGGGACTCTTGTCGGAGTAATGGGCCGGGTGGCAGACCCGAGCCTGGACCTTTCAAAACAGCCGGGGCAGGCTGCGCCCTCAAGACCCCAAAGGCGAAGAGCCGCCATCGAGAAGTCGGCAGCAGTGCCGACTGCCCCTCTAGGCCGAGTCGAGGCGGCCTCGGGACAAGCCGACTCCAAGCCAGCGACCTCCAATGAAGCCGGCTCTGAGGAGTCGGCCCGCGACTCCGTCCACTCCTGCATGGCGACTCTGGCGGGATGGGATAAAGCCGCCTCGCGGCGGTCCCGCCCACTCATAAAGGCGAGGCATAGCCACGAGGCGCCGTGCCAGCGGAGATCTCCGTCCGGCGCAGCCTTGTGGCCACACTGCCCACAGCGTCGGCCGTGGGCAGGTTCTGTACCCACGATGGCACTGTCTGTGCGACCGAAGGCGGCGGGACCCGCCCTATCGTGGGAGTGCGAGAAAACGGGAGAAGCGCCCAAAGCGGACCAGCTGGAGTCGGCCTCCGAGAGTCGGCCGGCCCCTCCCACAGGCTCAAGCGCCATTAACCAGACAAGGCGAGGAATGGCGGCGGTGATCGCCCGCCCGGCGGCGCTTGTTGCCATGACCCCACGACAAGCTTCGCGTCATTAGAAGCGGCTACTGATAACTTGCAGCCGGCAAGACCGCCCATGGCCAGACGAGGATGTCGGCCCCATGCTGGACCGTCGGCGGGCCCTAGAAGTCGGCGGGGAAGACGGCAACTTGAGAGACTGACGGCTGGGACCCGCGCCCAACCGGATTACCATTGTACCCCCGGGGGGTAGGCCTATATAAACCCCCCTGGGCACCCATGCAAAGGGTTGGAACCTAGTAGTTTGACACACACACATAGAGGGAAGAGAGGAGCTAGCCGTGCCCTTCTCCTTCCTCACCCCGAACAGCTCAAGGAGCATCTTGTACTCACTTTGCCATAGTGATCATGCGGAGACCCTGCAGAGTAGCAGTAGGGGCGTTATCTCCTCGGAGAGCCCTGAAGCTAGGTAAGATTCGCTGGCGTGCATGTCTTCGCCTCATCCCGTTTCCAGGCACCGGCGACGTTCTACTCGCCCCCTCCATGATAAGACATCTTTTGGCATATGTCGCACCCAACCCCCAACATTTATGTATGAGAAGTAGAGGTCGCACGTGTCACTTGCCAAACGGACTCTTGACATGGTGATGACCGTAGGATGCTCCGCATCAGGTTGTCATTCCAACTCTACCCAAATATCATTCTCAAATGATTATCACCCTGTACTATGTCAGAAGGAGTACATACATACATGTTCAAACCATTACACTCATGTATCTGGAAACAACTTCAATGCTTGTTCATATGATTATTATCATAGTGCACAAGTGTCTTGCGGGATTTACCGAAGAAATGTTCCTAGCCAGGCAAAGCAAATGAGATCCTCACCTCCCACACAAGTGTGGGTTGTGTAGAAGAACAAATCATTTCTTGCAAGGAACCCTCTTAGGGATATCTTATGTTTATCTCAAGCCCTAAGATCATTTATTGTTGGTGCTTATCCTTCTGTGTTTTCTCTCGAAGTGTTTGTGTTTTTCCTTTGGTAGTTTTTGTGTTTCGAATCTGTTCCTTTTCTAGTTTGTTCTCGGTTCTTCGTGTCATAAACATGCAACTTGAACTGAAGAAGATTTCACTCTGACGTCCTTGGTCGCAAATGAAATCAACTTCAACATTTCATCTGTTTGGCGCTTGCGCTTCCTCAAACCCTTCGACATCTAGTTCAGTTACCAAGATTTTCACAGGAAACGGCTGACATGTGCCCATGATATCTTGATCGTGATCCCGTCTGTTGAATGTGGAAGGTCCCGGGTTTTTTGGCTGTAGATTTCGGAGTGGGTAGTTTCTCTCTCAAACAATATAAACCCCCGCTCCAGGCTTCTTCTTCCTTAGTTCCTTCCCTATTCGGTCTCAAACCCTCCTCTCGCTCTCCTCCTGAGCCTGATATCGAAGCAGCATCGACGTCAAGCCTCGTCGTGCAACTCCAGCGGAGCTCCGTCACCGTTGGTCACGCTAGTGCGGTAACACATCTCTCCCGTGATGTCATAGTCGATCTGTCTTGCCAAGTTAGGGCATTCAGATCTGGAACTTGCCCTATTCCCTTCCTGTTCTAGGGCAGTTCATCTCGACGCCATTTTTTCTTGTGTTATTTATGTGTGGTAGATCTTTAGGGTTCACTAAGTTATGACCTGTACAGTTTGTAGTAGTTCCTCGTACTAGTCTCTTGGATCTAGGGTTCACTGTGTGTACATCAAAAGATTAGAGGATTTGTTATGTCGTCTTTAGGCATATTGCCATTCACTCAACGGTATCTTGCAAGTGTATGCCTTGAATCACATGCTTCTTCTGAAACTTATTTGTTTTGAGTTAAAATGCTTCTATGCATGTTTGTGACCTCTTCCTGTGTTTTCTTTCGTATTTGCATTTTTCTCTCAGGACTGGTCATGGCAAATAGTTCAGATGAGCATTCTGGTTCTGAGGAAGAAATTCCACAGTAGCCACGTATGGCTGATACAACAAAGGTGGTTGAAAGAAAATCTACAAAGCCGCCAAAAGCACCAAAGAAAAAGGTCGAATCAGAATCGGATAAAGAAGATGATGATGTTCCCTTAGCTCAAAGTCAGCCAGAGGATGAGCTAGTCACAGACTCCAAAACAATGTTCTCTGATGGAAATCTCAAGAAGGGTGGCTGCAACTGAGATGTCTGATCAAGATACGTACAAGAATCCACCTGGAGTAGAAACAACTCAAGAAAGGAACAACAGGTTGCAGAAGATTCGACGTCATTGGACAAAAGTGGTTCAACTATGAGAACATCCGAAGAAAATATCAGATTCTATTTGCATTCACTCCACCCTGGAATGATTGCATTGTAGAGGGCTGCCTTGGGCAGGATGATGAAAAAGTACGGCCAACACCGCCTCCCAACGCTCATCCTAATTCCTTGAAAACCATAGCTGATTTTCTCGAAGAGATTGCAAAGAGGGAAAAGGACAAGGTAAGCGTGAGGCAAGGCTCGCGAAGAAAAATCAAGTGGAACAGCGCAATGTTGAGTTGACTCAACATGATGTGCTAGAGGAGAAGGAAATGGCGTCTGCCCAAAAAGAAAAGAAGAGGAAGTCTATTTCTCCTCGAGCTCCGAAGAAGAAGCCAGTTGCAAGTAAATCTAGAAGGTTTGCATCTGCCTCGTCTGATGAGGATTCTTCTGATGATAATGCTGGCGAAGAAATTCCTATGTATCAAAGAGCGTTGCTTGATAAGCCGTACCAGACTCCATCTCCAGCAAAGATTTCGCCACCACTGAGGTCTTCACCAAGGTTGCTCCCGTCCCCTCAGATTAACCTTCGGGTTCTGTCAGGGATATACCCCGCGGTATGATCCGGTCGGAGATATGACCCGGCTAGGACTTGGTATTTCATTGGTGACCCGGCAGATTGTTTAAGCCAGATGTTAAGCCAGCAGATTGTAAGCCAGCAGATTGTTTAAGACAGATATTAAGCCGACAGATTGTTTAAGCCAGATGTTAAGACAGCAGACTGTTTAAGCCAGATGTTAAAGCCGGCAGATTGTAAGCCGGTAGATTGTTTAAGCTAGATGTTAAGCCGGCAGATTGTTTAAGCCAGATGTTTAAGTTAGATTGTGACAGAGTCGCCTGGGGTTAATAAGCCCAAAACATTAAGAAGCCCAAGACGTTAAGAAGCCCAGGGAGAGAAGCCCGTGAAGAGAAGTCAGAATAGTTTAAGTCTGAAATCTGAGTTGGACTCTGCATGTAACCTGCCCCTTCAACTTATATAAGGAGGGGCAGGGCACCCCAAGAGGGACAAGAAATAATCTCTAGGGCTAGACACAACTAGAGGAGAGCCGGTTTATACGGTGACTCCCTCATGAGCATAATGAGACCTAGCCACAAACAGCATGTAGGGATATTACCAGATGATGTTTCCCGGGGCTTGAAGCTATCTAAATCTTGTCTTGTGTGTTGATCCATCTCGCGTCTCTCATCCCGACCAACCCCTCTCAACTTACCACATAGATGCGTTGGCCTCACGACTAAGTCCTCACACTAGGACATATGCCATGACAATTCGACGACAGTTGGCGCCCACCGTGGGGCCTGCGCACGGTGGTGTTGAGTTCTTGGAGGGATCTCTCTCAGGGATTAAGCAGTTCGCAATTTTCCGGCTGAACAAGAGCCGGCGTGGAAGGATTCATATCAATGCGAGTTCGTCAGTCAAGGTTGAAGAAATTTTTAGCGGTGGCGTGTATGAGATTGAGATCAAGAGAGTTTAAAGTTGCATCTATGCTTCGCCGCGACCTACGATCTGCCCGGGCTGGCAGGATATGCCTCCGTCACCCCCTGCCTTCCCCTGAGAGCCGGCCCAGCAGCGATCCGAGCTGTTTTTGCTAAGTCGTCGGCGCAGATTGATATGGTCTACTGTCGATCCACTGCTCCTTCTGAAGCCGGCCCAGCCTTGTCTGACCCGGAGGATGAGTCAACGTTGCCTGCCCAACTCCGCTTTGCCTCTTTTTCAAGCCGCTTCCGCTACAGCTTTCCAAGATGCCTTCTGACATGGGTCGCCGTCTCGGTGTTGAGCCACCGCCGGATCAAGTCGACCCGGCCTCACTGCCGCCCCTGCGGCCGTCCGAGTTGTATCTGCCAAGTGACCCGCCTTGGCCTTCATCTGCAACCACACCTGAAACCACCAAAGAGCCACGATCTGGAAGACGTCAAGATGGATTCTCCCTGAGTCGCTTCGTTGCTCTGTGAGCTGCACCTTGCCTGCTGCTACGGTCTCCCCTCGCCGGCATTGCTAAGTTGCCTCTACCTCCAATCGCTCCTGCGGCGGCCTCAGTCGTCGCCACTCGCAAGCCGCCGCCGCGCTTTGAGCCGGCCCTGTCCGCCGGCCTCCACTGGAGACTCTACTCGAGTCGGCCACATGCCCACACCTCTTCAACCTCCGTGATGCCGAGCTCCGCCTTGCCGGGGGCTTCCCTCAACCGCAGCTAGCACTGAGCCGCCGTGATTTTTACGCCCTCCCATCGCGGCCTCGACCACCTTGCGTGTGTCCTCACGCTCCCTCCTCCGCGACGTTGCACCCTCCGCTGGCTCACCACATGGCCTCCTTAACCAACCGTTGACCACCCACCTTCCGAGTCACCATGCAGTGACCCGCCAGGCTCCGCCGTTGTTCTAAATCGTCTGGAGCCGCCCCGGCCGGGTGATGCCTGGCCTCTGTTTCCGAAGCTCCCCAAGCTGCCAGTCGTGCCGTGAGCCGCCCAGGGGCCGGTTCCTGGTTGCTGTGATCTGCCACCTTCAAAATGCTGGTAGAGCCGCCGCTGGAGCACCGACCTCCGCCAAGATCTGTGTAAGGTACAGGCTATGGATTGCTCTCGATAGAAGTAGCTATGGAGGGGATCGATAGGATTGTCTCGAGTACACGATCTAGGGTTACAAGAATGGGGAATTGCGAGTGGATAGTCTCCGTAGCCGATTCCGCCTGATCCACTGGATGGGTCGCTCCCTGGTGCCGCTGCCTTAAGTAGTCATGGTAGCCGGTGGGAGTCACCGCGCCCACATCAGCCTAGTGACGTGCGTGTTGGGCCGTCTGTCCCGTGCGGGCCTTGGGCTTGGTGGCGAGCTGGTCGAGCCACCCGTGCTTGTATTGGCCATTTTAGCACGCCCGCTGGAGACTGGTGGTGTAGGGGCGCTAACATCCCCCCTCCTTGCGAGGAGGCTTGCCCCCAAGCCTCTGCGGCCGGAAACCTAGCTTGGAGAGCCAACTTGTCCTCCCAGGTGTCTGGCAGGGCTGATGTGTCGGACCAACGAATGAGTACTTGCTCAATCATCGATCCATTCTTCCGTCGCCATCTCTGCTGTAAGACTGCAACAGGTACCACCGGTATATCAGAATGAGCTGGTAGGGTAACAGAAGATGTCATACCCGGGGTGAGGCAGTGGCGCAGTTGTGAAACGTGGAACACAGGATGCACTTTGGAGTGCGCCGGGAGGTCCAGCTTGTAAGCGACCTCATTGATCTTAGCAGTAATCTTGAAGGGCCCAAAGAACTTGAATGATAACTTGTGGCTGGCGCGACGAACCACCGAAGTTTGGATGTATGGCTGTAATTTGAGGTACACCGAGTCCCCTACTGAGAATGCTCGAGGGGATCGATTTTTGTCTGCCTGGGCTTTCATGTGCTGCCGCGCTCGGTGAAGATGTTGCTGGAGCAGACCTTGAATAACCGCTCTCTCGTCGAGCCATGCTTGCAAAGCAGGAATCGTGCATTCACTGACTGTTGTGATCCCCCAATGCTGTGGTTCGTGGCCAAACATTTCCTTGAATGGTGACATACCTATGCTGGAGTGGAAAGAGGAGTTGTACCAGAATTGAGCTAGGGGTATCCAGTGGCTCCAGCGATGAGGGCATGCATGCACGAAGCAGCGAAGGTAAGTTTCCACGCACTGATTGACGCGCTCTGTTTGGCCATCCGTCTGAGGGTGGTTAGCGGTGCTCATTCTCAATTCTGTACCTGCATACTTGAACAGTTCTCTCCAGAACAGACTAGTGAACACTGGATCACGGTCAGAGACAATTGCGCTAGGAAATCCATGCACTCGGTAGATGTTGTGCATATAAAGCAGGGCCATTTTGGACGCGGTGTATGGATGTGCCAAAGGAATGAAGTAGGCAAACTTAGTGCGCTTATCAACAATTACCCAGAGATAGTTGAACTTGCCAGATTGAGGAAGGCCGTCGACGAAGTCCATAGAAATCATCTCCCAGGGCTGCTGTGGGATGGGCAAGGGTTCCAGGAGGCCCAGCGACGCTGATCGGTCCGGCTTGGCTTGCTGACAAGTGGGACAGCAGCGCACGTACTGCTGAACATGAATCTTCATCTTTGGCCACGCAAAGAGACGACGAACTCGCCGAAATGTAGCTGGGAAGCCGGAGTGGCCACCCATAGGGCTGTCGTGGTAAGCCACTAGAATCTGTTGCTGCAAGGAAGTCGAACCTCCCAACCAAATGCGTCCCCGGAATCTCAAATTGCCATTCTGGAGAGTGAAACGGCCTTTTGGATCCTCGCGTATGGCCAATTGCTTGAGCAGCTTCTGGGATTGCGGGTTATAGTTGTAACTGTTGATGACGTCCTGGAGCCAGCTGGGACGGCACGACGTGACTGTGAACAGTGTTGTTTGTGAATTGGCACGCGACAGCGCGTCAGCCGCTATGTTCTCTGTCCATTTCTTGTATCTGATGATGTAACGAAGGCCGAGAAGCTTGGTAAATGCCCGCCGCTGCCAGGGTGTGGTGAGACGCTGTTCCTCGAGATGGACTAGGCTCTTCTGGTCTGTGTGAATGATGAACTCGTTGTGCTGCAAGTACGGTCGCCATTGATCTACCACGACTACAATAGCCAGATACTCCTTCTCGTAGGTGGAGAGCCCTTGGTAGTGAGGGCTTAAAATTTTGCTCATGTACGCAATAGGGTGGCCCTCTTGCTGCAGCACTGCCCCAATCCCTCGCTCGCACGCATCTGTTTCAATGACAAATGGCCGACTGAAGTCAGGCAGGGCCAGAACCGGCGCTGAAATGAGTTGTTGCTTTAACAAAGTGAATGCTTGCTCTGTGTTGTCAGTCCAGACAAACGGATTGCCCTTCTTCAACAGGTTGAACAGGGGACGAGCGATGATCCTGAAACCACGAACAAATCTGCGGTAATACCCTGCGAGACCCAGGAAACGACACACTTCCTTGGCATCCTGAGGTACGGGCCACGCTTGCACTGCCTGGATCTTGCTCGGCTCCGTGGATACCCCTTGGTCACTGATCACGTGCCCGAGATATGCAAGTTGTTTTTGTTCGAACTCACACTTATCTAGCTTCACTTTCCATTGATCGCGTCGCAGCAGTGTCAGCACTTGCTTGAGATGATTCAAGTGTTCTTCCCAGGTTTTGCTGAAAACCAGAATGTCGTCAAAGAACAGGAGTACACAGTGACGCAGCAGAGGATGAAACGTGTCTGTCATGGCCCCAATGAAGGTAGGTGGCCCCCCTGCGAGTCCGAACGACAGAACCTTGAACTCGTAGTGACCCATGTGCGTCTGGAAGGTTGTCTTGTACTCTTCCCCCTCTGCCAGTCGTATCTGATGATACCCCGCTCTGAGATCGAGCTTGGAGAACTAGCGTGCTCCATGCAGCTCATCCAATAACTCTTCGATAATAGGCTTTGGAACTTGGCGACACGTCATCAGCGTTAAGATGCTCGTAGTCGACGACAGGCGCCAAGTGCCATCCTTCTTTTGACCAAAATAGTGGAGAGAGAAGCTGCCGGTGCTGCGTTGGATCACTCTGAATTCAGCAACTCTTCGACTTGTCTTTCAATTTCTGACTTGAGCTCTGGTTTGTGCTCAGACGGGCGATATTCACTGGCTGAGCACCTGGCATTAGTAGAATTTTATGGTCACAAGCACGACGCGGTGGCAGCCCCTCAGGGTCCCGAAACACATCCTTGAACTCATCCAATATGCTTTGTAAATCTGGTGGTGTGCTGGGCGCAGTGGGGCATTCTTCGGAAATTGGGTAAAGGAGAACCATATGCAACAGAGAGCCTCGACGACACATGTTCTGTAGCTGAAGGCTGCTGATCAGATGACAGTCTGTAGTATTCGCCTCGTGGCCGAACAGACGAGCCGAACCCAGGGGGGTTAGAATTTGGATGACCTTGTTCTTCCAATCAACGGTCATCGGACTATGCATCTCTAACCAATCCATGCCCAGGATGGCATCATAAGTGCCCAGAGGAAGGATCTTCATGTCGGTGACGAATTCTTGCCCTTGAGATGCCCACTTGCAGGCTGGCAGAACTGCAGAACATGTGAGTTCGCCACCGTCCGCTACGCGGACACGGCAGTGTTGCTGCAGGGGCACGACCCCCAACAGCTGTTGCGCCAATGCTTGGTTGATGAAGGAGGTAGAACTGCCACTGTCCACCAATAGCAGAACCTCGTGGCCTTGAATGGTTGCCAGCAGCTGGAAGGCCTTTGACGAGACGGTGCCATCGAGAGCTGACCGTGATATAGCCATCACGGTGTCGCTCGGCCCTGCGCCCTCGCTTGGTGGTGGCGAAGAGTTGACGCCAAAAAGTTCAAGCATCTCCTCGACGACGTGTAACTGGACCGACGTTGGGCAGACATGGTCGTGGCCCCAATGCTCCCCGCACTTGAAGCACAGTCCACGGGCGCGTCGGTAGTCGCGCAGCGCCTTGACTTTGCTGTTGTCGGCGCGCGCGGCATCAGTACCGCGGCGATCGGTTGCTGTCGAAGCAGGGGACGCCGCGTCCGTCCGCGTTGGTGGAGGCGGCAGTGGAAGAGCCACTCCCGCATGCACATGCGGCTCGTACGAACGGCGCGTGGTGTACGCCGCACCGCACCATCGGCCACTTCCTCTTGCAGGAGCGCCAGCGCGCATGTCGTGTCCAGGTCCGTCGGCCTCTGAACCAAGACCACAGCGCGGATGTCCTTCCAGAGTCCCTCGACAAAACGAGTGAGAAAATAGAACAGATGAATCGTGTCAGAATACGAACTAAGATGATTAATAATAGACTCGAACTGCTCAATGTAATCTGCAATCGCTAGGTCTCGCCGACAAGTGTAAACCGCCGAATCAGCGTTTGATGGCGGTCGCGACCAAAACGCGTACACAACAGAGTGGTGAATGACTCCCAATCAAACTCTGCGAGCCGCTTCTGGATGGATTGCAGCCAGATGGATGCGAAACCCGAAAAATTCAACGCAGCCATAGGTACCCAGAAAGAGGGAAGAATTCCAAACATGGTAAAATACTGCTCGCAAAGGGTTTTCCACAGCTTGGGATTGTCACCCGTGAACCGCGGAAACTGGATGGACGGGTGCGCCTGACCCAGACCGCTGAGTAATTGACTCGCGTGGGCGAACGGAGAGAGAGCGGGGGGTGACGAGGGGGCATCATACTGACCAATTGCCGGGAGCGGCGGCGGCGTCTAGACCGACACTGCGGGCAGCCCCCATGAGATGTTGAAGACGCCGTGGCCAACGGGCCCTTGAAGCAGAGACGCCTCGCGAGACGCGGTCCCGGTGTGGGCCCCGGTCGTCGCAGGAGGTATGGTGTTCGGAGGGAGTGCCTGATCCGTCAAGGTCTCCGGTCGTGGCAGCGGAGCGCTCTGCAGGGCCGCCACCGCATCGGACAGAACGACAACGCGCCGTTCGAGATCGGGGCACCACGCCATGAGGTCGTCGATCTTGGCGTTGGATGCGTGGATCGCTGCCGTGTGCTCCTTGAGGGTCGTCTCTAGCCGCTCCTGGAAGGACTGGATGGATGGATCCATGGCCGTGAGGTGAGCTCGACCTTGGCGCAGAGGTCGGGTCTCAATGAACTGAGCCACGACGCTATGGAAGGGGGTGGGGGATGGTCTCTAATACCAGATGTAAGGTACATGCTATGGATTGCTCTCGATCGAAGTAGCTATAGAGGGGATTGATAGGATTGTCTCGAGTACACGATCTAGGGTTACAAGAATGGGGAATTGCGAGTGGGTAGCCGCCGTAGCCGATTCCGCCTGATCCACTGGATGGGTCGCTCCCAGGTGCCGCTGCGTTAAGTAGTCGTGGTAGCCGGTGGGAGTCACCGCGCCCACATCGGCCCCGTGACGCGCGTGTTGGGCCGTCTGTCCCATGCGGGCCTTGGGCTTGGTGGCGAGCTGGTCGAGCCACCCGTGCTTGTATCGGCCATGTCAGCACGCCCGCTGGAGACTGGTGGTGTAGGGGCGCTGACAATCTGCCTTCGCTGCACGCCGCCTCCGAGCTTCTGCTCGGAGCCGCCGCCACCGTTGCACTCCGCCCCTGCTGCGGCTTTGCATCGCTAAGTCGGCATCTTAACCGTGCGCCGAGCAGCAGCCACCGCCTCGTGCCTATTCCAAGGCCGGCCAGAGCGACCTCAAATCGCCAGCCACCGTCATCTGCCAAAAACCGCCATGGCTCAGTGGTCTTAGGGCTTTCTACGACTCCACTTAGCCACGATCCGACCCTTCGTCGCGGACCCGCCGGGGGCCTCCGAGCCGTCCCTATCTTTGAGTTGCTGTTTGAGCCGCCACGTTGATGAACCACCGGTTGTTTCTGCTCCTGTTCAACTGTGCATCGCCAAGTCACCACCGCATCCAAATTCCTCCCGATTCGGCCTCCTCTATCACTGTTGCATCGCGCCTCCTCTCCACTGCGAGCCGCCCACACCTCGTCCGGCTCCCGCGGCCGCGCCTCTGCGTTTCCTCTGTCGCCCCCGACCCGCGGGCCGCTCTGCTCTTTCCACGCGTTGTGCCACCGCAGGGTGGCCACCGGCCGACGGTCTTCACCTACACCTCACCGGTACACTACGACTGAAGGCCTGCCTCCTCCAAACCCGCTGCTGCGGGTTGCCTTTTCCATCTCCGCTGGTGCCATTTTGCCACCACTGGTCCTGCGCCGGCCGGCCTTAAATCATCGATACCGCCCTGCCTCCTGTCGTACTTAGAGGCTGACGCCTCTGCTATGCACCGCTAAACCGCCCGGGTCGCGCAGAGCCGCCGCTCAGAGAAATCGGCCTCACCTACCCTTGTTCGCCCGAGCCCTACGAGCCAGCCCGCTCGCCTTGCTGTTTCCATGCCCCTGCACATCTGTAGCTTGTACGCTCCCTTGTTGGCAACAAGAAGAGAAGTTGACCTGGTGGGCTATAAAAAGGAGGATCTTTCTGAGACTCCCGGTTCCGTGCTTTAAACTGCCTCCTCCATCGCAGCCATGAGAGAATGGCTAAATCACAATTGAAGTTATTGGAGGTGATCTATGGACGCTATATACGATTCATTTTTCGTCCAGACAAATCAGGTGAAAGCTGTCCAATCAATTTTTATTGATACATTTTTATTTTCTTCGAGAACAATTACTCTCGTCTGTGCAACTTCTTATGTAGAACAATTCATGATTACAAAAGAGGCCATCAAGCTATGGCCCTTGCCTACACCGGGCGGTTTAATGGACAGGGTCAATTATAACCCACCTAGATTCAACATATTCCAGCAATCCACTGGTTATATCATGGTCAAGCATGGAGAGCCTCAAGCCAACTCCTCGAGTAGTCTTAAGACTCGGGGGCTACGATGACATGACTCAGCAAATTTTGCCAGTTTCAGCAAATTCAAGAACCCCATGACGATGGAGGGAAAGATAACCCGGTCCCGGAGGCTACTGCTATATTGATGAAAAATTAAAGGCCGTCAGAAAATTTCTAGCTTAAAAAGTATATGACAATTACAAAATCCTGGCTCAATGAAGGAATTCCGGGTCATCAAAGAGGATTCTGGTTCAAAATATGGCTCAAGGGAAATCAGTCTCACTGAAGCTCCCAAATATCCGGTTTACAATCCGGTTCACGGGAAATCTCATCTCCCACAAGGCGCTGAAGCTCCCAATATCCGGTTCAAGGGAAATCTATCTCCCACAAAGCTCTCAAGCTCTCTATCCGGTTCAAGGGAAATCTATCTCCCACAAAGCTATGAAGCTCTCAATATCCGGCTTACAATTCCGACTCAAGAAGAATATCATCTCCCGCAAGTTTGAGTTCTCAGAAAAATTACAGGGACCAAAGAGAGTTGGATGCACAGAACAACTCAAACATAGGTCCCTGATGAGCACGATTTGTCAGTGTGTCACTTGGGGGCTTCCTGTTCAAACATAGGTGTATTCGACCAAAGAGAACATAGCGTTACTAACATCTTGACCAGGTTATATTCAAACATAGGCGTATTCGATGTAGCGACCCGACCCGAATGGATCAAGTCTCTGTGCTTTTGTGTCATCCCTGGATCGGTATGCTGACACACACAGTACTCGAAGGATTTATAACAGAGGTAAATCACATGTATAAAGTAACGTAAATACTGTTACCTCAATCCAAAACATAGCGGAAGCAACAAGGTTGTGGATTCCCATCAACACCAACGGCAAAGTTGAGTATAGGAAATCGTAACCCTAATGTATCATTTACTCGTCGTCTGAAAAGTCTGCAACATGAAAAGTTGCAGCCCGAAAATGGGTCAGCACATGGAATATGCTGGCAATGTAACACATAGAGAGTAATGAAAGAATAGGCTATACTACATGCATATATGGCTGGTGGAAAGCTCTATGGTTACAGTTTTTGTGAAAAGCCAATTTTTCCCTACTGCAAAGGAATAAATTTATTTAACTATCATGGTGGTTGTTAAACATTGAGAATGGTTGACAACATTCTCAATCCCAATTAAAAGTACTCATTAAACCCAAACAAATTATATTAAGTAACGTGATGAGATCAACAGGATATCCAGGTACTAGATACTCAAAATTGTCCATAACCGGGGACACGGCTAACCATGATTAGTTTGTACACTCTGCAGAGGTTTATGACTTTTCCCCACAAGACTCGATCGCCTCCGCTTGGTTTCTCGCACTACATGGTGTTTGAGAAACGGATGACCGAGACATAGTCTTTCGTAAGCGCTAGCACCTTACATGTGGGTAGACCGTACCAACCTACATCCCCTACATCGCTAGTCTGCCCGTAAGAGTTCACGCAACTTAGTCAACTACGCCAGAGCCCATAATGGCTTGTGGCTGCACACGGAAGTTTCTAGTTTGAATAATCTCATGATCCCTTTGGGCCTGGGTGGCGGTCCAAGAAATACAGCAAATCCTGTCTACCTGGTGCCTTGACAGCAAGTCCTGAATAGCCAGTGCCTCAATCCACCCAGATGTGTGTTTAATTTGCCACCTTAGATAAACCATTAATTATTAATCTCACATTTGTCATGGATATTCACTTAAACCCAATCCACGCTCACTGAGCATAGCATGGCGTAATAAGCAAACGAGAAGTAACTCCCAAAGGTTCATAAGTAAAACAGGTAATAGGTACTACCTCAATCTACTTCCCATCCCACAATTTAATTAGATCCTAACCATGCAAGTGTTTGAGGATTGATCTAATGCATAAAAACTGGGTAGTAGAAAAGATATGATCAAGTGTTACTTGCCTGCAAAGTTGATGAAGATGATTCGCACTCAAAACTCTTGATAGCTCTACTCGTCACACTCCGGTCAATCTATCGTAATCAAGCAATAGTAACCACACATAAGCAATCACCAAAAGATCGGAAAGAACGAAGAAAACAATTCGAAAACGTCAAAACCAAATCAAATAACTCTTGCAGCATAAAACAATTTCTAACAGTACCAAAATTATGTGAATTTGGCCTTATCAGAAAGTTTAGGTCAAGAGCTTCGATTAGCAAAAGAATCAACTAAATCGGAGTTTCTGAAACTCAAGTTATGATCAAACGAAGTTTAAATACAAATCTGTTTGAATTCAAATTTTAAAACTTTCAAAACATGTTTGAGTTGTATTACTGGATAGAGGGATCGTAAGGAAGAAGTGGGCGTTGGTTTCGTTGGATTCCGACTTACGAGTAAAAAGTTATAGCCGTTTGAAGATTAGGGACTACGGATAGGTCCATGACGGAAATTAAAATAAAAGAAAATCTATCGAGCTTAACGCCGCTAAACAAAACCGGAAAGAAAAACCGCGAGAAAATCGATCTAGGGTTTGGAAGGAAACCAAACGAAAACCGATCTAGAAAACGGAACGGAAACCGATCTAGAAAACCGATCTAGAAACGGACGCTGGCTGAGGCTAGTACCTCAAGAGGCGAGGGGCTCGGTGGCGGCATAGGGCGGCGGCGGCGGCAAGTGGCGGAGGCAGCGCTGGTGAGGCGGCGGCGCAAGGCTGGTGAGGGGCGGCGGTGGCGCTGCTATGCGGGGCGGCACTGCTGCTGCTGCTGCAAGGAGGAGAGAGAGGAGAGTTGATTTGATGTGTTGGAGGGGGGTGCTTGGGTATTTATATTGGTGAGGGAGGGTTTTGCTTGGGGTAGGGGCAAGAAATAGATTAGGATTAGGAAACAAGAGGAATAGATCTAGGAATAGATACGGAATAAACAAGTAGGAAAGGAGTCCTACTAGGACTTTGGAAAAGGAGCGGCCTCTGCTTTGTAAGTGCGTGCTGATGGCCTTGTGGCCTTGGTCGCGGCTGGTTAGCGGCTTGGGCCTTTGGCCCAAGGCGCTGCAGTTTTTCTAAAACATTTTTTAAACAGAGACAAATAAAAATAATAAAACCAAATAAATAAAAATATTATATAGGCATATAATATATCAAAATTTTCAGAAAAAGATTTCCTACATGATGAACAATATTCTAGATTCAAATAAAATACATAAAAATTCAAATAAAACAAACAGTGCTACTGCCTAATAAAATCCACTGAAAATTATTTTAAAAATACCAAAATGATTTCAAAATAATTTCTCTCCAATTTTCTGATGTAGGGAATCATGTTACCCTATTTTCATATATTTTATTTTGGAGAAAATAATTTGAATAAAACTCAAATAACTCCAATTGAAAAATAATTCAAAGGAACTTTGAATTTAATTCTTTGAAACTCCCAACTCATATTTCATATGTTTTGAAGAAGTCATTTTATCTTCTCTCGTGAAAATCATTGAGTTGCATAAAGTTTCAGAATTGGAAATATTTTCCAAATGAAATTAAAATATTTTCAACACCCCTTGTCATTTAAATAAATGGAAGAAGTCATGTCATCTTCTCTCCAGGGTTTTGTGATGAAAAGAATTTGAATTCCCGAAGATCATAAAAGAAAAATGAAAGTTTGGGAAAGTCCTTTTATTCCCTCTCATCTAACTTTCAAAAAGTTTCGAAATCACTCACTTTCAGTCAATCAATCAAGCAATCAATCAAATCTATCTATTTGTTTATAACATTCCAAAATTTAGAATTTTGGGATGTTACAAACCTACCACCCTTAAAATGAATCTCGTCCTCGAGATTCGGAGAGGCTAGCAAGAAATAGGTTAGGGTTTGGGGGTCTTCTCGAAAATCCATTGATCGTCTCCGGGTCTCGGGTGCTACCACCCTTAGAAGCATTGTTACGGTTCCATCAAAACTCAGATACTCCATCCTTATTCTTGGCGATGTCGGTCTTCTCGAGATATTAAGGATAATTCCTTCTCTGGGCTCTTCTGGTAGTGGCATAACCTTTTCCTCAATTCCTTTGTCCTTTCCTCTTGGTAAGGTTATCCTGAAATTGGGTCTTCTTAGCTGACGGGTCTTGCGCCAATACTAAACAACTATCGATATCTCATGGTGGTCAACGATTTATGGTTTCTCCTGCAGAAAACGGGTCTGGGTTGAACCTCACCGTATGACCTACGGTTGGCAACAGCTGCCGTGTACAAGGGGAAAAGAAATACCTATACCGTTCTAAGGTTTAAACAAGGTTTAATATCATCGTCTTGCAACTATAGGTAAGTCACTCAGATTTACTATCCCATATAGCAAAGCGAATAATAAGAGTAAGTCGGTATGGTGATCAATCCATCCCGCACCCAAATCATTACCTTGTACATGGTTTAGCGAATCTCGCATTCTAACACTCGGTCATCCTCACAAGCATTGCAGAATTTCTCTTGTCGACGAACCAAGTTCGGAAAATCCATTGATTCTGCAAGCCAAACAAACATCTATCGTTCCTTAACAACTCTCAGGTTTTGCGTAAACTCCTATAGAATCGTCGGTTGATAAAATCATAACTCTTCCAGGGTTTCTCCTTCAGCAAGAGTGTGCTTGCTTCTTGGCAGGTCCTGGGGCCTATGGGTTATGGCCCATCTCATCACTTGCAAATCTTGAACTCATCATCTGGGCAACTGATCATTATCCCGACATCCAACTTCCTAGCATACTTAAAATCCATCCAAATGTACTGTCTCTTTTCCTTATATTTGCACCAAACGGGGACATGATTACTCAGACTCTTCATGGAATTTCCATTGATCCATACTTCCAACATCATACCTCCTTTATATCGAATAGTAATTCATCTCTTCATCCTCGTGGGATGTCCCACATACCAAGATAAAAAAAACTTATACTTATGAAGTCCATACTCCACTTCGTGGAACATCATTATCCTTTCCAGGGTCAAGCGTCCTTACAGGGAATATTGGCCATCTCGCATGGCACTTCTTCAACTAGGAAACGTGAAACACATCATGAACTCCCGACAGTCCTTGGGTGACTCCAACTTGTTGGTAACTTCTCCCATACGCCCAAAACTCGGTATGGTCCTACAAATCTCGGGCTAACTTTCCTTAACTCCAAATCGTTTAACTCCTCGCAGAGTGGCACACAAAGATATGCTCATCTCTGATTTTATCGACTACCTTCTTGCGTTATTGAGTCGCACAACTCTTCCGCTGGATGAGCTACCTTCATCTATCTCAATCAACTTAACATTCTCTTCTCACTCCTTGATCACATTTGGTCCAAATAAGCGACGGTCTCCAACTTCATCCCACATCAACGGTGTCTGGCTCCTTCTCCCATACAAAGCTTTAAAAGGGGCCATCTTCAAACTGGCTGGGTAACATTGTTGTATGAGAACTTCGCGTAAGGTAGATTATCATCACTACTAGATCCATAATCTAGCGCACACGCTCTCAACATGTCCTCCGGTATCTGATTGACTCTCTCGGTCTATCCATATGTATGTGGATGAAAGGCTGTACTGAACTCTAGCCTAGTACCTAAAGTCTGGGGTGGCTGATTCCAAAACTTTGAGGTAAACTGTGTTCCTCTATGATGGTCCTCGGAACTCCATGCAGACATACGATCCTTGTCCAATATATCTTGGCCAACTTCACTCGTATTTCTTTGGGATAAAGTGAGCCACTTTGGTCAAGCGAGTCAACTACTACCCAGATAGAATCATATCCCAATCGGGTTCGGGAAACCGAAAATGAAATCATGCCAAGCTTATCCCACTTCCATTCGGGTATCGGCATATGCTGTAGTAATCCTGCTGGCTTCTGATGCTCTGCTTTTACTTTCTTTGGCATACATCACTTACGACTACATACTCCATAATATCCTTCTTCATACCAGTCCACCATAAACACTCCTTCAAATCCAAATACATCTTGGTGTTTCCAGGGCGAATCAAGTATGGTGAGTCATGAGCCTCCTGAAGTATTAACTTACTGATCTTTGCATTATTGGGTTTATGTACACTGTCCTCAAACCATAAGGTGTCGTGCTCATCCTTACGAAAACCTTTGGCCTTTCCTTTGCTCATCCTCTGTTTTACCTCAACAATATCTTTGTCATCCTTCTGAGCTTCACGGATCTTTCTCAACAATGTAGACTGAACTTCCATTGCTGCAACAAAACCTTTGGGAACAATCTCCAACCAAAGTTCCCTGAAAATCCTCGGCTAACTCCTTTGATAATCCTCCGATTATGAGGGTATTCGTCCTTATTTTCTTTATGGTTGTTTCCTATTTCTCCACAAAGCTTGCATGCACTTTCTCCATATCATTTCCATAAGGCTTCAACTTCTGGGACACAAACCGAGACTTTAGCAAGGTCAGCTTAAATTCTTCCCAAGTGGTTACTCCTGGCCACATTGATGGTTTGGTACATCCTCCACCAAATAGAAGCACCTCTTTCAAAGCACTGAAGAGCATGCTGGGTCATATCCTTTCTGGCTGTAGGGTTATTCTTCATATGATCCTCCATGTTCTGAATCCATCGGTCTGTCTCCAATTGACTCATTGGTCCAGAAATTACAAGCTCATCTCCATCCATCCTCTAATGGGTCCATGGGTTTGGGGTGGGATAAGAGAGATCGAGAGGGATGCACACAGTACAAACAATGGTTTTGAAAAGACAGATTTTATTGTGGCTGTCGGAAAACATCAAACAAATGACAGCTCACAATCGTCGCATCTAACGTAGGTATGTAATAGGGGTTTGGTCTTCTAACGGTCAATAAATCTTCAAAGTCATCAAACTCTTCCAATCTTGATCATGTCTCTGATGGCTCCTTCTGATCATGCTTGTCCTTCTCTAGTTCTTTTGCTAGATCATCTCTGTTGACGCGAAATCTCTCGTGACGTCCTTCAATATTTCTGGAGTTACGTTCCAACTGCCGGTTTCAACATCCTTGACATGATCCATGATCCTACTATCCTTCGCCATCACAAATCTCCGGTATCTCGATGTTTTGCTCCTTCATCTTGTCTACTTTCAGCGAGGTCCTGAGTTCTTCACGAACCGCTTCCTTATCAAATATCGCTTCTCGCAGATCCACCTTAAACTTCTTCATGTAATACTCAGATCCCGGTGATACACCAGCTAAGGTTAAAACTCCAACGCTTGCGGATAGATGTTCCATCAGCTTTCTACCATCCAATCCTTCCATGCATCTGCATGCTTAACTCCGCACGGTGACAATAGCATAGGCGGCGATAACATCATGGATAGCGTGTTTCGCTCTTGTCATTTTCATGAGCTATCATTCCATAGTTGATATCTCCTGCCTTAGGGTTTTCCGACAAAGCTTTGAATTCTAATGCTCCATGTTCCAGTCTTTCTCCGATACACCTTGATCTCGGTTATTGATAACTTCCATAGTCTGCCAAGTTCCATAAGCGTAACCTTCCTAGGTCATACAAATCCGGAATTTATTTGGAGCCTTCAAATCTCCTAGTCTTGAGTCTTTACCGTTGTAGTTTCCGTTTACGGTAAAATCATCTTCATTCCAAATGGTCTTAGTTGTCCGATATCTTGTCTCCTTGGAGTGGTCTCATCACCAAATCTTCGAGTGGTCAAAAGGGAAAAGGGGTATGGTCTCACTAAAAAGGAATATTTGAATAAGCTCAGAAGAGAAGAGAGGTAAAAGATCTTTTTGAAAATGAAGTTGTAGAGAAAAATCTTTCCTATGGGCTTATCAGTTTCTAGGGTCACGTCCCACAGTCAACATGTGCTCGATACCATCTTGTAGCGACCCGACCCGAATGGATCAAGTCTACGTGCTTTTGTGTCATCCCGGATCGGTATCTTGACACACACAGTACTCGAAGGATTTATAACAGAGGTAAATCACATGTATAAAGTAACATAAATACTGTTACCTCAATCCAAAACATAGCGGAAGCAACAAGGTTGTGGATTCCCATCAACACCAACGGCAAAGTTGAGTATAGGAAATCGTAACCCTAACGTATCATTTACTGTAAATCGAAAAGTCGCAACATGAAAAGTTGCAGCCGAAAATGGGTCAGCACATGGAATATGCTGGCAATGTAACACATAGAGAGTAATGAAAGAATAGGCTATACTACATGCATATATGGCTGGTGGAAAGCTCTATGGTTACAGTTCTTGCGAAAAGCCCATTTTTCCCTACTGCAAAGGAATAAATTTATTTAACTATCATGGTGGTTGTTAAACATTGAGAATGGTTGACAGCATTCTTAATCCCAACTAAAGTACTCATTAAACCCAAACAAATTATATTAAGTAACGTGATGAGATCAACAGGATATCCAGGTACTAGGTACTCAAAATTGTCCATAACCGGGGACACGGCTAACCATGATTAGTTTGTACACTCTGCAGAGGTTTGCGCACTTTTCCCCACAAGACTCGATCGCCTCCGTTTGGTTTCTCGCACTACATAGTGTTTGAGAAACGGATGACCGAGACATAGTCTTTCAGAAGCGCTAGCACCTTACATGTGGGTAGACCGTACCAACCTACATCCCCTACATCTCGCTAGTCTGCCCGTAAGAGTTCGCACAACTTAGTCAACTACGCCAGAGCCCATAATGGCTTGTGGCTGCACACGGAAGTTTCTAGTTTGAATAATCTCATGATCCCTTTGGGCCTGGGTGGCGGTCCGAAGAAATACAGCAAATCCTGTCTACCTGTGTGCCTTGACAGCAAGTCCTGAATAGCCAGTGCCTCAATCCACCAGATGTGTGTTTAATTTGCCACCTTAGATAAACCATTAATTATCAATCTCACATCTGTCATGGATATTCACTTAAACCCAATCCACGTCTCTGAGCATAGCATGGCGTAATAAGCAAACGAGAAGTAACTCCCAAAGGTTCATAAGTAAAACAGGTAATAGGTACTACCTCAATCTACTTCCCATCCCACAATTTAATTAGATCCTAACCATGCAAGTGTTTGAGGATTGATCTAATGCATAAAAACTGGGTAGTAGAAAAGATATGATCAAGTGTTACTTGCCTGCAAAGTTGATGAAGATGATTCGCACTCAAAACTCTTGATAGCTCTACTCGTCACACTCCGTCAATCTATCGTAATCAAGCAATAGTAACCACACATAAGCAATCACTCAAAAGATCGGAAAGAACGAAGAAAACAATTCGGAAAACGTCAAAACCAAATCAAATAACTCTTGCAGCATAAAACAATTTCTAACAGTACCAAAATTATGTGAATTTGGCCTTATCAGAAAGTTTAGGTCAAGAGCTTCGATTAGCAAAAAGAATCAACTAAATCGGAGTTACGAAACTCAAGTTATAATCAAACGAAGTTTAAATACAAATCTGTTTGAATTCAAATTTTAAAACTTTCAAAAACATGTTTGAGTTGTATTACTGGATAGAGGGGATCGTAAGGAAGAAGTGGGCGTTGGTTTCGTTGGATTCCGACTTACGAGTAAAAAGTTATAGCCGTTTGAAGATTAGGGACTACGGATAGGTCCATGACGGAAATTAAAAATAAAAAGAAAAATCTATCGAGTTAACGCCGCTAAACAAAACCGGAAAGAAAAACCGCGAGAAAATCGATCTAGGGTTTGGAAAGGAAACCAAACGAAAACCGATCTAGAAAACGGAACGAAACCGATCTAGAAAACCGATCTAGAAAACGTGACGCTGCTGGGCTAGTACCTCAAGAGGCGAGGGCTCGGCGGTGGCGGCATAGGGCGGCGGCGGCGGCAAGTGGCGGCGGCGGCGGGCTGGTGAGGGGGCAGCGGCGCGGTGAGGCGGCGGCGGGCGGCACTGCTGCTGCTGCTGCTGCGGAGGAGAGGAGAGGAGAGTTGATTTGATGTGTTGGAGGGGGGGGGGTGCTTGGGTATTTATATTGGTGAGGGGAGGGTTTTGCTTGGGGTAGGGGGCAAGAAATAGATTAGGATTAGGAAACGAGAGGAATAGATCTAGGAATAGATACAGAATAAACAAAGTAGGAAAGGAGTCCTACTAGGACTTTGGAAAAGGAGCGGCTCCCTGGCTTGGTGCGTGCGCGATGGCCTTGTGGCCTTGGCCGGCCGGCGGCTAGCGGCTTGGGCCTTTGGCCCAAGGCGCTGCAGTTTTATTTTAAACATTTTTTTAAAACAGAGACAAATAAAAATAATAAAACCAAATAAATGAAAATATTATATAGGCATATAATATATCAAAATTTTCAGAAAAAGATTTCCTACATGATGAACATTATTCTAGATTCAAATAAAATACATAAAAATTCAAATAAAACAAACAGTGCTACTGCCCTAATAAAATCCACTGAAAATTATTTTAAAAATACCAAAATGATTTCAAATTAATTTCTCTCCAATTTTCTGATGTAGGGAATCATGTTACCCTATTTTCATATATTTTATTTTGGAGAAAAATAATTTGAATAAAACTCAAATAACTCCAATTGAAAAATAATTCAAAGGAACTTTGAATTTAATTCTTTGAAACTCCCAACTCATATTTCATATGTTTTGAAGAAGTCATTTTATCTTCTCTCGTGAAAATCATTGAGTTGCATAAAGTTTCAGAATTGGAAATATTTTCCAAATGAAATTAAAATATTTTCAACACCCTTGTCATTTAAATAAATGGAAGAAGTCATGTCATCTTCTCTCCGTGGTTTTGTGATGAAAAGAATTTGAATTTCAAGATCATAAAAGAAAAATGAAAGTTTGGGAAAGTCCTTTTATTCCCTCTCATCTAACTCTCAAAAAGTTTCGAAATCACTCACTTCCAGTCAATCAATCAAGCAATCAATCAAATCTATCTATTTGTTTATAACATTCCAAAATTTAGAATTTTGGGATGTTACATTCGATCAAAGAGAATATAACCTTTTTGGGTCATCGTACCTGTAGCCAGCTGCTTCAACTCCATCGGGTAATCCCGATTGACGTGTCGAACTCTTAATGATCAATCTTTACGACGTATTCGACCAAGATCTGAGCTTGTTAAGGTTCAAACGACGGCTTGTCATGTGAGAGTACGACTTACAACTAGTCAGGATAGATCCAGGCTTCATAAGCCGCCTTCCTTGAAACTTGGATAAATCGGCCCGTGATGTATGCTGTTACTTTGACCCCGCGTACTCCTGATAAGTCTATAAAGAAAGACCTGACTTTATCTGGGTTCAAATGTCGATTGGGTACTGTAAGTCAGGCTCACGGATAGCACGGACCTTCCATTGGCTCAGGCTAGTTTCACTAAAGTATTCATGCACATATATCATCATACATTGCATCATACATTGCATCATCATTACATCATCATATGCATCATATATGTATATATATACTGGTTTATATTGCAGGAATCGGTTTTCAAGCCAGGTTATATTATTCAAATCTTTAATAGCCAACATGGCTGGATTTTTATAATGCTTATCAATAACCAGTATTATGATTAAGGTTTTCAAAGTCGCTTTAGCGCGATGGCTATTATTTTATCAATGGATATGATTTATTTTACAATGAAAGGAATAGTCCCGAGTCGCTGCAGGCTTACGACCCGTCACTTGGGGGCTACATTATTCAAGTTGAGATTACATCAAATATGCAAGTCCTATGTCACTGCCAGCATGCACCATGGCACTTGGGGGCTAATGCAAAGTCAATTTTGTGTTCACTTTATTGAAGACCCGACTCATCACATCGTAATGAGCCGGCCCTTGGGGGCTACCAATTGCTCCTGTCAAAAATTCAAGTATATATAAAGTCCCAGCTCAATATTATCTTACTGAGCCGGCCCTTGGGGGCTACACTGGTTGAAGTTTTTATGAGTATAAGGCAATTACAAGTCCTAGGTTGCTGCAAGCATGACAACCCGACACTCGGGGGCTACATATGTGGAATACTCAGTTCTGATTAGTGATTGAGATGAACAACATGGATTCCTTCAAAGTGGTAATATTTATATTGAAGCAAGTCTTAAGTCATCATTTTGCTCTGCTCAAGACTTGGGGGCTACAGGTAATATGGATATGAGGGAGAGAAATCTTCAAAATTCTCAGTTTTGACCCGGCGTCGGCAACAATTATGACTCGACATCATCTGTTTATAACCCGACAATTTTGGTAATCATATATTGGCAAGATCTACATTTTTCAAGTCGGCTGAAGATCAGATGAGTATTTCAAGACCAATATTTTTGAACATTGGGAGCTGAGTCAAATGAATTATTCTTCACAATTTTTCTCTGTGAGAAACCAACGTCAGAAAATTGATTATGAATTTGGCTTATTGACCCAAATTTTCTAGAAGAAGGAAATAACAAGGAGTTAAGGACGACCAAGTGCCGGCTTACAAGAGTTCTTAACCCGGATCATAATCTATCAAAATTATTCTTGTGTTTGTTTTACAGGATCAGTTTAACATGGATAAATCCAAAATTAAACTAGGGGCTAATGTCAGGGATATACCCCGCGGTATGACCCGGCTAGGACTTGGTATTTCATTGTTGACCCAGCAGATTGTAAGTCGACCGATTGTTTAATCCAGATGTTAAGCCGGCAGATTGTTTAAGCCAGATGTTAAGCCGGCAGACTGTAAGCCGGAAGATTGTTTAAGCCAGATGTTAAGCCGGCAGATTGTTTAAGCTAGATGTTAAGCCGACAGATTGTAAGCCGGCAGATTGTATAAGCCAGATGTTAAGCCGGCAGATTGTTTAAGCCAGATGTTTAAGTCGGATTGTGACAGTCGCTTGGGGTTAATAAGCCCAAAACGTTAAGAAGCCCAAGACTGTCGGCGTCCTGGGAACGCGGGTCCCCAGACTTGCCTGCCTGCAGCCCAGGCGTGGCTCCACTCTCGGCCCTGTATGACCCATCTTCACCAGCAAACATTAGACCCTCGCGACGCGGACGACACAAGACCTCCTCGGGGGTGGCCTTACCAGGCTGGCTCGCGAGGGGCAGAGAGATCAAGGAAAGGGGCACCTCGCGAGGTTCCTCTGACGTAAGCCATGATGACCAGAGCCAGGCGGGTGCCAGCACGTGCAGTGTCCTTGTTTCCTCTTTGGTGCTAAAGAGGCAAGCGTAGGCGAGGAGTCCCGAGGTATCAGGCAAAGGTTTCCATATCGGTGCAACGAGACCATGACCAGCAGGACGGCAGGACGGAGGTCACCGTGGAGCCCAAGACGGCGTCACCGCCAGAGCCTTTGGCAGGCGAAGACCACCTTTAGTCAGGATAACTTGTACTAGTTGTCTCCCTTCGAATTTGGCCGTTGTGGCATCCCTTCCCGCTCAATATTTGGGAAGAGGACCAAGGCCCCTATAAATAGGACTAGCCACCACCATAGCGAGAGACGAATCTTAGACGGATCATCCAGATCATTCCCAACCACACAAGCTCACTAAGCACAAGAGCACCTCTCCTCAGGAGGATGTTCTTCCCTTGTAACTATTCATCCTCAGCCCAAGAGGCAATCCACCACACCACACTGGAATAGGGTATTACACCACACCGGTGGCCCGAACCAGTATAAACCTTGTGTCCCTTTGTCCTGCGGGTTCGTCGAGCTAGGCCTTGCGGTCATTGCGAGAGCGAGCTAGAGGGAGGAAAGATCTTCGTGTGCAACCCAGTGTTCAAACCTCAAGGGTTTGCCGGAAGCCGAAATCCGACATTTGGCGCGCCAGGTAGGGGTGCGCCGAAGCTTTCCTTCCGCCGGTCCGCGTCCCAACGCTTCATCGCATCCATGGCAGACGCTCGTCGAGCCCGTGCTGAGCGCCGGGCCGCCCTCGCCGCCCGCGTCGCTCAGACAGCTCCTGTCGGCGGGCCTCCCAATCGTTCCCCGTCGCCCGCTGCCAACGCTGCCACCGGCCCGGCGGGAAACGAGCAGCAAGCGTCCTCGCTGCACCCCTCTATGCGGCGGGACAGCCGCACCGCCACTCTGTCGCTAACCCCAGTCATCGTCGTCTCACGCTCGTCGCGCACCTACAGACGCACAGGCCGTGCTGCTCATGGCGCGCGAGCTCCTGCGCTACCGCCTAGTCCACGACCTCTACGAGGACTGGCTGGACCGCATCTCCGAGCTCGTCAGCACCGCAGGGGGCTCCCCCGCGCCATCCCTCTCACTGCCTCGCCCTCCGCCAGCAGCAGGTGACGTGGCTCACAGAGCGCTTCCACCACCTCTGCACCAAGGCGGCGCTCTGGCGCCAAGGCGCGCGGCCCCTCGGTGTGACCCACCGCGTCGGGCGCCCGCGTGAGAAGAAGGAAGCTGCCAAGAAGTTCCCCGGCTGCAAGAGAATGCCCCCGCGCTCCCAGCGCCACCGTGGCAAGACCGTGTGCCGCCCGTCGTGGCGGTGCGCGGGCATCAAGGGCAGGCTCCGCACCAGCAAAGGGCCCCGGTGACCACGACAGGCTGCCGCGCCTTCACTCCTGAGCTGCATAGCATCGCCTGGCCGGGCAAGTTCAAGCCAGACCTACCTCCTCGCTATGACGGCACCCCCGACCCTGCGGAGTTCTTGCAGCTCTACGAGCTGAGCATCGAGGCGGCCAACGGCGACGAAAAAGTCATGGCGAACTGGTTCCCCATGTCTCTCAAGGATGGTGCTCGCTCGTGGCTCCTGAACCTGCCCCTGTGCTGGATCTCTTCCTGGGATGAGATGCGCGACCGCTTCGTCACCAACTTCTAGGTTACTCGAGACCGCCCTCCAGCCACGGGTGACCTACGCCGCATCAAGCAGCAGCCAGGAGAGACCCTGCAGAAGTACATCCAGCGCTTCAACAGCGTTCGCCTCAAGATCCTCAAGGTGACGGCCGAGGCCATCATTTCAGCGTTTTTTGATGGCATCTGCGACGTCAAGATGAAGGAGGAGCTCGCCATCCACGAGGAGCTATGCACGGCTTTGGAGCTGTTCAACCTGGCGACCAAGTGCGCTCGAGCTGAGGAGGGGCGCCTTTCCCTCCTCAAGCTCCCAGCTGCCGACCCGGAGGAGAAGAAAGCCAAGGCCAAGGACGTGAAGCGCAAGGGAGTAGCCGTGCTCGCGGCAGAGCCAGACACGAAGCGCGGCCAGGACCATCCCGAGTCATCCAAGAGCAGTTGACCGTTCTGCGCCTTCCACAACGTACACAGCCACAACACCAACGACTGTCAAGAGCTCAGGGCCATTCGAGATGGATGCTTCGGTCGACGCCCCGAGCTCAATGACCGGGGCTACGGCCGAGGAGGAGGACGAGGCGGAGGACGCTGGGACGATCACGCCCCCGCCAGGAGTGGCGTGACCAGCCTCGCAAGGACCACTGGCAGGACCAGCCTCGTGAGGGCACCTGGAGGGATCCACCTCGCGAGGACCGCCCTCAGGGCAACGCTAGTCTTCCTCCACTGCCGCCACCACCAAGAAGGAACGACGACCACCATTAGGACGAGGGGTGTAGCGACCAGACCCGAATGGATCCAGTCTCTGTGCTCAGTGTCATCCCTGGATCAGTAATGCTGACACCACACAGTACTTCGAAGGATTTATTGCGAGTAGCAATCACACACTTATTACATCGTTGTCCACAAGGGAACTTATTACAATAATATGGCTTAAGGCCATCTAATAAAAACAGCGGAAGGCTTGGAAGATAAGCGAGTCCATCAACTCCAACGGCATCATCGAGTATAGAACCACGACCTAACACCTTACTCGTTGCTCGAAAAGTCTCGCAACGTGAAAGTTGCAGCCAAAACGGGTCACACATGGAATATGCTGGCAATGTAACACATAAGAGCAATGAAGGAATAAGCCTATACTACATGCATATATGGCTGGTGGTAAGGCTCTACGGTTACATTTGCATAAAGCTGATTTTTCCCTACATCAAAGGAATAGTTTTTATTTAACTATCATGGTGGTTGTTAAACATTGAGAATGGTTGACAGCATCCTCAATCCCAATTAAAAAGTACTCATCAAAACCCAATAACTTTTATTTAGAGGTAACATGTTGAGATTCACATGATATTCAATTACCAGATACTCAAAATGTCCATAACCGGGGACACGGCTAATCATGATTAGTTTATACACTCTGCAGAGGTTTGCATGACTTTTCCCCACAAGACTCGATCGCCTCCGCTTGGTTCTCGTGACTACATGGTGTTTGAGAAACGGATGACCGAGACATAGTCTTCGTAAGCGCTAGCACCTTACATGTGGGTAGACCGTACCAACCTACATCCCCTACATCAGCTAGCCTACCCGTAAGAGTTCGCACAACTTAGTCAACTACGCCAGAGCCCATAATTGGCTTGTGGCTGCACACGGAAGTTTCCAGCTTGAATAATCTTATGATCCCTTAGAGCACAGGTGGCGGTCCAAGAAATACAGCAAGTCTCGATAGAAACCAGGTGCCTCAATCCACCCAGATGTGTGTTTAGGTTGCCACCTTAGATAAACCATTAATTAACAATCTCACATCTGTCATGGATATTCACTCACCCAATCCACGTCTACTAGCATAGCATGGCATAAACAAGCAAACGCAGAAGTAACTCCCAAGGTTTCATAAGTAAAACAGGTAATAGGTACTACTCAATCTACTTCCCATCCCACAATTTAATTAGATCCTAATCATGCAAGTGTTTGAGGAATAGATCTAATGCATAAAACTGGGTATGAGAAGAGTATGATCAAAGTGTTACTTGCCTTGTCGATGATCCACGAGACCTAGAGATTCAAGTAACAAGCGGCGACCGGGTGATCTAACGCAGACAAACAACAAGCATACAATAAGTACTCATCTAATGCACGGGGAAATCTCGAATAAAAGATCTAACCAGAAAGTTCAACTTAAGAACCCTGGTTGCAAAAGATTCGAATCAAAATAAACATCGAAAGTCGAAACTCGAGAGAGAACGACTCGGTTTTGCAAATCTGAAACTAGGTCAAAATTTCACAGTAGCAAAACTCTGTGAAAGTAGGTTAGTCGGAACGGCGGTTTATTTAAACTCCAGCGCTTGAATCACCCGATTCCGATAAACGAGCGAGAAATAAAACAGATTTGAAAATCGGATCTCAAATCGAATCGAGAAAATAACGGATTAAATCCGATTAAAAGAAAACGACGAACGGTTTAATTAACGGACGTCATATCAGAACTAATCCAACGAACACGTTCATTGAAACGAACGGTTCGGTGAACGTTCATAAATAAGAAAACCAAAAATAAAAATAAAAAATAAAACTAATCTAGGGTTTTAAAAACCAACATCTCTTTTTAAAAAAAACCGGATCGGTTTTTAGGGAAAACCGGATCGCGGGCGGGCGGCGGCTACCTCGGTGGCTCTCGCCGGGCGAGGCTCGTGGGCCCGGGGCGACGGGAGTTGGAGGGCGGCGAGGGGCGGTGCTCGGCGACATGGGGAACGGCGGCGGCGGCGTTCAAGGGTTCGAGGCGACGGGCGAGGCGGCTCGGGGTGAGAGAGAGGGGGGCGGCGGGGTGGCTTGGGGAGGGGCAAGGAGGCGGGTGGAGTCGGACTCGCGGCGGGGCGACGGCGGCGGTGGGAGTCCGCTCAAGGGCGAGCCATGAGGAGAGGGAGGAGCGGCACTGGCCGGGCCTGGCTGGCTGGGCTGGCTGGGCCTTGGCCTGGTAGCGTTTTTTTTTAAAATAAAATTAAACCAAACGAATTAAAAAAATACCAAATGAATTCTGATTTAAATAAAACAAAATTTCCCCGACTCCTAAAAATGAGTCGAACAAAATGAACTTTTAAAACGGCAAACATGCATATTTTTAAAATGCTCATTTTTGCCTAAGCAAAATAAATCTTCCAAAACCAAATTTGATTTATTTATAAAATCTTCATTTTTTCCTAATTGTTGGGAAAGTCATATTATTCCCTCTCTTAATTTTCATAGGAAAAACTTTATGAAGATAATTTAAATAAATCCAAATGATCCTATTTTCAAATTTTGAGAAAACCCAAATATGAAAATAATGAAACTTCCAACTCTCTCCGAGGGTCCTTGAGTTGCGTGAAATTTCTAGGATCGGAAAATGCGAGAAAAATATGATATGCATGATGACCTAATGTATAACATTCCAAATTGAAAATTTGGGATGTTACAAGGGGGCTGGGGGCTTCCAGGTACCGCGTGCTATCGCCTGCATCTTGGGCGGAGCTCAAGACCCAGCATCTCAGCGTATCTTCAAGCAGTTTGCTCACGAGGTGAACGCAGCCCTTCCCAGGCTTGAGTCCACATGCCCGCTCAGGTGGTCCAAGTGCGCCATCACTTTCAGCTCGGCGAACCAGCTCAAGTGCGCGGCCACTGCTGGCGCCGTCCCAATGCTCTGCTCACCCGTCATCAGCAACGTTCAAGTCATCAAGACCCTCATTGACGGCGGTGTAGGGCTTAACGTCCTGTCCGTCGAGACGTTCGATAGCCTCCAAGTGCCATACGATCAGCTTCAACCCACCAAGCCCTTCTCAGGAGTGACTGACGGCTCCACCACCCCAATAGGGCAGGTCCGCCTCCCTATCACCTTCAGACAGCGCGACAAGTACCGCACCGAGCTCATCGACTTCGACATCGCCCACATCCGTCTGCCATATAACGCCATCCTCGGGTACCCAGCGCTAGCCAAGTTCATGGCAGTAACCCACCAAGGCTACAACGTCCTCAAGATGCCAGGAAGCAGCGGGATCATCATAGTCTCCTGCGAAGAAAGAGATGCGGTGTGCTCCCTCGAGCGCGCCTTCCTGAAAGTGCAACTATCCCTAGGTGGTTTTGGTAATTCATAACAACATATATCTCATTGAGCTAATGCTATTCCAAGACAAATATTTCAGGAAATCTCAATGAATGGCATGGCATGGGTGATGAAAGTGGATCCCTCAAAAGATCAAGGACAAAGGATTGGCTCAAGCTCAAAAGCTCAAGACTCTACATTTTACATTTTAGTGATCCAAGATCACATTGAGTCTATAGGAAAAGCCAATACTATCAAGGAGGGATGAGATGTTGCTTAATGAGCCTTTTGCTTCATGTGCTTAGAGATATGCTCCAAAACCCTCCACTACTTTCTCACATCCACATATGACCTAAAACTAAAGTCAAACTCGGCCCTACCGATTCTTTCTATCCGGCGCCACTGAGTTCAGATGTCTTAGCCACTGCCACAAACCCTAGGCAAATTGGTCTCACCGATAGGGATCTCGGTCTCACCGAGATGGGATTGTAATCTCTCTGTTTCCCTTCGTAACGTTTCGGTCTAACCGAAGTGAGCGATCGGTCCACCGAGATTGCAATGTAAACTCTCTGTTTCCCTTTCGTAACTTTTCGGTCTCATCGAAAGAGTGAATCGGTCGCACCGAGTTTACCTGACCAACTCTCTGGTTAGCTAATTACCAAATTCAGACTCACCAAGTTTATCTAATCGGTCTCACCGAGATTACGTTATGCCCTAACCCTAACCATATCGGTCCTACCGAGTTGCTTGTCAGTCCCACCGAAAACCCTAACGGTCACTAGGTTTACTAAATCGGTCCGACCGAGTTTGATGATTCGGTCCCACCGAGATTGGTAAATTGTGTGTAACGGTTAGATTTTGTGTGGAGGCTATATATAGCCCACCACCTCCTCTTCATTCGTGGAGAGAGCCATCAGAACAAACCTACACTTCCAACTTGCCAGTTCTGAGAGAGAACCACCTACTCATGTGTTGAGGCCAAGATATTTCATTCCAACCACTTGATCTCTAGCCTTCCCCAAGTTGCTTTCCACTCAAATCTTCTTTCCACCAAATCCAAATCCTGTGAGAGAGAGTTGAGTGTTGAGGAGACTATCATTTGAAGCACAAGAGCAAGGAGTTCATCATCAACACACCATTTGTTACTTCTTGGAGAGTGGTGTCTCCTAGATTGGCTAGGTGTCACTTGGGAGCCTCCGACAAGATTGTGGAGTTGAACCAAGAAGTTTGTAAGGGCAAGGAGATCGCTTACTTCATGAAGATCTACCGCTAGTGAGGCAAGTCCTTCGTGGGTGACGGCCATGGTGGGATAGACAAGGTTGCTTCTTCGTGGACCCTTCGTGGGTGGAGCCTCCGTGGACTCAAGCAACTGCTACCCTTGGTGGGTTGAAGTCTCCATCAACGTGGAGGTACGATAGCACCACCTATCGGAACCACGACAAAAACATCCGTGTCTCCAATTGCATTTGAATTCTCCAAACCCTTCCCTTTACATTCTTGCAAGTTGCATGCTTTATTTTCCGCTGCCTATATACTGTTTGCATGCTTGCTTGAATTGCGTGAAGATTGCTTGACTTGCTTAAGGATAGCTAAAATCTGCCAAAGTCTAAAATTGGGAAAAGGCATAGCTTTTAATTGGTCAAGTAGTCTAATCACCCCCCCTCAAGACATACTTCAAGGTCCTACAAGTGGTATCAGAGCTTTGGTCTCCATTTGCTTTTATTTCCATAGCTTTTGGTGGTCATAGCCTTGGTTTCACAACCTAGGAGAGTATGGCGTCTAGCGAGGGAAATTATCACCATAAAGGTCCTTACTTTGATGGCACTAATTTTGCTAGTTGGAAGCATAAGATTAAAATGCATATTCTCGGACATAACCCCGCCGTTTGGGCTATTGTGTGTATTGGCTTGCAAGGTGAATTCTTTGATGGGAGAGAACCAAACCGTGAAGCTAGTGCGGAAGAGTTGAAGATGTTGCAATACAACGCTCAAGCTTGTGATATCCTCTTCAACGGATTGTGCCCCGAAGAATTCAACAAAATCAGCCGTCTTGAGAATGCAAAGGAAATTTGGGATACTTTGACTAATATGCATGAAGGCACCGACTCCGAAAAGGAATCCAAGTTGGATGTGCTCCAAAGTCAGCTTGACAAGTTCAAAATGAAGGATGGTGAAGGTGTCGCTGAAATGTACTCTAGGCTTGCTCTTATCAAGAATATCCTAAGAGCATTGGATGGAAAATATGATACCATGTGCACATTGATCCAAATGATGCCAAATTACAAAGATCTCAAGCCAACGGAAGTCATTGGAAGAATTGTTGCTCATGAGATGTCACTCAAGGATAAGGAGGAACTCCACAACAAGTCAAGTGGTGCTTACAAAGCCTCATGTGAAGCCCCCACATCATCAAGTGAGAAACAAATCTTCAATGAAGAATTGAGCTTAATGGTGAAGAACTTCAACAAATTCTACAAGAGTAGAAGAAAAGAAAGAAGCTCCAAGTCAAGGTCCTACAATGACAAAAGATCTTCTAGTCGAGAGCGCAATTGCTACAATTGTGGGAGACCCGAACACTATTCCAATGAGTGTACGACACCCTACAAAGGAAGAGAAGATTCTCCCAAGAGAAGAAGTAGAAGAGAAGAATCACCACCAAGAGAGAGAGAAGGAGTAGAGATGATCGTTATGAACGAAGACCCTCACAGATAAGCAAGGATTCGGAAAGGAAGGACAAGTCATCAAAGAGCTACACAAAATGAAGACATCAAGCTCATGTTGGTGAATGGGTATCCGGCTCCGACTCCGACAATCACTCCGAGAGAAGCTATCACTCCGACTCCGAACACACTCAAGATGAAGGTGTTGCCGGTTTAGCACTTGTGTCAACCAACTCCTACGACATATTTGAATCACCAAATGAAGGAATTGGAAGATGCTTCATGGCCAAAGGTCCTAAGGTAACACACCCCGAGTATGTTGATTTTAATAGTGATGAAGATGACTTGCTAGGTGATGATGATTTACTTGTTGACAACTCTAGTGATGAATAATATGATGAAACGTCAATTAATCATGCTAATCAGGATGAAACGAATGACAATGATAAGGAGAAAATTGAGCGTCTAACTAAAGAAGTAAACACTCTTAAGTTAGCTCATGAAACTATCTTCGAAGATCATCGAGAACTTTTAAGGGCTCATGAGAAGTTACGCTTTGAAAAGCTCAATCTTGAGCAAGAGCATGAGTTCCTAAAAGCGATCAATGATGATCTTCGTAAGAAAAGTTCTTCTTACATTGCCAAGCGTTTACTCTTATCTACTTACATGCCTTAAGTCAAGTCTAGTAACAAGAACAAACAGGATTCTTCTTCTAGTAGTAACAATGACAATGCTAAACCCAATATTGTTGCTTCTAGTAGTTCTCTTGATTCCACTAATGATTCTCTTAGCCAAGTTACACTTGAGCAAGAAAACAGCTTATTGAAGAGAATTATAGAGAAAGGTGTATACAAGAGCCTTGCCGGGAGTAAGCAATTTGAGGAAATTGTACGCAAGCAAGGAAGGCACCGGAAGAATCAAGGTGTTGGTTTTGAACGAAAGTTCAATGCCAATGGAGTTGAGTGGGAAGAAGATCAATACCCCAAGACGAAGTTTGTTCCTCAACAGAAGAAGTATGATCCTACTTCCTTCAAGGGAACACAAGCTCAAGATGATCTTCCACCACAAGACCACAAGAGCAAAGGCAAGGACAAGCTTCAAGAGGAGATTGATGCATTTGAAGAAGCACCTAATGCCTTGGTCAAGTGGGTTCCCATGACTACGTCAAGTTCTACTTCATCAAGCACAACTGCTACACCAAGGATTCCCATCAAGATGATGTGGATCCCGAAGAAGAAGAACTAGAGAGTTCTTGAGGGTGACTCTGCCAACATTTTTCACTCATATCATTATGGCGAGGATGAGTGCAATCAACTTCCATATCTTGCACTAGTTCAAGGAGTCACAAACCCTGATGTTGGTAAGACAAGGGACAAGGTAACCTAATGTTTTCATGGACATCATTTTGTGTGTGCATCACTCTTTGTCTATGGATATTCTTGTTTGTTCCTTGTGGGACTAACCCGTGTAGGTATTGAAAGTGCAACTCACTCCAAAGGATTGCTCCAAAAGATCTACATCAACTTTGAGCATCCACATCTTCAACACCTACATAAAGTCATCAACGAGAACCCAAGGTTAGTTTATCCCTCTAAGGGGGCATCTCACATCTAGGGGGAGCTTAACTCTAAGAATTGAGTCAAAGCAACTCTAATGATGTGAACACATAAATGCTTTATGTAAAAGTGGTAACCCCACTTGAGCTTAAACGATGAGTATGACTATGATCAAATGTTCTCATTTGACTCCTAAGTCAATATACTCATATATAGATGACCTAGTCATCGCCAATTGTTTGATAGATGCTAGAATTGGTTGTGCATGCTTTGTCACATATTTCATTTGTCATTTTATTGTGTGAGCATGTTGGTTGCATATTTTACTCATTCGAGGACATCCACTTGTTGTTTGATTGATTGGTTTCTTTTTCTTTTGCCAAGTGGATGGACAAGAATGCCTAAGAACCTTCTCTAGCTATCTATGCTTTTCTCGTCTCAAACTCTATTCATGCTACATCACAAAATTTGATCAAGTCAGATTCGAACCACTCTGTGTGAGGAGCACTCAGAGTCCCCGATTCGTCATAGACTTAAACTTCCAAAACTTCTTTGTGATTTTCGGTCTGACCGATTCCTCCATTTCGGTCATACCGAGATTACTAAGTCGATCTAGGTTTTTAATCTCAGTGCAACCAATTTTAACTTTTCGGTCACACCGAGTTGCTGTAACAGTTAACAGTTATGCATCTCGGTGCCACCGAGTTGTTCAACTCGGTCACACCGACAGTGTCGGGCTATATATACAGACGGGAATTTTTTTGGAAAACTTTCTCCGAAACTTCTCGCACGCGCATAGCTCGCTCTGCCTACCAGGTCTATGGATCATCGACTTCGTCGCCAGCCACCTCCTGTTGCTGGTCTCCGCCGCCGTCAACGGAATTCTCCTCCGCCGTTGCCGTCGTAGCGAGTTCACCGCCGAACTAGGGTATGAACTCGATCACTGTGCTATCCTCGTCCGATTCTCAGCATATTGTATTTGTAATGCATCTTGCCACAATTGAATCACTTCTATCCAGTCAAAACAATCCTTAGAATAGGTATGATTCGAAAATTTAGGGTTAGGTTTCCGCCGAAACCATCTCGGACCCACCGAGTTGAAAAACTCGGTCCCACCGATTTGGCTAACGCCATTGCACTAGTAAGTCTCGGTCTGACCGAGAATTACAAATCGGTGTGATCGATTTTAGAACTTTGTGAAACCCTAGCAGTCTCGGTGCCATCAACTCGTGACTCGGTCGACCGAGTTCACTAGTTTAGGTTCAAAACTGCTTGGTATCACCGAGTTTGAAAATCGGTAGATCGAAATGCTTTCTGTGGAAACTAAAACTAAGTTTTTTGAATCATTCTTTGCAAAAATCTCTGCATTTTGTGATGCTCATCCACTCTACCTCATCTATAACTATTCACGGGGACAACAATGTGTAAGCAGCATGTCGGACCAAAGTGACAGCCGAGCAGTCAAGAGCAGATTCAAATGAGTGAGGGCACTAGTCCCTCTAGCAGCTCAGATGAGGGGAGCGAAGCACTCCCAGCAATTTACCCAAGGCTGCCACAAGGACAAGGAATAAGAAGACCTCAGAGTCTGAGGATGAGGATTATGTGGCAGCTGAGGATGAGGCCAGTTCCAAGAAGAAAGTGCTCAAGAAAGAGTACAACTCAACAGCAGTTAAGCTTGGAATGAAGATCAAAAGGCCAGCAGGTAGACAACCAATGTCCAAAGCCAGAGTCTCCACTCAAGCTTCTTTGGAATCCCAACCCAAAGAACATGCTGCTCTTTGAAGGAAAGAAAAGGAAGGAAAGGGTCAAGAAGACCATGGCAGAGTGATTGGGAAACCATCTATGATGGAGGAAGAGGAAGAAGAAGAGGTTCTTGAGCCTGCACCCAAGGCACAAAAGCTGATGGGTGATGCCATAAAGTCAGGGCTGCAACTTCAAAGCCTAAAGCTGCCCCAAGCCCAAGAGTGCACCAAAGAGAAATACCGAAGTATACCAAAGAATCGAGAAGAACAAGGCTCCAATGCCTGAGGTTGATGCCGAGGAAGATGAAGAAGGGCAGGTCCTAAGGAAGCTCAAACCCAAGATCCCAGACCACAATGATGCTCATCATGTGGCTGAGAACATGAAGATCAGGAGAGATCAAGGGTTGAGGTTATGGAGAGAGTCAGATCCATATGCCACCAGGAGAAGGACTGCTGTGGATTACAGGTTCCACACCAAGGAACAACAGGACTTCTATGAGACCATCTTATTGGATAAGAAGCCCATAGTTTGTGTTATGAGGTGGGTCGACTCGACCTACATTCAGGAGAACGCAGAACACTATCCTGGAGTGTATGACAGCTTCAGTGCTTGTGGAGTTGCAGATTTTGTTGGGCAGAAGCTCACAAATTGGAATGACGAGCTCATAATGCGATTCTACTCCACAGCACATTCCTATCCAGATGACAAGATAGTTTGGATGTCTGAAGGAACACGATATCAGTCAACCATAGAGGAATGGGCAAGTCTGATCAATGCCCCAAAGGAAGATGAAGATGACTTGGACATTTATGCCAAGAAGAAGATGGGACACAACTCGATGTCACACATGTACAAGGAAATCCCAGATGATGCACTTGAGTCTTTCAAGTTTGGATCAGTTCATTATCTTCTATCAGGACTGCCTACAATCAACTGGATCCTTGGGCACACTCTTTTGCCCAAATCAGGTGATTACAACATGATCAGAGGGCATGCAATCAATTTGCTTCACATTTTTGATGTGCCTCAGAAATTCAAAGTCATGAGCCTCATAGTTGAAACTATCAAGAGGACTGCAGCAGACCAGAAGAGGAGCTGTGGATATGCCCCACAGATTCAGGAGTTGATAAACTCAAAGATGGGCACAAGGAAGTATCTGTTGGATAAGGAACACATGGTTCTCTATCCTGACTTTGAGGACAATCAAGTTGTCATGGTGAGAATGAACCAACATCAAGTACAAGCGCAAGAGAAGAAGGAGAAATCAAGGAAAGAGAAGGCTGCCAAGATGCCAACTCAAGCAGAGGCATCTGAATACTTTTCAAGAACAAGCGGGAGCAGCTTGGTTACTTGATAGCATCAACTCTGCGGATTTAGAAGGGTTGGCCACCTAACTCAAAACCAAGAGAGCACGGAAAGAATCATGGAACAAAAATTCTATGATCTTGATGTCTAAGTAACTGAGATTCAGTCAGCTATGGAGCAGCTACAGGATGACATGCAGGAGAGGAAGGGCAGGACAATGATCGATGCATTTGCCAGAGTGCCACGAGCTCAGAGATCAGTCAGAGAGCCAGTTCAAGACACGAGTCACTTCATCGGCTCCAGCTACAGCTCCAGCACAACCAGCTCCAGCACCAACTCCTTCAGCTCCTACTACATCGACTGAAGCCTTTGTTCTTGGAGTTCTCTAAACACCACCACCACTAGAAGACCAAGCCTGAGAGACGATATAGTCCTATGCATTTTCTAGGAACTTTTTGGTAACTTATTGCCAAAGGGGGGAGAAAAATGTATAGATCATAGGCTTCGAGAGAGAGAGAGAGAGAGAGAGATTTGCTTTTGTTCTCTCTTGTCCTTTTGGTTGAACTTTACTTGATTTTGATTGTTTGAGATACTATGCAATTACCTGTGAGACATTGATGATCATGTGTTTGATCATAAGCTACACTTATGCTCGTTATGATATTATCTTACCTATCCTTATATGATCATTCACTTTGCTTGGTGATGAGTGCATGTATTCAATGTTTGTTATTTTGAGCGCTCCACCAAGATGTATGTGACATGGAAGAGTAACCCATGAGCCTAATTCCTTGTGCATTTGCAGTCCAAAGCAAATATTACTATGCACAAATTTAGGGGGAGCTCTTGCTTATCACATACTTCTCAAAGCGACGATGTTGTTCAAATTTTATTATCATTTGTCGAAGCTTTGATCTATATGTTGTCATCAATTACCAAAAAGGGGGGGGATTGAAAGTTCAACTATCCCTAGGTGGTTTTGGTAATTCATAACAACATATAGCTCATTGAGCTAATGCTATTCCAAGACAAATATTTCAGGAAAGCTCAATGAATGGCATGGCATGGCTGATGAAAGTGGATCCCTCAAAAGATCAAGGACACAGGATGGCTCAAGCTCAAAAGCTCAAGACTCTACATTTTACATTTTAGTGATCCAAGATCACATTGAGTCTATAGGAAAAGCCAATACTATCAAGGAGGGATGAGGTGTTGCTTAATGAGCCTTTTGCTTCATGTGCTTAGTGATATGCTCCAAAACCCTCCACTACTTTCTCACATCCACATATGACCTAAACCTAAAGTCAAACTCGGCCCTACCGATTCTTTCTATCCGGCGCCACCGAGTTCAGATGTCTTAGCCACTACCACAAACCCTAGGCAAATCGGTCTCACCGATAGGGATCTCGGTCTCACCGAGATGGGATTGTAATCTCTCTGTTTCCCTTCGTAACGTTTCGGTCTAACCGAAGTGAGCGATCGGTCCCACCGAGATTGCAATGTAAACTCTCTGTTTCCCTTTCGTAACTTTTCGGTCTCACCGAAAGAGCGAATCGGTCCCACCGAGTTTACCTGACCAACTCTCTGGTTAGCTAATTACCAAATTCGGTCTCACCGAGTTTGTGTAATTGGTCTCACCGAGATTATGTTATGCCCTAACCCTAACCATATCGGTCCTACCGAGTTGCTTGTCAGTCCCACCGAAAACCCTAACGGTCACTAGGTTTACTAAATCGGTCCGACCGAGTTTGATGATTCGGTCCCACCGAGTTTGGTAAATTGTGTGTAATGGTTAGATTTTGTGTGGAGGCTATATATACCCCTACACCTCCTCTTCATTCGTGGAGAGAGACATCAGAACAAACCTACACTTCCAACTTGCCAGTTCTGAGAGAGAACCACCTACTCATGTGTTGAGGCCAAGATATTTCATTCCAACCATATGAATCTTGATCTCTAGCCTTCCCCAAGTTGCTTTCCACTCAAATCTTCTTTCCACCAAATCCAAATCCTGTGAGAGAGAGTTGAGTGTTGGGGAGACTATCATTTGAAGCACAAGAGCAAGGAGTTCGTCATCAACACACCATTTGTTACTTCTTGGAGAGTGGTGTCTCCTAGATTGGCTAGGTGTCACTTGGGAGCCTCCGACAAGATTGTGGAGTTGAACCAAGGAGTTTGTAAGGGCAAAGAAATCGCCTACTTCGTGAAGATCTACCGCTAGTGAGGCAAGTCCTTCATGGGCGACGGCCATTGTGGGATAGACAAGGTTGCTTCTTCGTGGACCCCTCGTGGGTGGAGCCCTCCGTGGACTCGCGCAACCGTTACCCTTCGTGGGTTGAAGTCTCCATCAACGTGGAGGTACGATAGCACCACCTATCGGAACCATGATAAAAACAACCGTGTCTCCAATTGCGTTTGAATTCTCCAAACCCTTCCCTTTACATTCTTGCAAGTTGCATGCTTTATTTTCCACTGCCTATATACTCTTTGCATGCTTGCTTGAATTGCGTGAAGATTGCTTGACTTGCTTAAGGATAGCTAAAATCTGCCAAATTCTAAAATTGGGAAAAGACATAGCTTTTAATTGGTCAAGTAGTCTAATCACCCCCCCTCTAGACATACTTGAAGGCCCTACACTTTCAAGCCGCGGAAATCGAAGACCCCGACAACCAAGGCACCATATACCCTCCTGAGGCCATCCCCAAGAACAAGAAGCAACTACTCCGCGCAGGGCCTCAGGGGAGCGGCGCCCCTAGCAGTGCCACAACAGGATCGGCGCCCGCGCCTGGGGTGCCTCCCTTCCTCGCATAGGAAGGCGCACCCGGCGCCCTCCTCGGGCAGGGCTCGGGGGCTCTCTTCTGGAGGGCCTCGAACCTGGCCAACATCACGAGGGAGGCACTCGGGCACCACATGGAGGCGTGCTTTGTGTCACGTTTCCCTGAGGAGGACGCCGGGCGAGGAGTGCTCGGTTCTCAGGAGTTCATCGCCAAGGCCACTCAGGAGCTGCAGGATGCAAGGACCATGTGTGGTGATCGCCGCCCACCTGGCGCAGTTCCCCATCCAGGCGAGGATGGCGGGCTGCGCGTCTGCATCGACATCACAAGGCTCAACAGGGCCGCATCTCAGGAGCTCTTATGGACTTCGCATGTGGGACATTGCGAGGGTCCACCCCACAGCTATGTTCGCATGCCATTTGGCCTGCCGAGCATGGCGGCCGCCTACCGGCGCAACCTGCGGAGCGTCCTGGCGGCCCAGGAGGCCAGGCACCACGCAGTCCTAGCGGAGATGGAGATGGTCCTCAAGGGACCACCTGGACCCCCAGAGCCTCCCGAGGCTCAAGGCCCCGGTGGCTCGTGAGGAGCAACCCCTTCGCCACGCATCCTCAGCTGCCCCAACATCTCTTCGATAACAGAACCAGGTGACATTTTCCAAATTTATTTAGCTGGGAGCACCCCCCGGGCTGCATCATTCCCAAGCCGCGTGGGCCCGTCCCTGCGACATGTATCCTTTTGCCTCATTAGCTTACTCTGCTGGGGGCTCCCCTCGGGCTGCATCATCCCCAGGCCGCTCGGGTCCGACCCAGTGGCATGTATCGTTCTTGCATTTACATAAGCTAGTTCGCTTCCCATGCATAAGCTATCTATGGTTATTGCTTGCTTGATTACCACCCATCACGGGAGCCGCGCGCCGATCGTCTTTCTTCAGGATCCTTCGCATAAGGAGGCTAGGCATGGTGTCTGTGCTCGGGTCCGTCCCTGCAGCGTCGATAAATCCAACAGCTGAGCTCTGTCTGGCGGGCGGGTCCTGTTCACGTCACCTCCTGGGGTCATTGGTGCTTGGCCTTCTCATGCGATAACCTTAGGAGATTCATTCGGCACAAGTTGCCTAACCATCTCGCAGGACCACCGCAGCCAACAAGAACCAAGATCAGGCGCAACCCGCCTTGAGGTAGGGCCTCGTGAGTCCTGCGCTGGCTCACGAGTGCCCAAACACACCTCGTCTAGCCCTACCGTGCAAGCCAGTGTCAGGGCGGGGCTGTACACGCCCCAGGGGCTCCACTCAGAGGGAGCCCTCACCCACGCACTAGTGGAAGCACCATGCTCCATGCTGGTAGTTGACACTACCGAGGAGCGGTTATGCCCGTGCAAGTGCGGAAGCTCTATGCTCCGCGCTGGTGATAAACAACTGAGGGTGGCCCCATGGCCGTATCAACCTCAGGGAGCCTTGAGCTCAGTGTCTGGCCTCATCGCAACACCTTCCTCCGGGAGCGTCGCACGAGGGGGCTGGGCACGGGGGCTGCGCTCGGGTCACGCCCAAGCGTACGTCACCCTGCCAGGTCCCCAGGACCTGGTCGTTGCGCGCCCCTCCCGAGCCGAGCCTCGGCGAGGGAAAGGAAAAGGTATGAAGGTCGTTTGAGCTTCAAGGGGGACTCGTGAGCATCGCGACTCAGGAGCCTAACTGCCCATGTAGCCCCTCACTCCTTGGTCTCGTCCTGGTGATCCGGATGACCCAACGGTGGCTGAGGTATACGCGGGGTCGGGCCCTGCCGACGTAGAACACTAGACCTATTCCGGCATTTCCTTTCTGTAAGCTGTTTGCACATCAAGGGGGGCTCCTGAGCATCGTGACTCAGGAGCCTAACTGGCCACGTACCCCCTCACTCCTTGGTCTCGTCCTGGTGATCCGGATGACCCAGCAGCGGCTGAGGTATGCGTGGGTGTCGGATCTCGGGTTCCGGCAAAACCCTTAAGGTTCAAACTTTGGGGTGCGCATGAAGTTCTTTCCCTCCTACTGATCCATGCCCTAGCTCTCTAAGATCTCGCGGACGAACTCGCAACACAAAGACACAAGATTTATACTGTTTCGGGCCACCGTTGTGGTGTAATACCCTACTCCAGTGTGGTGGTGGTGGATTGCCTCTTGGGCTGATGATGAACAGTACAAGTGGAAGAACAGCCTCCTGAGGTTGGGGTGTTCTTGTGTTTGGTGTGCGGCTAAGGATTGGCTCAACGCTCGCTTGCTTGTGAGCTCTCCCCCCCTTCTTTTAGATGTGATCAAGCTGCCCCCTGTTGTGGTGGCTAGTTCTACTTATATAGGCCCTGGTCCTCTCCCCAAATATTGAGCGGGAAGGGAGCCAACAACAGCCAATTTGAAAGGGGACAACTAGTACATCTTATCCTGACAAAAGCGGTCTTCGCCCGCGGAAAGCTCTGGTGATGACACTATCTTGGGCTCCACGGTGACCTCTGATCTGCCGTTCGGCTGGTCTTGGTCTTGTTGCACTGATATGGAAACCTTTGCCTGACGCCTCGGTACTCCGCGCCTGCGCTGGCCTCCTTAGCACCAAAGAGGAAACAAGGACACTGCGCGCGCTGGCGCCCGCCTAATCTTGATCGTCGTGGCTCACGTCACGAGAGTCTCGTGAGGTTTGCCCTGCCTTGATATTTCTGCTCCTCGTGAGGCAGCCTGGTGAGGCCGCTCCTGAGGAGGTCTTGCATCATCCGCCTCGTGAGGCTTGGCCCCTCGCGAGGGTATTGAATGCCTTGTTGATGAAGATGGGTCGTACAGGCCCACTAGCATAGCCACGCCGTGGGCCGCAGGCAGGCAAGTCTGGGGACCCCCGTTCCCAGAACACCGACAGTAGCCCCCGGGCCCAAGGTGCGCTCGGGCTTGGCTTCGAGGTGAAGCCAAGGGTCAAGTGCGGAGTGCAGCGGGCCCCAAAAGCCTGCGGCCTCGGTTGACACATGGCAATTGATTGGACGTGGGCGTCTCCGCTTCCCCATGCTGCCTCGGCAACTGCTCGACTTAACAAAAAGGCTGGCGCAAACAGCGCTCGCCTTCACTGCTTCTTCCTCGCCTTGCTCCGGATCCCCTTTCTTGTTCTTCACTGCCAAAATCTCCATATCCACTCCAACCTTGCCCCGCATCTACGACCAATGGTGCCGCGCAAGGCCAAGCCCTCCTTGGTGTCAGCGTGGTTCGAACCAACCCTTGAAGCGCCCAATGTCACAGAGAAGAGCCTTGCCTCCACACGCTTGCTGACGGCGGGGGAGAGCAATGAATGGGGGAAGACAGAGCTCCGGCTCGCCTCCGACGTGCCGGAGCCTGAGGGGAGCACCTTCTTCCCCTTCTTCACGAGCAGCATCATCGCCGGGTTGGTTCCTACCTTCTCCGATTTCTTTTATGAGGTCCTCGACCACTACGGGCTGCAGGTGTTGCATCTCCATCCCAACTATGTCCTTCTCCTGTCCATCGTCGCCTACTATTGTGAGGCATATCTGGGCGTGATGCCGTCTGTGGCGCTTCTGCGCCACTTCTTCTTCCTCCGCACCAGCGACGGCCATGTTTCCGAGTGCGCCAATTTCATCGCATCCGGCAAGGCCAACTCAATCTCAAGCACCGGGAAGAGAGCCGACAACATTCGGGCCAAATGGGTCATGATGGACGCCAAGTGTGTCCACCCGCGCTTGGCATTGCCGACGGAGGCGCCCCAGTTTAACAAGGGGTGGCCCCACGCAGAGCTCGCCGATGAGCGGGCGTCGCCGGTGTTGGTGCAGATGTAGACCAACCTGAAGTCGGGCAATGCGAAGGCGGCGAAGGTCACATGGGCCATGCTCCTGAGGGAGTTCCTGATGTTGCGCGTTGCCCCGCTCTAGGCGCGTGCGCACCCCTTGTGAAAGCTCGGAGATGAAGAAGACAAGACCCGCCTAAGGCCGGGGGCCCTGCCTGACGACGAACTGGCTGCTGTCCTGCAACTCCTGGTTGGGGATAACTAGGAGTACCCACCGAGCGCCTTCACTCCTTTGTTCCTCCGCAAGGACTGGGAGCCACTCGTGGCTTCCAAGCCGACCTTCAATGCGCGCGGGCTAGTGCCGCCTGTGCTCTCCAGAGCCCCGGCGGCGCCGAAGCCGGTGGAGCTATCCTCTGACGAGTCTCGAGGGGAGGAGGAAGAGGAGGTGGACTCGGAGAAGACTCTTGAAGAGGTGGGGGAGACTCCTTCTTTGAGCAAGGCCGAGATCCTCCGCACCCTGCCAGATGACGCTGAGACCGACGCCCGACAGGAGGAGAGGGAGCAGCCCCTCTTCCCAACAAGGGGTAGGTCGTCGTTGGTTCCTCGAGATGCTGCCTCCGTCCCGACGCCTCCTAGGGCTGGCTCCGGCCCTTCTATTGCGCCGCCTTCTGCCGCCGGAGCCGGCGCGCCCACTTCTTAGGCCCCGACGCTTCCAGGCTTCAAGCTTCTTAAGCGGAGGGTGGAATACACCGCGGTGGATCAGTAAGTGCTCGATCTCCGTCTTGTTTTTGGCTCATGTCGCCGCTACCTGACGTTCATCCTTGGTTGAGCAGGTCGTCGAATGCGGTGAAGAGGAGGAAAGAGGGCACGGCGGCCCCGCCCCCTTCTACTGAGAAAGGAGACATCAGCGCTCGCACCTTCCCAGCCCGGTCGTCTCATGAGGCCAAGAGGCGTCATGGGAAGAGTCACCCCATGGCCCCAGCCCCGGAGGTGCCGGGCGTCTAGCTCGGTGAAGAGGTCTGACCGCTCCGAACTCCACAGATCTCGTGCCACAGTGACGGCGTCATCTCCTCCCACTGCTGCACCTCCACTCCCAGGTTCTTCTGCCTCTGATGCTGTCCTGGAGCGTGCTCTTTTGGAGATGACCCAGTTGCAGGCAGATCTCATGAGCATGGACCCGCGCTTGGTGGCTGGGCGCCTGGAGCTGGCCTCTGGCTGGCTTCACTCCGACTCGGCGGTTCGCACGACGCTGAGCCAGGCCGTGGTGTCTTCTGAGAAGGAGAAGCAGAGTGCTGCCGATGCTGCAGCCTATCGTGAGGCGGCACTGAAAGACGCCAAGGCTGCCTGCAATCGCTGCCAAGAGCTGGAGGACGAGCTGAAGAGCCTGCGTGACAAGCACGCGGCCGCCAGGTGAAGGAGGAGGAGATGAAGGCCCGGGAGGACACCGTCAAGAACCGTGACGCTGAGCTGGGGGAGTTGGGGAAGACGCAGGCTGCCGAGCGCAGCCGGCTGGAAGAGCTGGAGCGGAAGGTGAAGGCGCTGGAGGCCAATCTTGATGCCAAGGCACGGGTCCTGGCCGAAGACCGCGTGGCCTTTGCCGATCTTGAGGAGAGGTCTCGCTGGCACTAAAGACGCTCTACGATCACGGCATGGAGAGGCCGCTGACCACCGATGAGGATGGCCCCGCCCTGCTGCTTCCCCTCTTGGTGAAGGCGCTCGAGGAAGTCGTGGATGGTATCGGTCCATGGCGAGGCGAAGCTTCGCGTCCTTTTTGACCGCATTGACTCGCGTCTTCACCATACGCACCTCCGCGACCCCAACGCTTGTCTTGACGAGCTGCTCGAGCCTGTGGCTGATGATCGCTGTGCAGCCGCCGCCGCAGCTGTGCAAGGTCAGGTGGAGGCCCTGCTGAAGAAGTTCCGCGGCTTTGGCTCCGCACCCTTGTTCGGCGATGCCGCCGATCCTGCGGCTGGTGGTGCAGGTGAAGATGACGTTGCCCAAGGAGGCGCACCTTCTGCACGCGATGGCGGTGTCCAGGGGTGACCTCCGGCTACTCTCCTATTTCGTTCCTGCAATATGCATCAGGCCTCGTGGAGGGGTTAAACTTCATCTGATATTGTGAGGACAACATGTTTTGTAATATTTTCTTTGATATTTTGCGATTTCCTTCCTATCCGCTTTGTGTGCTGCGTCGGCAGAGCCCGGTCCCGCGCATACCTCAACCGCCGTTGGGCCGACCGGAGACCAGGACGAACCAAGGAGTGAGGGGCTACGTGACAAGTTAGGCTCCTGAGTCACGATGCTCAGGAGTCCCCCTTGACGTGCAAACAACTTACAGGAAGAGTACGCGAGTATAGATTAATGTTCTACGTCGGCAGAGCCCGGCCCCGCGCATACCTCAACCGCCGTTGGGCCGACCGAAGACCAGAACGGACCAAGGAGAGAGGGGCTACGTGACCAGTTAGGCTCCTGAGTCGCGATGCTCAGGAGTCCCCCTTGACGCACAAACAATTTCCATACCTGCCCTCGCTGAGGCCTCGGGAGGGGCGTGCGATGACCAGGTCCGGGAGACCTGGTTGGGTGGCGTACGCTTGGGCGTGGCCCGAGCGCATCCCCCGTGTCCAGCCCCCTCGCGCGGCTCTCCCGAGGGAAGGCGTTGCGGTGAGGCCGGACGCCGAGCTCTGGGGCTCCCTGAGGTTGGTATGACCATGAAGCCGCCCTCAGTTGTTTATCACCAGCGCCGAGCATAGTGCTTCCGCTTGTGCACGATCATAGCCGCTCCTCGGCAGTGTCGACGGCTAGCGCGGAGCATGGTGCTTCCACTTGTGCGTGGGAGGGGGGCCTCGGGAGGATCCCAGGTGTGTAGCAGCCCATACGACATGTGGCTTGCACGGCAGGGCTGCGAGGTGTATCTGGGCACTCGTGAGCCAGCACGGGACTCACGAGGCCCTACCTCAAGGCGGGTTGCGCCTGGTCTTGGGTCTTGATAGCTGTGTGTTCCTGCGAGGTGGTTAGGTGCAAGCGCTCTACGTCCTCAGGTCCCCGCCCTCGAGCGAGCTCAGCCGCCGCTGGTATGCCAGGTCGCGATGTCGTGGTCAAGGCTAGGGGGTGAGGGCTGGAGAGCCAGTAAGAGCTCCTGAGTCACGATGCTCAGGAGCCCCCCTTTTAACGCGCAAGTGAATTGCATGATAGAGGGGTGGACCCGTGGCAGGTGGCAATCGAGCAGGTGATAATCATAAGAAAATGAAACATGAGAGCGGCAGGCTTAAGGAAATGCAAGGGAGATACATGCCACTAGGTCAGCCCGAGCGGCTTGGGGATAATGCAGCCCGAGGGGCACCCCCAGCAAGGTAAGCTAAAGACATAAGAAAAGGATACATGCCACAGGGACGGACCCACGTGGCCTGGGAATAATGCAGCCCGAGGGGCGCTCCCAGCTAATGAACTTGGAAAATGTCACCTGGTGCTGTCAACGAAGGAGAGTTGGTGCAGCTGAAGGTGTGCTGCGAAGGGGTAGCTCCTCATGAGCCTCCGAGGCCCTAAGCCTCGCGAGGCTCTGGGGGCTTAGGCGGTTCTTTGAGGACCGTCTCCATCTCCGCCAGGACGGCGTGGAGCCTGGCCTCCTAAGCCGCCAGGGCGCGCTGCAAGTTGCGCTGGTAGACGAACGACACGCTCGGCAAGCCAAAAGGCATGCGAACATAGCTGTGCGGTGGACCCTCACACCGGCCCATGCGCGAAGGCTAGAAAAGCTCCTGAGAGGCGGCCCTGTTGAGCCCTGGGACGTCGACGCAGACGCGCAGCCCCGCATCCTCGCCTGGATGGGGAGCTGTGCCTCGTGAGCAGCGGTCGCTGCGCATGGTCCTTGCGTCTTGTAGTTCCTGAGTGGCCTTGGTGATGAACTCCTGAGCGGTGGGTGCTCCTTGCCCTGTGTTCTCCCGAGGGAAACAAGCCGTGAAGCACACCTCCAAGTGGTGCCCAAGTGCCTCCCTCGTGATGTTGGAAAGGTCTGAGGCCCTCAAGGAGAGAGCCCTCGAGCCCTGCCCGAGGAGGGCGCCGGGCGCGCCTTCCTATGCGATGGAGGGAGGCGCCCCTAGAGCGGGCGCTAATCCTGACGAGGTTCCAGTTACGACGCCATCCTCCTGAGATCCTGCACGGCGCATCTACTTCTTCTTCTTGGGGAGGGCCTCAGGAGGGCCCTCGCCTTTGCTATCAGGGTCGTCGATTGCTGCAGCTTGAGAGGCACGCTCGAGGGAGCACACCGTGTCTCTTTCTTCACACAGGACTGTGATGATTCCACCACTTCCTGGCATCTTGAGGACGTTGTAGCAGTGGTGCATCACCGCCATGAACTTGGCCAGGGCTAGATACCCAAGGATGGCGTTGTATGGCAGACGGATGTGCGTGACATCAAAGTCGATGAGCTCAGTGCGGTAGTTCTTGCATTCTCCGTAGGTGATAGGGAGGCGGACCTGTCCTATCGGTGTGGTGGAACCATCAGTCACTCCTGAGAAAGGCTTGGTAGGCTGAAGCTGGTCATATGGCACTTCGAGGTTGTCGAACGTGTCGACAGACAGGACGTTAAGCCCTGCGCCACCATCGATGAGGTCTTGGTAACTTGCGTTCGTTGATAAGCTGGTGAACAAAGCATCGGGGCGCCCGGTGGCTGCGCACTTGAGCTGGTCTGCCGAGTTGAAGGTGATGGCGCCTTGGGACCACCTGAGCGGGAGCGTGGCCTCGAGCTTGGGGAGGACTGCGTTCACTTCACGAGCAAACTGTTTGAAGATACGCTGCGAGGCTGGGGCCTGGGCTCCGCCCAAGATGTAGGCGATAGCGCGCGGCTCCTGGAAGCCCCCAGCCCCCTCATCTTGATGGTGGTCGTCGTTCCTTCTTGGCGGTGGCGGCAGCGGGGGAAGACCAGCGTTGCCCTGAGGTCGATCCTCACAGGGCCGTCTCTCCAGGCACCCTCGCGAGGTTGATCCTGCCAGCGGTCCTCGCGAGTCCTGTCGCACCACTCCTGGCGCGGGCCACGGTCGTCCCAGCGTCCACCACCATGTTCTCCTCCTTGGTCGTAGCCCCGGTCGCTTCGTTCGGGGCGCCGACCAAAACGTCCTTCACGAATGGCTCTGAGCTCTTGATAGTCACTGGTGTTGTGGGTGTTCAGGTTGTGGAAGGCACAGAACGGTCGGCTGTTCTTGGATGACTCGGGCTGATCTCTGCCTCGCTTGGTGTCCGGCTCCGCTGCGAGCACAGCTGCTTCCTTGCGCTTCACGTCCTTGGTCTTTGCCTTTTTCTCCTCTTCACTTTTAGCTGGCAGCTCGAGGAGAGAAAGGCGCCCCTCCTCCGCTCTTGCGCACTTGGTCGCCAGGTTGAACAGCTCCTGGGATGTGCACAGCTCCTCATGGATAGCGAGCTCTTCCTTCATCTTGATGTCGCGGACGCCATCGGAGAACGCGGAGATGGGGCCTCATCCGTCACCTTGGGGATCTTGAGGCGAGTATTGTTGAAGTGCTGGATGTACTTCTGGAGGGTCTCTCCTGGTTGTTGTTTGATGCGGCAGGTCAGTCACATGCACGGGCGATCGCGAAGTGCCACGGAAGTTGGCGACGAAGCGGTCGCGCATCTCGTCCCAGGAGGAGATCGATCCCGGGGCAGGTTTAGGAGCCATGAACGGGCGCCGTCCTTGAGTGCCATAGGGAACCAGTTCGCCATGACTTTCTCGTCGCCATTGGCCGCCTCGATGCTCAGCTCATAGAGTTGCAAGAACTCTGTGGGGTCGAGGCTGCCGGCGAGGAGGCAGATCCAGCTTGAACTTGCCCGGCCAGGCGACGCTACGCAGCTCGGGGGTGAAGGCGCGGCAGCCGGCGGTGGTTGCCGGGGCCCATCTCGGAGGTGGAGCTTGGTCTTGATGAGGCCTGCGTGCCGCCACCGAGAGGTAGCTTGATCTTAGCGGCGGGGCTGGGAGCGGAGTGTGCTTCTTGCGGCCGAGGAATTTCTTGGCAGCTTCTCTCTTCGCGCGCGGGCACCGGGAGTGGTGAGTCGCACCATGGGGCCGCGTGCCTTGGCGCAAAGGCTACCTGGCGTGCCAAATGTCGGATCTCGAGTTCCGGCAAAATCCTTAAGGTTCGAACTCTGGGGTGCGCACGAAGTTCTTTCCCTCCTACCGATCCACGCCCTAGCTCGCTAAGATCTTGCGGACGAACTCGCAACACAAAGACAAAAGATTTATACTGGTTCGGGCCACCATTATGGTGTAATACCCTACACTAGTGTGGTGGTGGTGGATTGCCTCTTGGGCTGATGATGAACAGTACAAGGGGACGAACAACCTCCTGAGGTTTGGGTGTTCTTGTGTTTAGTGTGCGACTAAGGATTGACTCAAGGCTCGCTTGCTTGTGAATTCTCTCCCCCCTTCTTTCAGATATGATCAAGCTGCCCCCTGTTGTGGTGGCTAGTTCTACTTATATAGGCCCTAGTCCTCTTCCCAAATATTGAGCAGGAAGGGAGCCAACAACGGCCAATTTGAAAGGGGACAGCTAGTACAGCTTATCCTGACAAAAGCGGTCTTTGCCTGCGGAAAGCTCTGGTGATGATGATGTCTCGGGCTCCACGGTGACCTCCGTCCTTCCGTTCGGCTGGTCTTGGTCTTGTTGCACTGATATGGAAACCTTTGCCTGACGCCTCGGTACTCCGCGCCTGCGCTGGCCTCCTTAGCACCAAAGAGGAAACAAGGACGCTGCGCGCGCTGGTGCCCGCCTGATCTTGATCGTCATGGCTCACGTCACGAGAGTCTCACGAGGTTTGCCCTGCCTTGATATCTCTGCTCCTTGCAAGGCAGGCTGGTGAGGCCGCTCCTGAGGAGGTCTTGCATCATCCGCCTCGCGAGGCTTGGCCCCTCGCGAGGGTCTTGAATGCCTTGTTGATGAAGATGGGCCATACAGGCCCGCTAGCATAGCCACGCCGTGGGCCGTAGGCAGGCATGTCTGGGAACCCCGTTCCCAGAACATCGACAGCGGGGTCGGGCCCTGCCGACGTAGAACATAAAGCAAATGGGAAGGAAATCATAAAATCTCAAGCAAATATTACAAGACATATTGTTCTCCCGATACCAAACGCAAGTTTAAATGCCTCCACGAGGCATGGTGCATATTGCAGAAGTTAAACAGGAAATGAGCCGCCAGCAGGTCATCTCGTCATCCCCGGACGCCGCCGTCGCCCACAAGGGATGCTTATTCCATGGCGACGTTGCCCTCACCTGCACCACCCGCCGGAGTTGCAAGATCAGCAGCACCGCGGGTTGAGGGCGCGGGATCGAAGGCGCGGGACCTCTTCAGCAGGGCCTCCACCTAACCCTTCACAGCCTCGGCTGCAGCTGCGCAGTGCTCGACGTCCATAGGCTCCAGCAACTCTTCAAGGTGGGTGTCGGTGTCAAAACCGGCAGATCTCGAGTAGGGGGTCCCAAACTGTGTGTCATGGATTGATGGGTAACAGAAGACAGGGGACACGATGTTTACCCAGGTTCGGGCCCTCTCTATCGAGGTAATACCCTACTTCCTGCTTGATTGATCTTGATTAATATAGGGTTACAAGAGTTGATCTACCTCGAGATCATATGTTGTGGTCTAAGACCTAAGGGTATGATGAGTAATGTCATAATGATCTAGCCTATATTCATCAACTAGCCCGGCCTGGGCTTATATAATGTACCAGAGGCCTGGGATAACAAGAGTCCTAGTCGAATACGCCGGTGGAGAGGAGTCCTTGTCTTGATCGCCAAGTCTTGTGGAATCTTCCTCATGCATGTCATCGGATGTCTGAACTGGCCCATGAGTAAACGGCCATGGGGGTCCTCGGCCCAATCCAACTGATCTGGAGACGACATGGTGAGTACCCCCTAGTCCAGGACACCGTCAGTAGCCCCCTGAACTAGTCTTCAAGTTGGGGACGCTCCTCGATTCTTCCGAACTGTTCTTCATCTTCGGTCGTCGGTCTTGAAAACTGGTTCAACAAATCTTCACATCTTTGATCTTGAGGATCGCCGAAGTGAATCCAAAGAGTTTACACGTCGGGTATCCGAGGAGCCCCTTTAAGTTATCGGCATTTATCAATGCCTTGTTAATTTTACGCCCACCTCTGGTTTGAAGTGTTTCCCATGCGGCGGTGTCCTCTCGCGTCTGAGCTCTAACGCCAGACTGCATTCGAGGTATCTTTTGTAGTCAAGAACCAACACCGAACTGTATCCGAGCTCCAACACCGGACTGTATCCCAGCTCCAACGCTGGACTGTATCCGAGGTGTTATAGATCACCTTGGCTTGAAGAAGTTTTAAAGGAGGTTAGCCGAGCTTAATGCCGGAAATGCCCACTATAGAGCCAACCATTTGCATCCGAGCTTTATGCCGGACTACTTCCGAGGTGATGCACCACCTCGGGCTTGGGCTGATTGTTTACGGATTTTATTTCCGATGTGTGTAAATTTATTTGCTGTCAATATGCATAACCAATAGCCCTCAAGGTGTGTGTCAGCCTAAAACCCAAGATGCACCTGAACGAAAACATGAAACCGCTAATCCTAGTAGCCCCTGAGACTCAGGTCGATGCGCGAAATTGGCCTGAGGATCGACTCCTAGCTCAGCAGCATACGTAGGAATAGAAACACAGTGTAATGTATTAGAGATAATTGTGGTTGGCGAACATGCTCTTGAGAGAGGGTCTTGAGAAGTTGCCGTAATGTATTAGCTTGATGCCGGATAGGTCCAGATGGTACCTATTGTTGTCCGAAGACGCGTTTGCCCATAGTTCGGTCATGCTGGACACCGAGCACTTTGAATTCTCTGCATTGAATAAGCAATGCAGTAGCCCCCGAGACACTGGTCGGGTGGCAACAATAGATCAGGGGATCGATGTGCCCCTTTAATATTTATAAATAATGAGCGCGAAGCCCAGTAGCCCCCGAGCCTTAATTTGGGCACGGGTGGCCGAATTAAGGATCGATATCCGAAGTAAAATCACAAACTATGTGTAATGATTCTATGTATCCAAGTACTTTACATCATTAATGCTCGGATCCGCATTGTACAAAACTTTGTTGACCGACCATTGGCTTCAACCTCCTCGGCCAATAGCCGGGGAGTGTTTGTCCTACTTTATAAAGCCTTTATGAGGGCAAAAGATTTATGAAAAACAAGGCAATCCGGCCATACAGTTTTATAAACAAAGATGCGCGGAGAGATATGTTATATTACTTTTTAATGTAAGAAACATCTTCCAAGGAAAATAGTCCCGCTATCGGTTCCTTTCTTCGGGTTGTCATGCTGATCATATCATGAAACCTCACCTCCGATCAATGGGGGAGGAAAATATTGAGGATTTTGTTCGAGGAAAGTTCCCGAATATATGGTATTAATGAACCAAAATTTTCACTTCCGTCATTGCCGACCAATGTGATCCTTTAAGATTGCTAGCTTTCGGCTTCACCCAGTCTGAGGTACTAACTCGGATGACCCGGTAGTAACAATCACAGAGGTGCTCCCTTTACCGCCTAGCCGAACAATCGGGAACGTAGGGGTAAGCACAGGAGCCAGGCAACCCAGCTTGGCCAAAATCTTAAGTCAAATTGATGCATATTTATGGCTTTATAACGATGATTGTGGAAGGCGGCTCTTGCATATTAAATACAAACGCCAATGATATGTTTATTTTGACTCTGTTGCGACTGTTTATCATTTGAAAGTGGTCCATCGTCGGCTTCCACCCCCTTGTAGATGCTACGCAGGGTGTTTTCGCAATAACAAAACAACCCTTAGCCGACGTCTCGGTGCCCGAAGGCGGTTGTGTTAGCGGAAATGAGGCAATCAGATATGCGGGCTCTGTAACTTTCACTTAGTCATAGGAGCTCAAAGTTGGGAGGCCAGTAACTAGCCCCCGGTTAGTATTCGGCGACAGTCGAGGTCAAGCCATAAACACTTCGGCCAATGTTATGAACGGCTCATCATTTAACATAGTCATCGGATCACTGACTAGTTTACGCTTATTGTGACAGTCAGTTTTTGGCTTTCTCCACTGAGGTGCTTAACCATGCGAGTTGGAAGCACAATCGCAGTGGTTCTCCCTTTGCACACCTAGCCGAACAAAGCGGAACGTAGGAGGCAAGCACAGGAGCCGGGCAACCCAACTATTGACCAAAGACACAATTCAAAACCGATGCATATATAGCAATATCCGAGAATGTTTTTGCCGAATCTCTAATGGTGTCCGGCGTTGCACTGCGAGACTTATGTTGGAAACACACAAATGTTTAAAAGTGTCATAGGCTTGGAAAACCAAAAAACTTCATTAAAAACTTGACGTCCAAACTAGATCAAGTGTTCGGTGCCAATCCGAAAATTGGTCTTAAAAAAATTGTGCTTCTGTCGTGTTTTAACATGACACATCCGATCTCAAGACTTCAAGCAGGCCAGCCTACGGCTTCAAGCTCCTTATCCCGAAGGCGGAGTGCTTCTCCGAGGCTAGTTTAGCGAACTAACTCAAGCGGCTTTTAGAGGGAAGACAGGCTATCTGGCTATTGACCATACACTCGAGTCAAAAAAGGAGCGGTAGAAAAAGACATTGCAATGACCAAGAAGAAAACACATTTGCTATAAAACAACTCATATAAATTTTAAGTGCCCCCAAGTGACTTGGGTAAAAGAATTTTATGTATAATGATTGTATGTACCGAAGTACTTATATCGTATCTGCGTTCACCCGAACTTTAAACGCGTCTTAACCGACCGTCGGCTTGTCCCTCTTCGGTCATGGGCCGAAAAGTGTTATGTACTGCACCTGTCAAGAATATCGACGGTGTTTCCGATAATCAGGCAATCAGGCCATAAGGCTGTTGTCAGGACCTCGATTCTAAGTCACACCGATCTAGCCTGTAACACCTCATATCACTTTGCGGCCTCATGCACGGTATTCCCACGGGTGTCGCCTTACCATGGCCCGGGACCGTTTGCGCCTTTTGGCTCACGTATATGATAGTGTCGCTAGCATCCATATGACAGAGAACTCGGGCCGACATGACTAGTTGTGAACCCATAGTGGCACTAACTTACGAGGACAGGCATACATGAATCAACATCGAGCATGTCGGTCAGCAGCGTGCGAATCCGGGTTGTAGCTTCAGGCTAACAGGACTCAGGGAACCGGGCTATGCGAGCTAGGAGGACTCCGGATGTCACCGCGTGACATTTCCCGAAGGGACGAACACGAGAACAAAGTGAATCACATGCCGGCCGGTCAAGTGTTCGGAGCGATAGTCTTTGGGCTAGCAGGACTCGGTGAACCGGGCTGTAGTGGACTACTATGGCTCTTGGAAGCACAAGACTACATTTCCCCATAAGAGGCTACCAGAATAAACAACAAGGTTGTCGGATCCCACACATACCAAGCATTTCAATCATACACACAATATGCTCGATATGTGCAAATACAACATGGCATCACAACAAGACTCTCGCCTCAAGTATTTATTCATTAGGCTCCGAGGCCAAGTATTACAAACATGGGTCTCATGACCCAACATACTGAAACATACAAGCAACAAGCACTGCAGAAGCTTAACTTGTCTGAGTCTGAGACAACTACAAATGAAGAAGGCTGAGAAGCTGACTATCTACAAGACCCTCCCAAGGGTACAAGATCGTAGCTGAGGTATCAAGCTAAGCGTCAAAGTCCACGGAACTACTAGCAAGGCAGCGTCTCTCTCGCAAAACATAAAATAAGCAAGCGTGAGTACAAATGTACCCAGCAAGACTTACATCGAGAACTAACTACATATGCATCGGTATCAATAAAGGGGTGGTGGAGTTTGTGCTGCAAGCCAGCTCGACTCGGTGGGTATCCTAAACTATGGTACAAGTAACTCTTTGAGGTGGCGCACATGAGTCCACATATTCACCATATCAATACACCACTATGGATCCGCTCCGTCTCCTCACGGAAGGCCATCCATAGCACTCACGCTTATCTTGCGAGTTTTAGAGTATCCACTTTCACGTGTCTATGAACTGCACAGCAACCCGAAGTCCTTTTCGCGGACACAGCTATTGAATAGATGATGTTAACCTGCGGTGTACTTCTTCACACGCTCTCGCCACTTACCATCATGTACCGTCGTGTATCTCGGCAACCTTCAAGCGGAAGCTTTGGCGAGGGTGTCGTACGACGACCGACTAACCACACAAGTCTCTCGTCGGGTTTATCGCCTATTCGGGTTCCATCCGCAAGGAGATCCGGCCGGGGTGTCAGTCCACGGCCCCAACGATGTGTGCTGGGTTCCCAAGTCCACCATCCGGTGCCACTTGGTACAGCAGACCCATCAGGCCTAGTCATCCCAAGCCCACCTGTCTTGGGTGCCACTTGGTAGACTACTAACACTACCTACAAACACCGAAACTAGTTGCAACTCTGGGCCAGAGATCATGTTGATTAATAAGTCGAGAGGGGTGAGTTACCGGAACCCAATGTGTAGTAATGCTGTTCATGGATCACAAACACAGAACTCAGTTCCGAGGGCGGTTTCAATGAGACAACCCACCATGTACTCCTACATGGCCTCTCACCGCTACCTTTACCAAATCGTGTTCACACACTTAGCTCACACACGAGTGGGACATGTTCACACACCTCCGATTCATCCCGATGAATCGGACGACTCAACTCTAAGCATAGCGGGCATGACAAACAAGCATGAATGAGTAGGCACATCAGGGCTCAAACAACTCCTACTCATGCTAGTGGGTTTCATCTATTTCTTGTGGCAATGACCGTCATGCGGAGGAAAGGGGTTCAGCTACCGCAGCATGTAACAGTTGAAGCAGTGTTGTCCTAATGCAGAAAAAGAGAGCGAGGCGAGAGAGTGGGATTGTATCGGAATGAACAAGGGGGTTTTGCTTGCCTGGCACTTCCGAAGATAATATAGTTCTTCATCGGTGTCATCGAACTCATCGTCGGAACCATGTCTATCGAGAGGGGACAAACACCGGCAAACAAGGAAGAACACAATCAATGCAATGCACAATATGATGCATGATCATGACATGGCAATATGCTATGGTTTGAGCTAATGCAACTAGCAGCATGTTAAATGGAGTTGGTTTGAATCTAAGATTCAAATTCAAACTCCATATATGACATTTCAAATGCCATTAATTCAAATTGTCATATACAGTAGCTTTAGGTTGCTCAAACATGCATGAAAATGCCATAAATAGATTCTTTGGATTTTTCGATAATTTTTCATATATAATTTGTTTCATTTGGAGTTCACGATTGAATTTATATGAATTTTAGAAGTTTAGGATATTTTACGGAATTTTCAGATATTTCTAAAATAGAAATAATCCAGAAAAAGGGTTTATTCTCGTCGACACTACGTCATGATGATGTCGAGGAAGGTCAGCAGGCGGTCTAGGTCAAACCGACACTGTGGGTCCCGATGTCGATGTCATAACTAACTTAACAGAGTTAGTTAGTGTTAGGTTAAGCACTATTATAGGTTAATTGGTGCTAAACTAACCAAACTAATAATAAACAAGAGGCGTCCCACACGTCGATTGGAGTCGAGGGAAGTCAAACCCGGTCAGCGAGTCAAACCCGCCGGACTTGGTCCACGGCTCGTTGCAGTGAAGCCGAGGCAGCGGAGGGGCTCGAGAATTGCCCATAGTCGACCAAATCGACCATGGTGTGGATCCTGGCGTGGGCTGGGGCTCGTGGCATCTGGTAGGCCAAGCGGGAGGGCTGGGGTGGTGCAGTCGGGCGGCGAAACCACGAATCACGGTGGCGGAATCGAGGCGAGGTTGGGAATGGTGTTGCAGGGGCACCGGCTGAAGGCGAGCGGCTGGGTGCTCGGCCTCCTGGAAGCCTTGCTGGCGCGTTGCTATGCTTCATTGTGTGGAAGAGCTGGGAGCTTGGCCTGCCCGGCCATGGCCAGACGGCCTTGAGGAGCTTCGCTGAAGTACTGCTTCTGACAGCTTGAGACAACGAGGAAGAAGGCGAAAGGACCGGGGCTCACGGCGAGGTGAAGGAGTGCGAGCAGGCGGGGCTGGGGCGACCGGTTGGCCTTGAATCGGCGCCGGCGATCTCGGTGGCCCGAGTAGAAAACGGCGACGTCGAGGCGTTGTGGTGCTTCCAGCTCCGTAGAATGATGGAGTTAGCCAGGGGCGGCGTGGCGGATCTCGAGCACGTTGGATGGGCGAGGAGGGCGATGTTTCGTGACAACAACGGCGGCGGCAGGTGTGTTGGTGGTGCTGCTTGAGAGAAGCGAAGATGGGGAAGGGTCGAGGGAGAGAGGAGAGTGCGGGAGGAGGTTCTTTGGGCGTCTCCGTGGTGCTCGAATGGGGGCGGGGAGGCGGCAGGAGGTGGAAGCGAGGAGGTGGCAGCGGAGTGCCTTGAGCGACTCTGCGCCTCGCGCCTCTTGGCGGGAGGTGGGTGGCAGGCCAGGCACAAGCAGGTGGTGGGCCAGCCACAGTGAGGCCAGTGGGTTCTCTCTCTCTCCTTTATTTTTTTTCAGTTTTCTATTTTATTCCTCTGTTTTGAATTAGTAAAATACTAATCCATTTCATAAAATCCTGGAAATAATTATGGGTGCTTTCTGAATTATTCCAGTGACCCTTAACAATTTCCAACATTTTTGGAGCATTTAAAATATATATAGCATTTAGATAGCTCCAATTCAAAAATGTATAAATTATTTCAAAGTCCAAATATGTCCTGCAAAAATGTTAACCATTTTTGGTAGATGCTTCCACCTTGATCCAGAAATGATGAACATTTTTAAAGGCATTTTGAAATCATTGAAAAATATTTTGGTTGAACCAATTTGATGCTAGGGTTTGAACAATCCCCATTTCAAGTTTAAAAGAAATTTAGACATGATGCAACAAGATGCAAACACCGGGCAGTACCAGCAGCTAGGGATGTGACAGCTGTAACAGACAAAGCGCGCTCAGCGAACTTTATGCTATATTACTGACGAAGTGTAAGAAGCATCTTTGAAGAAAATAGTACCCCCACCGATACCTTTCTTCGGTTGCTCATTGTTACTATGAGACTTGTGCAATAGATTTTTTGTACTCATGAGTTCCGTTGTGTGCCGACCATGATTGAAAACAATAAGAGCGCTAGCTTTCGCCTTCACCTAGTCTGAGGTCCGAACTCAGATGACCCGATCGTGACAATCGCAGAGGTGATTGTGGCGTAATACACGAACAAGGAACGAAGCTATACAAGTATAATCATATGCAAGAGGAAAGGCTTCATAAAGGAAGCCCCCAAATAAACAGGGTATTTGAATTTTTGTGTCACAAATAAAGTTTTGACAAGGAACTTTGGCACAAACAACTTTTTGCCAAAAAGTATAATGCTTGGTCGAACCGAACAAAATTTAAAACTGAATTTTTTTTAGCATGAAAGAGACTTAGCTGGTTAATGTGCTCGGTGTTGATCACGTGGCCCGAGCTTTGGCGGGACAATGTCCCAGCCCCAAAGCGGTCAGAGGTGGCGGAGTGAAAGGCTCGGCACTCCGAGTGGCGACATAGCTTGCAGCCAATGCAGGCCCGGCAGTGTGTGTGTCGAAGTCCCGCGTGGGTGAATGAAGTGATGGCAAGCCCTCGGTCAGCGAGGTGGCGTGGTCTCGTCGATGCGTAAGGTGAGCAATGCTGCGACCGGATTATTTACATGTGCACAGAAAATAGTGCCAGCCGGAGATAATATGAATAATAATAAATTAAAAAAAGGTTGCATAATTAATAATTTATGCAACGTGAGTAATAAAAGAAATATGGCCTTGTCGGATGTGGGGTTCCGGAAAAACCCTTAAGGTTTGAACTCTGGGGTGCGCGTGAAGTTCTTTCCCTCCTATCGATCCACGCCCTGGCTCGCTAAGATCTCGGGGCGAACACGATGAGCGTGCAACCGGAAAAGACCACGAGATTTATACTGGTTGAACCACCGTTGTGGTGTAATACCCTACTCCGGTGTGGCGGTGGTGGATTGCCTCTTGGGCGATGATGAACGAGTACAAGGGAAAAACGACCTCTGAGTTGAGAGTATTCTTGTGCTGTCGAACTTATGGGTGAGGACTCAATGTCCCCTACTATGGTGGCTAGCTCTACTTATAGAGGCCTGGTCCTCTCCCAAATATTGAGGGAAGGGAGCCAACAGCGGCGGGCAAATTCGAAAGGGACAGCTAGTACAAGCTATCACAGCCGGTTCGGGTTCAGCAGAACCCTTGAGGTTCGAACCTTTGGGGGTGCGGAGATCTCGCCCTCTACCTACCTGCACCCTTGACTCGCTAGGATCTAAACTATGAAAGGAACAACACAAGAGACACAAGGTTTATATTAGTTTGGGCCACCATTGTGGTGTAATACCCTACTCTAGTTTGTGGTGTGGTGGATTGCCTCTTGGGCTGATGGTGATGAACAATACAAGGAAGAACATCCTCACGAGGGTCTGTTCTTGGCCGAGGCGATGAACTACTTGGAGGAGTTCAGTCGCTCTCTCTCTCTCTCTATATTGCTTGACCTCTAGCTCTGTTCTTGGATTCGGGGTCCCTCTACCCTGTGGGAGGCTAGTCCTATTTATAGACAGAGGCCCTGGGCCTCTTCCCAAATATTGAGCGGGAAGGCGCCAACAATTAGCCATTTGAAGGGAACATCAGGTATACTTATCTGACTAAAGTTGGTCTCGCTTTGTCAAAGGCTCTGGCGGTGGCCTTTGCTTGGGCTCCACAATGACTTCCTTCCTGCCGTTGGGCTGGTCTTGGTCTTATTGCACGAAATGGATGCCTTTTCTTGATGCTCTGCTGCGCTTGCTCCCTTTGCACCAAAGAGGAAAGGAGGACACTGCTGCGGGCTGGCGCCCGCGTGGCGCCCTTGTTAAATCATGGCTTGCGTCATGGGCACCTCGTGAGTACCCGCCTTGATCTCTCCGCCTCCTCATGAGCCAGCTGATGAGGCCATGCGAGGAAGCTCCTGTCATCCGCCCAGCAATCTGGCCCCTCGCGAGGTCTTGAGCTTGTGTTGATGAAGATGGGCCGTCTTGGGCCCCTTTGAACCACGCCGTGGGCAAATACGGCGAGCAAGTCAGGGACCCCGTTCCCGAGCGCGGCGGTGATAGCCCAGGCCCAAAGCGCGCGCCGGACTTGGCGGCGAGAGAAGCGAAAGGGCAAGTCACGGCGCCATGAGCCCTAACAGCTGCTTGACCTTAGGCGCCAGCGTGGCGGTTGATTGGGCGTGGGTGCCTTAGCGACCAGCGAGTTGATAAAGGCGGCGTACGCCTGATTTTGCTTCCCTTGCTTTCTCTGGTTCTTTGCTCAGATCCCCTTTCTTGCGCCTCTCCTTCCTGCCTCCGAAATCTTGAGATCCACTTATTTGCCGCGCCCTAGCAAGGCATGCCGCCTCGCGAGACCCGGCGGAGCTTGGTACCGCCTGCCTGGACTACGCCCGAGCGTGTCGGGCGAGCCTTGCCGAGTGCGCCGGATGGTGGCGGCCTTGAGGGCATCGGCAAGGCGAGGTGTTCAAGGCGGCTCCGCCCTCCACGAGGCCAAGGGAGCACCTTCTATCCGCTCTTTATGGCGCCATCGTTGCCGATCACGATGCCTCCCTTTTCGAGTTCTTCTTCTCTGTCCTCCGCCATTACAAAAGCTGCAAGCTCTGCATCTCCACCCCAACTCTGTTCTCCTTGGCAATCTTCGCCTACTATTGTGAGGCTCATGTCGGGGTGCAGCCCTCGGTGGCCCTCTGTGCCACTATTCTCCCCTTCGGACCTCTCGTGGTCCCATCTCTGCGTCTTGTGAGCTTTGTCACGTCTGGTAGCTCCGCCGCCACTTGAACCTCGGGAGAGGATTGAGGATTCAGGAGCAAGTGGGTCTTGGTAGATGTTGGGCGCATCCACCTCGGCTAATCCTGCCCACGGGCACCCCGAGCTCGGCGATTGGTCTCGAGTGGGCTTCGTGGACCCATAGTGAGGCGGTGTTGGAGAAGATGGATCTGGATCTGAGGCCGGCCAGTATGGTGGTGGTGGGACGACCGGCGCATCGCTGCCGGGAATTCTGGAGCACCATCTGGCTCCGCCGTCGATACTCACGCCGATGGGGAGATCCCTCGAGCCCGCGGTCTTGGCCGCGAAGACCTGGCGCGGTTCTCCAATCTTTGGTCGGGGCAGCGTGGAGGTTGGGCGCTCCTCGCCCTGTTCCTCTGCTGCGGCGGGAGCAGGTAGTGGAGTCCATGCCCGTCTTCAGCGGGCGGGCCCCTGCCTTGGAAGTTCAGGGACCCGGTGGGCGTGTCCTCCAGCGACTCCAGCGAAGAAGGAGAAGGGGAGGCGGGAAGGAGGGCTCGACTCGAGGCGACCGGCAGCAGTCGAGGCTCCCCTCCTCGGCGCATGTCCCGTTCTCCGCCTCTCCCGGCGGCAGCAGCGATGATCATGGCCGAGCAGGGGTGGCGGAGGCTCGCCCTCAATCCCGAAGGGCAGGGACCGGGCTGATCCTCGGCGGGTGCTCCGGCCCGAGGCGATCCTTGGCGCGCCTCCTGCTCCCGAGCTCCTTGAGGTTGATCCTTGCAGCCGGCTCTCGGGCTTCAAGTATGGCGGAGGTTGCTCGAGCCCATGACGACGACGATGAGTGCTCGATTCCATCTTATTTCTTGTTTTGTCGGCGAGGCTTGGCGTGCATCTCTTGGCTAGAAGCTGGCGCCACGGCAAAGAAGCGAAGGATCTCACTGAGGTTCCGTCAGAGGCAGCGCCTCCGCCCGTGAAAGAAGGTGACCGCCAATGCGGGCCTCTCTGCCGGATCGTCCTCACGAGGCTGGCTGAGCCAGTGAGCCCGGCCCCCACGCCCAGCGACTCTGAGGTGCCCTTGCACGATCTGCCACCACAGGCCGTTGTAGGTAGCGAGCTCCGCCTCTCGAGATCTGTGGTCACTGCTGCCGCCTTCTCCTCCTACCCCACCATTGCTTGTCTCTCGACTCCACCTACTAGTCTGGATCGTCTTTGCTTTGCCACTGGACCTCTGGCAGTGAGGATCTTTTGAGTGCCGACCCTCATCTAGTGGCAGGCGATTGGAGGCTGGCCACGGCTGGATTAAGCTCCGGCCTTCAATTGAACGCGTGGTCCGATCCTCGGCGGCTTGCGATGAGGAAGCGAGATGTCCTTAAGCAGCTGCTCATGCAGCGCCGCCTTGGGGAGGTAGCCGATGTCGAAGTCGCTACAAAGCGCTAGAGAAGCGAGCTGCTTGAGGCCTGCAGGACCAGCTTGCCAAGAGGCCCGCCGCCAAGAAGCAGGAGGAAGGCATGAAAGCTTCGAGGTGGCCATCAAGGACCGGGGCGCCAAGCTCAAGCGTCGTGACCGCCTAAGCTTGCTGGAGCAAGAGTTGGAGGCGAGAAGGGCGAGAGCTGGGCCAGGAGGCAGGTCCTGCCGAGATCGCGTGGCCTTCACGGAGATGGAGTGAAGGCTCGCGCCTTCTTGAGGCAGCTTTATGATATGACTGGAGAGCCCAGCGGCGGCGTGAAGGGCGGCCCGTAAGCTGCTTCCTTCCTGGTTAGCACTCTTGAAGATGTCACCCTTGGCCTTGGCCCTCGGTTTGCGAGGTCGAGGTGTCTTGTCTTCTGCTGTGACGGCGGAGTCCTCACCCACATCTACCTTGCGATCCCAATATGGACCTCGACAGACTGCTGGAGCCGTGGCGGCAAGCTTGCTGCTGCCGCTCTTGAGTCGTGAAGGGTCGTCTTGAGAGCTCTCTTTGGGGGCAGTTTGGACCTTGACACCAAGCGAAGCAGTAGCGCCAACCTGCGGCTCCACAAGGCGAACCGCTCCGCGTAGCTCCACCGACAAGTGACTCCATTGTGGATCTGTTACTTTTAATTCCTGCACATGTATCATGCCTCGGGGCGTTTAAACTTCACATTTGGCATTGTGATAACAGTTATGGACTGTAATATTTGCTTTTGAATTCTTTGAAATTTGCGCTTTTCCTTCCTACTTGCTTATGTTCTCACCGGCAGAGCCGGCCCAGCGCCTCGTCGGCGCCGTTAGCCCGGCCGGAAACGGGGCGGGGCCGAAGGAGTGAGGGCTACGTGACAAGTTAGGCTCTGAGTCGCGATGCTCGAGAGCCCCCTTAACGCATGAACAACAAGTAGAGAGGTGAGATGTTAGTGGATCTACCGTTCTCGTCTGCACAGCCCGGCCCAGCGCATACCTCAACCGCCGTTAGCCTTCCGGAACTAAGGTGAGGGGCTACGTGACGATTAGGCTCTGAGTCGCGATGCTCGAGTCCGTTGGCCAGCTCAAGCGGCCTTCGTACCTTAGCTCCTTTCGAGGGAGGGCCAGGCGACGAACCAGAGCCGAGGGGCTGGCTGGGTGTGGCGTGCGTCAGGCGTGACCAGGAGCAGCCCGTCTTAACCCCTCGTGCGGCACTCCGAGGGGCGTTGCAATGAGGCGGACACTGAGCTCTAGGCTCCTTGAGGTTGATGCAGCCACGGGGCCACCCTTAGTTGTTTATCACCGTATGAGCATAAGCGCTTTCGTATGTGTCACGGGCATAGCGCTCATCGGTAGTGTCGTCAGCCAGCCGCGAACATGGTGCTTCAGCAGTGCGTGGGAGGGGCTCCCCTCCGGGAGGAGCCACAGGCGTGTACTGCCCATACGACATGTGGTGACGCACGGTAGGGCTGACGAGGTGTATCTGGGCACCCGTGAGCGTAGCGGGACTCACGGGGCCCTACCTCCAAGCGGGTTGCGCTGGCACTTGAGCCTTATCTTGTGATGTGTTCCTGCAGATTTGGTTAGATGCCGGCTCTCGTCCTCGGGTCCCGGCCCTCGAGCTGGTCTCGGTATCGCTAGTATGCCGGGTTCGATCCGTGGACAAGGCGAGGTGAGGTTGGAGAGCCAGTAGGAGCCCTAAGTCGCGATGCTGGTACCCCCTTTAGCGTGCAAGCGGTCGACATGAGCGAAGAAAAGGTGCCATGGATTGGCATCAAATAACAAGCGTGATGGGTGAGCGCATGACCGAAATAAATGCAAGAGGATACATGCCGAGTGCAGCGAGCGACTTGGGATGATGCAGCCGAGGTACCCCCAACAAGATAAGCTAGGAACATGAAGTAAAGGGATACGCCCGAGGGGCGGACCCATGACCTAGGAATAATGCAGCACAGAGCGCTCCCGGCTGAAATGAAACTTGAAAGATGTCACTGGTAGCATTGAAGGCGAGAAGGTGTCGGTGCGGCGGACTCGGTGGGCTGCGGGGCCGATCCTCCACGAGCCCCGAGGCTCGGGGGCCTCGGGAGGCTCGGGGGGCGAGTGGCTCCTCGTGGACCATCTCCATCTCGCGGGGCTGCGGGCGCTGGCCTCTTGAGCCTCTAGGATGCTCCTCATGAGGCGGCTGGGCGTGGCAGCAGCGTTCGGCAAGCCGTGGGCATCACGAACATAGCTGTAAGTGTGGACCTTGGCTTGGCGCCCAGAGAGGGCAGGCGCTCACTGAGGCGGCTCGGTTGAGCCTGGTATGTCGATCAGAGACGCAGCCACCATCCTCGCTGGATGGGGAGCTCTGGCAGTGGCGGCGGCTGCCACTCATGACTCTTGACTCCTGCAGCTCTGAATGATCTTCTTGTGAACTTTTGAGGTTCGTCCCTCCTTGCTCCTTCTTGAGAAGCGTGCTTGAAACACGCCTCAAGTGGTGCCCAAGCGCCTCCTCGTGACCTTGGCAAGGTCGGTGGCCCTCGGGAGGGCCCAGAGCCTGCTGAGGAGGCGCCCGGGCGCACTTTCCTATGCGATAGAAGGAGGTTCCCACAGGCAGAGTCTGCGGACCACGAGGGCCTGCCTCTGAGGGCGGGCGGACGATGTCTTCTTCTTCTTGAGGCGGTCTCGGGAGCGTCCTGCCCATGATCCGGGTCTTCAGGTGATCGGCCTGAAGGCTCGCTCGAGGGAGCACCACGTCTTTCTCTTGCGAGGCACCGTGATGGCTCTGCCACTTCGGGCATCTTGAGGATGTTAGTGCCGTGGTGGAGTTACGACAATGAACAGCCAGCGCTGGGTTCGAGGATGGCGTTGTATGGCGAGCAAATGTGGGCTCGGTGCGGTAGTTGTCGCGCTTGAAGAAGGTGTGAGGGGCGAACCTGCCCAATCGGGACCCGTGGAGCCGTCGGTGACCCTAGAAAGCTTGGTGTTGGCTGAAGCTGATTGTAAGGCACTTGGAGATTGTTGAGCGTTTCCACAGACGGGGCGTTGAGCCCTGCCCGCCATCGATGTGGGTCTTGGTGACTAGCACGTTGCGATGATTGGGGAGCAAAAAGCAGGAGGACTCCGGCGATGGCCGCACGCATTTGAGCTGATCCGTGAGGTGAACATGATGGCGCCGCCGACCACTGGCGTGTGGCCCGAGCTTAGGGAGTCGCATTCACTTCCACAGGCGAACTGCTTGAAGATGCATTGAGAGGCTGGGGCTTGAGCTCCGCCAGGATCTGGCGATCGCCGCGAGGCTCTGGAAGCCCCAGCCCCTCGTCGATGATGGTCTTCATTTCTCCTTGGCTGCGGTGGCGGAGGAGGAGGAGGCCTCGTTGCCTTGCGGGTGATCCTCGCGAGGCTGATCCCTCAGCCTCCCTCGCGGCCGGGTCCCATGCCAGCGATCCTCGCGAGGTTGGTCGCGCCACCCTTGGCGAGGACGCGATCTTCCCAGCGTCTGCGTTTCCTCCTCCTCGTACCGTAGCCCTAATCGCTGCGGTCGGGGCGTCGCTGATCCTCCTTCTCCATGCGCCTCGGAGTTCTTGACATTCTTTGGTGTTGTGGGTGTGGAGGTGGTGGTACCTGCCATACCGACTGCCCTTGGAAGACTCGAGGCTGATCTCGCCCGCTTGGTGTCGGATTACGCATGAGCAGCAACCCCTTGCGCTTCACATCCTTGGCCTTGGGTTTCTTCTCTTACGGGTGCGGCGGGCAGCCTTCGAGGAGGAGAACACCCTTCCTCGACCTGGCGCGCACTTGGTCGCCAAGTTGAACAGCTCAAGGAAGTGCACAAGTCTTCATGCATGTGAGCTCCTCCTTCATCTTGGCGTCGCGCACACCGTCGGAGAAAGGCGGAGATGATGGCCTCCTCGGTCACCTTAGGAATCTTGGCGTCGCGTTGTTGAAGCGCTGGATGTATTCTGCAGGATCTCCCCTGGTTGCTGCTTGATGCGGTGCATGTCGCTCACGGCGGGTGGGCGGTCACGAGTACCTTGGAAGTTGGCGATGAAGCGGAGTGCGCATCTCGTCCCGAGGAGAATGCGATTATGCGGAGCCAGGTTGAGGAGCAGTGTGGGCCCGTCCTTGGCGCCATAGGAAACCAGTTCGCCATGACCTTCTCGTCTCCGTTGGCGGCCGATGCCCAGCTCGTGAGCTGGAGGAACTCTCGAGTCGGCCGTACCGTCATAGCGAGGAGCAGGTCGGCGCGAACTTGCCCGAACCCATGACAGCTGCGCCTTCGATGGTGAAAACACGTCAGACCCTCTGTGTACACGGGAGGCCTTGGGTGACGAAGAGCTTGGTCTTGCGGGTCCCCATGCGCTGCAGCTGGGAACAGCAGCGGGGTCATGGCGTCTTTGGAGCAGGGCGTGGTCGCGTGACGAGCTGGGCGGTGAGCACTCGGGCAGCTTCTTGCGGGCGAGGACTTCACAGCAGCTCTGCTCTTGCAGCGGCTGGCGCCCAGACGGGCGGAGTTCGCCCGAGGGACCCGCAGCGCCTTGAGGGCGGCGCCTTCTTGAGGGAGGTGGCTGGCGCCCGGGCTTCACCGCCAGCGTAGGGCGAGTGCGGTGCAGCCAGGACGGAGCGGCAGCAACCTGAGAGCCCCTGCTGTGTGCGCAGGCTTCGGCGGCAGCAGTCGAGCCACTCTTCGCAAACGTCGTCGGCCGGGCGGTAAGCGCAGGAGCTCATTTTCTGCGATGGCGCGCTCGAGCCTCCATGGTAGCGCGGAATGCGAGGCGAAGATCCAGCGGCGAGTGAGGGGTAGCGATCGGCGCGTCTTGCCTCACGGAGGATGCTAAGGCGATGCTGCTGCTCGTTCCCCGCCGGGCGGTGGCGGCGTTAAGCGGCGGCGGCAAAGAGGCAGCGAGGCGCCCGCCGGCAGAAGCCGTCTGAAACGTCTGGGTGACCGCAGGAAGCGAGCGGCTCGGCGCTTCAGTCTTGAGCCCGGCAAGCGTCGAACATGGATCGCGGTGGTCGGCGGAGAACAGAAGCGGCGGAGGCAATTCGGTGCACCTACAGCGCGCCAAATGTCGGTTCGGGTTCAGCAGACCCTTGAGTTCAACAGCTTTGGGGTGTCGCGGAGATCTCGCCCTCTACCTACCTGCACCCGCCGCCTCGCTAGGATCTAAACTACTGGAAGGAACAACACAAGAGGCATAAAGGTTTATACTAGTTCGGGCACCATTGTGGTGTAATACCCTACTCAAGTTTGTGGTGTGGTGGATTGCCTCTTGGGCTGATGGTGATGAACAATACAAGGAAGAACAGCCTGTGATGTCTGTTCTTGGCAGGCGATGAACTGCTTGGAGGTTCGAGTTGCTCTCTCTCTCTCTCTCTCTCTCTCTCTCTAGATTGCTTGACCTCTAGCTCTGTTCTTGGATTTGGGGTCCCTCTACCCTATGGGAGGCTAGTCTTATTTATAGGCAGGTACAGGCCTCTTCCCAAATATTGAGGCGGAAGAGGCGCCAACAATTGAGCCATTTGAAGGGAACATCAGTACACTTATCTGACTAAAGTTGGTCCTCGCTTTGTCAAAGGCTCTGGCGGTGGCCTGCTTGGGCTCCACAATGACTTCCTTCCTGCCGTTAGGCTGGTCTTGGTCTTGTTGCACCAAAATGGATGCCTTTGCTTGATGCTCGCTTGCGCTTGCTCCCTTTGCACCAAGAGGAAAGGAGGACAACTTCTGAGAGCTGGCGCCCGCCCAGGCGCCCTTGGTGAGATCATGGCTTGCGTCATGGGCACCTCGTGAGGTACCCGCCTTGATCTCTCCTCCTCCTCGCGAGCTAGCTGATGAGGCCATCGGGAGAAGCTCCTGTCGTCCGCCCCATGAGGCTTGGCCCCTCGTGAGGTCTTGAGCTTGTGTTGATGAAGATGGGTCGTCTTGGGCCCCCTTTGAGCCACGCCCTTGCGGGGCAGCGAGCGAGCAAGTCTAGGGACCCCATTCCTAGAAGCGCCGACACTATCGACAAAGTGGTCTTCGCACGCAAAAGGCTCTGGTGATGTGTGTCTTGGGCTCCATGGTGACCTCCGTCTTGTCGTCCTTCTGGTCTTGGTCTCGTTGCACAATATGAAACCTTTGCAGCGCCTCGATTTTCCTGGCTGCCTGCGCATGTCTCATAGCACCAAGAGGAAATAATGGCGCTGCATCTTTGGCGCCCTTTAGTGTCGATCGTCCTTGCTCCGTCACGAGAGCCTGCAAGGTTGCCTGCCTTGATATCTCCACTCCTCGTGAGCCTACGGCCAGCAGTCGCTCGGAGAAGTCTTGCGTCGTCCGCCTCGCGAGCAGCCCCTCGAAGGTCTTGAAGCGCCTTATCGATGAAGATGGGTCGTGCGGCCCGCTAACCTTATACGCCATGGGCAGCCGAGCAAATCAGGACCCCGTTCCCGAAGAACACCGGCAGTAGCCCCGAGCCCAAAGCGCGCGCGGGCTTGTCTTGAGAAGCCAAAAGGTCAATCTGAACACTGGAACCCCAAAAGCCTGCGGCCTCGATTGAGGCATGGCGGTTGATTGGACGTGGGCGTCTCCGCTTCCCCACGCTGCCTCGGCAACTGCTCGACTTGATAAGTCCCTGCGACATGCAAGGGATGCCATCATTACCTGTGATCATGGAGGCGCCAGTTAGCCTTCTCTCGCTATAAATGGGGAGGGGGGCGGAGCCCCCGTCGCCCATCTCCTCCTTGCTTCACTCGCTTCTTCCTCCATGCTCCACCGCTAGCAGCAATGGCGTCGTCGAAGAGGTTCTCCGCTGTGGAGAAAGGCAAGGCCCCTCGAGGCGGAGTCACAGCTCCCGGTGCCCAAGCAGGGCGTGGCCGTCCCATAAACATGCAGGACCCCGTCGTGGCCCCGGCTCTCGTGGCGCCGCGATCTTGGCAGGTGTCGCTTCAGGCGCTTGATAGTCCTGTCGACGAAAGAGCAGCGCCGTAATCCTGCAGGCCTCCCGACCCATGGATCGATCGTCGGAGAGTCTTGCGGAGTTGGTTGTCAGTCGGAGGATCCGCCCGTGATTAGCTCCGGCTCCCCGCTTCTTTCTTGGCGAGTGTGCCGACCTACGCCCGGCCGAGCTCGGCTGCAGACAGATGGTTGCTGCACCGGGCTTCTTGGGCAGTCATGATCGAGGTCTCCGTCGCGAGCAACAAGCTTCGGCCTGCGGTTGGCGGGCGTTACGCCATGTATGTGGGCGGCGGTGCACCCTCCATTTCAAGTTCGATGGCGGCCAACCCTCTCGTGAGGTGTTGGGGAAAGGCAGTCGCGCGCGGATGCTGCCCGAGGTGAGCGGCGGCGAGGAGGTGTAGCCTGGCGATGGCGGGGCGAGGTGAAGCGGCTTCGCCCGATGGCGCCTCGTCCGGCTATGGTGGCTCTTCCCATGGTGACAGTTCCAGCATTGGCAGCTTTGACCAGTCGCCACGCCGCCGCGCCCGCTTCAAAGGTGGTAGCGGGTCGTCTCATCGCTGCGCATTGGTGAAGCGCGAGGAGGGGTCCGACTAGACCCAGGACGTCGCCAAGGCCCTGCCTCCGTCGGCTGCTATAGGGGTGAGCACCGCTTTTGTTATGTTCCCCTTTTTCTTCCTGCATCAAAATGAAACCAGCATGGGCACGGAGGGGCATGTATCAAACCATAACTTATTAACCATTATGCTATGCTTGTTGTTTCAGTGCCGTGTTGTTATTCTGCGCAAAGATAACTTAGCCTGGTGCATTCGGGGCGCCCTCCTCCTTACGAGGCATTTATTTCCTTGTGTCCATCTTGACTGAGTGTTCTGCGATTGCCCAAGAACTGCAAGAAATTCGTTAGGGAGTTCACTAGGAGATTTGTCGTTCATCCAAGCCTTGACCTGGCGCTTTGTATCCTGCGGTACACGAGGGCGCGGACTAGTAGAGGCTCCGACTTACAGGCTCAAACAAGAATTGGCTAAGCGAGAAGGCGGAGAAGAAAAACACTCAGCGAGGGCACCTGCCTAGCCCCTCGTGAGATATCTGCGAGATAGAGAACTTAAGCGAACCAGAGTCGGAAAAAGTGGTAAGAGCACGGGAATCGAATCAGCAAGGAACACCAAAGCAAACTTCGATTAAGGCAGGCCAACTACTGAGAAAGCAAATGAAAAGCAGCGTCAGACACCTGATCTAGTATTCAAGTCTTCTCACGGTAGCGGGAGGAAGTGCTGCCACTAGGCATGGGAGGGAGCCCCAGGGCCTGAGGCCGGCGCTCCTGAGACTCCGGGGCATGTACAGCCCCACTCATTATTACGTGAGAGTGTCACGGGCTGTAATTCTTCACAGGCACCGGGCCTTCTTTATAGGCTCTGGGCCTTTCTTCACAGGCTCTGGGCCTTGCTTCATGGTAGAACTTCCAAAGGTGCTAGATGTTCCAGGCATTCTGGATGGGTATCCCGTCCTGTGTCTCCGACGCCTGGCGCCGAACACAGAAGATAATGGGCGACCACTGAGCAGGCCCTCCACATGGGTGGCTTATGCAGCCCTTCCACAGAGGACCTGCCTCGGGGCGAGTCACCCGTCTCGGCGTCTGGAAGCGGATGTTCGGCGATGGTATCGCGCGGCCTTTGTTGGCGTTACGGGGCAGGGACCCCAGACTTGCTGCCTGCGGCCAGGCGTGCTATGCTAGTGGGCTGTGGCCCATCTTCATTAACAAGGCATTCAAAGACCCTCAGCGAGGCCAAGCCTCCAGGCGAGACGATGCAAGACCTCCTCGGGGCGGCCCTGGCAGGGTAGGCTCACGAGGAGCAGAGATATCAAGGAGGGGCAAAACTCACGAGGCTCTCGTGATGTGAGCCATGACGATCGGCACCAGGCGGGCGCTAGGGCGGGCGGCGTCCTTGTTTCCTCTTTGGTGCTAAGTCAGCAAGCGTAGGCGTGGAGTACCGAGGCATAAGGCAAAGGTTACAATATCAGTGCAACAAGACTAGAGGTGGAAGGACTGACGGGCCGGAGAAGGTCATCGTGGAGCCAAGGCAGGCGTCACCACAGGCCTTTGCGGTGAAGCCGCTTTTGTCGAGGATAACTTGTACTAGCTGTCCCCTTTCAGAATCGCCATGCCGTTGTTGGCTCCTTCCCACTCAATATTTGGGAAGAGGACGGGGCCTATATAAGTAGAGCTAGCCACCACAGTAGGGACATGCGATCCGATGCTGGAGCCAGCAAGCTCTCCACAAAACACCTCGACCTCGGGGCTGTTCTTCCCCTTATCTTGTTCTCATCAGCCAAGAGGCAATCCACCACCACACACTAGAGTAGGGTATTACACCTAGCAGTGGCCAGACGATGTAAACCTTGTGTCTCTACGTGTTGTGAGTTTATGGATTCGTCCAAGTGAGATCTTAGCAGAGCTAGAGGCGTGGATCGGTGGGAGGAAAGAACCAGCGCACCCAGAGTTCGAACCTTAAGGGTTTTGCCGGAACCCTAGATCGGACATTTGGTGCGCCAGGTAGGGGTGCGCCATAGCTTACCTTCCGTCGATCCGTCGCTCCCTCGCTCCGTCGTTTCCATGGCAGACGCTCGTTGCGCTCGAGCTGAGCGACGGGCTGCCCTCACCGCCCGCGTTGCTCGAGCCCGGCTCATCGGTGGGCCACCTCGTCGATTTCCGTCTCCCGCCCTTGCGCCGCCACGGTCGGTGGGGAGCGAGCAACAAGCGTCTCGCTGCACCCATCGGTCTTGGCAGGAAAGCCCGCTACCGCCACTCCATCGCTGACCCGGTGGTTCTTCATCTCATGCCGCCCGAGCTCCCATGGATGCGGCTGGCGCGCTCTCATGGAAAAGCGAGCTCTGCGCTACCGCCGGTCGGCGACCTCTACGAGTGGCTCAACCGTGTCGCTAGGAGCTTCGTTCGTGCTGTCGGCATTCTAGGAGCAGGGGTCCCGGACTTGCACTGCAGCCACAGCATGGCTGAGCAGCGGGCCCGTCTGACCCATCTTCATCAACAAGGCATCCAAGACCCTCATGGCCAGACGATGCAAGACTTCCTCTGGAGTAGCCTAGCCGAGGCAGGCTACTTAAGGAAGCGGAGATATCAAGGCAGGGCAAACCTCATGAGGCACTTTCGTGGCGTGAGCCATGATGAGCGGCGCCCGGCGGGTGCTGGCCTTGTGACGGCCTTTTGCGTCCCCATTTCCTCTTTTGTGCTAAGGAGGCAAAGCGCATAAGCGAAGAATACTGAACATCGAGCAAAGGTTGCCTTATTGGTGCAACAAGACCAAGAAGCGGGGAGGCGGCAAAGCGGAGGTCATCGTGGAGCCCAAGGCAGGCGTCACCCGGAGGGCTTTTTAGCGGCGGATACCGCTTTTGTCAGGATATCTTGTACTGGTTTTCCCCCTTCAAATTTGCCCGCCGTTGTTGGTTCCCTTCCCGCTCAACATTTGGGAAGAGGACTAGGGCCTATATAAGTAGAGCTAGCCACCACAGAGAAGGGGATGGGATCCGAGCTTGATCCAACAGATCGAGAGCCTAGCCACAAGAACACCTCAACCTCAGGAGGCTGTTCTTCCCTTGTACTGTTCATCACCAGCCCAAGAGGCAATGCACCACCACCACACTAGAATAGGGTATTACACCACAACGGTGGCCCGAACCAGTATAAACCCCGTGTCTCTTTTTGTGTTGTGAGTTCGTCGAGTTCGTCCGCAAGATCTTAGCGAGCTAGAGCATAGATAAGAGGAGGGAAAGACTTTGCGTGCACCCCAGTGTTCGAACCTTAAGGGTTTGCCGGAACCCCACATCCGGCATTTGGCGCGCCAGGTAGGGGTGCGCCATAGTTTCCCTTCCGTCGGTTCGTTGCTCCATCGGTCCATCGTTTCCATGGCGGACGCTCGCCGTGCTTGGGCTGACCGTCGGGCTGCCCTCTCCGCTCGCGTCACTTAGACGGCCCCTGTAGGCGGGCCACCACGTCGCTCTCCGTCACTCGTCGCCAACGCCACCTCCGGCCCGGCGGGGAATGAGCAGCAGGCGTCCTCGCTGCATCCTTCGGTGCGGCAAGATGGCCGCACCGCCACTCCATCGCTCACCCCTACGGGTTCTTCATCCCGCGCGCATCGCGCTCCCATGGAGGCACGAGCCACGCTCATTGCGGCGAAAGAGCTCCTGCGCTGCCGCCCTTCGGCAGCGTCTCACAGTGGCTCGGCGTGTCGCCGAGCTCAAATCACGCGCGAGGCTCTCGCGCCGTCCAACTCCTGCCTCCTCCTCAACCAACATGGGCGGCAGTACTCATAGGCGTGCCTCCACCACCTCACCCCCCAAGGCAGTGCCTTGGCTCCAAGGCGCACCTCCCGCAGCGTGATCCACCTCGCCCGGCCTGTGTTGAAAAAGCTGCCAAGAAACCCCAGCGGCCGCTGAAGCTGCGCCGGCGCTCCCGCGCCACCTCGCCAAGAACCGCGCACCGCACTGCAGCTTGGTAGCAGCCGCGAACCCGTCAAGACCAAGCTCCACCTCTGGCGGGCCCCGGCAACCTGATCGGCTGCCGTGCTTCACCCCGGAGCTGCGTGGCGTCGCTGGCCAGGCAAGTTCAAGCAGACACTGCCTCCTCGCTCTGACGGCACCGCGCCGACCCAGCGGAATTCTGCAACTCTGAGCTGAGCATCGAAGCAAGCCAGCAACCTTGAAAAAGTCATGGTGGTTTCCCATGTCTCTCAAGGATGGGGCCGCTCTTGGCTCCTGAACCTGCAGCATGGCTCAATCTCTTCACAGGGCGAGATCTTGCGACCCAACCGTCGCCAACTTCCGGGGCACTTTCGCGGCTGCCCACGGATCTGCGGGTGACTCTGCGCCGCATCAAGCAACAGCACGGAGAGACTCTCCGAAGTACATCCAGCGCTTCAACAACACCGCCTCAAGATCCCCAAGGTCACAGACGAGAGGCCATCATCTCCGCATTCTCCGATGGCGTCCGTGATGTCAAGATGAAGGAAGAGCTGGCTATCCACGAGGAGCTCGCATTTCTTAGGAGCTGTTCAACTTTGGCGACCAAGTGCGCCAAGAGCTGAGGAGGGCGTCTCTCTCTCCTCGAGCTGCCAAGCTCACGGGAAGCAGAAGAAAAGAAGACCAATGCCAGGGCGTGAAGCGCAAAGGAGGTTGTGGTGCTGCATGGGAGCCCGACACCAAGCGGCAGGGATCACCCCGAGTCGTCAAGAACGGCCGACCGTTCATGCCTTCCACAACCTGAACACCCACAACACCAGCCGGGGCGCCATGAGCTCAGGCCATACGAGAAAGGGCGCCATGATCGGCGCCCGGCGCAGCGGCCCGGGGCTACAGACATGTGGAGGAGGACGTGGAGGTGGGCCTTTGGGACGACCGTGGGCCAGCGTCGAGGTGGCGCGACCGGCCTCGTGAGGACTGCTGGCAGGACCAACCTCGCGAGGGCGCTGGAGAGACTCCACTCGTGAGGACCCGCCCTGTGGCAACACCGGTCTTCCCCTGCTGCCGTCACCAAGAAGGAACAACGATGAAACTGCAACTATCCCTAGGTGGTTTTGGTAATTCATAACAACATATAGCTCATTGAGCTAATGCTATTCCAAGACTATTGTTTCAGGAAAGCTCAATGAATGGCATGGCATGGATGATGAAAGTGGATCCCTCAAAATACTAAGGACAAAGGATTGGCTCAAGCTCAAAAGCTCAAGACTCTTCATTTTACATTTTAGTGATCCAAGATCACATTGAGTCTATAGGAAAAGCCAATACTATCAAGAAGGAATGAGGTGTTTCTTAACGAGCCTCTTGCTTCATGTGCTTAGTGATATGCTCCAAAATCCTCAACTACTTTCCCACATCCACAAATGACCTAAACCTAAAGCCAAAATCGTTCACACCGATTCTTTCTATCCGGCGCCACCGATTCCAAAAGTCATAGCCACTGCCACAAACCCTAAGCAAATCAGTCTTACCGATAGGGATCTCGGTCTCACCGAGATGGGGTTGCAATATCTCTGTTTCCCTTCGTAATGTTTCAGTCTAACCGAAGTGAGCGATCGGTCCCACCGAGATTGCAATGCAAACTCTCTGTTTCCTTTTTGTAACATTTCAATCTCACCAAAAAGAGCAAATCGGTCACCAACTCTCTGGAAAGCTTATTACCAAATCGGTCTCACCGAGTTTGTGTAATCGGTCTCACCGAGATTACGTCATGCCCTAACCCTAACCGAATCGGCCTCACCGAGATGCATGTGAGTCCCACCGAAAATCACTAACGGTCACTAGGTTTACTAAATCGGTCTGACCGAGTTTAACGATTCGGTCCCACCGAGTTTGGTAAATTGTGTGTAATGGTTAGATTTTGTGTGGAGGCTATATATACCCCTCCACCTCCTCTTCATTCATGGAGAGAGCCATCAGAACGAACCTACACTTCCAACTTACCATTTCTGAGAGAGAACCACCTACTCATGTGTTGAGGCCAAGATATTCCATTCCTACCATATGAATCTTGATCTCTAGCCTTCCCCAAGTTGCTTTCCACTCAAACCCTCTTTCCACCAGATCCAAATCCTATGAGAGAGAGTTGAGTGTTGGGGAGACTATCATTTGAAGCGTAAGAGCAAGGAGTTCATCATCAACGCACCATTTGTTACTTCTTGGAGAGTGGTGTCTCCTAGATTGGCTAGGTGTCACTTGGGAGCCTCAGACAAGATTGTGGAGTTGAACCAAGGAGTTTGTAAGGGCAAGGAGATCGCCTACTTCGTGAAGATCTACCGCTAGTGAGGCAAGTCCTTCGTGGGCGGCGGCCATGGTGGGATAGACAAGGTTGCTTCTTCGTGGACCCTTCGTGGGTGGAGCCCTCCGTGGACTCATGGCAGCCGTTACCCTTCGTGGGTTGAAGTCTCCATCAACGTGGATGTACGATAGCACCACCTATCGGAACCACGCCAAAAACATCCGTGTTCCAATTGCGTTTGAATCCTCCAAACCCTTCCTTTACTTTCTTGCAAGTTGCATGCTTTAATTTCCGCTGCCTATACACTCTTTGCATGCTTGCTTGAATTGTGTGATGATTGCTTGACTTGTCCTAAAATAGCTAAAATCTGCCAAACTCTAAAATTGGGAAAAGGTTAAGTTTTTATTGGTCAAGTAGTCTAATCACCCCCTCTAGACATACTTCAAGGTCCTACAAGTGGTATCGAGCTTTGGTCTCCATTTGCTTTGATTTCCATAGCTTTTGGTGGTCATAGCCTTGGTTTCACAACCTAGGAGAGTATGGCGTCTAGCGGGGAAATTATCACCGAGAGGTCCTTACTTTGATGGTACTAATTTTGCTAGTTGGAAGCATAAGATGAAAATGCATATTCTTGGACATAACCCGCCGTTTGGGCAATTATTTGTATTGGCTTGCAAGGTGAATTCTTGATGGGAGAGAACCGAACCGTGAAGCTAATCGGAAGAATTGAAGATGCTGCAATACAACGCTCAAGCATGTGACATCATCTTCAACGGATTGTGCCCAAAGAATTCAACAAAATCAGCCGTCTTGAGAATGCAAAGGAAATTTGGGATACTTTGATTGATATGCATGAAGGTACCGAGTCCATCAAGGAATCCAAGTTGGATGTGCTCCAAAGTCAACTTGACAAGTTCAAAATGAAGGATGGTGAAGGTGTCGCTGAAATGTACTCTAGGCTTGCTCTTATCACAAATGAGATTGCCGGCTTAGGGAGTGAAGAGATGACCGACAAATTCATCATCAAGAAAATCCTAAGAGCATTGGATGGAAAGTATGATACCGTGCACATTGATCCAAATGATGCCAAACTACAAAGATCTCAAGCCAACGGAAGTCATTGGAAGGATTGTTGCTCATGAGATGTCACTCAAGGATAAGGAGGAACTTCACAACAAGTCAAGTGGTGCTTACAAAGCCTCAAGTGAAGCCCCACATCATCAAGTGAGAAACCAACCTTCAATGAAGAATTGAGCTTAATGGTGAAGAACTTCAACAAATTCTACAAAAGTAGAAGCAAAGAAAGAAGCTCCAAGTCAAGGTCTTACAATGACAAGAGATCTTCTAGTCGAGAGCGCAATTGCTACAATTGTGGGAGACCGGACACTACTCCAATGAGTGTACGGCACCCTACAAAAGAAGAGAAGATTCTCCAAGAAGAAGGAGCAAAAGAAGAATCACCACCAAGAGAGAGGAGGAGTAGAGATGATCATTATGAACGAAGACCCTCATGGAGAAGTAAGGATTAGGAAAGAAAGGACAAGTCATCAAGGAGCTACACAAAGCGAAGACATCAAGCTCATGTTGGTGAATGGGTTTCCGGCTCGACTCGACAATCACTCCGAGAGAAGCTATCACTCCGACTCGAATATACTCAAGATGAAGGTGTTGCGGTCTAGCACTTGTGTCAACCAACTCCTCGACATATTTAACTCACCAAATGAAGGTGTTGGAAGATGCTTCATGGCCAAAGGTCCAAAGGTAACACATCCAGTATGTTGATTTTAATAGTGATGAAGATGACTTGCTTGTGGATGATGATTTACTTGTTGACAACTCTAGTGATGAATACTATGATGAAACGTCAATTAATCATGCTAATCAAATGAATGACAATGATAAGGAGAAAATTGAGCTTCTAACTAAAGAACTAAACACTCTTAAGTTGGCTCATGAAACTATCTTGAAGATCATCGAGAACTTTTAAGGGCTCATGAGAAGTTACGCTTTGAAAAGCTCAATCTTGAGCAAGAGCATGAGTTCTTAAAGGCAATCAATGATGATCTCCGCAAAAAAGTTCTTACATTGCCAAGCGTTTACTCTTATCTACTTACATGCCTCAAGTCAAGTCTAGTAACAAGTACAAGAAAGATACTTCCTCTAGTAGTAACAATAATAATGTCAAATCCAATGTTGTTGCTTCTAGTAGTTCTCTTGATTCCACTAATGATTCTCTTAGCCAAGTTACACTTGAGCAAGAAAATAGTTTATTGAAGGAATTATAGAAAGGTGTTTACAAGAGCCTTGCGGGAGTAAGCAATTCGAGGAAATTGTACGCAAGCAAGGAAGGCACGGAAGAATCAAGGTGTTGGTTTTGAATGAAAGTTCAACGCCAATGGAGTTGAGTGGGAAGAAGATCAATACCCCAAGACAAAGTTTGTTCCTCAACAAGAGAAGTATGATCCTACTTCCTTCAAGGGACACAAGCTCAAGATGATCTTCCACCACAAGACCACAAGAACAAAGGCAAGGACAAGCTTCAAGAAGAGATTGATGCATTTGAAGAAGCACCTAAAGCCTCGTTCAAGTGGGTCCCCAAGACTACGTCAAGTTCTACTTCATCAAGTACAACTACAACTCCAAGGATTCCCATCAAGATGATGTGGATCCGAAGAAGAAGAACTAGAGAGTTCTTGAGGGTGACTCCACCAACATTCTTCACTCATATCATTTTGGCAAGAACAAGTGCAATCAACTTTCACATCTTGCACTAGTTCAAGGAGTCACAAACCCTCATGTTGGTAAGGCAAGGGACAAGGTAACCTAATGTTTTCATGGACATCATCTTGTGTGTGCATCACTCTATGTCTATGGATATTCTTGTTTGTTCCTTGTGGGACTAACCCATGTAGGCAAGTTGAAAGTGCAACTCACTCCAAAGGATTGCTCCAAATGATCTACATCAACATTGAGCATCTACATCTTCAACACCTACATGAAGTCATCATCGACAAAACCCAAGGTTAGTTCATCCTCTAAGGGGGATCTCACATCTAGGGGAGCTTAACTCTAAGAATTGAGTCAAAGCAACTCTAATGGTGTGAACACATTAATGCATTATGTAAAAGTGGTAACCCCACTTGAGCTTAAGCGATGAGTATGACCTATGATCAAATGTTCTCATTTGACTCCTAAGTCAATATACTCATATATAGATGACCTAGTCATCGCCAATTGCTTGATAGATGCTAAAATTGGTTGTGCATGCTTTGCCACATATTTCAATTGCCATCTTATTGTGTGAGCATCTTGGTGCATATTTTACTCATTCAAGGACATCCACTTGTTGTTTTTTTGTTTGGATTCTTTTCTTTGTGCCAAGTGGATGGACAAGAATGCCTAAGAACCTTCTTTAGCTATCTATGCTTTTCTCGTCTCAAACTCTATTCATGCTACATCACAAAATTTGATCAAGTCAGATTCGAACCACTCTGTGTGAGGAGCACTCGGAGTCCCCGATTCGTCATAGACTTAAACTTCCAAAAGCTCTTAGTGATTCTCGGTCTGACCGATCCTTCCATTCCGGTCCTACTGAGATCATCAAGTTGATCTGAGTTTTCAATCTCGGTGCAACCGATTTGAACTTTTCGGTCTCACCGATTTGCTATAACTGAACACAGTTATGCATCTCGGTGCCACCGAGTTGTTCCACTCGGTCACACCGACAGGGTCGAGCTATATATATAGCCACGGGCAAAATTTTGGAAATTTCTCCGAAACCCTTCGCCCGCGCAACAGCTCGCTCTGCCGTCGTGGTCTCCAGATCGTCTCCTCGTTGCCAGAAGCCTCCTGTCGCTGGTCTCCGCCACCGTCAACGGATTTCGTCCCCGCCGTTGCCGCCGTAGCAAGTCCACCGCCAAGTTAGGGTATGGACTTAATCTTTGTGCTATCCACGTCTGATTCCTGGCACATTGTTTTCATATTGATTCTTGCCACGATTGAAACTCTTCTATCCAGCCAAAGTAGTTCATAGATTAGATGTGATTCAAATTTTTAGGGTTAGGTTTCCGCCGAAACCATCTCGGACCCACCGAGTTGAAAAACTCGGTCTCACCGATTTGGCTTATGCCATTGCACTAGTGACTCTCGGTCTGACCGAGAATTACTAATCGGTGCAACCGATTTGAGGATTTTGTGAAACCCTAGCAGTCTCGGTACCACCGAACTGAAACTCGGTCCAACCGAGATCATCAGTTTAGGTTCCAAAACTGCTTCGGTATCACCGAGTTTGAAAATCGGTGGATCCTAAATGCTTCGTGGAAAACTAAGACTGAACTTTTGAGTCATTCTTTTGCAAAACCTCTGCATTTTGTGATGCTCATCTTTTCTATCTCATCTATAACTCTTCACCGGGGTCAGCAGTCAGCTTTTGCAGTATGTCTGATCAAAGTGACAGCCGAACAGTCGAAGAAGCAGATGGACTTGAGTGAGGGCACTAGTCCCTCAACTTCAGATGAAGGAGCAGAAGTACTCCTAGCAATTTGCCTAAGGCTGCAACTAGGCAAAGGAGGAAAAGAACTTCAGATTCAGAGGATGAAGATTACAAAGCTGAGGAAGATGAGGCTACTTCCAAGAAAGAGGTGCTCAAGAAGGAATATGGCTCGACAAAGAACACAAAGCCGGGCATGAAGACCAAAAGGCCTGAGGAAGACAACCAATGTCCAAGGCGAGCATCAACTCAACTGCCTAAAAGGCATGATCCCAAAGATCCATTTCTTTGAAGGAAAGAAGAGGAAGGAAAGGGTCAAGAAGACCATGGCCAAAAATTTTTGGTCAACCTTCCATGATGGAAGAGGAAGAACTTGCTGCACCAGCTCCAAAGGCAGCTAAGCTTATGGGAGATGCAATCAGATCAGGGGGTGCAACATCCAAGCCCAAGGAAACACCCAAAGCTGCCTCCAAGGCCAAGCAAGTTCCAAAGAGGAATACTAGGAGTATTCCAGCTGCTAAGAAGAACAAGGCCCCAGTGCCCAATGTTGCTGAAGATTCAGAAGAAGAAGGACATGTTCTAAGAAAGCTCAAGCCCAAGATAACAGACCACAATGATTGCCATCCTGTGGCTGAGGACATGAGAATCAGGAAGGATTCAGGGCTGAGACTTTGGAGAATGGAAGATCCATATGCTTCAAGAAGAAGAACTGATGTTGACTACAGGTTCCACACAAAGGAACAACAGGACTTCTATGAAACAATTCTGTTGGACAAGAAGCCCATAGTCTGTGACATGAGGTGGGTTGACTGGAAATTCATCAAGGAAAATGAACAACACTATCCTGGAGTGCAAGAAAGCTTTGTTGCTTGTGGAGTTGCAGATTTTGTTGGACAGAAGTTCACCAACTGGAATGATGAGCTTATCATGCAGTTCTACTCCACAGCACACTTTTACCCAGATGGAAGAATAGTTTGGATGTATGAAGGTACAAGGTACCAGTCCACTATTGAAGAATGGGCAAGTCTGATCAATGCCCCCAAGGAGAATGAGGGTGACCTAGACATTTATTCAAAGAAGAAGTTGGGTCACAATTCAATGGCTCACATGTACAAGGAAATTCCGGACAAGGCATTAGAGACTCACAAGTTTGGATCAGTTCACTTTCTCGTTGTCGGGGTTGCCAACCATAAATTGGATTCGAGGCACACTTTGTTGCCCAAGTCCGTGACCATAACATGATCAGAGGGCATGCCATCAACATGTTGCATGTGTTTGATGTGCCACAGAAGTTCAAAGTCATGAGCCTGATCATTGAAACAATCAAGAGGACTGCAGCAGATCAGAAGAGGAGCTATGGATATGCACCTCAGATTCAAGTATTGATAAACTCAAAGATGGGCACAGGAAAATATCAATTGGATAAGGAACACTTTCCACTTTATCCAGACTTTGAGGACAATGAGGTTGTCATGAATGAAGATGATCCACAATCAGTTCAAGCTCGGGAGAAGAAGGAGAAGGCAAAGAGGAGAAGGCTGCCAAGATGCCAACTCAAGAGGAGGCATCTGAATATTTCTTGAAAACCAAGCAGAGCAGCTTGGTTACTTGATAGCATCATCTCGAGGATTGAGAAGGGTTGGCCACCTAACTCAAAACCAGGAGAGCCTGGAAAGAATCATGGAACAAAAATTCTATGATCTAGATGTCAAGGTAACTAAGATTTAGTCGGTTGTGGAGCAACTGCAGGATGACATGCGAGGAGAGGAAGGGCAAGACTACCACCAATGTGTTTGCAGAGTGCCCAGAGCCCAAAGGTCATTGCGAGTGCAGTGATGACACTAGAGCAACAACTTCAGCACCAGCCACGCCCCTACAGTTCGGTGCAACCAGCTCCAAAGCACCAACACCTCCAGCTCCATCCACTTCAACTGAAGCCTTCATCCAAGGAGCCATCTCTACACCACCACCGGAAGATCAAGCACGAGTCGATCTAGCACTATGCATTTTCTATGAACTTTTTGGTAACTTGTTGCCAAAGGGGGAGAAAAATGTATAGATCATAGGCTTCGAGAGAGGGAGTGTTGCTTTTGTTTTGGTGGTTTTTCAATCTTTGTTTGCTTTTGGTTGAGATACTATGCTTGTGAGACATTGATGATCATGTGTTTGATCATAAGCTACACTTATGCATGCTTGATATTATCCTATCTATCTTATGTGATCCTCACTATGCTTGGTGATGAGTGCATGTATTCATTGTTTATTATTTTGGCGCTCCACCAAGATGTATGTGACATGGAAGAGTAACCCATGAGCCTAATTCATTGTGCATTTGCAGTCCAAAGCAAATCTAAAACTATGCACAAATTTAGGGGAGCTCTTGCTTATCACATACTTCTCAAAGCGGCGATGTTATTTAAATTTTATTATCATTTGTCGAAGCTTTGATCTATATGTTGTCATCAATTACCAAAAGGGGAGATTGAAAGTGCAACTATCCTAGGTGGTTTTGGTAATTCATAACAACATATAGCTCATTGAGCTAATGCTATTCCAAGACTATTGTTTCAGGAAAGCTCAATGAATGGCATGGCATGGATGATGAAAGTGGATCCTCAAAATACTAAGGACAAAGGATTGGCTCAAGCTCAAAAGCTCAAGACTCTTCATTTTACATTTTAGTGATCCAAGATCACATTGAGTCTATAGGAAAAGCCAATACTATCAAGAAGGGATGAGGTGTTGCTTAATGAGCCTCTTGCTTCATGTGCTTAGTGATATGCTCCAAAACCCTCAACTACTTTCCCACATCCACAAATGACCTAAACCTAAAGCCAAAATCAGTCACACCGATTCTTTCTATCCGGCGCCACCGATTCCAAAAGTCATAGCCACTACCACAAACCCTAAGCAAATCGGTCTTACCGATAGGGATCTCGGTCTCACCGAGATGGAGTTGCAATCTCTCTGTTTCCCTTCGTAACGTTTCGGTCTAAACGAAGTGAGCGATCGGTCCCACCGAGATTGCAATGTAAACTCTCTGTTTCCTTTTTGTAACATTTCGATCTCACCGAAAAGAGCAAATCGGTCCCACCGAGTTTACGACCAACTCTCTGGAAAGCTTATTACCAAATCGGTCTCACCGAGTTTGTATGTCGGTCTCACCGAGATTACGTTATGCCCTAACCCTAACCGAATCGGCCTCACCGAGATGCATGTCATCCACGAAAATCACTAACGGTCACTAGGTTTACTAAATCGGTCCGACCGAGTTTAACGATTCGGTCCCACCAAGTTTGGTAAATTGTGTGTAGCAGTTAGATTTTGTGTGGAGGCTATATACCCTCCACCTCCTCTTCATTCGTGGAGAGAGCCATCGAAACGAACCTACACTTCCAACTTACCATTTCGAGAGAGAACCACCTACTCATGTGTTGAGGCCAAGATATTCCATTCCTACCATATGAATCTTGATCTCTAGCCTTCCCCAAGTTGCTTTCCACTCAAACCCTCTTTCCACTAGATCCAAACCCTATGAGAGAGAGTTGAGTGTTGTGGAGACTATCATTTGAAGCACAAGAGCAAGGAGTTCATCATCAACGCACCATTTGTTACTTCTTGGAGAGTGGTGTCTCCTAGATTGGCTAGGTGTCACTTGGGAGCCTCCGACAAGATTGTGGAGTTGAACCAAGGAGTTTGTAAGGGCAAGGAGATCGCCTACTTCGTGAAGATCTACCGCTAGTGAGGCAAGTCCTTCGTGGGCGACGGCCATGGTGGGATAGACAAGGTTGCTTCTTCGTGGACCCTTCGTGGGTGGAGCCCTCCGTGGACTCGCGCAGCAGTTACCCTTCGTGGGTTGAAGTCTCCATCAACGTGGATGTATGATAGCACCACCTATCGGAACCACGCCAAAAACATCCGTGTCTCCAATTGCGTTTGGATCCTCCAAACCCTTCCCTTTACTTTCTTGCAAGTTGCATGCTTTAATTTCCGCTGCCTATACACTCTTTGCATGCTTGCTTGAATTGTGTGATGATTGCTTGACTTGTCCTAAAATAGCTAAAATCTGCCAAACTCTAAAATTGGGAAAAGGTTAAGTTTTTATTGGTTAAGTAGTCTAATCACCCCCCCTCTAGACATACTTCAAGGTCCTACAAACGACCACCAGCAGGACGAGGGAGCTGGGTGCTTCCAGGAGCCGCGTGCGATCGCTTGCATCTTGGGCGGTGCACAAGCCCAGCCTCTCAGCGTATCTTCAAACAGTTTGTTCGCGAGGTGAACGTGGTTCTCCCCGAGCTCGAGGCCACACGCCCGCTCAGGTGGTCCCAATGTGCCATGACCTTCAACTCAGCAGACCAACTCAAGTGCGCAGTCACCGCAGGCGCACTCCCTATGCTGTGCTCCCCAGTCATTCTTCATGGTTACAACGTACTCAAGATGCCAGGAAGCAGAGGAATCATCACAGTCCCATATGAAGAGAGGGATGCGGTGTGCTCTCTTGAGCGTGCCTTTCAAGCCACAGCAATTGACGACCCCGACAACAGAACTGAAGGCCCTCAGGAGACCGTCCCCAAGCAGAAGTTGTCGCGCTGCGCGGGACCTCAAGGAGATGACGCCGCGTCAGGAGCCTCGTCAGGATCAGCGCCCGTTCCAGGGGCACCTCCCTCCATCGCATAGGAAGACACGCCTGGCGCCCTCCTCGGGCAGGGCTCGGGGGCTCTCTTTTGGAGGGCCTCAGACCTTGCCAACCTCACGAGGGAGGTGCTTGGGCACCACTTGGGAGCGTGCTTCACGGCATGCCTCCCTCAGGAGAGCACAGGGCAAGGAGTGCCCAACACCCAGGAGTTCATCACCAAGACCACCCAAGAATTGCAAGAAGCAAGAGCCATGCACGGCAACAGCCGCTCACAGGGCGCAGCACCCCATCTAGGTGAGGATCCCGGGCTGCGTCTCTGCGTCAACATCCCAGGGCTCAACAGGGCCGCATCTCAGGAGCGCTTCTGGCCATCACGTGCGGGCCGCTGTGAGGGCCCACCACACAGCTACGTTCGCATGCCCTTCGGCTTGCCGAGCGTGGCATCGGCCCATCAGCGCAACTTCCGGCAGGTCCTAGCATCTTAGGAGGCCAGGATCCACGCCGTTCAGGAGGAGATGGAGATGCTACTTAGGGAACCTCCTGAGCCCCCAGAGCCTCCCGAGGCTCAAGGTCCCGGTGGCTCATGAGGAGTCATTCCTTCAACGCGCAGCTTCGGCTACATCAACTCTACTTCGTCTACAGAACCAGGTGACACCTTCCAAGTTCGTTTAAGCTAGGAGCGCCCCTCGGGCTGCATTATTCCCAGGCCGCACGGGTCCGTCCCTGTGGCATGTATCCCTTTTGCTTAAGTCTTTAGCTTACCTTGCTGGGGGCGCCCCTCGGGCTGCATCATCCCCAAGCCGCTCGGGCCAGACCCAGTGGCATGTATCTTCCTACATTTATCCGAGTCGATCTGCTCTTTATGCTTACCCTGCCAATGGCTATCGCCTGCTCGATCATCGCCTCCCCGGGGCCTTCACACAGGCACGACGCTGGTGCATGGGTCCGTCCCTGTCGCAACCGACAAATCTGAGTGGTCGAGCTCTGGCTCGCGGCACACACCGCACACGTCACCTCATCAGGCCCTCGGTGCCTTCGCCTCACCTAGGGCAACCAACGGTAGGCTAACAGTTGTAACAGTCAAATGTGTTCCTTCTTGTGCCTGTTCACATGAGTCTCGAGGGAAGGATAGCAGACGACACCGCGAGTCTCCTTTTCCTCATGTGATCCGCTTGCGCGTTAAAAGGGGGGCTCCTGAGCATCGCGACTCAGGAGCTCTTACTAGCTCTCCAGCCCTCACCCCCTGGCCTTGTCCACGACATCGCGACCTGGCATACCAGCGGCGGCTGAGCTTGCTCGAGGGCCGGGACCTGAGGACGTAGAGCACTAAGGAGAGCACGGGTAAAGGAAACTTGTACAGGCCGGTCTGCCTATGCCGCACAAGTTGGCGCACAACCCTAGCGCAATGTTATGAGTCGCCACGAAATCAACAAGATAAGTCTTGCACCCGGGTGGACTAAGCGTTTAGGCCTAATGGTCGCTCACGCCTTGACGTAGCCCCGTTTTGGCCACGTTCACTCCCTTTCTCGCCTTACCATGGCTGCTTGAGCGCTAAGGGGGACCTCCTGAGCATCGCGCCTCAGGGGCTCTTACTGGACCACGTGCCGCGCACCTCCTGGCCTTGACCACGGAACGCAACCTGGCATACCAGCGACGGTTGTAGCCGCCTTGGGACCGGGACCTGTCAGCGTAGAGCAACAAGCTATCGCGAGGAAAGAAAGGGGGAACTGAGCCTTAACAGGACGTATGCTCACCAAGTTTTCATAATGAGGAAGATAAGCGCGAAAGACATTACAGACCCTTACAAGCCCCCACGGGGTGATCCGTGATCCTTCGCAGGGAACAAAAGCTATTACTAAGAGGAATCCTATCTGCACCCCCCCCCCCTCGTGGCGGACGCCATCATCAACAATGGTCCACGGGAGGCCGGCGCCAACCCCATCCAGATCAGCGGCGGCGTCTACTGGACCCCGCGGCCCTGCTCCAGGCGCGGCGAGAGCTCGTAGGGACGTAGCTGTCGTCGCTCGTCTCCGGAGTCTCGTAAAGCTCGGGAGAGCTACTGGACTCCCAAAGGCTGCTACTGCTGGAGTGCTCGCGAGCGCGATGCGCATCAACCTGGTGCTCCTCTCCAGAGCAGCACTCCAAGCGGCGGCCCTCGCTGTCGAAGACTTGAAGAACAGCATGGAGGCGCCGTCGTACTCGAAGTGGATCGCGAGGGCCCCCCTCGCACGGCAAACCCACGCGATCTCGCCCCAGCCGCGAGCCATAAAGTTCTTGCCGGTGGGGACCGCTTCGATCTCCGTTCCGATCACCGGGGCACTGCAGTCGGCGTGCTGTAGCCAGAGCTCGAGCGGCCCCCTCGGTGGCGTCACGTCGGAGAAGAACCGCGGGAAGCGGATCCAGGAGCTCGGAGGCATTGGTGCCACAGCACCAACTCGTGTGAGGAGTCAGCGGCGTGCACCCCAGGGGCAACGGCATGTGGCGCCGTGGCGCGCCGACCCTCTGCGTGGCGCGGGTGGTGCTGCTCGTCTCTCCGTCCTCCCGAGCCATCGGCTCGGGCGTACAAGGGTAGCGGGTACCCTGGTGGAGACCGCTCGCACCAGGGCCTCGCCACCACTTGCATCGCCGCTTCGTCACGGCGATGGATCGACCGCTTCTTCGGCGGAAGTGGCTCCGGATCGTCACGGGGAGCCTTCCCTTTCTCTTCGGCGGAAAACCTTCTAATGGGCGCCATTGTTGTCAGTAGAGGAGTGAGGAGGATGAAGCAAGAAAGCGAGGAGAAGATGGGCAACGGGGGATCTGCCCCCTCCCCATTTATAGCGAGAGAAGGCCAACCGGCGTCTCCCACGATCGCAGGTAATGATGGTTATCCTTGCATGTCGCAGGGACTCGTCAAATCAAGCAGTTGTCGAGGCAGCGTGGGGAAGCGGAGACGCCCACATCCAATCAACCGCCACGCGTCGACCGAGGCCGCAGGCTTTTGGGGCCCGTGGCGCTCCGAACTTGACCCTTGGCTTCGCCGCGAAGCCAAGCCCGAGCGCACCTTGGGCCCGGGGGCTACTTTCGGTGTTCTGGGAATGAGGGTCCCCAGACTTGCGTGCCTGCGGCCCACAGTGTGGCTAGGCAGCTGGCCATATGGCCCATCTTTATCAACAAGGCATCCAAGACCCTCACGAGGCAGACGATGCAAAACTTCCTCTGGAGTAGCCTAGCCAGGCAGGCTCGCGAGGAGCGGAGATATCAAGGCGGGGCAAACCTCACGAGGCACTCGTGACGTGAGCTATGACGAACGGCGCCAGGCGGGTGCCAGGCGGGCGACAGCGCGCACAGCGTCTCCATTTTCTCTTTTGTGCTAAGGAGGCAAGCGCAGACGAAGAGTACCGAGGCATCAGCCAAAGGTTGCCTTATTGGTGCAACAATACCAAGATCAGGAGGACGGCAAGGCGGAGGTCATCGTGGAGCCAAAGACGGCGTCACCCCAGGGCTTTTCGCACGCGAAGACCGCTTTTGTCAGGATATCTTGTACTAGCTGTCCCCCTTCAAATTTGCCCGCCGTTGTTGGCTCCCTTCCCGCTCAACATTTGGGAAGAGGACCAGGGCCTATATAAGTAGAGCTAGCCACCACAGAGAAGGGGATGAGATCCGAGCTTGATCCAACAGATCGAGAGCCTAGCCACAAGAACACCTCAACCTCAGGAGGCTGTTCTTCCCTTGTACTATTCATCATCAGCCCAAGAGGCAATCCAGCACCACCACACCGGAGTAGGGTATTACACCACAACGGTGGCCCGAACCAGTATAAACCTTGTGTCTCTTTCTGTGTTTTGAGTTCGTCGAGTTTGTCAGCAAGATCTTAGCGAGCTAGAGCATAGATCCGAGGAGCGAGACTTCGCGCGCACCCCAGTGTTCGAACATTAAGGGTTTGCCGGAACCCCACATCCGACACGCGCCGCAGGGGGCTCCCCGACGCCGTCCGTCTCTCTACCTCACCCTCCGCCAGCTACGGGCGACGTGGCCCATGGCGCGCCTCCACCACCTCTACCCCAAGACTGCACCCTGGCGCCAAGGCACGCGGCCCCGCCTCACGATCCACCACGCCCGATGCCCGCGCGCGAAGAGAGGAGCTGCCAAGAAATCCCTCGGCCGCGAGAAGCTGCACTTGCGCTCCCCGCGCTGCCTCGTCAAGACTGCGTGCTACCTGCAGTAGCGGCACGCGGGCCTCACCAAGACCAAGCTCCACCTCCGAGACGGGCCTCGGCAACCAGGGCCGGCTACCGCGCCTTCACCCCCGAGCTGCATAGCGTCGCCTGGCCAGGTAAGTTCAAGCCGGATCTACCTCCTCGCTACAACGGCACCGCCGACCCCCCGGAGTTCCTGCAGCTCTACGAGCTGAGCATCGAAGCAGCCAACGGCGACGAGAAAGTCATGGCGAACTGGTTCCCTATGGCTCTCAAGGATGGTGCCCACTCATGGCTCCTGAACCTGCCGCATGGCTCGGTCTCCTCCTGGCACGAGATGCGCGACCGCTTCGTCGCCAACTTCCAAGGCACCCATGACCGCCCACCGGCCGCGGGTGACCTGCGCCGCATCAAGCAACAACCAAGAGAGACCCTCCAGAAGTACATCCAGCGCTTCAACAACACTCGCCTCAAGACATGCACAGCTCCTCGCGAGGCCATCATCTTCATGTTCTCCGACGGCGTCCGTGACGTCAAGATGAAGGAAGAGCTCACTATCCACGAGGAGCTGTGCATGTCTCAGGAGCTGTTCAACCCGGCGACCTAGTGCGCAAGAGCTGAGGAAGGGTGCCTTTCCCTCCTCGAGCTGCCAGTTGCGGGCGCAGAGGAAAAGAAGGCCAAGGCCAAGGACGTGAAACACAAGGAAGCGGCCGTGCTCGTAGCAGAGCCCGACACCAAGCGGGGCAGAGATCAGCCTGAGTCATCCAAGAACAGCTGGCCATTCTGTGCCTTCCACAACCTGAACACCCACAATGCCAGTGACTGTCAAGAGCTCAGAGCCATCCGCGAGGGACGCTTCGGTCGACGCCCCGAACGCAGCGACCGTGGCTACGGCCATGGAGGAGGACGTGGCAGTGAACGCTGGGACGATCGTGGCCCACGCCAGGGGTGGCGTGACCGTCCTCGTGAGGACCGCTGGCAGGATCATCCTCGCGAGGGCGCCTGGAGAGACCAGCCTTGCAAGGATCACCCTCAGGGCAATGCCGGTCTTCCCCCACTGCCGCCACCGCCAAGGAGGAATGACGACCACCACCAAGACGAGGGGGGCTGGGGGCTTCCAAGAGCCGCCTGCAATCGCCTGTATCTTGGGCGGAGCTCAGGCCCTAACCTCGCAATGCATCTTCAAACAGTTTGCTCGTGAAGTGAACGCAATCCTGCCCAAGCTCGAGGCCACGCGCCCGCTCAAGTGGTCCCAGTGCACCATCACCTTCAACTCGGTAGATCAGCTCAAGTGCGTAGCCACTGCTGGCGCCCTCCCGATGCTTTGTTCCCTAGTCATCAGCAACGTGCAAGTCACCAAGACCCTCATCGATGGCGGCGCCGGACTTAATGTCCCGTCCGTCGACACATTCGACAACCTCCAAGTGCCATACGAGCAACTTCAGCCTACCAAGCCTTTCTCAGGGGTGACCGCCGATTCCACCACACCGATTCGGCAGGTCCGCCTCCCTGTCACCTTCGGGGAACGTAAGAACTACCGCACCAAGCTCATCGACTTCGACGTCGCCCATATCCGTCTGTCGTACAACGCCATCCTCGGGTATCCAGCCATGGCCAAGTTCATGGCCGTCACCCACCACGGCTACAACATCCTCAAGATGCCAGGAAGCGGTGGAATCATCACGGTCCCATGTGAAGAAATAGATGCGGTGTGCTCCCTCGAGCTCGCCTTCCAAGCTGCAGCAATCGACGATCCCGACAGCAGAAGTGAAGGCCCTCCGGAGCCCATCCCCAAGAAGAAGTAGCTGCGCCGTGTAGGATCTCATGAGGGTTGCGACGCAGCTGGAGCCTCGTCAGGATCAACGCCCGCTCCAGGGGCGCCTCCCTCCATCGCATAGGAAGGTGTGCTCGCGCCCTCCTCGGGCAGGGCTCGGGGGCTCTCTTCTGGAGGGCCTCGGACCTTGCCAACCTCACGAGGGAGGCGCTTGGGCACCACTTGGAGGCGTGCTTCGCGACACGTTTTCCTTAGGAGAACACAGGGCAAGGAGTGCCCACCACTCAGGAGTTCATCGCCAAGACCACTCAGGAACTGCAAGACGCAAGGGCCACGCACGGCGACCGCCGCTCACCAGGCGCAGCTCCCCATCCAGGCGAGGATGTCGGGCTGTGCGTCTGCATCGACGTCCCAGGGCTCAACAGGGCCGCATCTCAGGAGCTTTTCTAGCCTTCGCGTGTGGGCCATTGCAAGGGCCCACCACACAGCTACGTTCACATGTCCTTCGGCTTGCCGAGCGTGGCGTCAGCCCATCAGCAAACATGCGGCGTGTCCTGGCGGCTCAGGAGGCCAGGTACCATGCCGTCCTGGAAGAGATGGAGATGGTCCTCAGGGAACCACCAGAGCCCCCAGAGCCTCCCGAGGCTCAGGGCCCCGATGGCTCATGAGGAGCAATTCCTTTGACGCACGCCTTCAGCTGCACCAACTCTTCTTCGTTGACAGAACCAGGTGACATTTTCCAAGTTCATTTAGCTGGGAGCGCCCTCGGGCTGCATTATTCCCAGGCCGTGTGTGTCCGTCCCTGTGGCATGTATCCCTTTTTCTTATGTCTTTAGCTTACCTTGTTGGGGCGCCCCTCGGGCTGCATCATCCCCAAGCCGCTCGGGCCTGACCCAGTGGCACGTATCTTTCTGCATTTACTTAAGCTGGTTTGCCTTCTGTGCTTAACCTGCCGGATTGCTACCTGCTCGGTCGTCGCCCTCACGGGGCCTCCTCACACTGGCACGACGCTGGTCCATGGGTCCGTCCCTGCCACGTCGACAAACCAGAGCGGTCGAGCTCTGGCTCGCGGCACGCCTCGTGCACGTCACCTCACTTGGCCCTCAGTGCATTCGTCTCCTCACCAAGCAACCAGCGGCAGGCTGGCAACCATAACGGCAAAACCGTGTCTCCCTTTGTGATGGATTAATGGAACCTCATGAAGAAGACAGCGGGCGGCACCCCGAGCTTCCTTTTCCTTCGTGCAATTCGCTTGCGCGTTAAAAGGGGGCCTCCTGAGCATCGCGACTCAGGAGCTCTTACTGGCTCTCCAGCCCTCATCCCATGGCCTTGACCACGACATCGCGACCTGGCATACCAGTGGCGGCTGAGCTCGCTCGAGGGCCGGGGCCTGAGGACGTAGAGCACTAAGGAGAGCATGGGGAGGGGAAGACTTGTGTGGGCCTAACCTAGCTATGTTGCGGGGATCTGCGCACAGGCCTGGCGCATCGTGAAGAATCGACCCCGTGCCAGTGAGATAAGTCTCGCGCTCGGATCGGCTAACAGTTGGAACCTTAGGGTCGCGGTCATCGCAGCTCTCCCACGGCCACGTCGCCTCCCTTTCTTATCTTGTCGTAGCTGCTTGAGCGCTAAAGGGGACCTCCTGAGCATCGCGCCTCAGGGGCTCTCACCGGACCTCGGGCCGCACACCTCCTGGCCTTGACCACGGCACGTGACCTGGCATACCAGCGATGGTTGTAGCCTGCCTGGGGACTGGGACCTGTCATCATAGAGCAACAAGCTATCGCGGGGTTGGAAAGGGGAGACCGAGCCTTGACAGGACATGCGCTCACAAATTTTCATAATGAGGAAGATATACACAAAAGGGCATCACGGATCCTTACACACCCCCACAGGGTACCTTATGATTCTCCGCGGGAAACGGAAACGAGAACTAAGAGCAATCCAATCTACACCCCCCGTCGCGGATGCCATCATCAACAGTGGGCCATGGGAGGCCGTCGCCAACCTCATCCAGATCGGCGGCGGCGGCGGCTGGATGCCGCAGCCCTGTTCTGAGCCCGGCGAGAGCTTGGGGGCACGTAGCTGTCGTCGCTCATCTCCGGAGTCTCGTAAGGCTCAGGAGAACTGCTGGACTCCCAGGGGCTGCTGCTGCTGGAGTAGCCACGAGCGGAGCGCGCGTCAGCCTGGCGCTCCCCTCCAGGGCAACACTCCAAGCGGTGGCCCTCCGCATCGAAGGCCTTGAAGAAGAGCGTGGTGGCGCCGTCATACTCAAAGTGGATCGCAAGGGCACCCCTCGCACGGCAAACCCGCAAGACCTCGCACCGGCCGCAGGTCATGAAGATCTTGCCGGCGGGGACCGCTTCGATCTCTGCTCCAGTCGCCGGAGTGTTGCAGTCGGCATGCTGCAACCAGAGCTCGAGAGGTCCCCTCGGCGGCATCACATCGGAGAAGAACCGCGGGAAGCGGATCCAAGAGCTTAGAGGCATCGGCGCCCATAGCACAAGCTCGCGTGAGGAGTCCGCAGCGTGGACTCCCAGAGCGACCGCACGCGTTGCCGCCGCACGGCAACCACCAGCGCGGCGCGGGCGGCGCCGCTCGTCGCTCCACCCTCCTGAGACCTCGGCTCGAGCGTACAAGGGTAGCGGATACCCTGGAGGAGGCCGCTCGCACCAAGGCCTCGTCACCACCTGCATCGCCATTTCGCCGCGGCAATGGACCGGCCTCTTCTTCGGCGAGAGCGGTCCGGGATCATCTCGGGAGGCCTTACCCTTCTCTTCAGCGGAGAACTTTTGAATGGGCGCCATTGGTGGTGCTGCTAGCAATGGAGCAAGGAAGAAGAAGCAAGCAAGCAAGGAAGAGATCGGAGACGGGGGCTCCGCCCCCTCCCCATTTATAGCAGGAGAAGGCCAACCGGCGCCTCCCATGATCACAGGTAATGATGGTTTTCCTTGCATGTCACAAGGACTTGTCAAATCGAGTAGTTGCCGAGGCAGCATGGGGAAGCGGAGACGCCCACGTCCAATCAACCGCCACGCGTCGACCTAGGCCGCAGGCTTTTGGGGCCCGCGGCGCTCCGTACTTGACCTTTGGCTTCGCCTCGAAGCCAAGCCCGAGCGCACCTTGGGCTTGGGGGCTACTGTCGGCGTTCTGGGAACGGGGGTCCCAGACTTGCCTGCCTGCGGCCCACGGCGTGGCTATGCTAGCGGGCCTGTACGGCCCATCTTCATTCTCCGTCTCCTGCCGCCAACACCGCCACCGGCCCGGCGGGGAACAAGCAGCACGCATGCTCGCTGCACCCATCGGTGCGGAAGGACGGCCGCACCGCCACTCCATCACTGACCCCGACCGGTTCTTCGTCCCACGCACGACGCGCTCCCATGGATGCGCAGGCCGCGCTCCTCATGGCGCGCGGCCCCATGGCGCGATCCACCACGCCCGGCGCCCGCGCACGAAGTGAGGAGCTGCCAACAGATTCCTTGGCCGTGGGAAGCTGCACCTGCACTCCCCGCGCCGCCTCGCCAAGACCACGCGCCACCCACGGTGGCGACATGCGGGCCTCGTCAAGATCAAGCTCCACCTCCGAGATGGGCCCGGCAACCACGGCCGGTTGCCGCGCCTTCACCCCCGAGCTACGTAGCATCGCCTGGCCGGGCAAGTTCAAGCCGGATCTGCCTCCTCGCTACGACGGCACCGCCGACCCCGTGGAGTTCCTGCAGCTCTATGAGCTGAGCATCAAAGCAGCCAACGGCGACGAGAAAGTCATGGCGAACTGGTTTCCCATGGCTCTCAAGGATGGTGCTGGCTCCTGGCTCCTGAACCTGCCGCAAGGCTCGATCTCCTCCTGGGACGAGATGCGCGACCGCTTCGTCGACAACTTCCAGGGCACCCGCGACCGCCCGCCGGCCGCGGGCGACCTACGTCGCATCAAGTAACAACCAGGAGAGACCCTCCAGAAGTACATCCAGCGCTTCAACAACACCCGCCTCAAGATCCCCAAGGTCACGAATGAGGCCATCATCCCTGCGTTCTCCGACAGCGTCCATGACATCAAGATGAAGGAAGAGCTCGCTATCCACGAGGAGCTGTGCACATCTCAGGAGCTGTTCAACCTGGCAAACAAGTGTGCAAGAGCTGAGGAGGGCCGCCTCTCCCTCGTCGAGCTGCCAGCTGCGGGCGCAGAGGAGAAGAAGGCCAAGGCCAAGGACGTGAAGCGCAAGGAAGCAACAGTGCTCGCAGCGGAGCTTGACACCAAGCGAGGCAGAGATCAGCCCGAGTCGTCCAAGAACAGTCGGCCGTTCTGCGCCTTCCACAACCTGAACACCCACAACACTAGTGATTGCCAAGAGCTCAAAGCCATTTGCGAAGGACGCTATGGTCGACGCCCTGAACACAGCGACCGGGGCTACGACCGAGGAGGAGGACCTGGTGGCGGACACTGGGACGACTGTGGCCCGCGCTAGGAGTGGCGCAACCGGCCTCGTGAGGACCGCTGGCAGGATCATCCTGGCGAGGGCGCCTGAAGGGACCAGCCTCATGAGGATCGCCCCCAGGGCAACGCCGGTCTTCCCCCGTTGCCGCCACCACCAAGAAGGAACAATGAACACCATCAAGATGAGGGGGATGGGGGCTTCCAGAAGCCACGTGCTATCGCTTGTATCTTGGGCGGAGCCCAGGCCCCAGCCTCTCAGCGCATCTTCAAGCACTTTTCTCATAAAGCGAATGCAGTCCTCCCCAAGCTCGAGGCCACACGCCCACTCAGATGGTCCCAGTGCCCCATCATGTTCAGCTCTGCCGATCAGCTCAAGTGCGCGGCTACCGCTGGCGCCCTCACGATGCTGTGCTCCCCAGTCATCAGTAATGTGCAAGTTACCAAGACCGTCATCGATGGCGGCGCAGGGCTCAACGTCCTGTCCGTCGATATGTTCGACAACCTCCAAGTCCCATATGACCAGCTTCAGCCTACCAAGCCTTTCTCAGGAGTGACCGGCGGTTCCACCACGCCAATAGGGCAGGTCCGCCTCCCTGTCACCTTCGGAGAACGCAAGAATTACCGCACCGAGCTCATCGACTTCGACATCGCACACATCCGTCTGCTTTACAACACCATCCTTGGGTATCCAGCCCTAGCCAAGTTCATGGCCGTCACCCACCACGGCTTCAACGTCCTCAAGATGTCGGGAAGTGGCGGAGTCATCACGGTCCCATGTGAAGAAAGATATGTGGTGTGCTCCCTCGAGCGCGCCTTCCAAGCTGCAGCAATCGACGACCCCGACAACAAAAGCGAGGGCCTTCCAGAGGCCATCCCCAAGAAGAAGCAGTTGCGCCGCGCCAGACCTCAGGGGGTGGCGTCGCGGCTGGAACCTCGTCAGGATCAGCGCCCGCTCCAGGGGCGCCTCCCTCCATCGCATAAGAAGCCGCGCCCAGCGCCCTCCTCGGGCAGGGCTCGGGGGCTCTCTTCTGGAGGGCCTTAGACCTTGCCAACATCATGAGGGAGGCGCTTGGGCACCACTTGGAGGCGTGCTTCGCGGCACGTTTCCCTCAGGAGAACACAGGGCGAGGAGCGCCTACCGCTCAGGAGTTCATCACCAAGACCACCCAGGAATTGCAAGACGCAAGGGCCATGCACGACGACCGCCGTTCACAAGACGCAACTCCCCATCCAGGCGAGGATGCCGGGATGCGCGTCTGTATCGACGTACCAGGGCTCAACAGGGCCGCTTCTCAGGAGCTCTTCTGTCCTTCGCGCGTGGAACGCTGCGGGGGTCCACCGCACAGCTACGTTCGCATGCCCTTTGGCTTGCCGAGCGTGTCGTCAGCCTATCAACGCAACATGCGGCGCATCCTGGCGGCTCAGGAGGCCAGGCACCACGCTGTCTTGGCGGAGATGGAGACGGTCCTCAGGGAACCACCTGAGGCCCCAGAGCCTCCCAAGGCTCAGGGCCCTGGTGGCTCGTGAGGAGCTACCCCTCAGTCCGCGCCTTCAGCTGCCTAAACTCTCCTTCGTCAATAGAACCAGGTGACATTTTCCAAGTTCGTTTAGCTAGGAGCGCCCCTCGGGCTGCATTATTCCCAGGCCGCATGGGTCCGTCCCTGTGGTGTGTATCCTTTTCTTATGTCTTTAACTTACCTTGCTGGGGACGCCCCTCGGGCTGCATCATTCCCAAGCCGCTCGGGCCTGACCCAGTGGTGTGTATCTTTCTGCATTTACCCATGCTGATTTGCCTTCCATGCTTAATCTGCCCGATTACCACCTGCTCGATCGTCACCTCCCACGGGGCCTCCTTACACTGGCACGGCGCTGGTGCATGGTTCCATCCCTGCCACGTCGACAAACCTGAGCGGTCGAGCTCTGGCTCGCGGCACGCCCCGTGTGATACGTCTCCAACGTATCTATAATTTTGGATTGTTCCATGCTATTATATTATCCATCTTGGATGTTTTATTGGCTTTATTAAACACTTTTATATTATTTTGGGACTAACCTATTGATCCAGAGCCCAGTGCCAGTTCCTGTTTTTTCTAGTGTTTCAGTGTTTCAAAGAAAAGGAATATCAAACGGAGTCGAAACGGAATGAAACCTTCTGGAGAAGTTATTTTTGGAAGGAAAGCTACCCAATAGACTTGGAGTGCACGTCAGGAAAGAAACGAGGGAGCCACGAGGTAGGGGGCGCTCTCAACCCCTAGGGCGCGCCCTCCACCCTCGTGGGCCCCTCGTAGCTCCCCAGACGTACTTCTTCCGCCTATATATATCCATATACCCTAAAATGATCGGAGAATAGAATAGATCGGGAGTTCTGCCGCCGAAAGCCTCTGTAGCCACCAAAAACCAATCGAAACCCTGTTTCGGCACCCTGCCGGAGGGGGGAACCCTCACCAGTGGCCATCTTCATCATCCCGGCGCTCTCCATGACGAGGAGGGAGTAGTTCACCCTCGGGGATGAGGGTATGTAACAGTAGCTATGTGTTTGATCTCTCTCTCTCTCGTGTTCTTGATTTGGCACGATCTTGATGTATCGCGAGCTTTGCTATTATAGTTGGATCTTATGTTGCTTCTCCCCCTATACTTTCTTGTAATGGATTGAGTTTCCCCTTTGAAGTAATCTTATCGGATTGAGTCTTTAATGATTTGAGAACACTTGATGTATGTCTTGCCGTGCGTATCTGTGGTGACAATGGGATATCACGTGATTCACTTGATGTATGTTTTGGTGATCAACTTGCGGGTTCCGTCCATGAACTTATGCATAGGGTTTGGCACACGTTTTCGTCTTGATTCTCCGTTAGAAACTTTGGGGCACTCTTTGAGGTTCTATGTGTTGGTTGAATAGATGAATCTGAGATTGTCTGATGCATATCGTATAATCATACCCACGGATACTTGAGGTGACATTGCAGTATCTACGTGACATTAGGGTTTTGGTTGATTTGTGTCTTAAGGTGTTATTCTAGTACGAACTCTAGGGCTGTTTGTGACACTTATAGGAATAGCCCAACGGATTGATTGGAAAGAATAACTTTGAAGTGGTTTCGTACCCTACCATAATCTCTTCGTTTGTTCTCCACTATTAGTGACTTTGGAGTGACTCTTTTCTTGCATGTTGAGGGATAGTTATATGATCCAATTATGTTATTATTGTTGAGAGAACTTGCACTAGTGAAAGTATGAACCCTAGGCCTTGTTTCCTAGCATTGGAATACCGTTTACGCTCACTTTTATCATTAGTTACCTTGTTGTTTTTATATTTTAAGATTACAAAAACCTATATCTACCATCCATATTGCACTTGTATAACCATCTCTTCGCCGAACTAGTGCACCTATACAATTTACCATTGTATTGGGTGTGTTGGGGACACAAGAGACTCTTTGTTATTTGGTTGCAGGGTTGTTTGAGAGAGACCATATTCAACCTACGCCTCCCACGGATTGATAAACCTTAGGTCATCCACTTGAGGGAAATTTGCTACTGTCCTACAAACCTCTGCACTTGGAGGCCCAACAACGTCTACAAGAAGAAGGTTGCATAGTAGACATCAAGCAGTTTCTGGCGCCGTTGCCGGGGAGGCTAGGTAAGCGGCACTCACACCCCGTGAGCTAAGCTCTTTTCTAGCACCATTGCCGGGGAGGTGAGTGCTTGAAGGTATATCTTTAGATCTTGCAATCGAAGTTTTTTTTTCTTGTTTTATCACTAGTTTAGTCTATAAAAGAAAACTACAAAAAATGGAATTAAGGTTGCCTCATATGCTTCATCTTTTTAATGTCTTTTGTGAAAATGATGGGAAGGAAAATTGTGCTCAAGTGCTAGAAGAAGAATTACATAGAATGCTTGGCATAAAATATGTCAATGATGAGCATGATTGCAATGTTATTAGTATGAATTCTATGAATACCCATGATGCTAATGATATGCAAAGCCACAAGCTTGGGGATGCTATGTTTAGTCCCCCAAGTTTTGATGAGCAAATTTACTATGATGAAAGCATGCCTCCTATCTATGATGATTATTGTGATGGCACGTATGCTTTAAAGAATAACGATAACCATGAAACTTGTCATCTTGATCTTAATTTTCAATCATATGATAGTTATTTTGTTGAGTTTGCTCCCACTACTATTCATGAGCATAAATTTGCTTATGTGGAGATTAATAAATTTTCTATGCTTGTAGATCATGAAAAGAATGCTTTATGTGCTGGTTATATTGTTGAATTCATTCATGATGCTACTGATAATTATTATGAGGGAGGAATATATGCTTGTAGGAATTGCAATAATATCAAGTTTCCTCTCTATGTGCTTAAAATTTTAAAGTTATGCTTGTTTTGTCTTCCTATGCTAGTTGATTATTGTTCCCATAAATTGTTTGCTCACAAAATCCCTATGCATAGGAAGTGGGTTAGACTTAAATGTGCTAGTCATATTCTTCATTATGCTCTCTTTATGTTTCAATTTTTATCTTTTATGTGAGCATCATTGAAATCATCATGCCTAGCTAGGGGTGTTAAACGATAGCGCTTGTTGGGAGGCAACCCAATTTTATTTTAGTGTCTTGCTTTTTGGTTCTGTTTAGTAATAAATAATACATATATCTTCTGGTTATATGTGGTTTTATGTTTTAATTAGTGTTTCTGCCAAGTAGAACCTTTGGGAAGACTTGGGTGAAGTCTTTATGATCATGCTATAAAAAACAGAAACTTTAGAGCTCACGAGATTAGCTTCAACTTTTTACTGAAGAGTGATAATTAGTTGATTCTTTTTTCATATGATTAATAGACAAATTCCTCAGGTCCACCAATTTATTTTAGAATTTTTGTAGTACCATAAGTATACGTTTGATACAGATTACTACAGACTGTTCTGTTTTTGACAGATTCTGTTTTCATTGTGTTGCTTGCTTATTTTGATGAATCTATGGCTAGTAAAATATTTTATAAACCATAGATAAGTTGGAATACAGTAGGTTTAACACCAATATAAATAAAGAATTATTTCATTACAGTACCATGAAGTTGTGTTTTCTTTTGTTTCGCTAACGGAGCTCACGAGATTTTCTGTTAAGTTTTGTGTTGTGAAGTTTTCAAGTTTTGGGTAAAGATTCGATGGACTATGGAATAAGTAGTGGTAAGAGCCTAAGCTTGGGGATGCCCAAGGCACCCCAAGGTAATATTCAAGGACAACCAAGAGCCTAAGCTTGGGGATGCCCCGGATGGCATCCCCTCTTTCGTCTACTTCCATCGGTAACTTTACTTGGAGCTATATTTTTATTCACCACATGATATGTGTTTTGCTTGGAGCGTCATTTTATTTTCTTTAGCTTTTCTTGCTGTTAATAAAATACTAAGATCTGAAATTATTAAATGGGAGAGTCTTCACATAGTTGCATAATTATACAATTACTCATTGATCTTCACTCATATGTTTCAGAGTAGTTTGTTGTTTGCTCTAGTGCTTCACTTATATCTTTTAGAGCACGGTGGTGGTTTTATTTTGAAGAAATAGATGAACTCTCATGCTTAACTTAAATTATTTTGAGAGTCTTAAACAGCATGGTAATGTGCTTAATCCTAATATGCTAGGTATTCAAGACTAGTAAAAACTTTCTTATGAGTGTGTTGAATACTAAGAGAAGTTTGATGCTTGATGATTGTTTTGAGATATGGAGGTAGTGATATTAAAGTTGTGCTAGTTGAGTAGTTGTGAATTTGAGAAATACTTGTGTTGAAGTTTGCAAGTCCCATAGCATGCACATATGGTAAACGTTATGTAACAAATTTGAAACATGAGGTGTTCTTTGATTGTCCGCCTTATGAGTGGCGGTCGGGAACGAGCGATGGTCTTTTCCTACCAATCTATCCCCCTAGGAGCATGCGCATAGAGCTTGGTTTTTGATGACTTGTAGATTTTTGCAATAAGTATGTGAGTTCTTTATGACTAATGTTGAGTCCATGGATTATACACACTCTCACCTTTCCATCATTGCTAGCCTCTTCGGTACCGTGCATTGCCCTTTCTCACATTGAGAGTTGGTGCAAACTTCGCTGGTGCATCCGAACCCCGTGATATGATACGCTCTTTCACACATAAACCTCCTTATATATTCCTCAAAACAGCCACCATACCTACCTATTATGGAATTTCCATAGCCATTCCGAGATATATTGCCATGCAACTTTCCACCGTTTCATTCATCATGACACGCTCCATTATTGTCATATTGCTTTGCATGATCATGTAATTGACATAGTATTTGTGGAAAAGCCACCATTCATAATTCTTTCATGCATGTCACTCTTGGTTCATTGCATATCCCGGTACACCGCCGGAGGCATTCATATAGAGTCATACTTTGTTCTAGTATCGAGTTGTAATCATTGAGTTGTAAATAAATAGAAGTGTGATGATCATCATTTTCTAGAGCATTGTCCCAAGTGAGGAATAAAAAAAGAGAAAGGCCATAAAAAAAGAGAAGGCCCAAAAAAATGAGATAAAAAGAGAGAAGGGACAATGCCACTATCCTTTGCCACACTTGTGCTTCAAAGTAGCACCATAATGTTCATGATAGAGAGTCTCTTGTTTTCTCACTTTCATATACTAGTGGGAATTTTTCATTATAGAACTTGGCTCGTATATTCCAACAATGGGCCTCCTCAAGTGCCCTAGGTCTTCATGAGCAAGCAAGTTGGATGCACACCCACTTAGTTTCTTTTGTTGAGCTTTCATACATTAATAGCTCTAGTGCATCCGTTGCATGGCAATACCTACTCCTTGCATTAACATCAATCGATGGGCATCTCCATAGCCCATTGATTAGCCTCGTTGATGTGAGACTTTCTCCTTTTTTGTCTTCTCCACATCACCCCATCATCATATTCTATTCCACCCATAGTGCTATGTCCATGGCTCGCGCTCATGTATTGCGTGAAGGTTTATAAGTTTGAGATTACTAAAGTATGAAACAATTGCTTGGCTTGTCATCGGGGTTGTGCATGATGAGAGCATTCTTGTGTGACGAAAATGAGCATGACTAAACTATATGATTTTGTAGAGATGAACTTTCTTTGGCCATGTTATTTTGAGAGGACATAATTGCTTAGTTAGTATGCTTGAAGTATTATTATTTTTATGTCAATATGAACTTTTATCTTGAATCTTTCGGATCTGAATATTCATACCACAATTAAGAAGAATTACATTGAAATTATGCCAAGTAGCATTCCACATCAAAAATTGTGTTTTTATCATTTACCTACTCGAGGATGACCAGGAATTAAGCTTGGGGATGCTGATACGTCTCCAACGTATCTATAATTTTTGATTGTTCCATGCTATTATATTATCCATCTTGGATGTTTTATGGGCTTTATTAAACACTTTTATATTATTTTTGGGACTAACCTATTGACCCAGAGCCCAGTGCCAGTTCCTATTTTTTCCCTTATTTCAGTTTTTCGAAGAAAAGGAATATCAAACGGAGTCGAAATGGAATGAAACCTTCTGGAGAAGTTATTTTTGGAAGGAAAGCTATCCAATAGACTTGGAGTGCACGTCAGGAAAGAAACGAGGGAGCCATGAGGTAGGGGGCGCGCCCACCCCCCTAGGGCGCGCCCTCCACCCTTGTGGGCCCCTCATGGCTCCCCTGACGAACTTCTTCCGCCTATATATATCCATATACCCTAAAACGATTGGAGAACAGAATAGATCGGGAGTTCCGCCGCTGCAAGCCTCTGTAGCCACCAAATACCAATCGGGACCCTGTTCATCTACCCTAGTACGAACTCTAGGGTTGTTTGTGGCACTTATAGGAATAGCCCAACGGATTGATTGGAAAGAATAACTTTGAAGTGGTTTCGTACCCTACCATAATCTCTTCGTTTGTTCTCCACTATTAGTGACTTTGGAGTGACTCTTTGTTGCATGTTGAGGGATAGTTATATGATCCAATTATGTTATTATTGTTGAGAGAACTTGCACTAGTGAAAGTATGAACCCTAGGCCTTGTTTCCTAGCATTGCAATACTGTTTACGCTCACTTTTATCACTAGTTACCTTGCTGTTTTTATATTTTCAGATTACAAAAACCTATATCTACCATCCATATTGCACTTGTATCACCATCTCTTCGCGAACTAGTGCACCTATACAATTTACCATTGTATTGGGTGTGTTGGGGACACAAGAGACTCTTTGTTATTTGGTTGCAGGGTTGTTTGAGAGGAGACCATCTTCAACCTACGCCTCCCACGGATTGATAAACCTTAGGTCATCCACTTGAGGGAAATTTGCTACTGTCCTACAAACCTCTGCACTTGGAGGCCCAACAACGTCTACAAGAAGAAGGTTGCATAGTAGACATCACCGCGCACGTCAAATCATCAGGACCTCAGTGCCTTCATCTCCTCACGGAGTAACCAGCGGCAGGCTGGCAACCATAACGACAAAACCATGTTTCTCCTTGTGATGGATCACAGGGATCTCATGAAGAGGATAGCAGGCGGCACCACGGCCTTCCTTTTCTCTCGTGCAATTCGCTTGCGCGTTAAAAGGGGGCTCCTGAGCATCACGACTCAGGAGCTCTTACTGGCTCTCCAGCCCTCACCCCCTGGCCTTGACCACAGCATCGCGACCTGGCATACCAGCGACGGCTGAGCTCGCTCGAGGGCCGGGACCTGAGGACATAGAGCACTAAGGAGGGCACGAGGAGAGGGAGACTCGTACGGGCCTCACCTAGCTACGCTACGAATGTTTGCGCACAGGCCTGGCGCATCGCGAAGATTCGATCCCGAACTACTGAAGGTAAGTCTCGCGCTCAGATCGGCTAATCGATAGAACCTAAGGGTCGCGCTCGCCGCATCCCTGTTACGGCCACGTCATCTCCCTTTCTTTCCTTACCATGGCTGCTTGAGCGCTAAGGGGGACCTCCCGAGCATCACGCCTCAGGGGCTCTTACTGGACCTCGGGCCGCTCACCTCCTGGCCTTGACCATGGCACGTGACTGCATACCAATGACTGCCGCCTGCGCCTGGGACTGGGACTGTCAACAAGAGAGCAACAAGCTATCGCGATGTTGGAAAGGGGAGACCTATCTTGAATAGGACATGCGTTTGCAAATTTTCATTACAGGGAATATATGCGCAAAAGGCATTACAGATCCTTAAACGCCCCCACGGGGCATTTCTTGACTCCTGCAGGGAACAAAAGACGAGAGCTAAGAGGAATCCTATCTACACCCTCCCGTGGCGGACACCATCATCAACAGTGGGCCATGGGAGGTCGGCACCAACCTCATCCAGATCAGCAACGGCAGCGGCCAGATGATGCGGCCCCGCTCCGAGCATGGCGAGAGCTTGGGGACATGTAGCTGTCGTCGCTCGTCTTCGGAGTCTCGTAGAGCTCAGGAGAGTCGCTAGACTCCCAGGGGCTGCTGCTACTGGAATAGCCACGAGCGGAGCACGCGTCAGCCTGGCGCTCCCCTTCGGGGCAACACTCCAGGCAGCGGCCCTCCGCGTTGAAGACCTTGAAGACTAGCATGGAGGCGCCGTCGTACTCGAAGTGGATCACGAGGGCGCCCTCCGCGCGGCAAACCCGCGCAACCTCGCCCCAGCCGCGGGTCATGAAGATCTTGCCGGTGGAGACCGCTTCAACCTCCGCTCTGGTCATCGGAGAGTCGCAGTCAGCATGCTGTAACCAGAGTTCGAGAGGCCCACTCGGTGGCATCACATTGGAGAAGAACCGCGGGAAGCGTATCCAGGAACTTGGGGGCATTGGCGCCCATAGCACAAGCTCGCGCGAGGAATCCACGGTGTGGATTCCAGGAGCAACGGCATGCATCGCCATCGCGCGGCGCGGGCGTCGCTACTCGTCGCTCCGCCCTCCTGAGCCCTCGGCTCGGGCGTACAAGGTAAGCGGGTACCCTGGAGGAGGCCGCTCGCACCAAGGCCTCGTCACCACCTGCATCGCCGCCTCGTCGCGACGATGGACCGACCTCTTCTTCGGCGGGAGCGGCCCCGAATCGTCGCGGGGGGCCTTCCCTTTCTCGTCTGCGGAAAACCTTCAGATAGGCACCATTGTTGCCAGCAGTGGAGGAAGAAGAAAGCGAGCAAGGAAGAGATGGGAGACGGGGGCTCCGCCCCCTCCCCATTTATAGCAATAGAAGGCCAACCGGCGCCTCCCACGATCACAGGTAATGATGGTTTTCCTTGCATGTTGCAGGGACTTGTCAAGTCAGGCAGTTGCCGAGGTAGCGTGGGAAGTGGAGACGCCCACGTCCAATCAACCGCCACGCATCAATCGAGGCCGCAGGCTTTTGGGGCCCACGTCGCTCCGCGCTTGACCTTTGGCTTCGCCTCGAAGCCAAGCCCGAGCGCACCTTGGGCCCGGGGGCTACTGTCGGTGTTCTGGGAATGGGGGTCCCCAGACTTGCCTGCATGTGGCCCACGACGTGGCTAAGCTAGTAGGCCGTACGGCCCATCTTCATCGACAAGGCATTCAAGACCTTCGCGAGGGGCCAAGCCTCGCGAGGCGGACGACGCTAGACTTCCTCCAGAACGGCCGCGCTCGGTAGGCTCACGAGGAGCGGAGATATCGAGGTGGGACAAACCTCGCGAGGCTCTCGTGATGTGAGCCATGACGATCGAGACCAGGCGGGCGCCAGGCGGGTGCCAGCGCGTGCAGCGTCCTTGTTTCCTCTTTGGTGCTAAGGAGGCAGGCGCAGGCGCGGAGTACCGAGGCATCAAGCAAAGGTTTCCATATCGGTGCAACGAGACCGAAGACCAGCGGGACGGCAAGACGGAGGTCACCATGGAGCCCAAGACGGCGTCACCACCAGAGCCTTTTTGCAGGCGAAGACCACTTTTGTCAGGATAGCTTGTACTAGCTTTCCCCCTTCAAATTTGCCCGCCGTTGTTGGCTCCCTTCCCGCTCAATATTTGGGGAGAGGACCAGGACCTATATAAGTAGTACTAGCCACCACAGTAGAGGTCATCAGATAGTGCATCGAGTCCTCTACACACAAGTTAGACAAGCACAAGAACACCTCAACCTCAGGAGGCTGTTCTTCCCCTTGTACTGTTCATCATCAGCCCAAGAGGCAATCCACCACCACCACACTGGAGTAGGGTATTACACCACAACGGTGGCCCAAACAGTATAAATCTCGTGTCTTCCTGTGTTTCTAGTTCACTGAGTTCGTCCGCGAGATCTTAGCAAGCTAGGGCATGGATCGATAGGAGGGAAAGAACTTCGCGCGCACCCCAGAGTTCGAACCTTAAGGGTTTTGCTGGAACACCACATTCGACAAACAGAAGAGGAACATGCTAAAGAAGATCAAGAAGATATTGGATAATAAAATGTTTGTTGCGCAGTGAACACACATGCAACTCCTGATGTCTCTCTATATGTGGTGCACGTGCTTTTTGAAAGTAAAGTAGGAACATTAGCTGATCAATTAAACGTTATCTATTTTAGTAATATCAGCATCATATCAGATTCGTATTTGAGCAACAAGTTTGGAATTATGAGTGGCACATTGTTTAGCTTGATGGATTGAGGAGCATTGCTAAGCAGCTACGATGATGGTACTGAATATAAAGGAATGTCTGCATGCAAGTCGGGTGACTTTCGTCATTTGGGTCAGTCGACCATTTCAGGCGGTTGGATGAAGATCATATGTCTCCTAACCCTTATTCTTCCTCGTCTCGCCAAACCACTGGCCCCGACCCCCCCCCTCCCCTGAACCGCTCCCACCGCCTGTGTTCCTCTGCCACCCCGACCCCCACCCTCTCCCCCACCCGTGTCGAGTTTTCTTCATTCGACGAGGCCCCACCACCGCCAGACCACCGCCCCCACAACTACCGTTCCCACTCGAGCCCCTCCCTTGCCTCCGCTGAACTCCGGCGAGCTCTCAAAAATCGACTGACCCAATTTTGAAATTTAGTCTACTGTCATTTAACTAGTGTGGAATATAAAAGGAGAAAACCACAAGCATTGCAAATATAGTGTTGAGCGTGCCATGGCAAATCTGAAGGTGCAAACCGGACAAAGGCAACGTCGCAATCAATGTTTCCTTTCAACTAACAAGTAAGATCCTAAGTGATGGACAAGAAATCACAATAAAGTAGTGGCGATCTATTTTCTTGCTGCGATAAATAAGTTGAGCAGATACAAAAGAGCACTGCCACTGGTGCGGCGCCGTGTATGCATCTGCTGAGAATTTGACGGTACTGCGGTAGTGATGGCTGTCGGCGGCGTGGAAGCAGATCTAGGAGGGTAGACGGTGGCGGCGGGGGAAATATCCCTGCGCGGTGGATGAGACGGTCATAGGAGCGGCGCCGGCAAGGTGGACGATGGTGGGGATGAAGCGAGAGGACGGGATGCAAGGATCCTGGTCCAAAGTCGTGGATGAGAGAGGTCGATCTCTTGTAATGGACGAGGGAGTCAGGGTATCAGCTCCGGCATGGTGGAGGAGGACAGTGGTGGATGGGGTGGCGGACGGAGGAGGCTGGGGTGGAGAGGGTGTTTTGGCGCCCACCGAGTATGAATGGGTAAATGGAGGGAGATAGGAAGGGCGGAACCATGTCTTCAGGGCGCGCTTGTCTCAAATGCGAGGAAATTTACAAGCTTAGCCCTCATTTAAAATTGCCTACATCACAGCAATATTAGTCGGTTGGGGATAGGACGGTAATCTCGCATACACCAAATATTTGCCGACGGAGATTTTGGCCGACGAGAGTTTGTTTTGGCATCCGCCGTGTATGAATCGGGGAGGGAGGCGATTTTGGCCGAGGAGACACTGTGTTTTGGTGCCCACCGTGTATGAATCCGGGGAGGTGAGAGGCGGAGGCAGTTATGTCACATTTGAGTTAAATTACAAACCTGCCCCTATCAAGACCTATTGAAATCGAGCCGACATGTGTTGCGTGTCAGGGACATGCAGTAATTTCCATCTCCCATATTTTGGTTTCGGGCGTTTACTGTGAGTTTGGTTGCTTCATTCAATTTTTTGAGAGAAAGCTTGCATGTTTACCGTGCCAACTCAATTCCAATCCATTATGTATTCTATTTTTGTTCGGGCAGGATCCATTTTCGATTGGAATAAAATTATATATACATCATTTTTTATATACTTTCCAAAGCACAACGAAAAGTTCTGCTCCTTTATATATATAATATGATTTAGAAATACAATGATCTCAAAATCATAAGGTTGAATTCAAAAAATTTAAACCAAATTATGTTCTACTAAAATGTATGGATGAGTAATATCTACATATTAAATAACATAGATGCGCGTGAACTCATATGAGTATGCATGTTTGATAGATCAATTCTGGTTCGAGTATGAATTACATGTATCATCATCTCGAATTAAAATATCTGAATCCCTTTTGTGTTGACATTTTCTATACACGCAACTAAATATTTGAATCTCCTTTCACGCCCATCTCTCTCACATGCTCCTTCACGTAGCTATCACTCTCTTTTCTCCAGCTCACTCGCACGCTCACTTCATGTTTCTCCTATTTTCGCAAACATGGTCTCTCGACGTCTCCTTTGAGAAGTGTCACAATATCCCTATCATTATACATTACACGGTTTTCATTATCTCTCATGTCTCTATCGTTCTCTGGTATCACTAGGTACCTAAGTTTTCTTTTCACCGCCACACACACACACTCTCACTCGTCTTTCACTTTGTCTTTCTTTCTAGGGTTCTCTCACGCACCCTATATCTCTCTAGATATGACTCCTAGCACTAAAATTTCTCTCTCCCGCACACACAACATTTGTTGCGGTCTCCTTTCCATCTTCATCTTAGTTATAAAACTGACATTATTCGTTTGTTCACCGATCAGACAAACCCCCCTTTCTCTCTCTCTCACACACACACAACTCCGGCTTCCACTCCCCTTCCCGGCTACCGTCTCCCTCTCTCTCTCACACACACACACAAAAAACCCTCGCTTTCACACCCCGACTCGTATTTCTCTCACAAACATTGATCGAATAGCCTCCAGATAGGTTTATACACCCGCACACTCTTGCTTCCACTATCTCGTACATGTCTCTCTCGCGCTCCTTGTATCTATGTAGATTTTTCGTCCCTTCTTGAGACACGCCCTCTCGATCGTGCACACACACACTATCGCCTCATTTTATGGTGATACCTCTCACATACACACTCTTTGTGTCTTTGTCACACACGCACTCCATCCTCCTGCTCTCTCCCTCTCTCTCACACACACACCAAACATCCGGGTGAAATAGATAAAAAAAAAGTATCTTTTGCAAACAAAAGCGTTCAACTGTTCAACCTGCATCCAAAACTTGTGAAGAAATAACACTTATTGTGCTTTGCAAGAAATGATCTTTAAGAATTAGTTTTTGAGTATCGATTTTGTTTATTTTTTCTAGACCACCATGAATGTACTCCCTCCGTCTAGGTGAATAAGTCATCTTAAGTTGTGCACTGTGACCAAGAATGAGGGGAAAACGAGAGAACTTAATATTTATTTGCTAATTAATAGCATTGCATGCAATGAACTAACCACTGCATGTCGTGTTTGGTAGTCTTGAGTCATTGAATACATGCACGCCCCACATCTCTTATTGGTTGATATGTCAAGAAAAAAGAAACGAGGTGGGAGCTAATGCATCACGCCTAAGTGTTTTGGGATTATTTATTTTTCATAAGGTGAATTAGAGCGAGTATGTCGGCGTTCTGGGAATGGGGGTCCCCAGAGTTGCCTGCCTGTGGCCTGCGGCGTGGCTCAAGGGGGGCCCATCACGTCCCATCTTCATCAACACAAGTTCAAGACCCTCGCGAGGGGCCAAGCCTCATGGGCGGACGACAGGAGCTTCTCGTGCACGGCCTCATCAGGCTGGATCGCGAGGAGGCAGAGAGATCAAGGCGGGTACCTCACGAGGTGCCCATGACGCAAGCCATGACGCACCAAGGGCGCCAAAGGGATGCGCCCGGCCAAAGATGTCCTCCTTTCCTCTTTGGTGCAAAGGGAGCAAGCGCAGCGAGAGCATCAAGCAAAGGCATCCATTTCGTGCAACAAGACCAAGACCAGCCCAACGGCAGGAAGGAAGTCATTGTGGAGCCCAAGCAAGGCGTCACCACAGAGCCTTTGGCGGCGAGGACCAACTTTAGTCAGGATAAGTGTACTAGATGTTCCCCTTCAAAATGGCCAATTGTTGGCGCCCTTCCCGCTCAATATCTGGGAAGAGGCCCAGGGCCTCTGCCTATATAAGTAGAGCTAGCCACCATAGTAGAGGCATCTTGGATAGACACAGCTAGAAGCCAAGCAATCTAGATAGAGAGAGAGAGAAGGTGATTGAACTCCTCCTAGCAGTTCAACATCCAGCCAAGAACAGACCCTCGCGAGGCTGTTCTTCCTTGTATTGTTCATCACCATCAGCCCAAGAGGCAATCCACCACGCCACAAACTAGAGTAGGGTATTAGACCACAATGGTGGCCCGAACTAGTATAAACCTTGTGTCTCTTGTGTTGTTCCTTTCGTAGTTTAGATCCTAGCGAGGCGGCGGGGTGCAGGTAGGTAGAGGGCGAGATCTCCGCGCACACCCAGTGTTCGAACCTCAAGGGTCTGCGGAACCAGAAATCCGACATTTGGCGCGCCCTGTAGGGTGCGCTGAATTAAATCTTCCGTCGCCTGTTCTCCGTCGACCACCGCATCCATGTCTGACGCTCGTAGGGCCCGCGCCGAGCGCCGAGCCGCTCTTGCTTCCCGCGTCGCCCAGACGGCTCCCATCGACGGGCACCCTCGCCGTTCCCCGTCGCCTGCCGTCAACACCGCCACCGGCCAAGGGAAGGAGTAGCAAGCATCGCCCCAAAGATCCCTCCGTGAGGCGGGACGGCCGATGCTACCCCTCACTCCCCGGCTCGTTCTTTGTCTCGCGCGCTCAGCGGCGCCCCATGGAGGCTCGAGCTGCGCTCATCGCGCAAACGAGCTCCTGCGCTACCGGCCGGCCGACGACGCGTCACGAAGAGTGGCTCGACCGCGTCGCCGAGCTCGTTCGCGCCGCAGGGGGCTCCCCCGCGCCGTCTGTCCCGCTGCACCGCACCCCGCCCTGCGCGGGCGGTGAAGCTCCGGGGGCGCCTCAGCCACCTCCCCCTTAAGAAGGCGCCCTGGCCCCAAGTTGCGTGGTCCCTGGGCGGAACCCGCTCCGTCCGGCACCAGTGCGGCAAGAGCAGAGCTGCCAGGAAGTCCCTCGCCCGCAAGAAGCTGCCCGAGTGCTCCCCGCTCCAACACATCAAGACCCCGCGCTGCTCCTAGCTGCAGCGCATGGGGACCCGCAGGACCAAGCTTTTCGTCACCCAAGGCCTCCCATGGCCACAGCAGGCTGCCGTGCCTTCACCACCGAGCTGCGCAGCGTCGCGTGGCCCGACAAGTTCAAGCCAGACCTGCCTCGTCGCTACGACGGTACGGCCGACCCCGCAGAGTTCCTCCAGCTCTATGAGCTGGGCATCGAAGCCACCAACGGAGACGAGAAGGTCATGGCGAACTGGTTTCCCATGGCGCCAAGGACGGGCCCGCACTGCTCTGAACCTGCCTCGGCACGATTTCTCCTCGACGAGATGCGCACCGCTTCATCGCCAACTTCCAAGGTACTCATGACTGCCACCCTCCGTGGCGACATGCGCCGATCAAGCAGCAACCAGGGGAGACCCTGCAGAAATACATCCAACGCTTCAACAACGCACGCCTCAAGATTCCCAAGGTGACTGAGGAGGCCATCATCTCCGCCTTCTCCGATGGTGTGCGCGACATCAAGATGAAGGAGGAGCTGGCGATGCATGAAGACTTGTGCACTTCCTTGAGCTGTTCAACTTGGCGACCAAGCGCGCCAGACCGAGGAAGGGTCTCTCCTCCTCGAGCTGCTGCCGCCAGCACCGAAGAGAAGAAGCCCAAGGCCAAGGATGTGAAGCGCAAAGGGGCTGCCGTGCTCATGGCGTAACCGGATACCAAGCGGGCAGAGATCAGCCCGAGTCTTCCAAGGGCAGCGATGCTGCGTGTACCACGACCTCCACGCCCACAACACCAGCGAATGTCAAGAGCTCCGAGCCGCGAGAAGGAGGATCAGCCGATGTCCCGACCGCAGCGACCGGGCTACGGCCGAGGAGGAGGAAGGAACGCAGGCGCTGGGAAGACCGCTGCCCTCGCCAAGGGTGGCGCGACCAACTCGCGAGGATCGCTGGCGGGACCCGCCGCGAGGGAGGCTGGAGGATCAGCCTCGCGAGGATCGCCTGCAAGGCAACGCAGGCCTCCTCCTCCGCCACCGCAGCCAAGGAGAAATGAAGACCATCATCAGGACAAGGAGCTGGGGGCTTCAGGGGCGCAGCGTGATCGCCGTGATCCTGGGCGGAGCTCAAGCCCCACCTCTCAACGATCTTCAAGCAGTTCGCCGTGAAGTGAATGCAGTCCTCCCCAAGCTCAAGCCAAACGCCCCCTCAGGTGGTCGGCGTGTGGATCAGCTCAAGTGTGCTGCCATAGCCGGAGTCCTCCCGATGCTTTGCTCCCCAATCATCAGCAACGTGCTAGTCACCAAGACCCTCATCGATGGCGGGCAGGCTCAACGCCCTGTCTGTGGAAACGTTCAACAATCTCCAAGTGCCTTACAATCAGCTTCAGCCAACCAAGCCTTTCTCTGGGGTCACCGATGGCTCCATGGTCCCGATTGGGCAGGTTCGCCTCCCTGTCACCTTCGGCGCGCGCGACAACTACCGCACCGAGCTCATCAACTTCGACGTCGCCCACATTCGCCTGCCATACAATGCCATCCTCGGGTACCCAGTGCTGGCCAAGTTCATGGCCGTAACCCACCATGGCTACAACGTCCTCAAGATGCCAGGAAGTGGCGGAGTCATCATGGTGCCCTGCGAAAAGAAAGACGCGGTGTGCTCCCTGGAGCGAGCCTTTCAGGCCGCATCACTGGAAGACCCGTATCGCAGAAGCAGGAGGCTTCCCGAGACCGCCCCCAAGAAGAAGAAGACATCGTCCGGCCCAGCCCCTCAGGAGGCAGGCCCCTCAGGGTCCGCGCCTCCTCAGGGGGAACCTCCTTCTATCGCATAGGAAAGCGCGCCCGGCACCCTCCTCGGGCAGGGCTAGGGGGCTCCCCCTGGAGGGCCACCGACCTTGCTAAGGTCACGAGGGAGGCGCTGGGGCACCACTTGGAGGCGTGTTTCGAAGCACGTTTCCCTCAAGAAGGAGCAAGGCAAGGAGGGCCGAACCCTCATGAGTTCGTCAGCAAGATCATTCAGGAGCTGCAGGAGTCGAGAGTCATGCGTGGCAGCCGCCGCTTAACTGCCGTAGCTCCCCATCCAGGCGAGGATGGTGGGCTGCGCGTCTGCATCGACATACCAGGGCTCAACCGAGCCGCCTCTCAGGAGTGCCTCTGGCCCTCTCGCGTGGGGCGCTGCGAAGGTCCACCCCACAGCTACGCTCGCATGCCTTACGGCTTGCCGAACGCGGCTGCCATGCACCAGCGCCTCATGAGGAGCATCCTGGAGGCTCAGGAGGCCAGGCGTTCCGCAGCCCTGGTAGAGATTGAGATGGTCCACGGGGAGCCACCAGCGCCTCCGGAGCCTCCCGAGGCCCCTGAGCCTGGGGGCTCGTGAGGATCGGCTCCCGCAGCCCACCGAGTCTGCCGCACCAACACCCTTTCGTCTTCAATGCTATCGGTGACATCTTTCAAGTTTCATTTCCACTGGGAGCGCCCCTGTGGCTGCATTATTCCCAGGCCGCGTGGGTCCGTCCCTGCTACGTGTATCCCTTTTACTTCATGTTCCTAGCTTATCTTGTTGGGGGCGCCCCACGGGCTGCATCATCCCCAAGTCGCTCGGGCCAGACCCGGCGACATGTATCCCTCTTGTGTTTATTTCGGGTCATGCGTTCGATCCATCATGCTTGTTATTTGATGCCAATCCATGGCACCTTTTTCGTTCATGTTGACCGCTTGCACGTTAAAGGGGGGGTACCTAAGAATCGCGACTCAGGGCTCCTACTGGCTCTCCAGCCCTCACCCTCTGGCCTTGTCCATGACATCGCGCCTGGCATACCAGCGACGGCTGAGACCAGCTCGAGGGCCGGGACCCGAGGACGTAGAGCGCCGACATCTAACCAAATCTGCAGGAACACATGATAAGATAAGGCCCAGTGCAGCGAACCCGCTTGAGGTAGGGCCCGTGAGTCCCGCGGCCGGCTCACGGGTGCCCAGATACACCTCGTCAGCCCTACTGTGCCAGCCACGTGTCGCATGGGCTGTACACGCCCGGGCTCCTCCCGAGGGGAGCCCCTCCCACGCACTGGTGGAAGCACCATGCTCTGTTGGCTGGCGACACCGCCGAGGAGTGGCTATGCCTGTACACATACGGAAGCGGTATGTCTCGCTGGTGATAAACAAGCGAGGGTGGCCCCGGCTGCATCAACCTCAGGGAGCCCAGAGCTCAGTGTCTCGCCTCATCGCAACACCTCCCCTCGGGAGTGCCGAGGAGGCTGGGCATGGGGCTGCGCCTGGTCACGCCTGCACGACGCCACCCAGCCAGAGCCCCTCGGGCCTAGTTCGTCACAAGGCCCCTCCCCTGAGCGGAGCCAAGGTACGAAGGCCGCTTGAGCATCAAGGGGGCTCCCGAGCATCGCGACTCCGAGCCTAGCTGGTCACGTAGCCCTCACTCCTTAGTTCAAAGGCTAACGGCGGTTGAGGTATGCGTGGGGCCGGGCTCGCAGACGAGAACGGTAGATCCACCCACATCTCACCTCCCTACTTGTTGTTCGTGCGCTAAGGGAGACTCTGAGCATCGCGACTCAGAGCCTAACTTGTCACGTAGCCCCTCACTCCTTGGTCCCGCCCTGGTTTCGGTGGGGCTAACGGGCTACTAAGGTATTGCAATGGCTCACGGGCGAGAACATAAGCAAGTAGGAAGGAAAATCGCAAATTTCAAGGAATTCAAAAGCAAATATTACAATCCATAACAGTTATCACAACGCCAAATGCAAGTTTAAACGCCTCCCCGAGGCATGATACATGTGCAGGAATGAAAAGCAGAACAGGAGCCACAACGGAGTCACTTGTCTGTGGTGGAGCTGCGCGGAGCGGGTTCGCCTTGTGGAGCCGCAGGGTTGGCAGCGCCCCGCTTCGGCCTGGTGCTGAAGGCCCGGAACTTCCCCAGCAGAGCCTCCGCGCAACCCTTCACGGCCTCAGCAGCGGCAGCGGCAAGCTCGCCGCTCGCTGGCTCCAAAGAGTGTCGAGGTCGACGTTGGGATCGCGAAGGTAGACGTGGGTGAGGACCAGCGTCGGCAGAAGACAAGAACGCTCGGCCTCACCAGAGGGCCAAGGCCAAGGGAGACATCTTCAAGAGCGCGAACCAGGAAGGGAAGCAGCTTGGCGGGGCCGCCCTTGCGCCAGCCAGCCGGGCTCTCAGCTGCTATCGTGAAGCTCCTCAAGAAGGTGCGAGCCTTCACCTCCATCTTCGTGAAGGCCACGCGATCCTCGGCAAGGACCCGTGCCTTGCCGTCCAGCTCGACCTTCCTCGCCTCCAACTCTTGCTCCAGCACGCCTAGGCGTTCACGGCGCTTCTTGAGCTTGGCGTCCCGATCCTTGACGGCCACCTCGCGAGCTTTCATGGATTCCTCCTGCTCTTGGCGAAGGCGGGCCTCCTTGGCGAGCTGGTCCCGCAGGCCCTGCAGCTCGCTCTCCAGCGCCTTGCAGCGACCTCGGACATCGGCTACCTCCCCCAAGGACGGCCTGCTTATCCTTGTCGCAAGCCATCGAGGCCTGGACCAGCGCCGCCCGGATTGAAGCGTCGGAGCGAATCCAGCCAGAAGCCAGCTCCAAGCGCCCGGCCACCAGACGAGGGTCGGCGCCCAAAAGATACTGCCGCAGCCGGTCCAGTTCAGCAGCAGCACGATCCAGAATGGTAGGAGGAGTCGGAGAGACAGCAGCCGGTGGGGTAGGAGGAGAAGGCGGCAGCGTGACCACAGTATCCTGAGGTGGAGCCTGCTGCGCCCCAACGGCTGTGGTGGCAGCGTCAGGCAAGGGCACCTCAGGAGCCGCCTGGGCCGTGGGGGTTGAGCTCGCCCCAGCCGGCTCAGCCAGGCCTCGTGAGGACGACCGGGTAGGAGAGGCCCGTGCATCACGGTCACCTTCTTTCACGGGCGGAGGTGCTGCCCCAGACGGAACCTCAGGAGATCCCTTCGGCTTCTTTGCCGCGGGCGCCAGCCTAGCCAAGAGATACAGACGTCTAGCCTCAGCGATAAAACAAGAAATAAGATAGGAATCGAGCACTTACTGGTCATCGCTCGCGAGCTCGAGCAACCTCCGGCCATACTTGAAGCCCGAGAGCCGGCTACAAGGATCAGCCTCAAGGAGCTCGGGAGCAGGAGGTGCGCCTATGGATCGCCTCGGGGCCGGGGTAGAACCGCGGGGGATCAGCCCGGTCCTATCCTTCTTCGGGATCAGGGGCGAGCTCCCACCGCCCTGCTCATCATCATCCTCGTCGTCGTCATCGCTCGGTGAGAGGCGGAGAATGCGGGACTTGCGCCGAGGGAGGGGAGCCCTCGACTCTTCGTCGGTCGCCTCGGAGTCTAGCCCTCCTTCCCGCTCCCCTTCTCCCTTCTCCTCGCTGGAGTCGCCGGAGGACACATCCACTGGGTCCTCGGGAGCCTCCGCGGGCACGGGCCCGCCCCCGTTGAAGACGGGCATGGACTGCACTACCTGCTCCCAGTCGTCGCGGAGGAACAGGGGCGTAGGAGTGCCCTGCAACCTCGCCATGTCGCCCCCGACCTAAGATTGTAGAACCGCAGCCAGGTCTTCGTCGGCCAAGACCGTGGGGCTCGGGTGGGGCCTCCACATTGGAAGTGGGTACTGACAAAGCGGAGCCAGCTGGTGCTCCAGCAATTCCCTTAGTAGCGACGCGCCGGTCAGCTTCGCCACCGCCATGCTGGCCGGCCTCAGATCCATGTCCATCTTCTCCAACACCGGCCTTGCGCGGGGGTCCACGAGCTCCACTCGAGACCAATCGTCGGAGTGCGTGGGGTGCTCCGCGCACAAGATTAGCCGAGGGTGGATGCACCCAAAATCTACCAAGACCCACTTGCTCCTGAAGCCCTCAATCCTCTTCCGGGGGTTCGAAATGGCGATGGAGCTACCAGACTGCGATTTAAGCTCAGACACGCAGAAGGGAACCACGAGAGGTCCGGAGGGAGAAATAGTGGCGCAGCAGGGCCACCGAGGGCTGCACCACGTGAGCCTCACAATAGTAGGCGAAGATCGCCAGGAGGAGAACATAGTTGGGGTGGAGATGCGAGCTTGTAGCTTGTAATGGCGGAGGAGGAGAGAAGAACTCAAAAGGGAGGCATCGGACCGGCAACAATGGCGCTTACAAAGAGCGGATAGAAGGTGCTCCTTGGCCCTCGTGGAGGGCGGAGCCGGTCTTGAACACCTTCGCCTGCCGATGCCTGCGCCGCCGCCATCGGGCGCACCGGGCAAGGCTTGCCTCCGACACGCTCGGCGTAGTCCAGGCAGGCGCTGCACAAGCTCCGGCCGGGTTCGGCGAGGCGCCATGCCTTGCTTGGGCGCGCAATGAAGTGGATCTCAAGATTTCGGAGGCAGGAAGGAGAGGCGCAAGAAAGGGATCTCGAGCAAGAATCAGAGAAAGCAAGGGAAGCTAAGTTTAGGCCGACGCAGCTCCTTTATCAACTCGCGCGGCTGCTAAGGAGCCCACGTCCAATCAACCGCCACGCAGCGCCCAAGGCTACAAGCTGTTAGGGCCCTTGGCGCTCAGACTTGCCCTTCTCTGCTCGCGGCCAAGCCCGGCGCGCTTTTGCCCTGGGCTATTGTCGGCGCTTCTGGGAACGGGGTCCCTGACTTGCTCGCCTGCGGCCAAGGGCGTGGCTCAGGGGGGCCCATCATGGCCCATCTTCATCAACACAAGATCAAGACCCTCGCGAGGGGCCAAGCCTCGCGGGGCGGAAGACAGGGAGCTTCCTCAGGCACGGCCTCATCAGGCTACCTCGCGAGGAGGCGGAGAGATCAAGGCGGGGTACCTCACGAGGTGCCCATGACGCAAGCCATGACGACCAAGGGCGCCAGGCGGGCACCAGCCCGCGCAGTGTCCTCCTTTCCTCTTTGGTGCAAAGGGAGCAAGCGCAGGCGAGAGCATCAAGCAAAGGCATCCATTTCGGTGTAACAAGACCAAGACCAGCCCAACGGCAAGAAGGAAGTCATTGTGGAGCCCAAGCCGGCGTCACCACCAGAGCCTTTCGCAGGCGAGGACCAACTTTAGTCAGGATAAGTGTACTAGATGTTCCCCTTCAAAATGGCCAATTGTTGGCGCCCTTCCCGCTCAATATTTGGGAAGAGGCCCAGGGCCTGTGCCTATATAAGTAGAGCTAGCCACCATAGTAGAGGCATCTTGGATAGACACAGCTAGAAGCCAAGCAATCTAGATAGAGAGAGAGAGAGAAGGCGACTGAACTCCTCCTAGCAGTTCAACGCCCAGCCAAGAACAGACCCTCGCGAGGCTGTTCTTCCTTGTATTGTTCATCACCATCAGCGCAAGAGGCAATCCACCACGCCACAAACTAGAGTAGGGTATTACACCACAATGGTGGCCCGAACTAGTATAAACCTTGTGTCTCCTGTGTTGTTCCTTTCGTAGTTTAGATCCTAGCGAGGCGGCGGGGTGCAGGTAGGTAGAGGGCGAGATCTCCACGCGCACCCCAGTGTTCGAACCTCAAGGGTCTGCCGGAACCCGAAATCCGATAGAGTACAATAAGGTAGAGTCAGTAGGCTATAAGAAGTAAAGTAATATTTCTAATGCTTAGTTGGAGGAGAAAGTATAGGAGAGAGAATGTAAGCAGGCTCTCATGCAAGAGCCAGCTGCAGCACGTGCTCCTAGGCACTATGTGAGAGTGGAAAGTGGGCCATGTATTAGTAAGGTAGCATATACTTATAGCCAATTGTTATACATGTTGGCTATAAGTTGGCTATAGATGACATGGCACTTTCTTATAGTCAATAGTTGGCTATACTATTAAGTATTAACCATGCTCTTATACACCTAGACGGAGGGATTAAATCAGGATGACTTGGAGGGGGGCAGAGGAGATGTAAGAAATGGTTCATCATACTCCCTCCTTCCATGTATATAGGGCCTAATGCGTTTTACGAGACTAACTTTGACCACATGTTAGAGCAATAATATATGACATGCAAGTTACACAAAGCACATCATCAAATTCATACATGGAAGGAGCTTCCAACGATATAATTTTCACATTATACATCTCATATATTATTAATCTTATCAATAGTCAAAGGCAACCTCGAACAATGTATTAGGCCCTATATATATGGAAGGAGGGATTAAGTCTTTCACCATTACTGTAGTAAAAATTCTCAATTAATATCATAAATGGCAAGCAAGAACTCTAATGGAGCAAAATTATACATGGAAGATTCTAGACTAAACCATAAACGGATACACTTTTATTCAAGCGCGATACTCTAATAGAGCAAGATCATGCATGGAAGGTTTTATACTGTATAAATAAGAAGTCTCCACATGCTTAGACAACGGATTACATGTTGGGCAACGTAGCATGCAATTTAAAAAAAATTCCTACCATCATGCAAGATCTATCTAGGAGGTGCATAGCAACGAGAGGGGAGAGTGTGTCCACGTACCCTCGTAGACCGAAAGCGGAAGCGTTAGGTTAACGCGGTTGATGTAGTCGAACATCTTCGCGATCCAACCGATCAAGTACCGAATGTACGGCACTTCCAAGTTCAGCACACGTTCAGCTCGATGACGTCCCTCGAACTCTTCATCCAGCAAAGTGTCGAGGGAGAGTTTCGTCAGCACGACGGCATGGTGATGCGATCCGCGCAGGGCTTCTCCTAAGCACTATGACGCTATGAACGAAGGAGTAAACTATGGAGGGGGCAACGCACATGGCTAAGAGAATAACCGTTGTGATTTTGGGTGCCCCTGCCCTCGTATATAAAGGAGGAGGGGAGGAGGTCGCCGGCCCTAAGGGGCGCGCCATGGGGGGAAATCGAATAGGACTCCAAGTCCTATTCGGCCCCCTTCCTTTCTAACAGAGGGGGAAAGGGGAAGGAGAGGGAGAGGGAGGAGGAGAAGGAAAAAGGGGCGCCGCCCCCTCCCCTAGCCATATTCGGACTCCCCATGAGGGGCTGCCACCCCTTGTGGGCTGCCTCCTCTCTCCCCCATGGCCCATGTAGGCCTAATACTTCCCCGGGGGGTTCCGGTAACCCCTCGGTACTCCAAAAAATACCCGAACCACTCCGAAAAACCATTCTGGTGTCCGAATATTATCGTCCAATATATCAATATTTACCTCTCAACCATTTCGAGACTCCTCGTCATGTCCGTGATATTATCCGGGAATCCAAACAATCTTCGGTCACCAAAACACATAACTCATAATACAAATCGTCATCGAACGTTAAGCGTGTGGACCCTACGGGTTCAAGAACTATGTAGACATGACCGAGATACATATTTGATCAATAACCAACAGTGGAACCTGGATGCTCATATTGGTTCCTACATATTCTACGAAGATCTTTATTGGTCAAACCGTACGTTATTCCCTTTGTCATCGGTATGTTACTTGCCCGAGATTCGATCGCCGGTATCTTCATACCTAGTTCAATCTCGTTACCGGCAAGTCTCTTTAGTTGTTCCGTAATGCATCATCCTGCAACTAACTCATTAGTCACATTGCTTGCAAGGCTTATTATGATGTGCATTACCGAGAGGGCCCAAATATACCTCTCCGATACTAGGAGTGAAAAATCCTAATCTCGATCTATGCCAACCCAACAAACACTTTCGGAGACACCTGTAGAGCATCTTTATAATGACCCAGTTACGTTGTGACGTTTGATAGCACACAAGGTGTTCCTCTGGTATTCAGGAGTTGCATAATCTCATAGTCAAAGGAATATGTATAAGTCATGAAGAAAGCCATAGCAATAAAACTTAATGATCGTTATGCTAAGCTAATTGATGGGTCTTCTCCATCACATCATTCTCCTAATGATGTGATCCCGTTCATCAAATGACAACACATGTCTATGGTCAGGAAACTTAACCATCTTTGATTAACGAGCTAGTCAAATACAGACATACTAGGGACACTTTGTTTTGCCTATGTATTCACACATGTATCAAGTTTCCAGTTAAAACAATTCTAGCTTGAATAATAAACATTTATCATGATAGAAGGAAATATAAATAGCAACTTTATTATTGCCTCTAGGGCATATTTCCTACATTACATTGAGTGAAGACTAATGATGAACATTTGACTGGTAATGCATATGACCAGGTGAACCTCCTTGGAGTCCTCGTGCACCATCTTGGGGTGAAAATCATACCAGGCGTCTTCCATGTCCACATTGCCGGGAATGGAGCAGCTCGGCACAGTCTCAGTCAGCGTGATGGAGGCGGCGGGCGCCTCGCACTGGAGGGGCAGAATAAAGGAGCACACACCTATACACTGGCCTCGTGTCAGCATCAGCGGTGTTGCCCCTGACGCACACTATAGAGACGGGCCGGCAGCCTGCACGGGCCTCGCTAGTGCCCACGGTCAAGAGGAAGACGCTGCCGTTCTCCTCCGAGACTAGCAGGCGGCGGTGATCCTCCAGTGACTCTGGCATGGCGAACGGGTAGCACGTCTCGTACTTGATGTTCACTGCCGCGAGCCAGTAGTGATCGACGGACGGTTCCGTGAGGTGATGCACGAGGCACGCCGGCGAGCCCTCAAACGGTGGTATGCACTCATAGCAGTAGCAGGTCATGTGTGCGCATCTGGAACTATGCTCCACCGGCGAGTGTTGGTCGACGTACCTCTCGCAGCCGAAACTCTTGTAGATGCAGGTCACCTTGCAGGCATCGACCAGGCCGTCCATGAAATGGGAGTGGCTGTAGGGGACGTTGCGCCCGTCGAATGGAGCATAGGAAGGAGTAGCTTTAGGGGACGTTTCACCCGCCGAATGGAGCGCGGGAGGGAGTGGCTGTAGGGGACGTTGTGCCCGCCGAATGGAGCGCAGGAGTAGCACATGAGGTAGTAGATGGTGTCCTTACTAGTACTCCCTAGTCTCTACTCTCTTCTCTACTTCTCTACTCTACTCTTATAAAAAGACAGAGTTGGTGATGATGGTGTGCCTGCCATCGTGCAATATTGACCGCCCGATTTATATCTGACGGATAGAAAGCAAACTATGTGAATTTTGCAAAAAGATACCCGCACCTCTCTCCACATTTGCAGATAAGGCATTCCCTCGTTCATCCTTATCTCCCACAACCTCATTGTTGGGCAATTAAAAAAGGAAGCCTCTCGAACAATCTGGCTTGGTGGACGCTGCCGGCGTCGTCCATCCCCATGCCTCCGCTCAGTCCGACCACCTATCACCACCACGCGCCACTCTTCCTCACCTTATCTCTCCTCTTTCTCGGGATATCATTAGTTTTTACGCATGGGATTACTCCCGCATGGGTCAATCACAACAGGTGTTTTATAAAAGAATGCATCTTAATGTTCCGTGCAAGGCACGGGCATCTTGCTAGTTTGCATATAACTCAAAACACCACGTAGACATGTTCTTTGACCATTTTACAACTATGTTGGTATCATTGTTAGTGGTCAGCCGGTGCAAGTTTTAGCCCCGGGTGTTTTAACCTTTTTTTAGTAATGATATCTGGCGATTGTTCACCACGAGCCCAATCCTGGCGAATCCCACATAACCGTCAGATTTCCATCCGACGGTGGCATGTTTTTAAGCCATAGTATTTGAAAAAACCGCCACCCTTACACACATAACTGCATCGCGAGCGTTTGCAACTGCCATGTCTCCCAGCGAACGTTTTCTAGGGATTGCAGTTAGCACCGATGGCTGTTCGTAGTCGTTCCACGCTCGGTCATTGAAGTTTGTAACTATTTCAGATTAGAATATACTACTCCTCCGGTGCTAGTAGTAGAGCAGAGTCCTACTCCACGACTCTATATGCAAACTAGGGCATAGTAGTAGGTACTATAGGGAGTACTAGTACTGTCATCACTCAAGCAAGTTGTATGGCATCGAGATGACCCTCGCTGCTGGGATGTGTCTCATAAGTCAAGCGGCATGCTGTTGTCATCATCACCTGTCCACTTCCCATAGCACATATTCGCTTCTACATCTTCGTCCGCACATAATCGTCCAATCTTCCATCCCCGCTAAGGCGCCTCCCCACTCTTCCGAAACCCAAGCACTAACAATGGCAGAACCGAGCAGCGTCCACCGAAAGAGTGGCTCGAATTTGCTCCCCACAGAGGTAATCAAGCTCATTGTTTCACGTGTTGACAATCTCAGTACCATGCCGCTCGCCACATGCTCGTCGGGGCTGTACCGTTTACTCAAAGCCCTCAGGCCGGAGCTTTTTAAGCCAGCTCCTTGTTTGCCGATGTCACCGATCTTCGTAAACGGCGGTCATGCAAAGATAATGATCATATGGTGGTGAGCATCAACCCCCTTGACTGCGATCCAATCCCTGTCACCCTCAACTACATTAACAGTATGTACTGGGTCGGCATGAACACGTCTTGGATGGTGCTCGTTGATAGTAGCAGCAGCTGGATGCTTGTGGTGGTCTACAGCCGGTGATTGATCCCCCTTCCTTTGATTAACACTGCACTGCTTTGGCACCGCGGCTCAGAATACTCAGAATCTTACAGTAGCCAACATGATACCAAGTTTGATTTGCTCAATGTTGTAATCTGCCAAGTGCCCACAAGATCTGCGAATTATAAAGACTTTAGGCTAATTGCATTCTTCAACCACGGTCTCTCCTATCTGACAGGTCACTGTGGTAAGTGGATAAATCTGCACATCCATCGCAGGATCATACATCCTCCATGGTTCTCTGATGCCATTGAACATAAGGGCTTCTTTTATGCTGTGGACTCCTTCTATGGCTGGACGTATTGCTGGCCTACTCCAGTCATCGCTACAAATGGTTGTTGCAACAGTATGTTACTTTCCTATGATATCGTGATGGCTTGCTTATATTACTGTCAACATTTACTGAAAAAATATTCATGCTCATAACATACTGTTCTTAAGATTGACTACAGTACGAGCCCTTTTCTATTTGACCCCAACTTGATATGATGTTGTAGGCCGCCTGGTGTCCCTACCCATCCTAATCCTAGAACCTTTCAAAGAAAAGCGGCATGGCAGTTGCAGGTGGTTCCTGACTCGATCAGACGATTGTGAATGATTGATGATTGTTTGCATGTACCAGACATGTTGTTTCGCAGAATACAATCACAGCCACTGCAAGGTCTTTAAGCAGGATCCCACCTTCTCTGGGCCTTCTGGAATTTTTGATTGGAGGCTGGTAAGTAGCATTGGTACACGCTCTCTGTTTCTTGGACTAAATTATCCGATTAACCAGGAGATAACCGACGCCAAGGATCATGATGGCAGTGTGGTTTCATTCATCAAGCAAAATTGTGTCTACATAGCGTACCATGCGTCTCTCCATGCACCATACCCTGATATGTGCTGCCACGCTCTGCAGCCCAAAGTAGGAGAGAGGATCGCAAGTATCAGACTTTGACCTGCTGGCTCGAGTGTCCCCCGTCAGGCACCCATCTGGTTCAAGCCGTCAACCAATCTCCACAGCTTAATAAATAGTAACATCTAACTGAGCCGGTTAGTTTGATGCATACCCTTGGTGTAGTAGGATCTTTATTTAGTTTGATGCATACACTTGTTCTTTTTTGTAGCCCTTTCGTAATGATGGCTGATGTTTGGTTTGGAAGAGAGAGCTGTGTCTTTACTCTTCTGGCCTGCTTACTTCTTCTGTTGCACCACCAGCCCTGGTTGTTGCTGCTGTTGTTTTCAATGTACAATCAGTAGTACATTTCGTCTGTTGGTTGAATACATGTGTTGTCAGAATGACAAATACAATGTTTTGCAAGTCGTTGCACGGTCATTAGTGCCCCGTATCGTACGTAGCGCATACTATTTTTGGTATGGAACACATTTTCCACTTGTCGATAACATGCAGCCCACTGATGAAGGCCCAATAGAGGAGCCCATAATTAACTGGAAGGGAGGCTCTCACATGAATCCGGCCCAGGTACATGCTCATGGTCCCCTAAACATAAATAAGTAAATAAATAAATAGATAAAGCTAAATGCTCATGCACCAGTTCTTTAAATTCACAATTTGAAAAGTCAGATTTTAACAGGAGGATATTATTTCCTTTGAGAGTGTCGTCGCATTCAGTCGATATTATTCTTAGGCAAAGATAGCGACCGCTCCACCATTTTCTTCCTACAACCAGCGGACCCATGCAAATCATAGTCAACGTCGTAAATTGTTCCGGTCCATTTTTATTTTTTTGATAAGAATGCCCAACCCAGCCCAACACATTGACAACACCACTTTATCCTCCGCCTTGGTGCGCTCGCCGCGGCGCCGCCGTCCGGCCCTGTCAACATAGTGAATCGGGAGAAGACTGTAGTTGTGAGTATGACAGCATGGACCCACCAGTTCCACTCCCGAACATAAGCAAGCGCCTCTTTTACTACTCAGATGCACCCCTAGTTTTTTTACTCTAATCCACCCTGCTGATATCTGGGACCCACATGATTGTGAACATATAGTCAATTAACGACAGAATTGCACGACTTTTTTTAAGGATTAGTTTGGAGGAGCAGGCTATAAACTGGGTTGTGCGGTCTCTGTGGCCCGTCTAACAACATGACCAGCCCAACAGTTTTTTCTTTGGGAAAATAGGTAGCCTACAATTTATTTTTGAAAAATACCCAATCTAGGCTTATTTGTTTTCTCCGACTTACTGGGCTGCAAATCTTTCAAGACGAGGAGGGATGCATTCCGGCCTGGCCAAATACTATGGGCAGTATATCTTAAAAGTAATATCAAAGGGGTTGCAAATTCCAAAAAAAATTATAGCAAATGGGCAATTAATTTCATTTTGTGTTTTTGTTCTTCACTAATATTTTATATTTCATTGGATTTTAACATGACATAGTACTAATTTATTTTTAAATTTGTTTTAGTATGGCTACTAATTTTTGGATTAAGATTATTTTCTTCTCCAGCAAAAATATGCGAATTTTTAAATTTTTGCACATTTTTCAGTTCAATTTTTTAACTGTGGCACTGACCAGAAAATGGGAAGCAATTCTAAAAATGGAAAATGGGCTGCAATAAATTCCATATGAATTAGCAAATGGGAAGTAAATTGTAAAAATACTAGCAAACAGGCTGTACACGTCACAGATTTCGAGGCTGACTTGTTTACGCAAGGCTTTGTCAGTCAACACACGATTCTAATAGCAGTGACAGTTTGATGTCCATCCAACGGCCGACGTGCTTCTTCAAACTCTGATCTTCCTGCTCCAGCCGCCTAAACCAACGCTGACGGGACTGCCTGCTCCCTCCTCTTATGGCGAGCTGTGATGCCGCGCAGGCTTCACCGGCCCACTCTACTCCCTCCACTGGCATAGCCATCCCTCTACCCACCCGCACCTCCTGTTGTTCTCCGGTGAGTCAGCCTCACGCCGCAGCCAAACCAGTCAACCATCATACTCTCCTCAGCGTGGGCATCCACTGCTATGTCTTCGCCAGCTCCGTGTCGTTCCTTTCCTAGGCCTCACAGTCGTCCACCGCGTTGGTGCTCTAGGCGTGGCGTGCTCAACATTCAACAAACGACAGCCATCGGAATAGGGATGTACGTGGAGAGGCTGATAGTAGGGACCCCCATGGTCCATGGCTGCACGCAAGCAACTGCCTCCTTATTACGTGAAAATATGATTCCTCCCACTAACATCTGGGGCGCACCGGTTCGGAGGCTGACATGTGGGCCTACTAAGTTGACGCGTACGCAGGGCTTTGTCAACTTAGTCAACAAACGATTCTAGCAGCAGCGACCGTTGGACTTTAATCAAACGGTCCTGCTGCTTCTTCAATCGCTGCTCTTCTTGCACCAGCCGCCCAAACCAGCGCCGGCGAGACCACCTGCCCCCGCCTCTAGTGGCCGGCTGTGCTGTCGTGCAGGCCTTACCGCCCCACCCTACTCCCACCGCTGGCCAGGCCATCCCTCTACCGTCTACTCACCCACAACCCGTTCTATTCTGCCGCGACGGCAACCTCACACCGCAGCCGAACCAGTCAACCCTCGTACTCCTCTCCGCGTGGGCATCCACTGCCGCGTCTTCCCCGGCTCTGTGCCGTCCCCTTCCAGGCCTCGCCGTCATCCACCGCCTTGGTGCTCTCGGCGCGACGTGGTCAACATGGTCAAGGAATGACTTCCATCGGAAGAGTAATGTACGTGGAGAGACTGATAGCTGGGTCCACGGCCGCAGCAAGGAAGTGCAACATTATTACGCGTAAAATAATTATTCCTCCACCTGACGGCAGGGACCCACCAGACGGGCCATCATATTTCACAAAAAAAATGTTTCCCATCTGACAGCTGGGACCCACCAGCTATATCTTCGCATGCAAGGAAGTGCCTCCTTATCCTCCCTGACAGTCGGGACCCACCTGGTCGAAGCGTACGTAGCGTTGTCAATCTGGTCGTGAATGTGTACGTATATACTAGTGATCGGTCTGTTTGCAGACTGCAGTGATGAACCGTGGCCGAGTAAGGAAGGGCATGTGTCGTAGTAGAGGCACAGACGTAGCATGTCACGCAGTCCAGTCAATATTGTGTACACGTACGTACAGCCAGGATGCAAGAAAGTAAATACGGCCACGTACATACATACGGGCGGGGTCTCGAACGCCTACTCGCGCATACATATGACCATGGCTCGTGTACATGGAGAGGCAGCGATCACGTCCTGTTCACGGCAGCCAACGGCTGGGTCGGAATGGAGAAACTGCGTCATGTTCATCGGGAGGCAACAAAATGCGTCATGTTCATCAGGAGCCAACCGGCTTGGCGGAACAGCCGAAACGAGGCCTAGCGTACCGCGGAACGGAGGAAATGGCCTAGTGTTCAACCGCCCTCGGTCAAAACGGAATCCTATTCACCGGGAGGGTTTTGGCATACCGCAAAACAGAGGAAACAGACTTGTGCTCGAGTGCCTACGGTCGAAACGGGGTCCTGTTGATCGGGAGGGGTGTGGCGTACCGCAAAACGGAGGAAACGGACTTCTCTTCGACCTCCTACGGTCGAAATGGGGGTCCTGTTCATCAGGAGGGGTGTGGCGTACCGCAAAACGGGACCCCATGGGCTACTGTTCATCCACCGTCTACTGCCTCGCTCCAGCCTCCATGGGCTATTGTTCATCCACCGTCGACCTCCTCCAGCCTCCACCTGCGACTGTTCATCCACGACGTCTCCCTCCTGCCTCCACCAGCTACTGTTCATCCAGTCTCCATCGCTCCTCCACCGGCTACTGTTCAACCACCCCTCAATGGGCTACTTTTCATCTAGCCCTCCACCAGCTACTGTTCAACCAGCCCTCCACGGGGTCTTTTCATCCAGCGGCAACGACCTCTACTATTACCACGTGGTCCTATTCATCCAACCCTCACCGGGAACTATTCATCCAACCCCCAACAACACTCACTGTTCATCAAGAGGCAACATGTTCGATCAGCTTCAGTTAGCAGCAGTAGTGAAGGAATCGCTCGATCGGGTTCAGTTAACAGCCAGATCGATCGGTCGCTCGGGTTCAGTAACGCGTAGCCTGCAGTGCAATAGCTTGGGTTCAGTAGGAGAACGCCTCGCTCGGGTTCAGTTAGAGCCCAATGCCTCGCACCCAGGCACGTACGTGTATGAAAGAAACGAGCATCGCTTGGCCCCGACCACCCACCGTAACCGGGAACCCCCTAATATTTTCCTCGCCCTCGCTTCTACCATGGTTTTTTCCGTCATGGACGGCCCAAAGAATGTCATGCAGCTACGTCTCCGGCCCGCCTAGGATGAAAAGCCCATTTTCTGTCATGATGTTTTGTCATAGAAGTAGGATCCCACCACATCTATTATGATACCGAGTTTTGTCACAATTATCGTCATAGAAGTGTCATAAGCATGACAGAAAAAATGTTCGGCCCAAAATGTCACGGATGTGTCTTTTTTTTGTAGTGCTGAGGCATTCATATAGAGTAATATTTTGTTCCAGTATTGAGTTGTAAGTAAATAAAAGTGTGATGATCATCATTATTAGAGCATTGCCCCAGTGAGGAAAGGATGATGGAGACTATGATTCCCCCACAAGTCGGGATGAGACTCTGGATGAAAAAAAAGAGGCAAAAAAAAGAAGAGAGCCCAAAAAACAAAAAACAAAAAATGAGAGAAAAAGAGAGAGGGGGGGGGCAATGCTACTATCCTTTTACCACACTTGTGCTTCAGAGTAGCACCATGTTCTTCATGATAGAGAGTCTCTTATTTTATTACTTTCATATACTAGTGGGAATTTTTCATTATAAGAACTTTGCTTGCATATTCCAATGATGGGCTACCTCAAATTGCCCTAGGTCTTCGTGAGCAAGCAAGTTGGATGCACACCCACTTAGTTCCTTTTGAGCTTTCATACACTTATAGCTCTAGTGCATCCGTTGCATGGCAATCCCTACTCACTTGCATTTGACATCAATTGATTGGCATCTCCAGAGCCCGTTGATTAGCCGCGTCAACGTGAGACTTTCTCCTTTTCTGTCTTCTCCTCACAACCTCCACCATATTCTATTCCACCTATAGTTCTATATCCATGGCTCACGCTCATGTATTGCGTGAAATTTGAAAAAGCTTGAGAACATTAAAAGTATCAAACAATTGCTTGGCTTGTCATCGGGGTTGTGCATGATGAAATACTTTGTGTGATGAAGATGGAGCATAGCCAGACTATATGATTTTGTAGGGATAACTTCTTTTAGCCATGATATTTTGAGAAGACATAATTGCTTTATTAGGCCTACACTTGCTACTATGGGCCCTTGGTCAACTGGTTATGGTATGAGACAGGAGCCCTCGAAGTTACAGTTAGAATTACTCAAACCACTGCAGGTCTTCAGTTTCATCAGCTACCAACCTCTTCTGGCCACATTCCTCCTTTAGTTGTTACTGAAGAAATCTCGGATATGGAGGTGGACCATACTCCAGTTATGCAGTTAACTGCAACATCAAGTTCCACTGACACTTCTCTGCCTGCAAGGTCAGCAACATCTGATACAGTGATTGCTCCCATGGAAACTGATCTTTGTTCTGCTATGCTCTTGGAAATACCAGAACAGGGGATGGATAACTTGAGGACTGACAACTTTGTTCCCAACCTTAACATATCTCAAGTGAGTGAGGACAATCACGATGAAGTTCAGACTGCTGAGTTGGCTACTCTGTATCACTCCACTGCTCTACTGCCTGCTACCACTAATGACAGCACTGTGCATGAGCACAATTCCTCTGCTTCTGTATCTCCTGGTCACAACAAGCGCAAAGGGAAAGCTCCAGCTCCTATTGACTACTCAGATGTTCGCCGTAGTACAAGGAACAATAAGTATGATGGCTTCAAAATCCACCAACCAATAGATAATCGTCAGTACAAATCCAGGGTGAAGAACATGGAAGTTCCATCAGCTCTGAACTCCACAACCCAACGCAGCAGTGAAGCAACAGAAGTGCAGAATCCACCACCAACTCCTATCCGAACAATGCAAGCAGTTGAGGTGCAGCTCTGTGCTATTCCAGAAGATGAACTCACTGCAGATGCACTTGCCATGGAGCCCGAAGAGAATTCTTTTCCTTCATCCTAATTTCCCCTGCTTTTACTTATTTTAATTGTACTTTTGAGCACTTGGAATGTCCTTTGCTAGAATGTACGCGGTCTTAATGCCACGGATAAGCAACTAGCCCTTTCGAATGCGATTACCTCGAGTGGATGCGCTGTTATTTTCTTACAAGAGACCAAAATGTCGACTTTTGATGCTACAACACTTAAATCTATTTTCCCGAAATGTTTCGATCATTTTGCTTACATTCCATCGCAAGGGGCCTCTGGCGGAATTGTAATGATACGGAATGGTTCTCTCTTTTCTGGTGATGTTATCTTTTCTGAACCGTTTGCACTTGGTATTCAGTTTACATCAAAGTAATCAGCACATAAATGGGGATTGATTAATATATACGGGCCATGCCAAGGAGAGCGCCGTGACACATACACCAAATGGTTGTTTGATCTAACTCTACCTTATAACAAAGATTGGTTATTACTAGGGGACTTTAATTATATTAGATCGCCTGACAATCGTAACAAACCTGGAGGTGATGTGCAAGATATGTTCATGTTCAATGGCCGATCTTTTACATGGAGTAACATGCAACAAGATCCACTTCTAGAGGAACTCGATTGGTTTTTTACTATGCTAAACTGGACGCTAAATTTCCCCAATACAATGGTCAAACCACTCGGCCGCTCGATTTCGGATCATGCCCCTTGCAATGTCATTATTCACACCAACATCCCCAAATCTAAATTTTTTCATTTTGAACATTTTTGGATAGCTCATCCTGGTTTCATGGACGTCGTTGCAACTGCTTGGAATAAACCCATCAAGCATGGTAAAAACAAAATGCAGCATCAAGTATATGCCAAAAGCTCAAAGTTGTCAGATATGCTCTTAGCAAGTGCACCTGACAAATATCTCATCTGACGATTGCAATTGAGAACACAAATAAGGCTATTCTTGAAATGGACACTATAGAAGAGAAACGAGTTCTGATAGTGCCTGAATCCAACTTCAAGAAGATACTGAAGAAACATCTCATACGGCTGCTATCTTATCAGAAGGAATACTGGAAAAAACGTTGTACGATCAGATGGATAAAATTTGGCAACAAAAATTCAAAGTTCTTCCAAGCTGCTGCTACAGAAAGATACAGGAGAAATTATCTTGCAAATCTAAAAACTCCTGATGGCTCTGTCATGGATGATCATGTTGGGAAGGAATCCATTCTATTTAACTCTTTCAAAGATCGCCTAGGCACTTCAAACCCACACCGTATGAAATTTGATCTGAACGAGCTCATCAATTCGGACCCCAACCTTGATCAACTCACTTTGCCATTCACACATGATGAAATTGATGCAATTGTGAAAGAAATGCCCCCTGATAAGGCACCCGGCCCGGATTGCTTCAACGGAGCATTTCTAAACGCGTGTTAGCCAATCATCAAGCAAGACTTCTATAACCTCTGTGCTGAATTTCATGCAGGTTCGCTCAACATTGAAAGCTTGAACTATGGCCACATCACATTGATTCCCAAAACCAACTCCCCGGAAATGGTGAATGATTATAGACCTATCATGCTACTCAACTATTGCTTGAAGATACTAACTAAACTGCTGGCCAACCGACTCCAAAGGATTATTCTTTGTCTAGTCCACTGTAACCAATATGGTTTTTGAAAGGGCGGTCCTTTCAGGACTGCCTCGCGTGGGCATTTGAATTCATTAACCAATGCCAAGCCTCGAAGAATCCAATCATTTTACTCAAACTTGACTTTGCAAAGGCATTCGACACAATTGACCATGCATCCATGATACATATTATGGAGAAAATGGGCTTTAATGCCAGATGGATCAATTGGATTAAGACATCTTTAATTCTAGAAAATCATCAGTACTCCTTAATGGTGTCCCGGGGAGGCAATTCCCATGCAGATGTGGTGTACGCCAGGGTGACCCACTGTCCCCTTTGATTTTTTTCCTAGCAGCAAAATTACTACAAGCAACAATTAATGATGTTATGCGCAAACAACTTGTTCAACACCCGTTTAATGATGACCATGCAACCGACTTTCCGGTGATCCAATATGCCGATGACACATTGGTAGTTACGCAGGCATGCACAACACAGGCCTGCTTGATGAAGGAGCTCCTCACAGATTATGCTGTATCTATCGGGCTACGCATCAACTTTCAGAAATCCACAATTGTGCCGATCAACACACCACCGGAGCTCTGTCAAAACCTAGCATCTATATTTGGCTGCTCAACAGCTTCCATGCCGTTCACATACCTAGGACTGCCTCTGGGAACAACCAAACCATCCATACAAGACCTCACCCCCATAGTATGCAAGGCCGAACGGAAGATAACAACCACTATGCTACTGATGTCGTATGCAGGGAAAATGGCATTGATTAACTCGATAGTTACATCGTTGGTTGTCTTCACCATAGGGACTCTTAGACTACACCCGAAAATTGTGGAACAGTTGGACAAGATTCGACGCCAATGTCTTTGGAGAAAACAAACCGATGATGGAGTGAAATGTACCTCTCTGGCAGCGTGGGATATGATATGCCATCCAAAGAAACACGGGGGGCTTGGAGTGCTCAATCTCCGTATACAAAATGATGCAATGCTCCTCAAATTCTTACACAAATTTTATAACTGACATGACATCCCCTGGGTACAATTAATATTGGGAACATACTACAGCTCCACCATCCCCCATGCTGTAGACCCGTGTGGATCCTTCTGGTGGCGCGAAGTAATGCAACTCAATCCCATTTTCAGAGGGGTTACCTCGGTCAAGATTCATTATGGAGACACGGCTCTATCCTGGAAAGACTGCTGGACACGCAATGTACTTTCAGATGCTTTCCCCAGGGCATACTCCTTCACATCCGCAGAAGATATGTCGGTCAGAGACTTCCTCCAAACCATGGACCTTCAAACAGTTTTTCACCATCCCCTATCAGTCCAAGCTCATGATGAGGTGAGGCAGATCCAACAGGAGACCATTGACACAGATCTCTGGCCAGACACATGATGTATGGTCCTATGTTTGGGGAAAAAAGGAGTTCCGAACCAAGGAATACTATGCATACTACTTCAGAGAAATCCAAGTGCACCATGCCTACAAATGTCTATGGAAGTCTTCCACACCCCCAAGCTGAAAGTTTTCGGATGGTTCCTCCTCTCTGACAGGCTCAACACACGAAACATGATGAGAAGAAGAGAAGACATTTTAACATTGGCAATAACTATGACTGTCTACTATGTGAAACCCACGTAGAAGAAACGGTGGAACATCTCTTTTTCCACTGCAAATTCAGCAAAGAATGTTGGGGGATCTTGAACATAAACTGGACCCAGCACACCAATAGATTCGAACTTATTGAGATTGCCAAGAAAAATCATGCCAGACCCATATTCATGGGCATATTCCTGGTTGCTGCGTGGAGTTTATGGAAGGAGAGAAATAATAACTTTCTCAGAGGGATCAAGCCCACAATTGCAGCCTGGAGACACAGGTTTAAAACTGATTTTGGGGCCCTGATCCATAGGGTGACTGAGAAAAAATAGCAGTTTATTACTGCCTTTGTAAACTCTCTAGTTTAGACTCTTACAAGACACTTGTTGTTTAAACCCCACCCCTTCTTTGTGGGTGTCCCCCCCCCTCCTGCATTGTAATTATATAACATTTGTATGAGATAGAAATACATATGCAGTACAAGCCTTTCCTACTGTTTACTTGGTCAAAAAAATTGCTTTATTTGTATGCTTGAAGTATTATTGTCTTTATGTCAAATTATAGACTATTGCTTCGAATCACTCATGTCTTACTATTCATGTCATGATTATATTATATGATCAAGATTATGCTAGGTAGCATTCCACATAAAAAAATTATCTTTTTTATCATTTACCTACTCGAGGACGAGCAGGAATTAAGCTTGGGGATGCAGATACGACTCCGTCGTATCTATAATTTTTTATTGTTTCATGCCAATATTCTAATACTTTCATATACTTTTGGCAACTTTTTATATTATTTTTGGGACTAACATATTGATCCAGTGCTGAGTGCCAGTTCCTGTTTGTTGCATTTTTTTGTTTCACGGAATATCCATATCAGACGACGTCCAAACGCGACAAAAACTGACAGAGATTTTTTTGGAATATATGTGATTTTTGGGAATTGGAATCAACGCGAGACGATGCCCGAGGGGCTCACAAGCCTTTGAGGCGCGCCCCCTACCCTGGGCGCGGCCAGGGGGCTTGTGTCCACCCCGTAAGGCAGTTGGTGCCCTTCTTTCACGAAAGAAAATATCCGGATAAAAATCGTGTTAAAATTTCAACCCAATCAGAGTTACGGATCTCCGGTAATTTAAGAAACGGTGAAAGGCCAAAATTTGGGAGCACAGAATCAGAAGGAAAAAGAGAGAGAGATTGAATCTCACAGGAGCTCCCGCCCCTCCGCCGCCATGGAGGCCAATGACCAGAGGGGAAACCCTGCTCCCATCTAGAGGGAGGCCAAGGAAGAAGAAGAAGGAGGGGGGCTCTCTCCCCCTCTCTCTCGGTGGCGCCGAAACCTCGGTGGGGCCATCATCATGACGGAGATCTACACCAACAGCTTCACCGCCGACATCACCAACTCTCTCCCCCTCTATGCAATGGTGTAACACCCCTTCTCCCCGCTGTAATCTCTACTTAAACATGGTGCTCAACTCTATATATTATCTCCCAATGATGTATGGCTATCCTATGATGCTTGAGTAGATCTGTTTTGTCCTATGGGTTGATTGATGATCATGATTGGTTTGAGTTGCATGTTTTATTATTGGTGTTGTCGTATGGTACTCTTCGTGTCGCGCAAGCGTGAGGGGTCCCCGTTGTGGGGTTTGCAATATGTTTATGATTCGCTTATGGTGGGTGGCGTGAGTGACGAAAGCACAGACCCGAGTAATTAGGTTGTTTGCGTATGGGAGTAAAGCGGACTTGATACCTTATAATGCTATGGTTGGATTTTACCTTAATGATCTTTAGTAGTTGTGGATGCTTGCTAGAGTTCCAATCATAAGTGCATATGATCCAAGTAGAGAAATTATGTTAGCTTATGCATCCCCCTCATATAAAATTGCAATAATGATTACCGGTCTAGTTATCCATTGCCTAGGGACAAATAACTTTCTTGTGACAAAAAGCTCTCTACTAAAACTAACTTAGTTGTTTCTTTATCTAAATAGCCCCTAGCTTTTATTTATGTGTTCTTTATTATCGTGCAAACCTATCCTATCACACCTACAAAGTACTTCTAGTTTCATACTTGTTCCAGGTAAAGAGAACGTTAAGCATGTGTACAGTTGTATCGATGGTCGATAAAACTTGAGGGAATATTTGTTCTACCTTTAGCTCCTCGTTGGGTTCGACACTCTTACTTATCAAGAAAGGCTACAATTGATCCCCTATACGTGTGGGTTATCAAGGCCACAAGCATGTTAGGCGCGCCCCTGGGGGGCTCGTCCTATAGCGGGATCGTAACATCCTCTTAGTTTTGTCAAAATTGGAGGCTTGTGGGCCCCTCGGGGGTCTCCTAACCCTAATTCTTGCTCTATAAATTCTCAAATATTCCCAAACCAACAGAAGTGTTCACCAAAATACTTTTCCATAGCCGCATGCCTCTGTTCCCATGAGATCCCATCTTGGGGCCTTTTCCGGCACCCTGTCGGAGTGGGATTCGATCGCGGAGGGCCTCTACATCAACCTTGCTGCCCTTCTGATGAAGCGTGAGTAGTTTACCACAGACCTACGAGTTCATAGCTAGTAGCTAGATGGCTTCTTTTCTATCTTTGATCTTTAATACAAAGTTATCCTTGATGTTCTTGGAGTTCTATCCGATGTAATATTCTTTTGCGGTCTATTTGTCGAGATCCGATGAATTGTGGATTTATGATCTGATTATATATGAATATTATTTGAGTCTTTTCTGTAACTCCTTTATGCATGATTAAATATCTTTGTATTTATCTTCCAATTATCGGTTTGGTTTGGCCAACTAGATTGGTTTTTCTTGCAATGGGACAGATGCTTAGTTTTGGGTTCAATCTTGCGGTGTCCTCACCCAGTGACATAGTAGGGGTAGCGAAGCACCTATTGTATTGTTGCCATCAAGGGTAAAAAGATGGGGTTTTCATCATATTGCTTGAGTTTATCCCTCTACATCATGTCATCTTGCTTAAGGCGTTACTCCGTTCTTATGAACTTAATACTCTAGATGCATGCTAGATAGCGGTCGATGTGTGGAGTAATAGTAGTAGATGGAGAATCATTTTGGTCTACTTGACACGGACATGATGCCCATATTCATAATCATTGCCTTGGATATCGTCATAACTTTGCACTTTTCTATCAATTGCTCGACAGTAATTTGTTCACTCACCGTATGATTTCTTTCAAGAGAGAAGCCTCTAGTGAAACCTATGGCCCCCGGGTCTATTTTCCATCATATATTTTCAGGTCTATAAACCAAAAAACCCAAAAATACCTTGCTGCGATTTATTTGTTTTTTACTTTGTTTTACGTTTTAGTAATCTTTTATATCTATCTCTATCAGACTCATCCCTGCAAGTGACCGTAAAGGGATTGACAACCCCTTTATCGCATTGGGTGCAAGTGTTTGATTGTTTGTGCAGGTGCATAGATTGGAGACTTGCTTATACCTACTACTGGATTGATACCTTGGTTCTCAAAACTGAGGGAAATAATTATCTCTACTTTGTTGCATCACCCTTTCCTCTTGATGGGAAAAACCAACGCAAGCTCAAGAAGTAGCAGGAAGAATTTCTGGCGCTGTTGCCAGGGAGGCTCTACATCAAGCCTACCAAGTACCCATCATAGACGATCATATCTTGCATTACATTTTTGCCATTTGCCTCTCATTTTCCTCTCCCCCACATCTAAAACGTTTTCAAAAAAATACAAATATATTTGCCTTCTTTCCGTTTACCTTTATGTCTTACCTGGCTTGTTTGCTTGTTCGCTTGGAATAATTGTGTATTCATTGAAAATCATAAACAAAAAGTTTATGGATCCTCATCCACTCGCTAATACTTTTAAGAGATCCAATTATGATGAACCAACTGCTAGTGATTTGTGTGCACTAGATTTCCTTTATGAAGTTTTGCTTTAAATTCGTGAATCTGAAAATTGTGATGAAGTGTTAAAAGAAGAAATTTATGAAGTGATTCATGATAGATCCTTGAATAAAAAGCATGATTGCAATCATGTTATTATAAATTATGTTAATGTCAATTGTGCTAATAATATACACAACCCCAAGCTTGGGGATGCTAATTTTGATATGTCCACTACTTATTGCAATGATCATGATTGGAGTGATTCTTCTGCTAATTTTGAATATGTTTGCTATAATTTTGAAAGTGGGTTTGGAAGAGTGTCAACTCTAGGTAACAATGATCCCACTACTTTGGAGAATGATCAATCTTAAATTTGATAAAAGTGGGTTTGGAGAGGTCATCACATTATTTGATGATAATCCCACTATTTTGGAAGAGTGTCAACTTTGCATGCATGTGGATCATGAAGAGAATATTTTATGTGATAGTTATATTGTTGAATTTTATTATGATCCTACATGTAATTATTATGAGAGAGAAAAATATGGTTTTAGAAATTTTCATGTTACTAAATTACATCTCGTTATGTTGAGATTGCTATTATTTCTTTCTTCTTCCTTGCATATGCTAGTTTTTGCTTGTATTGATAATTTTTTTGCTTATAAAATGCCTATGCATAGGATGTATGTTAGACTTAAACTTGATTTTCACATGCTACATGATGTTTTCTTCGTGTTCCAAGTGTTATCTTTCATGTGAGTATCATTGAAATCTCAAAGCCTAGCTAAAAGGCTTTAAACAAAAGCGCTTGTTGGGAGACAACCCAATATTTTTATTTTCTACTTTTATGTGAATACACATTATTACCTCTGTAGTAATTTTGTTTTGGTGTTTTAATTAGTGATTGAGCCAAGCAAGACCTTTGAGATTGTCTACGGTGATAGTTGATTTGATCTTGCTGAAAAACTAAAACTTTTGCGCCTAGTAAAACAATTTTAGAAAATCATAGGAACGTGATTTTGATCTGAATATTTTACAAAAGATTGATATGCAAATTTCCCAGGTTTTCCTAATTTTTCAGAATTTTTGAAGTTACAGAAGTATACGAAATTCCCTGATTGCTACAGACTCTTCTGTTTTTGACTGATTCTATTTTCTATGTGTTGTTTGCTTATTTTAATGAATCTATGGGTAGTATCCGGGGGTATGAACCATCGAGAAGTTGGAATAAAGTAGATATTATACCAATATAAATAAATAATGAGTTCAAAACAGTACCAAAAGTGGTGATTTATTTTTTATATACTAATGGATCTCATGAGTTTTCTGTTGAGTTTTGTGTTGTGAAGTTTTCAAGTTTTGGGTAAAGTTTTGATGGTGTATGGAATAAGGAGTGGCAAGAGCCCAAGCTTGGGGATGACCAAGGCACCCCAAGGTAATATTCAAGGACAACGAAGCATCTAAGCTTGGGGATGCCCCGGATGGCATCCCCTCTTTCATGTTCGATCCATCGGTAAATTTACTTGAGGCTATATTTTTATTCACCACATGATATGTGTTTTGCTTGGAGCGTCTTGTATGATATGAGTCTTTGTTTTTTAGTTTGCCACAATCATCCTTTCTATACTCACCTTTTGATAGGGACACACATGAATCGTGAATATTAGAATACTCTATGTGCTTCGCTTATATCTTTAGAGCTAGGCAGTTTGCTCTAGTGCTTCACTTATATCTTTTTAGAGCACGGCGGTGGCTTTATTTTATAGAGTTTTTTTAACTCTCATGCTTCACTTATATTATTTTGAGAGTCTCTAAACAACATGGTAATTTTCTTAGGTTATGAATTTAGTCCTAATATGATGGGCATCCAAGAGGGATATAATAAAAACTTTCATATAAAGAGCATTGAATACTATGAGAAGTTTGATTCCTTGCATTTGTTTTGAGATATAAAGATGGTGATATTAGAGTCATGCTAGTGAGTAATTGTGGATTGGTAGAAATACTTGTGTTAAAGTTTGTGATTCCCGTAGCATGCACGTATGGTGAACCGTTATGTGATGAAGTCGGAGCATGATTTATTCTTTGATTGTCTTCCTTATGAGTGGCGGTCGGGACGAGAGATGGTATTTTCCTACCAATCTACCCCCTAGGAGCATGCGTGTAGTACTTTGTTTCGATAACTTACAAATTTGCAATAAGTATGTGAGTTCTTCATGACTAATGTTGAGTCCATGGATTATACGCACTCTCACCCTTCCACCTTGTCTAGTCTCTCTAGTACCGTGCAACTTTTGCCAGTGCATTAAAACCCACTATATACCTTCCTCAAAACAACCACCATACCTACCTGTTTTGGAATTTCCATAGCCATTCCGAGATATATTGCCATGCAACTTCCACCGTTCCGTTTATTATGACATGCACCATCATTGTCATATTGCTTTACAAGATCATGTAGTTGACATAGTATTTGTGGCAAAGCCACCATTCATATTTTTTATACATGTTAGTCTTGATCATTGCACATCCCGGTACACCGCCAGAGGCATTCATATAGAGTCATACGTTGTTCTAGTGTCGAGTTGTAATTCTTGAGTTGTAAGTAAATAAACGTGTGATGATCATCATTATTAGAGCATTGTCCCATGTGAAGAAAGGATGATGGAGGCTATGATTCCCCCACAAGTCGGGTTGAGACTCCAGACAAAAAAAAAGAAAAAAAAAAGAGGCCAAAGAGCCCAAAATAAAAATATGAGAGAAAAGAGAGAAGGGACAATGTTACTATCCGTTTTCCACACTTGTGCTTCAAAGTAGCGCCATGATCTTCATGATAGAGAGTCTCCTATTTTGTCACTTTCATACACTAGTGGGAATTTTTCATTATAGAACTTGGCTTCTGTATTCCAATGATGGGCTTCCTCAAATTTCCCTACGTCTTCGCGAGCAAGCAAGTTGGATGCACACCCACATAGTTTCTTTTTGAGCTTTCATACACTTATAGCACTAGTGCATCCGTTGCATGGCAATCCCAACTCATTCAAATTGATATCTATCGATGGGCATCTCCATAGCCCATTAATACACCTAGTTGATGGGAGACTTTCTCCTGCTTATGTTTTCTCCACAACCACCATATTCTATACCACCTATAGTGCTATATCCATGGCTCACACTCATGTATTGCGTGAAAGTTGAAAAAGTTTGACAACACCAAAAGTATGAAACAATTTCTTGGCTTGTCATCGGGGTTGTGCATGATAAAACACTTTGTGTGATAAAGATGGAGCATAGCCAGACTATATGATTTTGCAGGATAACTTTCTTTGGCCATGTTATTTTGAGAAGGCATGACTGCTTTATTAGTATGATTGATGTATTATTGTTTCTATGCCAATATTAAACTTTTGTTTTGAATCTTCTGGATCTGAATATTCATGCCACAATAATAAGAATTACATTGATAAATATGTTAGGTAGCCAGTTTCTATTTTTTCCTTGTTTTTGAGTTTTACAGAAAAGGAATATCAAACGGAGTCCAAACGGAATAAAACTTTACGATGATTTTTCTTGGACCAGAAGACATCCACGGAGCTTGGAGAGGAAGACAGAAGATGGCCGAGGAAGCCACAAGCCTGCTAGGCGCGCCCCTGGGGGGGCGCCCTTAGGGCTTGTGGGCCCCTCGGGGGTCTCCTAACCCTAATTCTTGCTCTATATATTCCCAGATATTCCCAAACCAACATAAGAATCCACCAAAATATTTTTCCGCCGCCGGAAGCTTCTGTTCCTATGAGGTACGATCATGGGGTCTTTTCCGGCACCCTGCCGGAGGGGGATTCAATCACGGAGGGCCTCCACATCAACCTTGCTGCCCTCCCGGTGAAGCGTTAGTAGTTTACCACAGACCTACGGGTCCATAGCTAGTAGCTAGATGGCTTCTTCTCTCTCTTTGATCTTCAATACAAGGTTCACCTCGATGTTCTTGGAGTTCTTTCCGATGTAATATTCTTTTGTTGTGTGTTTGTTGAGATCCGATGAATTCTAGATTTATGATCAGTTATCTATGAATATTATTTGAGTCTTTTCTGAACTCTTTTATGCATGGTTAAATATTTTTGTATTTCTCTTCCAATTATCGGTTTGGTTTGGCCAACTAGATTGGTTTTTCTTGCAATGGAGAGGTGCTTAGTGTCGGTGTACAAAAAGAGGGGTACACTTTTTGTACCCCTATAATCTGCACGGCAGGCATCTGAGCATGGGCACCACTCAGACCGAAAGCAAGGCAAGGGAGGTGAGCCAAGGTAAGGCCGAAGCTCGAAAGGAGCAGAACGACACCAAGACCAAGACCACAAAGAGCAAAGGGGACGAAGCGGACCCCCCCGACAAGATCCTTGCCGGGGGCGGTTTTAGCAAACCCGGCAAGACCCTTGCCATGGAAGCTCGTCCCACACCTACGGAGCGAGTCACCCTTGAGTCCACTGCCCCCATGAGGCAAGGATTCAGGAGACATCCCCGTGGTGGCATGCAGATCTTCGTGAAGACATTCAAGATCAGATACACACTATAGAAGATGACGACCCATGGCGGGGTCCTAGCCAAGGAGGGCCACAAGGCCCCCGGCAAGAGCCTTGTCGGGGATGACAGCAGGCGCCATGGCAAGACCCTTGCCGGGGCTACGACGAGGCCCTCGCCAAGAACACCCGTAGGGCCACCACCAGGCCCACGCCAATCAAACCTTCACCGCCGTTCGCATGCAGCTGCCGACCCAACCAGTTGGGCAGGCACCTGCGTGGCGGCAAGCGGATCTTCGTGGAGACCCACCACTGCGCCACCTCAGCTGCCTGCCTGCCTACATGGCACCACGGGCACCGCTGGCCAGGGCGCGTGTCGACACGAAGGGGAGCGGCGACGGACGAGACATGTTTCTCCCCCGTCCCCGAGAAAGCAAGGACACCTAAGCAAGACGCATTAAATGCGCCTTGTCATGTAATGCGAGGGATAAACTCGCATCACTGTACCCTTTCCACCTCTTGTGTGCCACTGTGGCAACCCCTTTTCCTATAAAAGGAGGCCCAAGGCGACCAGGAGGAGGATTCGGCTTTTTGGAGCTCCTCACGCCCCATAGCTAGTTCAAGAACACAGATCAACATACCACCAAAGCAGGAGTAGGGTTTTACGCATGCTCGCGGCCCGAACCTAGATAAAGAGACCGTGTGCTATCTGTTTGATCCGCTCTTCTCACGACCCCGCGCCCCGCAACCGTAGTAGGGATTCTTGTGATCCCATAGGTGTCGTCCCCGCACCGACATCTTTGGCGCGCCAGGTAGGGGGCGCAGTTGTGAGAATCGGCTTTAGCAGTTAGCCCGGCACTCCTTCATCTTCGTGACCCTTGAATAAGATAGGAGGCCAGAAGATCGACACTCGAGCGATCGCAAATAGAAGCTAAGTTGCACTGAACCCTTATTTGTGTTGCCCTTCTTATTTGAGGTTATTCCCCCCGGAGATGTCGCGTCTTTGTATGAGAAACCTGCACGCCATGGGGCTCTCCCACGATCGGCAATGCCCTTGCCCTGTTTCGAGTCCACTCAACAGCTCAAGCGGCTGCGTCGAGAATGGTAGAGTAACCTTCCGCGATCGACAACGCCCTCGATTCTGACTCGAGTCAAGCTCGACAGTTCGAGCGGCCGCGTTCGGAACGGAAAGGTGGCTCATCCGGCAGCACGCTGCATTCGCAGGCCTCGGGATCCGTCCCCAAAACGCCGCTTAGGGCTTTCATACCGCAAGCCTACCCAATCGACGAGGGGCACACATACAAAGAGGAATTGAATGGGGAAATAACATGCATGAAAATTAAGAGTACTTCGAAGTTATATTACATCACGTCATAGCTGCGGTTCTAACTAAGGATAAAATTTATCTTGGTCGGGAACCCGCAGCGGCGAAGAGGAACGGGATGCTTAATCCCGGCGCTGGCCTTCCACCCTCTTGATATCGTCGATGTCGTTGGTGATGGGCTTGATGCGCTCCTTGAGCACCGTGAGGTCAACACTGTCCGGCAAGCTCTTCATCGAGGCCGCAAAGTCAAGGTCGGGATTCCAGTGCGCCACCTTGGTGAGGACCTTGGTCACGACCCTTCGGCAAAGTCGCCGGGCCTCTTCGGCCAGCGTGGCCGTTCTGGTAGAGTGGAGATAAGCCAAGGCTCCGAGGACGCCCTCGAAGAACTGGGTCAGCTTGGCGTTGACGGTCCCGCTGCACTCGGGAGCATACCTCACGCTTGGCAACCCCATGGTGGCCAATTGCAGGTGACCTCGCCGCGCGACGACCTCGGATGGCTGAACCACTTGTTCTCACCCACCACATATTCCTGGTGGAGGCGGCCTCGTTGCCCGCAGCTGCTTCTCCTCCTCGAGGCTCCTGGTCAAGGTCTCCTCCGAGCCCTGCTCTCCGACAAGATCTTCTCGAGACCCTCCAGCTTCAGCTTGAGGTCTCGATGGAGTCTCTCTGGCCGGAGAGCTCCCGCCCCTGCCGATGGCTGCTCCTTGCGCCTCTACCAAGGCGCGGTTGAGCATGTTCTTCTCGCCGGACAGCTTGAGGGCCTGCTCCTTTAGCTCGTCCCGCTCTGCTTCCAGCTCGTTCATCTTGCCAGCATGGGCCAGAGCCTGGGCATCGAGTGCCTCTTTGTGCCTCTGCTCCAGCTCGCGGGTCCGTCGCGTGACAAGGGCCTCGAACTCCTCATCCTTGCCGCGGAGCGTTGCGCTAAGCTTCGCTTCACGCGCGGAGAGGTCCTCTTCCTGAGAGTCCAAGACGGCTTGATGCTGGTTCCGGGCGGCTTCAGCCGCGGCGGCCAAGTTCGCCGCCTCTTCCTGGGCCTTCTCGACGTCGGCCATTTTCATGGTGAGCTCCCCATCGCGCTTGGCCAATTCCTCCTGAAAGGCCCTCTGCTCCTCGCGAGTCTGGTGGAACCAAGTCTGCGTCTCAGCGACGCGCGCCTTGAAGTCCACCTCCGCGTTGTCCACCGATGCCATCCTGGACTTGACCTAGTCCAGCCGGGCACGGTAGAGCGATTGGAGCTTCCGGAAGTCGGCCCCCATGGCGCGGAAAAGCTGCTCTTCTGGAGAATCGTCGCCGCCAATGCCCGGCTCATCAACCACCTCAAGCCCGTGGTGGCAAGCACTCGCCGTCAAAGGCTTCCGCTTGGGGCGCCGCTTGACGCCTCGAAGATGGGCGAAAAGATCGCCGCCCACCTTCGAGATATCTGCCGGGCCCGAGGTTGAGGAGGAGGGGCTGGTCACCCGCCACCTCTTCCTTGGCGGAGGCCTTGCCGGCCTCACCGGCAGGTCCACACTGGTGCCCTCGGCAGAAGCCTCGCTGTCGCCTTTGGCAGCCTCAGGCGGCGCCCTCAAGAGCACCCTTGGCGGCCGTCGTGGCGGCCTCATCAACATCTTTGGCGGCCTCCTCGGCGGCAATCCTGCTGGCCTCACTGGCGACCTCCTCAAGAATGTCTCCAACAAAGGTCCACGCCCTCCATGTCTGTTGAAGGAGGGCCTGGCAGCAATGGGGGCGATGAAGCCAAGAAAAGAAAAGGGAAAACAGAGACGAAGGACAGGCGACTCACCAAAGTGGCAGGTGTGAAGGAAGTCCCTCTCCGCCAAGATTTGGCGCCATGGCAGAGTCACCAGCACCAAGTTCCCTCTTCCTCCATGGGTGTAGGCTCCATGCCCGATGCCCTTGCTGGGACGCCCAGGCGGCGTGAGTCGATGGGGTGGTGTGTTAGGAGCAGCCCTCTGTGGCTCCTCCTGCTGCCGCTCCCCTCCTGCAAACCCGCAAGGTCAAGATCATAGCATCGAGCGCCTACCACATGTCGAGCAAGAAGAGGGTGACGAACTTACACTTGGGGCTGCGCCTGGGGCTGCTGTCCGGGCTGCTCAAGACCACCAGTGGTGTCTCTGAAGCCCAGCCTGGGACTGACCGCCGCCAAGGTCCTCGCCTCTTAGCCCTCCGGGCCAACGCCTCCGCCTCCTGCAAAAGCAAAATGGATCAAGACAAGCGACCCGATTCGGGAAAGGGGAAATGACAGTAAGGAACGGAGTACTTACTCGTCGTCCGTCTCCTCCTCTTCCACCAGTTTCCTTTTCCTCTCCGGGCTGAGAGACCCGAAATCAAAATGGAACTCCATATCATCATTCGAATCAAGCCTTCCGGAGGAGGTGAAGAAGGCGGCGGGGTTTGTGCGCGCCTGGATGAGAAAAGGGTTGTCGCCTTCTTCTTCTCAGCGGCCTTTGTCAGCCCCTTCGCCACCGTGGCCCTCGTGTGGCGCCCGGACCCCTAGGGTCAATTGAGGCCGCGTGGCCCTGCCGGGCCGGACCGGCTCGCCAGAGCCAGCCCGCTGCAGGACTCGCCCTCTTCCCCTGATTGGCATAGAGCCCGCCGCCACGTCCTCCTCCGACGACGACTCGTCGGCCGCGTCCTCGACAAGCGGAGCTCCAGCATCGACGCTGCTGACCTCCCTGGTGGCCGCCGCCCACAGGGTGAACTGCTCCTCCTCCGCAGCCATCGCGGCCTTGTCCTCTATAACGCCCCGGATCCGATGCGCCAGGTGTCCGCCAGTTATTCGCCGTCCTTGCCATGTCATTTTCTTGCGTGTTGCACTTTGCCATGTCATCATCTGCATTTCATATCATGTCGTCATGTGCATCTCATTTTGCATACGTGTTCGTCTCATGCATCCGAGCTTTTTCCCCGTTGTCCGTTTTGCAATCCGGCACTCCTATGTTTCCCGGCGTCCCCCTTTTGTCTCTCGTTGTGAGTGGGTGTTAAACTTTCTCGGAATGGACCGAGGTTTGCCAAGCGGCCTTGGTATAGCACCGGTAGACCGCCTGCCAAGTTTCGTGCCATTTGGAGTCTGTTTGATACTCCAACGGTTAACCGGGTAACCGTAAAAGCCTCCTTCTCTTTGCAGCCCAACACCTCTCCAAAGTGGCCCAAAACCTAGCAAACTCCCCTCCATGTTCCCGGTCGTTGGATCACGATCGTGTGGGCGAAAACCGCTCCTCATTTGGACACTCCTAGCTCCCTCTACCTATATATATGTGTGCCTTCCCCGAAATTCCCGCAGTCCAAAATCTAGCCAAACTCCTCCCCGCCGCCGGACATTTCCGCCTCCGCGCCGGACGCGTCCACCTGCCAGCCTCCACCTCACCCCGGCCAATAGCGGCCCGCCAACTCATCACCACCGCCGCCTGGCCAACCCATGCCGCCACGCCGGCGATCAAGCCCCACCACTCGCGCCAGCGCATGGAGGCTCGCTGAGCCCAGCGCAGGCTGCTGGGGCCCGTTGCCGCCGCCGCCTGCAGCGCCAGCCAGCCTGAAGCTCCTCCCGCCGCCCGCCAAGGCTTCCAGCCGCCGCCGCCTCCGCCGACCTCCGCCGCCAGCTCCGTCTCGCTGTCGCTGGTCTCATGAGCCCGGACGCGCCGCCGCTGCCCTGCTGGAGCCAGGCCCCGAGCCCCTTCCCGGACGCCGCCCGGCCGCGCTCTGCCTGCCCAACCTTGCCTCCGCTGGCCTCGACCCGCCTGCCGGCGCGCCTGTTCGCTCGCGGCGGCCCAGTTAGATCCGGCAGGAGCGCCTGATCCGCCTCGCTCCGACCCGGCCGGCCGCCTCTCCGGTCTCCTTCCTCCTCTCCGGCCAAGTCCGACCATGTTCCGGCCAACCTCGAAGTCCGCGCCCGGGTCAACTCTCAGATCCGGAGGTGAAATTCGTCCAAGTCCCGAGATATATTTGCATTTTCATGCTCTGTTCATCGCATCATAACTTGCTGCATACTCCTCCGTTTTGTACGTGTAATATGTCAAATTGTTCGCCTCGACGAGTACTGCATTTCATTCCATTTCATCATGTTCATTTGAGTTCATCTTGACGCCTGAATCTTTGTTGTAAGAGTGCTATATGATGTTAACCTGCTGAAACTGTTATAACTTGATGATTTGTCATTTTTGTTGCATTTGATGTGTGCATCTTATGAGTATGAGCTCTACATGTGTTTTGTGCTATGTCACTACATCTTCACAGAGGTGCAATCCATGTATTTTTGTAGGTCTTTTAGTGAGTGCTTCAAGCTTGTTAAGTAGGATACTTGCTGTTGCTGTTTTGCATGTCTGAATCTGCTATATCATGATGCTATGTTAACCTGCTGCTACAAGTCATTCTATGCATAATCTGGGGATGTTCACTAAGGATGTTTTGTTATACATGTCATGCTCTATCCATTCGTGCCTCTGGTTGCATTTATAGCCTGCTGTAACTTGTTGTAATCTTGCTCTCAAAGTTGCTAAATAATGTTGCTGTCAGCCTGTTAACTTTAAGTTCAATGTTGCCATGATTGTTGCTAGTGATCCATGCACTCTATGAACTTGCACTTGCCATGCTTAGTTTCATAAATATGTATTATTACTGTGTGTTGCCTTGCCATGCCATGTATTGCTCTATGGTGAGTGGTTCAAGCTCACCAACATGCCTACTTATCGTTGTTCCTGCCGTGTATGAATCTGTAATATAACTTTCCATGTTTACATGGGTGCCATTATATTTTCTGATCCTTTGTGGCTCATGGTCAGTAAGGGACGCTTGTTCTATGCATTTAGTAGTATCATGCCATGCCTTTGTTTGTCATGTTAAGTTCCTGTAACATGTCGTTTGATAGCTCTAAACATTGCAACCTGATGTTATTTCTGCTAAAGTCTGAAACTGTTATTATTTGCAATCTTGTCATGTGTGTTTGAGCATGTTCTAGTGATTTCTGGAGATAGCTCAGTGTTCATGTTTTGTAATGCTTTACCTGTACATCGTTCCCATGCCTTTTGTTCACATGATAAGATGCTGTAGCTTGTTGTTTCTATGCTTGCAATATGCCTAGTTGCTGTTTTGGACAGCATGTCCTTTAAACTTGTATAGGGTGTATGTGTTGATCCGTTGCTCCGTTTTGAGTGTGGTCTATATGAAACTTGCTTGATTTTGTATGTAGTTCCATATTATCATGTTGCATCCTTGTTTTGAGGTGTTTGCGTGATGTTTGGATGCATTTTGTATCAATGCCATGCTTATCTTGTTTTGCTCATATCTTCTAGGCCGTAGCTCCGAATTTAATGAACTTTATATGTAACTTGACTAGAATTTCGTGTAGATCATCTTGGTGCATCTTAAATTGCTGTTTAACAACTTGAACTTAAGGTTTATTCAGATCTGGACCAATTTCGAAATTTGCATATGAGGGCTTACCGGAATTGTTATATGTTGTTCCCGGCCTCATTTAAACTTGCTTTGATGTGTTGCTCTTGTTTGCATCATCTCTTGCCATGAGTAGCCTCATCTAGCCTTGTCATGCATCATGCTTGTTGTGCATCATGTCTTGTTCATGTGTGGTGTGTTTACCATGTTGTGTGCTTCTTCTCGATAGTTCCCGTTTCGTTGCGATCGGGAGGATTCGTTCGTCTACGCTTGGTTCGTCTTCGTGGCTTCATCTTCTTCATGGACTCGCTCTTCTTCCTTGCGGGATTTCAGGAAAGATGACCGTCACCTTGGATCTCATTACTATCATTGCTATGCTAGTTGCTTCGTTCTATCGCTATGCTGCGCTACCTATTACCTGTTTATCAAGCCATCCCAAATTGCCATGTCAGCCTCTAACCTTTGACACCTTTCCTATGCAAACCGTTGTTTGGCTATGTTCCCGCTTTGCTCAGCCCCTATTATAGCGTTGCTAGTTGCACGTGAAGATGAAGATTGATCCATGTTGGATTATGTTTATGTTGGGATATCACAATATCTCTTATATTATTAATGCATCTATATACTTGGTAAAGGGTGGAAGGCTCGGCCTTATGCCTGGTGTTTTGTTCCACTCTTGCCGCCCTAGTTTCCGTCATATCGGTATTATGTTCCCGGATTTTGCATCCCTAACGGGGTTGGGTAATTTATGGGACCCCCTTGACAGTTCGCTTTGAATAAGACTCCTCCAGCAAGGCCCAACCTTGGTTTTACCATTTGCCTCACCACCACCTACTTTTCCCTTGGGAGTCGCTCTCTCGAGGGTCATCTTTATTTAGCCCCCCCTCCCGGGCCAGTGCTTCTCTAAGTGCTGGTCCGAACCGAGCTGCCTGCGGGGCCACCTCAGGGAAACTTGAGGCTTGGTTTTACTCGTAGCTAGTCTTATCCGGTGTTGCCCTGAGAACGAGATATGTGCAGCTCCTATCGGGATTGTCGGCGCATCGGGCGGTCTTGCTGGTCTTGTTTTGTTGCTGTCGAAATGTCTTGTAGCCGGGATTCCGAGACTGATAGGGTCTTCCCCGGGAGAAGGAATATCCTTCGTTGATCACGAGAGCTTATCATGGGCTAAGTTGGGACACCCTTGCATGGTATAAACTTTCGAGAGCCGTGCCCGCGGTTATGTGGTAGATGAGAATTTGTTAATATCCGGTTGTAGTAAACTTGAAGAATACTCTTCTAAAATACACCAACTGTGTGCGTAACCGTGGGTGTCTCTTTTCGGGGTTGATCGAGAGGAGAACACGGTTCTTGGGTTATGTCTGACGTAAGTAGGAGTTCAGGATCACTTCTTGACCATTACTAGTTGACGACCGTTCCTTTGTTTCTCTTCTCGCTCTCATTTGCGTATGTTAGCCACCATATATGCTTAGCCGCTGCTGCAACCTCACCACTTTACCCCTTCCTTTCCCTTTAAGCTTTGCTAGTCTTGATACCCATGGTAATGGGATTGCTGAGTCCTCGTGGCTCACACATTACTACAACAATAGTTGCAGGTACAGGTTTGCGATGATCATGACACGAGAGCGATGTTTGCTTGTTTTGGAGTTCGTCTTCTGCTTCTTCGATCAGGGGATAGGTTCCAGGTCGGCAGCCTGGGCTAGCAGGGTGGATGTGTTTGAGCTTCTGTTTATGTTTCATCCGTAGTCGGATGTTGATCTTGTATATGATGTTGATGTATTCTTGTGGCACTCGTGTCTTATGTATGTATCCCTATGCATTATGTAATGTTGATGTAATGATATCCACCTTGCAAAAGCGTCTTCAAGATGCGCTTCTATCCTTGGTGGGACCATCGAGTTCCTTTAGGATAGGGTCGCATCTTGGGCGTGACAAGTTGGTATCAGAGCCTCGACCGACCCTAGGAGCCCCCTTGATTGATCGTGTAGTTTGGCCGTTGTTGATTCTAGAAGAAAAGTATTTTTGGAGTCTAGTTATATCGGAGAGTAGGATTTCTTTTTACTCCTCAGCCCCTTCGTCGCTCTGGTAAGGAATCCTGACGTAGGTGTTTTGAACTACTCCTCTTCCCGTTCCATTTTTCTTTAGGATCACGCAGTTGGTTTTTCGATCGTTGGTTCTCATCTCTTTTCATCCGGTGCATTTTCTTGTCAAGGCGATTCGACCATCTTCATCTTTGCAAGTTCAATCCTCAGTTGTTTTCTTTTCCCACCCGCCCACCCCTTTTCTTCTTGGAGCCGGAGTCTGTAATTGAGTATCCATCCTACTCGTGCGAAGCCTTTGCATTCTTTCAACCGGTGTTTTCTCTTCAAGTTATTCATCGGTTTTTTCCCCTCCAAGTCGCTTTGTTTTTCCCGCCCTCCCACCCTCTTCTTCTCGGAGCCTGAGTCTCTTTCGAGCATCAATTTCATTCGTGCGGAACCTCTTTAGTCTTTCGTAAATTATTTCAACCGGTGAATTCTCATCAAGTTAATCGTTGTTCGTCTCATTTTCTTTTCCGGTGGTTTCAATTCAAGTTTTTTTTGGATGTTGATCATATTCATGTCGTCGACTCAAGTGCTTTCTTTGCTCGCTCGTCTCTCGCCAGTTTATCCTTCTAGTGTGCTCAAGACATCTCAGGAGATTCATCAGTGTTCCATTTAATTCGAGGTTGTCACCTCATTCAAATATTTAAATTGTTCCGGTGCATCATCTATCTGTTCAACATCCCTTTCCAACGGTGTTCTATTTCAGTGGGCCCTAACCCACAGGTCTTTTCCCAGGATCTTACCTGACTCTTCTAATTATTCCGGAGCCATTACTAATTCTTTTCAGAGTGTGACATAAGAATGGATCACATCAGTCACATGCCTTTTCCAAGATGGATTCCAAATCATTTTCATTGTTGGCTCAACCTCTTTGCTTTTCATTCTCCCAGAGTATCTCAGTAATTTCGATGGTGTTTCTCGTCGTCATTTGAAGACCGAAGAAGAGTTGTCCTCTAAGTCTTGTCCGTCCTCTCGAAGATTCGTGGTTCTAGCTTCGTATTATCCTCTCAAATTATTCCATTTGCCAGTTATTCTCTCTAACCATCCGGAGTATGTCAGAAGTTGTTTTTCTGCTTCTTGCACCGAAGGCCATCATTCCAGTTATCGTTCTCTATCTATCCCGGTGCTTCATTCAAGTGTTCTGTAATCAGCTCGTCATCTCTTTGTTCTTGTGCATCTAAATTCCCTCAAGAATATTTGTTCTTCTAATTCTTCCCGGTGATTCAGCCCCTTTCATCAGTCATTTCCGAATTCTTACGGTGGTTCGTTCAAGATTTATTTCCGTTCTTTTCACATATATTCATTCGTTCCTTCCAATCCTACCGGTGGTTCATGAAGACTCTCTCAAGTTTTGTGTCATATTTCCCTAATCCTTTTCAAGAAGAATAAGTAGTATGCAAAATCCATCGCTTCTCATCAATTTCATTTGATGAAGGATAAGCATACAATAAATCTTATTCTTATTTTATCCAAGCGAGTAATCCCTATCTTCAGAGTTTGTTCGTGAGGAATAAATTCTATTTCCAAGTGTTTTTCATCTTTTCTTTTCCGGAGTTCAAATTTCCTCGGCCATCTCGTCGGAACCTCCATCTAAGTCACCGCAAGGCTCATCTTATTCTTTCTTCCTTCATTCTATCTCATCATCCTTTTTGTTACCGGAGTTCTTCACGGTGGTTCTTCATGATTTAATTCATTCTTCAAGAGTTCATCAAGTATCATTCCATCCTCTAAAGCTCGTGTTCTAGCCCTCCATGTTTCAGCCGGAGTGCTTCCTAAATCCTTTCAGTCTTATTCGTTTCTTATCTCGTTCTAACCGGAGTGGTTTCATAGTCTATCTGATTCAGTGAGCTTTCGATTCTCGTCATTCTCGTCGTTCGTCTCTTCTTCTCGAGTGCTTTCGATTCTTTGCTTCTTCTCTTGAGTTCTTGTTTCACCTCATCCATTTTACCTTCCGTCTCGGTCCTAAGATCTCGGGACGAGATCTCTTGTTAGTGGAGGAGTGTTGTAACACCCCGGATCCGATGCGCCAGGTGTCCGCCAGTTATTCGCCGTCCTTGCCATGTCATTTGCTTGCGTGTTGCACTTTGCCATGTCATCATCTGCATTTCATATCATGTTGTCATGTGCATCTCATTTTGCATACGTGTTCGTCTCATGCATCCGAGCTTTTTCCCCGTTGTCCGTTTTGTAATCCGGCACTCCTATGTTCCCCGGCGTCCCCCTTTTGTCTCTCGTTGTGAGTGGGTGTTAAACTTTCTCGGAATGGCCCGAGGTTTGCCAAGCGGCCTTGGTATAGCACCGGTAGACCGCCTGTCAAGTTTCGTGCCATTTGGAGTCCGTTTGATACTCCAACGGTTAACCGGGTAACCGTAAAAGCCTCCTTCTCTTTGCAGCCCAACACCTCTCCAAAGTGGCCCAAAACCCAGCAAACTCCCCTCCATGTTCTCGGTCATTCGATCACGATCGTGTGGGCGAAAACCGCTCCTCATTTGGACACTCCTAGCTCCCTCTACCTATATATATATATATATATGTGTGCCTCCCCCGAAATTCCCGCAGTCCAAACCCTAGCCAAACTCCTCCCCGCCGCCGGACATGTCCGCCTCCGCGCCTGACGCGTCCACCCGCCAGCCTCCACCTCACCCCGGCCAATAGCGGCCAGCCACCTCATCACCACCGCCGCTCCTGGCCAACCCGCGGCCGCCACGCCGGGCGATCAAGCGCCCCACTCACCGCAGCGCCATGGAGGTTCGCTGAGCCCAAGACGGGTCTGCTGGGCCTGTTCGCCGCCGCCTGCCCGAGCGCCAGCCAGCGCCTAAGCTCCTCCCCCGCCGCCCGCCGGGCGCGCCGGCCGCCGCCGCCTCTGCCGACCTCCGCCGCCAGCTCCGTCTCATTGTCGCCGGTCTCATGAGCCTGGACGCCGCCGCCGCTCCCTGGGAGCTCGCGCGCCCGAGCCCCTTCCCGGACGCCGCCTGCCACGCTCTGCCTGCCCGACCTCGCCTCCCTCGCCGCTGGCCTCGACCCGGCCCGCCCGGCGCCGCGCCGTCGCGCCGCCCCGGCCAGATCCGGGCAGAGCGCCCGGATCCGCCTCGCTCCGACCCCGCCGGCCGCCTCCCCGGTCTCCTGCCTCCTCTCCGGCCAAGTCCGACCCTGTTCCGGCCAACCTCGAAGTCCGCGCCCGGGTCAACTCTCAGATCCGGAGGTGAAATTCGTCTAAGTCCCGAGATATATTTGCATTTTCATGCTCTGTTCATCGCATCATAACTTGCTGCATACTGCTCCGTTTTGTGTGTGTAATATGTCAAATTGTTCGTCTCGACGAGTAATGCATCTCATTCCATTGCATCATGTTCATTTGAGTTCATCTTGATGCCTGAATCTTTGTTGTAAGAGTGCTATATGATGTTAACCTGCTGAAACTGTTATAACTTCATGATTTGTCATTTTTGTTGCATTTGATGTGTGCATCTTATGAGTATGAGCTCTACATGTGTTTTGTGCTATGTCATGCCATCTTCACATAGGTGCAATCCATGTATTTTTGTGGGTTTTGTAGTGAGTGCTTCAAGCTTGTTAAGTAGGGTACTTGCTGTTGCTGTTTTGCATGTCTGAATCTGCTATATCATGATGCTATGTTAACCTGCTGCTACAAGTCATTCTATGCATAATCTGGGGATGTTCACTAAGGATGTTTTGTTATACATGTCATGCTCTATCCATTCGTGCCTCTGGTTGCATTTATAGCCTGCTGTAACTTGCTGTAATCTTGCACTCAAAGTTGCTAAATAATGTTGCTGTCAGCCTGTTAACTTTAAGTTCAATGTTGCCATATTGTTGCTAGTGATCCATGCACTCTATGAACTTGCTCTTGCCATTCTTAGCTTAATAAATATGCCTTATTACTGTGAGTTGCCTTGCCATGCCATGTATTGCTTTGTGGTTCCTGCCGTGTATGAATCTGTAATATAACTTGCCATGTTTACATGGGTGCCATCATATTTTCTGATCCTTTGTGGCTCATGGTCAGTAAGGGACTCTTGTTCTATGAATTTAGTAGTATCATTCCATGCCTTTGTTTGCCATGTTAAGTTCCTATAACATGTCGTTTGATAGCTCTAAACATTGCAACCTGATGTTATTTCTGCTAAAGTCTGAAACTGTTATTATTTGCAATCTTGCCATGTGTGTTTGAGCATGTTCTAGTGATTTCTGGAGATAGCTCAGTGTTCATGTTTTGTAATGCTTTACCTATATATCATTCTGATGCCTTTTGTTCTCATGTTAAGATGTTGTAGCTTGCTGTTTCGGTGCTTGCAATATGCCTAGTTGCTGTTTTGGACAGCTTGTCCTTTAAACTTGTATAGGGTGTATGTGTTGATCCGTTGCTCCGTTTTGAGTGTGCTCTATATGAAACTTGCTTGATTTTGCATGTAGTTTCATATTATCATGTTGCATCCTTCTTTTGAGGTGTTTGCGTGATGTTTGGATGCATTTTGTATCAATGCCATGCTTATCTTGTTTTGCTCATATCTTCTAGGCCGTAGCTCCGAATTTAATGAATTTTATATGTAACTTGACTAGAATTTCGTGTAGATCATCTTGGTGCATCTTAACTTGCTGTTTAACAACTTGAACTTAAGGTTTATTCAGATCTGGACA